>BSBN01000502.1:12400000-13099462 GCA_027924645.1 Cunninghamia lanceolata
GGGATTAGGATTTGACATTGAGGGTTGAGGGTTTAGGGATAGGGTTGAGGGTTGAGGGATTAGGATTTGACATTGAGGGTTGAGGGTCGAGGGTTGAGGGATCAAAGTTGAAGGTTTAGGGATTAGGGTTTGATGTTGAGGGTTGAGGGCATTTTCTATCAAGAACTTGATTATGAGGGCTTGCCCCTTCATTGTTATGCCTATCATATGGCGAAGCATCTGGCAAGCCCTTGCAGAAAAAAAATGTGATCAATGCAAAGGATGTGATGAATCTATAGCAGGACAAAACGCGAGCGCGTTATAATGCGCTCGCGTTTTGTATTTCTATTGAAACGGTAAAAAAGTGGTTACCCCCGTGATCCAGGCCCACATGCTCTATTTTCTTACTGATTCTGCGCGTGCTCTGACAAAAAAGAAGTGCTTTCATGCTATTGGGAAGTTCACATGCACATTTGACACATTGTACCACCTTTGCATGATCTTTCCACCACCTTTTCTGCTTTGCCAACTTGAGAAGGAGGAAATAACATAGTTTTCACACCAAGTTTGATATATATCTATTCAAGTTTCAATTTTTGTAGTGTTGCAATGTTAATTGTGATTCAATTTTAGGAATTTAACATTGAAAAAGAAGCAAGTGGTGAAAAACTCAAATTGTTGAGGAGTTTGATGCAAGAAGATAAAAACACTACACAATTGGGTACTCTCTCCATTCAAATCTTCATTTTTTAGGTATGTCAAGTCTTTACATGCATGTTCTTTACATTTTCCTTATTTCGGATTGAATTACTTTATCATGCTTTATCATACACGTTTAAAATAGACACATTCCCAATCAAGAAAGCAACCTACAATCTCACATGATGCCATGTATATTTTCTACACTTGGGCTCTTTAATAATTATGTGTAATAAACAAACCTTAGTTCATACCATGATGTCAAACTATACAAGAATAAATCCTTACAACATAAAAAAAATACAATCCCACTATTATCTTGTATTCATTTCTTAGGAACTAATATTGGTCTCTTTATCATGCTACAGACAAATTCTCCATCATGCCGAGGAAACGATCAAGAATTAAACCAACACAGGAAGAGATAGAAGCTAAGAATGCAAAGAAAGGAATGGCTATGAGGGAACTTCATGAGAAGAAGAAATTGGACACGATAAATGAAGACATACCAATTGAAGAGGAACCACAACCATCACAAAGAGATATGGTATTAGCAGCACAAAGAGAACGAATGCAAAAACTTCGTGTAATGAGAGATTTGAATACCATAGTTGGAGACACGTCCTTTATCGCAAGTCAACATGTAGGGACACCATCTACCACATCTCAAATTGAGAGTACATCATCACTCACATGTGATGAAGGAGGTACGCCATCGTTCCCACCTCAACCTCAAGGTATGTCATCTATTCCATCTTCGATCGAAGGTATGCCATCTAACCCATCTCATTTAAATATTGATGAAATTCCTAATGTTGAGATGAATTTACCTAACTTGACACCACCTAGAATTTTGCATAGAAAGCCAAAGTATTTGATTGATATTGATGAGAATATTTTGCAGCCAATGGAAGGTAAGATTCCAAAACGCACTTGTAGAAGATATGCTAGTAAGATTTGGAGATTGTTCTTTGAAAAGCTAAATGAGACTGCAAGATGTCAACTATTCGTTGAAATGATGCGAAGTATAAAGTATAGGTCTATCATGAAGATTCTTGGGTTGAGAACATTAGAGGCTTCAAGTGAAAAATCTATTGTCAAGAATCTAATGAGTGCGTATGAGAGTGTGGGTAACACCTCACGCACAAAAGATAGTAATGCAACACGGCGTGTGATTACATTGACTATAGTAAATAGTAAAATGAGGAAAGCTCGTCTCATTAGAAAGACAAGTCAAGAATTGAGAATTAATAGGAAAACTTTATCAAGAGCCGTTGGAAGACGCCAAAGAATTGAGGACACTAATGCCAATGAATTATGGGCATTCTCGGGGAGACTACCACAAAAAAATAAACCAATTGTTGAAGCATTGAGATCACTAATTGAAGACTTTTGGAAGAATTACACAAGGGTATCTCCAAATCAAAGGGATGTGGTAAAAAGGAGAATCGGTAGTCAGAACCGCGAGCCACATCCAAAGCATTTTTTGGATGAGACTCAAACACAGTTTTATGGTAAATTTCTAGAGAAGTATCCTCAAATTAAAATTTGTCAAAGATATTTTGAATTGCTAAAACCTTTCTATGTTAAGATAAATCACACATGCACTACTTGTTGTTGTAGATTACATATTGAATTTTCTAACCATTTTGATGCTTATAGGTCTATATGTTTAGATATGCATACTAACAATGATTTGCAGGGTTGTGCCATATGTGCCCCACCAACATCTTCAAGAGACTTCATATCAAGAATTTTATGTGAAAGAGAGGAAGGTCAAATATTCTACAAGAAATTATGCTTGGATGGCACATGTCATCGTTGCGGTGGCTTGCAACATTTGCCAATATGTGAACATATGGAAATAACACATGCAGTTGGAAACGAACTAGTAGAGTTTGGCAAGTATAAAACAGTGGCATACAATACAAAAGATGGTAAAGAAGCAAAGAGGTGTGAATTAGTTATTGAAAAGATTCCAGTGTATCAGTTTATGCCTATATTTCGTGACAGCATAGTGTATGAGTATGCAAGACATGCCCATAGAGCTCGATGGTTGGACTTGCAATTCAAGTTATGCAAGGACACATTTCTAGTTGGTAGCATTGTTTCAGTCGTCGACTTTGCAGAGAACTACAGTCTACAGCCACAGTGTGAGGTGCAATCACAATATTACAACTCCACACAAGTTTCTATATTTGTGCACATTGCATTCATTCATGTGAATGATAGTACAGAGGATGATAGAAAGATCATAAGGGAGTATAATTTCTATATTAGTGATGATCACACGCATTCTACAGAGTTCGTGCAAGGTTGCTTTCAGGTGTTCTACAATGATTTGGCTAGAAGTGGCATATCGTTCAGTCAGCATATCATATGGTCAGATAACTGTGCGTCACAATTCAAGAACTCACGAAATTTCTATTGGCTGAGTAGGAGGCATAATTTTACAGGTATTCAACATATGTGGAACTTTTGTGAGGCCGGGCATGGAAAGGGGGAGCATGATGGTGCAGGAGCATGTATCAAAAGAGCCATAGCACAAGAAGAGTTAAAGTATAAAGACAATGCAAAGTTGACAGATGCAAAATCAATTGTCGAGTGGTGTAATGCTTCCATGGGTCCAGGTAATGAAGGTAAGTCTTTAGTTTGTAGATTTTTTTGGTTGATAGATGATACTAACATTGCACCATATGAGGATTGTTGTACACTGACAGGATCAAATGAGATGCACTCTTTCAGAAGCTCAATTGCAGGTTCATGGAGTATCCATACACGAAAGATTTCATGCTTTTGTTCTTCCTGTACAATTCAAGTCTGGGATGAGTGCGAGTCAAAGGAGTGGGTTGACGAATGGCAGTTAAGTTATCTTAGCCCACTTGAAACGTATCGACCCCCGACGGCACTGGAACTAACACAGATGGAATCGTCAGTTGACTTTGACCACATATCAAATTTAGTTCAACCAGGTAATATAGGGCACGTATATGCATCTAATTTCATCTAGTTCAACTAGGTAATGTCATCTTACTTTGTGGTGTTTTTGTAATGTTGACTAATTTCATCTAATTTGCTACACATCAATGTAGGACACATATATGTAGTTATTGCAGATGAAGATAATGAAGAGGGAATAGATTATTACTTATGTCGTTGTGTTGAGGCCAAAAAGAAATTGGAGGCCCCTATTACAGATGGAGAAAACATCGAATACCCTACAGGATTAGTGGTTATTACTGGAACATGGCTTAGAAGGTACCCACATAAGAGTTAATATTTGGCTATTTCAGGACTTTGACATGCATCAGAAGATTCTTCATTACTCAAACCTTGTCGTGGCATCCAATGTTCATTTGATAAAGTATCGGGGTAGACCTTTGAACAAAATATTGTGGAAGGTGCGTGAGTCTGACCATGAAGCAATACTTGACACAATAAAGAGTAGAGCAGACCCGGATGGTTCATTGGATTAATTTGTAAGTATTCACATTGATTTTGTAAAGTTATGTTACATTGAGTTGTAAGTATGCACATTAATTTGTAAGGTTTGTCTTCTTTTATTTCCTCCTACATTTTTACACATATGTACACATTTTTACATCATCATGTTATGCATTTTTGGTGTCCTGCTCCTGATGCAACCAAACTCATAACTCACCCTACTAGACACCATTTGATGATCTCTCCAACACTCTGGATCTAGGGGGCCCAATCATGATGATGACCTATATACCATTCTCCCAAGGCGCTCATAATGAATGAAAAGAAGACCAAGGGCGCCCAAGCTTAATAGACTTATTTCTTTTAATTTTGATGATCCAAACTCTTGCAATATGACATCCACTTTCATGCCTTTATATCTTCCTTCACATATAGGGTGCCAAATCAAGTTGAAAAATCTACATAAGGGCGCCAAACTAGATGAAAGGAGATATGAAATGCACCTTAGGACTCCATGCTAAGGTTTGAGCCATTAAAGTCTCTTGATATTAGGCACTCATGATGATGAAACTTAGAGCTTTTTCCTTTCCTATGCGCTCATCTAAGATGTTTGAATGATAAGGAGTGCCTTGACCTCTATAATATACATTGGGTAGCAAATCAAGTTGATTTTAAGTCACTTTGAGTCATTTAGGGTCAGTTTGAGTCTTTGAGTCATGTTGCAAAAAAGTGTCAATGTTGTCAAGTTGCACAAAGCAACTTTTGCATTTTTGGTGTCCTGCTCATGATTGGACCAAACTGACTATTCTATCGCGTCCAAATGGGTACATTTACGCTAGGCATGGTCCTGTTTTTCACCCAAACATGTTGAAACAGTCTGAGCTACATTGTACCGACGATATCCCTGAAGAGTCCAAAGTGCAAAAAGACTGCAATCTTTGACGAGATGTTACTTGAAAATCATGTCACTTAGAAACATTCCGTCTAAGGCAATGTGATCACGTAGAATGCCTCTACAATAACCTCTCTCAGTTTTTTATAACTCTGAGGGATTTGCCCGTGGTGAAAGGTTTTCTGCTGCACCAAAAATCATCAGAAGGAGGCAGTGTAAAGTTGCAAAGGGGTGTAACTTTCATCCTGCTCCTGATGCGACCAAACTAACTATTCCAACGCGTCCGAATGGGTACATTTACGCTAGGCATGGTCCTGTTTTTCACCCAAACATGTCGAAACAGTCCGAGCTACATTGTACCCACGATATCCCTGAAGAGTCCAAAGTGCAAAAAGGTAGCAATCTTTGATGAGATGTTACTTGAAAATGGTGTCACTTAGAAACATTCCATCTAAGGCAACGCGATCACGTAGAGTACCTCTACAATAACCTCTCTCAGTTTTTTATAGCTCTGAGGCATTTGCCTGTGGTGAAAGGTTTTCTGCTACCCCAAAAATCGTCAGAAGGAGGCAGTGTAAAGTTGCAAAGGGGTGTAACTTTTGTCCTGCTCCTGATGCAACCAAACTGACTGTTCCAACGCGTTCGAATGGGTACATTTACACTAGGCATGGTCCTGTTTTTCACCCAAACATGTCGAAACAGTCCGAGCTACATTGCACCCACGATATTCCTGAAGAGTCCAAAGTGCAAAAAGGGAGCAATCTTTGATGAGATGTTACTCGAAAAATGTGTCACTTAGAAACATTCCGTCTAAGGCAACGCGATCACGTAGAGTGCCTCTACAATAACCTCTCTCAGTTTTTATAGCTCTGAGGCATTTGCCCGTGGTGAAAGGTTTTCTGCTGCCCCAAAAATTGTCAGAAGGAGGCAATGTAAAGTTGCAAAGGGGTGTAACTTTCGTCCTGCTCCTGATGCGACCAAAATGACTATTCCAACGCATCCGAATGGATACATTTACATTAGGCATGGTCCTATTTTTCACCCAAACATGTCGAAACAGTCCGAGCTACATTGTACCCACGATATCCCTGAAGAGTCCAAAGTGCAATAAGGCAGCAATCTTTGACGAGATGTTACTTGAAAAGCATTTTACTTAGAAACATTCCATCTAAGGCAACGCGATCACGTAGAGTGCCTCTACAATAATCTATCTCAGTTTTTTATAGCTCTGAGGCATTTGCCTGTGGTGAAAGGTTTTCTGCTGCCCCAAAAATCATCAGAAGGAGGCAGTGTAAAGTTACAAAGGGGTGTAACTTTCATCCTGCTCCTGATGTGACTAAATTGACTATTCCAACGCGTCCGAATGGGTACATTTACGCTAGGCATGGTCCTATTTTTCACCCAAACATGTCGAAACAGTCGGAGCTACATTGTATCGACGATATCCGTAAAGAGTCCAAAGTGCAAAAAGGCAGCAATCTTTGATGAGATGTTACTCAAAAACCATGTCACCTAGAAACATTCTATCTGAGGCAACGTGATCACGTAGAGTCCCTCTACAATAAAGTCTCTCAATTTTTTATAGCTCTGAGGCATTTGCCCGTGGTGAAAGGTTTTCTGCTGCCCCAAAAATCGTTAGAAGGAGGTAGTGTAAAGTTGCAAAGGGGTGTAACTTTCGTCCTACTCTTGATGCGACCAAACTGACTGTTCCAACGTGTCTGAATGGGTACATTTACACTAGGCATGGTCCTGTTTTTCACCCAAACATGTCAAAACAGTCCGAGCTACATTGTACCCACGATATCCCTGAAGAGTCCAAAGTGCAAAAAGGCAGCAATTTTTGACGAGAAGTTACTCAAAAAATGTGTCACTTAGAAACATTTCGTCTAAGGCAACGCGATCATGTAGAGTGCCTCTATAATAACCTTTCTCAGTTTTTTATAGCTCTGAGGCATTTGCCCATGGTGAAAGGTTTTCTGCTGCCCCAAAAATCGTCAGAAGGAGGCAGTGTAAAGTTGCAAAGGGTGTAACTTTCATCCTGCTCCTAATGCGACCAAACTGACTATTCCAACGCGTCTAAATGGGTACATTTACGTTAGGCATGGTCCTATTTTTCACCCAAACATGTCGAAACAGTTAGAGCTACATTGTATCGATGATATCCCTGAAGAGTCCAAAGTGCAAAAAGGTAGCAATCTTTGATGAGATGTTACTCAAAAACTGTGTCACTTAGAAACATTCCGTCTGAGGCAACGCGATCATGTAGAGTGCCTCTACAATAACCTCTCTCAATTTTTTATAGCTCTGAGGTATTTGCCCGTGGTGAAAGGTTTTCTGCTGCCCCAAAAATCATTAGAAGGAGGCAGTGTAAAGTTGCAAAGGGGTGTAACTTTCGTCCTGCTCCTGATACGACCAAACTGACTATTCCAACGTGTCGAATGGGTACATTTACGCTAGGCATGGTCCTATTTTTCACCCAAACATGTCGAAACAGTCAGAGCTACATTGTACCGATGATATCCCTGAAGAGTCCAAAGTGCAAAAAGGTAGAAATCTTTGACGAGATGTTACTCAAAAACCATGTCACTTAGAAACATTCTGTCTAAGGCAACGCGATCACGTAGAGTGCCTCTACAATAACCTCTCTCAATTTTTTATAGCTCTGAGGCATTTGCCCGTGGTGAAAGGTTTTCTGCTGCCCCAAAAATCGTCAGAAGGAGGCAGTGTATTAAGTCAGGATGAAAGCCTATTCACTCTAGGTGCCTGTTTTTGACCAAATCACACATGTGCCTTGAACAAGTGATGCTACAAGTGGTGAACAAAATGGGCGCCTTGAAGAATTAAGCCCTCCAAGACATCTTGCAATTGCCTAAAAGTCCAAAATTTACATAAGTGAGTTAAGGCGCCATTTTCCATCTCCAAAGCCTCCTTTGAGCGCCTTAACATGGAGTGAATGTTTTAGTCTATGAAAGATTGCGCCTAAAGAATATAACAACCCCTTGAGTCACTAGGATGAACTAAGTTAACAAAAGGAACTTCATTGAGGGAGGCGCACTTGTGCATCTAGACAACTCCAATTTAGCGCCTAAGAAAAAGCATGTTTAGAGACACCCCTCGAATGAACCCTCTAGAACCAATAACCATAGCTCAAGATCCATAACCATGAGAAGATAAAGCATTAAAAAAATTCATCTAAAGGATGGGAAATACCTCTTAGATGATAGTCTGCCGAGTAGACCAAGAGTAAGGAATGAGAATGCTCGTCGAAGATACACCAAGCCATAATGACTCTCTCCAATAAGAATCTTCTCTAGGTCCATAATTAACTCACGCCCATATCCAAGTGAAAGTCTCCTTGGTCTTCCTGCTAAAACCTCTAAAGGGTAACCATCTCAACAAGTGTCTCTAATCCCAAGAGAACTCTAGCCTCACCCAAGTCTCGAAGTATGTATGAGAACCTACAACTAATCAATCCATGTTAAGCTCCAAATGCAACACCACATTATCATGAAGCTCCCAAGCACATGACTAATGTACTTAATACCAAGAGAACCAACAAGACCACTGTCAAAACTCCAACTACAAAATTAGGTATCCAAACATGACATCATGATCTAACATCTCCTCCTAGAAGATCACATGCACCAATACAGACATCCTAGTCTCAAGAGAACTTGTATCATGCTAATACTCTAATCTAGAATCAAGAGTCCACCAAGACACACTACCAAACACCTCTAAACCAAGGATCAACATCTACAACCACATGAAGATAACCATTACACCCAACCACTATATAAGATCATCCATCACTAGGTGACGAATACACATCACTATCAAAGCAACATCCATCCTCTCATCCCAATGCAACATACCAATGCACAAATGAGCATAGACAAGGAAAAATAACAAAATCATCCCGTGGATATAGGCAATATGCATTCAAGTCATCCCACTACAATCAATGAGGTGTGCATCCCAAAAAAATGCATAACTTGTAGATCCCAACCATTGAAAATATGCAAAATCATCATCACATTAGTAATCATCATCACATTAGTAAACATCATCACATTAGTAAACTAGTAAACATCATTTGCATCCATACTTAAACCAATCTTATTGTTGTGTTTGATGTGTCCTCTTTCAAACAACCATTTAACAAAATTTGAGTCCAAACAATAAACATTTACAACCATAAACATCTCAAAGTCCAAAATCCAAACATTCTATCATCCTTAATCATTTCCATCATGGACCCTTGGTTTGAAAAAATCATTATGCAAGATAAAAACCCTATGCCTATTACCTTGTCCGAGGCTCATGCAAAACCCAAAATGATTAGCCTAGTACCATGTGTCATGTCCCCATTCCCGGCTTGATCATCAAGTGTATAATGGATTAGCCTATTCCTCATTCCCAGAGGCTAATTCCAAATGATGAGGGAATGAATTGGTTTCAGACTAACTCTATCTGTTTGTTTTGCAGGAACAAGGTCAGAACCCTAAAATTTGACTAAGTATGGAAGCTTGGGAGCCTAGGCGCCCATTTCACTCTAGTTTTCCTTACTAAGCGCTTAGCACAAGGATCATCCAAATTAACACCTAAGAACCTCAAGGCACCTATACATGTTTCTAGGGATCCTCCAATTGAGCGCCTAGCATAGATGGATGAAGATTGAAAGTTTTCAAGTTAAAGATGTCCTTTGGGTGAACTCACAGCACTAGGCACATGTGTTGGTTGGAACTCCTTAGATCTGGCGCCTAGGATTGAAAGCCTTTGATGAGGAGAGAAGTCTCAAGGCCTGGTCTAGTGCCCTCACTTGCCTACCCCACCCTCAGAATGCGCCTAACCTTCATAAGGCGTTAACACTCTATTTTGAGTGCCTAGCAGGGGGTAATGGATAGATTGAAGGCTTGGGAGCTAAGGAAAGTCACTTAGATGAATAATCAAGATTGAAATGAGAAACTTCTAGCCAAGGTGCAAAATTCCTCAATTCTGGCATCCAGAAATCAAATCTAAGTAAGGCGCTCTTTCCATTTGCCAAAGGCTCTATTAGCACCCTTGGTTGATGATCTCTCCAGACACCTGAAATGGTGCCCAGTGGATCTTTCAACTTGTATTAGGAAGAAGGGAAGCATTCTTAGTGTTGTTCAGATAATCTAAGTTGTAAAGTTAACAAGGAATAGAGCCAGAGGACAAGGCACACTTATTGGTCTCCATCACCTCAGAAATGCACCTAATGCAGTTGGTGTCAACTTCCCTCTTTCTAGCCTCCAAATGGCGCCTAGAGTCAAAAAAGGATTTCACTAAATAATGTTAATGTTTTGAGCATCAAACTCTGCTTGGCGCATACCTATGCTCTTGCAACCTCAAATTGGCACCTAGGGTTCAGTCATCCTCCTAAGGCATGGTTCTGCTCCTCCATAACCCTATTTTGGTGCCTAAACTTGGAAGTACCTTGAAGACTTGGATTAAGATGGAATTCACCTCCAGAATGTTAGGCGCTTGATAGAAGATAAAGGTGCTAGCGTAAAAGAGCTTCAAAAGTTTGATGTCAAGTGTGAATTGAGATAATAGGCACTGATCCCAGTTGACATTACTCCAAACATGTGCCTAAGAGAGATGCAAGTCCCCAAGACCAATTTTGGAACAAGGCGCTCCATCAGAGGGTAAGATGATAATCCTTGGAAGTCAAGTGTTTCAAAGATTCTTTGAGAAATTGACAAGTTGTAACCTAGGCACCAAAACCCCTGAGAATCGTCCTATCTGGCGCCTAGTCAGAAGAACACTAATATTGCGCCTAAGTGAATTTGAGTGTCAATATAGAGTCATCAAACCCCACCAGATGTTCATCCATGTCTGTACCACCTCAAGGATGCGCCCAGCTTAGGATGGTGCCTAGTCTGGTCTCTACTACCTTCAGTTGGCGCCTAACCCTAAGAGTCTTGCAACTATGACGTTCATCCATGCAACAAGCAAGGTGATGCTCCCTTGTGATATTGTGAGGTGTTGATATTCAGTTGACATCATTGAGTTTGATTGAGTTGATCAAGTGTAGACGCCATTGTAAACATCAAGGCTTCAAGGCCTTTCTTTTGTATCTCCATTGAATAAGTTGTAACTTCATGCTATTGAAAGCATTATCCATGTAATAAGACATTGCAAGTTGATTGAGTCAAATAACTAGACAAGTACCCAACTCTAAGGTTGATTCATTCAAGTAGTTAGCTTTGATGTATATCTTTGTGTTATTGAAGTAGTTGATGAATTGATAGCAAGTAAAATTGTTTAAGTAAGGAAAATTTTTTGTAGAACTAGTTGGGTATCTTACACCATGCCTATCCATGAAACATCACAATGCAATCAAAATCCTAACAACATGCCCATGATCCAAGATCAAGTGCAATCATGCAAAGATATTATCAATCACAAGCCTATTAAGAATGAACTAGAGTCTTCTAGTACCATACTTTTCCATCAAACACCATCATGTAATCCATGGCCTATCAAGCCTATCAAAGAAAATGCAAACATCCTATGTAATACAATCAGACTTTAAATATTTGAAGTAGCCATCTACAAATATCCATTCAAAGGGTAAAAGCAAGAAGTTGGGTCCACATATAGGGGAAGTGTCGTGCAAAAAAAAAATCCCGATAGAAATGGGTACCCGTTTTAAAGAAAACAGGTACCCGTTTAGGAATGGGCACCTGAGCCTAGAATGGGTACTCGTTTTAAAATGGGTACCCATTTCTAAAAATAGTAAAAAATAAAAACAGGTACCCATTTTTATTTTTTTACTATTTCTGGAAACTTTCTAAAAATAGTAAAAAATAAAAACGGGTACCCGTTTTTGTTTTTTACTATTTTTAGAAACGGGTACCCGTTTTTTTTACTATTTTAGAAATGGGTACTTGTTTTGTTTTCTATTGTTTTCTAAAACGGGTACCCGTTTCTAAAATTTTGAATTTCATACCCACGCTTTTGGTTTCATTTTAGGCTCGGGAAAGGCATGGGTAGCCGACCTTGAGCCTTGGCCCTGCAAGTATTTCTCTAAGTACATAACCAGAGGAAAGACTGACTTCACCTATATGGATGATGACATTTTTTCTAAATTTTTTTACGAAATTAAAACCCATTACAAATCATAGTGTCTTGTTTTCAAATATATAAATTTTTTTTAGATTGGACTTGTTTTTCTATTTATTATTTAATTTATGAGCAAACTAGTCCAAAAACTTGAAATGACAGGTGTTTGTATTTTTTTAATAACTTTTAATTTTTAAATTTTTTTTAAAAAAAATTATATGTCATCAATCTACACATCATTCTTTACACAATGAATTTTTTTTTTAATTTTATGATTTTTTTTGCTTAAATTATGTTGGTCGTACACGAGGGGTTTTCAAAAGTATCAATTAGGCCTAATAAAAAATTAATAAAAAAAAATTATTCGGAAAAAAATTATAAAAAAATATCCTCATCAAACTTCATTGTACTACACATCTTTTCCCAAAAGGATTTTGAAAAATAATTTTATTTAGGTCAAATTATGTTGGCCGTACACGTGCATGGTATGGTTAAAAAAAATGACTTTTAAATAGTGGTTTTTAGAAATGCCTATTGAAAATCAATTTGTATCATCTGGGTATTGACAAAAATTACATATTTGGAAACTAGACTCCGAGTACTACATTTTATATTTAGTGACTTTTTTAAAGATTCCATCTCTAAGTGCTTCAAATTTTAAGGTCAAATGTGACAAATTCTGAAAATAAGGGAAAACACTTCCACTTTTTGGTCCACTTTAAAAAGTGGACCCAACTTCTTGCACTTACCCCAAAAGTGGATTTATAATGCAAGTATGGACGCCATCAATAAAAAAGATTTGTATTAACCAAATATCTATATAGGCATACATCAATGTCTGTCGATATAAGTATAACATATATACAAAATAGCCATATAGGCTTACAAGAATGCCATATAGGCATACAATGTCAACTATGTACAATACAAAATATATGTCCACAAATGCCATATAGGCATACAACAAAGGAACACAATAAAAAGTCATTCCCCTCTGGCTGGTGAAGAGAATAAATCACGAGTAGCCTTTGATCTTCTAGGGGATAGAGACATGCATGTGGGTGGTCTACTACGAACCCGAGGGCTACTCCTATTTAGTTCTTCCTGCACCTTTACCTGTTACAATAAAAAGTATAGACATTAATATATAGAAATTACATGTTATAACAAAATGAAACATTTAACAAAATAATCACTTACCGCTAACATATAATCTATCTCCTCGCTTGCCTCAGTAGCAGGAATAGGCCCTAGTGATGTCATGTCCTATAGAAACCATCCAGATAGAAATTAAACTTCAAATCAATAATATTTTGATTTTTCAAAAATAGACAACTATAACAATGAATGTAAATTGAAATTTACTAATTTGCCTCATACCCCTATCAATGCCATGGAGCTATGAATCGTAGAGGCCACACCCTGCTCCATTGCCCTATGAACATGGGGAGGTGTCTCCGTAGCCTGCATCATCTGGAAATAAAACAACATTATTCAATTACGAAAACTATAATAGTGATGCAAATCATGGCTCCTAACATACACACACATTCATCTAAACATGGAAGTACACACAATAAAACACACAAATCACATACAAAAATTTAGTAAGTACAATTCATTCATTAAACTATTTATTTTATTACCTCCGTAAAGCTTTGAAGTCCACCACCGCTGGCAGGTGTTGCCATGAAATCTATAGTATTAACCTATTCAACATCCAAAATCAGAAATTAGAATACCATTCATATAATGATGCTATTCACATGTAATATTTATAATTGTTTACTAGTTACATACCTCGACAGTAGATGATCTAGTGAAAAATGTAGGTGGAGAATCATTGAAAACTGCATCGACGCTATGACCCTAAAATTTCATTAAAATCATCAATTTAAATTAGTTAATCTTGTATTTCAAAAATGAAATTTAATAAATTAAATTCAATAAACTTGCTAATATTTACCTGAGTATCAAGGCCGAAAGTCTCACTCAGGAGGGTATCTGTCATCACTATCTGCTCAGCTGCAGATGTAGCCTGTGCACTTGCGTCCTAACTGTCCATGGGGTCATAACCACAGGCTGACCCGCAAGCCTGGCAAGTATACGGTGGGACCCTACTCCTCGCACTATCTCCCAACCCACTCTATGTTGCAGGATTGGCATGCTCTATGATGCTCCGGGTCAAGGCACTAATCGACCTCAGTGTATCGACCTCAACACTCTCCTTCACAATGGAAGGGATAGAAACATGCTCGTGGGCTGGTCTGCTGATTACTCATCTCACTATCCGCTGTGGGTCAAGACATGCCCCTGGTCTATCCTGTGCTGAGCCCCCACCTCTACCCTGGAAGTCCCGCATATCAAAATAGTTTGGCACTTTATTGAGGACAAACTCGCAGTAGAGTTTCCTCAAAAAGTATTGCGGGACCTCATTATTATTGCATGGAGGATGGTCAAAAACCATCCACCACCTCTACCCGAAATTGTCCCTTATCACTTGGTTGTTGCACCAATGGATAGGGAACCTCTTGCATGTAATAGGTGGAAGTTGATTTGTTTGTGGGTTTGTGAAAATTGAACACAAGTCTAATTTTATAATTTGTAATTTTTTGACATCTTGGTATGAAAACTTGTCTGCATAGTAATCTCTAAACTCTCTTTTTTTATTGGTCCAACTAGTTATTTGCTTGCTAATTGAATTTATATTTGATAACATAGACTCAAGAGATTTGGCAAGCGTGGACCTATGCAAGGTTGAAGTGGAAGGATCTTTCAACCTTACAATTATATCTTCAATTTCTTTTTTGTTGTTTTCAATTTGCCCCATTATATTATCTTGTGTTCCAGGGGCATGTCGAGGAATGAATGGAGGAGGTTGTTGTTCTGCAGGTATTTCCTCCTCAAGATTTTGTGGATTTTGAGGAGGAGGAGGAGGAGGAGGTGCATTAACATTTCCTGACAATTAACGAAATATACATCAAAAATTAATAAAAACCTACCTATTTAGAAAGAAATTCAAACAAAAAAGCAAAGATAACCCACCTCTTTGGCGTGCTTGACGTCGCGGTGGCATTTTGGTGACAAATTGATAAGCTTTTTGTGTTGATTGACGTTTTGCAGAACGCAAGCGCATTTTTGAGGGTTTGGAAGCCGCGGGTAGAGGAGAAAATGAGAATGAAATGAAATTCAATTGCTTTTTTTTAAAATTTATACTAGGTCATAACGTGAGTGCATTATAACGCGCTCACGTTATGGCTCAGTAATGACGAGCCTAAGGTTTGTCATTACCAAGCCATAACGCGAGCGCGTTATGACTTAAATTTTTTTGAAATTATTTTGGCCACTTTTTGGCCCCCCATCTTCTTGCACTTACCCTCATGTGCAAGGTCAAACACCTCCAGTTATGGTTTACTTGGCTACAAATAAGGATGCCAGGTCCCTCTCTTAGTCATTTGCATAGTTGTCATTTGAGGAGAGATTATAGGGAGCCCTAGTGTATTGCAGACCAGAGCAGCCAGCGAAGATGGTACAGATTAGAGTAGAGAACCACAGGTTCAAGAGGATTTGACGATTCAAGTAGCCAGTAGAGTACGGACCCCCGGTATGTATGCGTTTAATTTTGGTTGTCATGCGTTTATTATGGTAAAAAATTTAGGTCAAAAGCCACGGTTTTGGATGCGCCATTTAGGTAGTTCTGCGCATATGATAATTAAATCCATGCATTTATTCTAATTCCATGCATGTGAGTCGTAAATCGATGCATATGCACTATTTGCGCATTTGAAAGGCAGTCCTGTGCATTTAATATGAAGTTGCGCATATAGTTAGGGATTCAACGCATCTAAATGAAATAGCGCATTGAATTAGGGTTTTTGCACATCTAACATAATACCGCGCAATTGGTTTAAAAATGCGCAATTAAGACCGGATTCTGTGCATACAAACAAAATTGCGCATTTGATTAGGGATTTGGTGCATTTTCCTAATTGTGTGCAAATGATTATGGCTCCTACGCATGTATTATAAAACCGCGCTTCTGATAAACAGAGATGCACATATGATAAAAGTAGACAATTACCTAGCTGATTTGGTTAAGTCAGCATCTTGATTGATTTTGGCCAACTGATAGGGCATTTTTGAGATTGATATAATATCAAAAGAGATGATAGGATAGGTTACTAATAGGATAGCTAGAGGTAATTGGTTTGATAGAAATGATAGATATGAAACTTAGTTGTTTTATTAATGTGCTTTGTTATTGATTGCAGGAGGAGCTAGATAATGTCTTGATGTCGCAGGAGAGATTTCCTGTTACGTAGCTTCTTCGACCGTACTTGATCGAGACTTATCATTTGGTCTTTGGATCAGTTGAATTGTGGTATGTCTTCTTTATGCTCGAGGTGCAGGTGAACCTGGGATTGTTGATTGCGCTTGGGGAGAGATACCACAACAAGACTGGCACCTTTCACTTGCCGACAGGGGAGATGGCAGTGACCTTGGAGGATGTGCATCAGATTCTATGGATTCTAATATAGGGGGAGCTTGTTGAGTATGAGTCACATACTAGAGCTAGATTGGTGGAGTGTAGATGGGTTTTTGATGATGCAGACCTTGAGGGGACATAGATTAGCTACACTGATATGGTGGATTATTACGAGCTCCTGCCAGCCATATTAGCAAGGTTGATTGGAGGTGTGGTTTGCCCAGACAGGAGATCATGTGGATTCTCGGTTGGATGGGGGAGGACCCTGGAGAGGATGATATCTGAGGGGACATGATTTTCCTAGGGTGTTTGCATACTTGCACAGGTGTATCATGATCTTCATCAGTTTGTGTATGATGGAGCTGCCAGTCTGTCTACCGAAGTGTCACTATTATAGATTTGGGCCTAGTTGCACATAGTTGTCACACAGTCGATAGGTATGGGTGTTAGAGGCCATGACAGACCTTATTCCTACAAGTTCTAGGAGACTCTTTCCCAGCCCAAGCTGGGAAAGCTTGAGTATTGGTGGCATACAATGGATAATGTCGACACAGTTGAGTGGTGGCCTTATCTAGATTGCGAGGCCTGGGATGAGGATGCTGCTGAGTTACCATACTGCTTTCAGACACGATTGTTGATAGGGAGGACTCCCTATATTCTTGAGTGACACATTGTTTCTCATGTGCTCTGATAGTTTGGTAGGGTCCAGGGGATGCCCCAGGGGACTGCCATATTTGCTCAGATGCACAAGGAGGGTCCATGGTGGGGTCCGAATGCATCTTATGAGACTGCTAGAGCTAACTTTCTACAGATTCCATACTAGGCATGGGATTTGAGGAGGTAGATTGTGGATGCGGGTATGACTGCTAACTATGATGCACACTTTACAGTGCACCCGTTCTTGAGACACTCTGGACCTGGAGAGCAGGCTCCTAGATTAGAGGATGTAGATGAGAACGATGATGATGCTCCCTGACAGAGGAGGAGATGATGACAAGGTGGGAGAGGTGAGAGAGGTGGCTGAGGTGGAGGAGATGATGGTGGCGGGGGTGGCGGAGGTAGAGGTGATGATGGTGATGATGGGGATGATGGTGTGGATGATGGAGGGTAGAGGAGAGTGAGGTAGAGAGTATAGGGGGCATTATAGATATAGGTTCAGGCACGGGGTCATGTGCAGGCACAGGTTTAGCCACAGATGTAGGCACAGGTTCCGGCATAGGGAGGGGATGATGGATAGGTGACAGCCTTACAAGCCCAAGTGGCTCAGTTACAAGGGTAGGTTGGGCAGATACAACAGCAGATTACCCAGCTATAGGGGGATGTGAGGATGACTATCCTAGAGCGAGACACCACCATCTAGAGGTACACTAGGGTAAAGACCTTACTGTAGTAGGTACAACCGACTGCCACACAGGGTCCCACTGGGTAGACCATGGTAGAGATGGTTAGAGTGGGCTAGGAGATATTTTATTGGAGATCTTTGTACAAGTAGGTGGTGCCCCCAGAGCAGAGAGTGGGGAGTTTCCATCCTAGTTCACGCAACAGGTCTAGACGAACACTGACTGAGTGTGGAGGAGTTATGGGGCCACCACCTCCTCGGGGACCACCAGGGACAGGTCCTACAGGTCCTTAGCCTCAGCCTCAACATCTAGTACCTTCTGGAGGTAGTTCCTCTTAGGCATTTTGGAGACATGTATCATGCTTATATCATTTTTGTATACACACTATTTTTTTTGATAGCTCAAGATACACATTTATGACATCATTGTATACTTGGACATTATTATTAATATTTTGATGATGATCTATATGAGTTTGATGGACTTCATGCATATGTTTCTAATGGATGGATGCTTGCTATATGATAGATGTTATCTATACTCTTGCATTGTGATGATTCTAATATGATGTTCATAATACTCATGATATGATTGATCCTATGGTTCACATGATGACTTATATCTATGTATAATGTTATGTGTAATGATTCTTTATGCCTATAGTTAATAATGACCTAATGCATATGTTGATAAGTTGTACATGCAATACTCGATGTTTACTTTTCTACACATGATGATCTAATATACTATGACAATGATTTCTATGTTTTTTTTAGATTTTGTTGATAAATGTTATGTATGCACTCTATGGAGATAGATGACACCACTAGATGACTGATCTAAATGTTTTAGAATAATGCACCTAAATGATATGATCTTATGTTTGACAATGTTTACAATATGTGCAATGATATCACCATATGAAACTGTTGTTAACAATCATGAGTTAATTATTTAATGCAACTAAAGAACTGAAATGATATGAGCTAATAATGGATATACTTAGAATATGTAATATGATAATGTTTTATTTTTGTTATGCCAAGTATACTCAATCATAAATTAAAGAACACTTAGAAGAATTTAGACTAATGGTTTGGATATGGTGACTAACTTGGAAGAATAATTTGAATGAATGAAAGAAATAGATTTGGATTTTATGACACTTGGTAAATGATGACTATGTAATGCTTATAAATGAAATGAAATGCAAACCTAACATGCACAAATGAGATTTTGCCATCTTGGATACAAATATTTGAAGTACTTTTTTCATCATTGAGCTTTTAAAATGTTGTAAGAAAATACAAGCATCTAGGTATAATTAAACCACGATGACCTGAGTATCTCTTACATAGATTTTGATTTAGCAAGTTAATACAAGAATCTAGGCAAAATTGAACCTAGATGACCTAAGTATTGATTGCATGTATCAACAGACAAGGATTGCACTCTTTCATGCTGAGACCCAGAATGTCCTCAATGATCTTTTGCTAATCATGTCGTTAGACAAGTCATCACATGACTAAAGATTAATCCACAAACAACAAACAAATGAAAATAATCATGCCCCTATCATAGCTCCTCTAGTCTTGGACATCCTTGAGTAGCATAAGAAACATGATAATGAAAATCAAGACCTAAGACTTAAACTTATAACAAGCATCAAAGCATCTTGCCACAGATATGTTTTCTTACCATGAAAACAAATATAATCATCTTGATAGTTTAGGCACATTATTGTCTAATATAGGTTAATATCTCGCATCAGGCTTTTATTGAAAAGGTTTGTTTGTAGCGCTACATGTTGTCTGGAGATAGTATCACAATCCTGATTGTTATCCTTTGAGATCATGACATTCAAGAATCTGATTCTCTAACTAGGTTGAGGATTTTTCCCCCAGTCAAGTAAAGGATCCATTTATTAGGGATGAAACACATGGGTGAACTGATGGAATAGTAAACGCGATGCGATGGGCCCTAAGGGACTGACCTAGTGCCTCGAGGGCTCATTGATGATGGCCTTGCCTACGTGACAACACAGTGGCAACATAGTTCAATGGTGTGGACTAGGTGGACATAAGACCTAGCGGGTGGGAAGCCTCGGGGGGCCATCAATGATGGCCTTGCCTACATGATAGCTCAGAGGCGACGTAGTTCTAGTGTGGAAAATGATATTAGTGATGGATAAATGGATAGAATGTAACAAATGACAGTAAGATGAGAGATACAAATGGATGGGAAGCCTCGGGGGCTCATCAATGATGGCCTTGCCTACATGATAGCTCAGAGGTGACATAGTTTGACTATGATACCGATAAGGGAGTTGCGATGGATGACACGATGAGCTAAGGATTAGATGGATGACCTGATTTGATAAGGTGATAAGGACGAGCGAACAATAAGCCATTATAGGTATCCTTATGTGAGTTGAAGGATGTGGTAGGAGAGATGGGTAAAACTAAAAATCCTACAAGATAGAGGAAGTTTTTTATCACAAATAGCCCCTATTTCCAGGTTTTCACCACTTGCTTTTATTTGCACATTTTTTTTATAAGTCCCTTGCATTGGGGTTTACGCATAAAACTTGCGAAGATGCATACTGTTGATGGGATCATTGAACATTTCACCTTCTGATGTTGCTAATTGATGGGCTCCTGATCCATAGGCAACAATGATTACATACGGACCAAGCTAGTTGGGTTCAAACTTGCCTTTCTTCTCCCTGTCTTGCTAATTCCTAGGATTTTCCTTAAGAACTAGGTCACCAACTTGAAAGACTCTAGGTTTTACTCTGTGGTTGTAACTTCATGACATCTTATGTTGATAGGCTTTTAGATGGTTAAAGTCATTTTGTCTTCTTTCCTCCAACAGTTCTAATTCATGTAGTCTAGAAACCTAGTATTCTTCATCTGATATTAGACATTAACACGATACTTGCAAGGATGGTAACTTGACTTCAATGGGCAAGATGGCTTTGGAGCCATAGACCAGGGAATATGGTGTTGCACCTGTGGGTGTGCGGATACTTGTACGGTAGGCCCATAGAGTGGGATTCAGTTGGATATGCCAATCATAGTTGGCATCATTGATAGTCTTCTTTAGGATTTTCAAGATAGTTTTATTAGACGCCTTCACTTGACCGTTTCCATGGGGGTAGTATGGGGTTGAAAAATGGTGTTGGATGTGGAATTTGTCACAGAGCTCTTTGACATCCTAGTTTTAAAATGGTCTTCTATTATCAGTGATAATGGATAAAGGGATGCCATAGCGGTAAATGATATAATTTAGGATGAATGAGGCAATTTGTTTGTGGTGACATTGGCTAGGGGTACAGCTTCGATCCACTTTGTAAAGTACTCAGTGGCGGTGATTATGAATTTATAGTCGTTGGATGATGGGGGTGAATCTTGCCCACTAAGTCAAGTCGCCATTGACAAAAAGGCCAAGGAGTCATTAAAGGCTGTAGCTCTTGTGCTGGTGCATGTATTAGATTCCCATGAATTTGGCATTTCTTGCACCTTTTCACAAAATGATAGGAGTCTATTTCCATAGTTGGCCAATAGTATCCCATACACATGAGTTTATTAGCCAAGGTAGGACCACTAGAGTGGGTTCCGCAAATTCCTTCATGAACTTCTCTCAAGGCGGTTTGATATTCTTCACTTTTAAGACACCTAAGGAGAGTACCATCAAGACCTCATCGATAAAGGGTATTGGCAATTATGGTGTAGTCAAAGGCTTGACAGATGAAAGTTTATCATTGATTATTGGATAAACCTCATGGTAAGGTATTCTCTTTCAGATAGGTATAGATTTTTCCTTACAAGGGGGAATCGGATCCTACTATGTGGCATATGATTTTGGTTTCAGGGATATCATAAGCTAGATGAGACACTGGCTCTACCAAGAACTCATAATGTGACTAGTTTTCAGGTATATCTAGTAGTGATGCAATGGTTTCCATGGCATTGGCAACTTTGTTCTCTAGTCTTGGTATCTGTTCAAAGGAAATCACAACAAAATATTCTTTAAAGTCATCTGCCATACGCTTGTAGGGTATTAACTTTTCATCCTTGGTTTGATAGTCATCATTTGCATGGTTGATAACTAGTTGTGAATCTCCATACACATGAAGCTCTTGGACTTTCCATTCTACAGCCATTTTAAGACCAATGACTAATGCCTCATATTCTGCCACATTGTTGGTACAAGGGAAAAGTAGTCTATATGATTTTAGGATTGTATTCCCTTGAGGTGTGACCAACAAAATGCCTGCTCCTAACCCATACTGAGTATAAGATCCATCAAAATAGAGTTTCCATGCTTGGGTTGTTATGCTGAAAATGGCTTCGTTTAGAAATTCAAAGCTTAATGGATTGTCATCCTGCAATGGTGCATCTGCTAACTAATCTGCAATGACTTGACCATTTATAGCTCTTCTGTCCACATATTCAATGTCAAATTCACTGAGGATCATTACCCACTTTGATAGCCTTCATGTTAGAGTAGCCTTATTGAGAAAATACTTCAATGGGTCAATCTTTTCTACTAGCTTGATTGAATGTGTGAGCATATAATGTCTTAGTTTTTGGGATGCAAAAACTATGGCAAGGCATGCTCGTTCAATGGGTGTGTATTGCAGCTCATAACCTACCAATGTTTGACTGATATAATAAATGCCCCGTTCCTTTCCTTCATCATCTTGTTGTGCCAATAAAGCCCCTAGAGTAGTTGGTGTAGCTGAGATATAAAGAAAAAAGGGGTTTTCCTTGTATTGGAGGCATCAAGGTTGGAGGATTCATTAGATACTCTTTCAGGAGGTTAAAGGCTTGTTCACACTCCTCATCCCATTTGAAAGGAATGTTCTTGTGTAGGAGATGGGTAAATGGATGACATTTGTCAGCTAATTGAGAGATGAACTGATGGATAGATTGTAGCTTGCATTGCAATGACCTCAGTTGACTGATATTTCTAGGTGGTGGCATGTCCATTATTGCTTTCACTTTGGCCGGATCCACCTTAATTCCTTTGGCTAACACTATATATCCTAGGAGTTTGCCAGATGTGACTCCAAATACACACTTCTTTGGATTCAAGCATACATTAAATTACTCCAGTCTTTGAAATATCTTATCTAATACTTCTAGGTGTCCTTCTCTTGTGAGTGATTTGGCTAGAATATCATCTACATAATCTTCCACATGATGGTGTGCATCATATCATGGAAAATTGTTGTCATTGCTCTTTGGTATGTTGCTCCTGCATTTTTCAGGCCAAAAGACATCACACACCAGCAATATGTACCCTAGGGACATGTAAAAGCAGTCTTGTGTTGGTCTTCTAGCACTATTTTGATCTGATTGTAGCCAGAAAACCCATCCATGAGAGATATCATTGTATGCCCCACTGTAAGATCTACAATGATGTCAATATTAGGCAAAGCAAATTCATCCTTTGGACAAGCTTTATTCACATCCCTAAAATCATTGCAAAGTCTGATCCTTCCATCTAGTTTTGAGACAGGAACAATATTGGAAATCTTATGTGCAGATTAAGTCCAGGCATATTTGCATTAGTGAATTTTGGCTTTTCATGTTCAGATAAAGATTCTTCCATATGGATTATTCTTGGATTGTCTTATGTGCTAATGCTGATAGGTTTTGCTGGTTCTATCAAAACTGAGGACCTCTCCTGATGTGTAAGATTGGGGAGAGTGTCAAGCCTTTCATCCTTTGGCATCTCAGAGAGGTTTTCACCATCAAATTCATCTTTTATTTTTTTACTTTTTTCACGATCTAACACTGCCGCAGAGCGGTTTTCACCATTAGATCTATCTTTTATTTTTACATTTTTATGACTGAAAGGATTCGTACTCTCTCCAAAATAAGCCTTGTCATTGATTTCTATAGCAAATCCAACTTTATGGTCTCCTGATGGTAAGTGATCCCTTAGTTCTAGATAGTCAATGATAGCATCATCATTTTGAAAGATATCTAGTTCAGGTGGCTCTTGTAGTTCCCAATCTATAAGTTCGGGATGCACTAAAGGTAAGGGATCATTGGGTTGGTCTGACTCAAGGGAAATTATGGTTAGGACAGAGGAGTTGTCTAGGTTCGTGGGGGTATTTACAAGGTCTAAAATAGTACTCTCCTTAGTATTGTTTGTCAAGTGTGACATCTGACCTTCCTCTTGAGACTCACTCTCGATATGTTGCGAATCAAACTCTAGTGATCTAGACCCTGAGCTTTGACACTCATGGTATGTGTTTGTTGAGTTATATGTTTGAACCACATCAATACCTTTGTCTTCACAAGATAGTTCAAAAAGACTATCCCATTCCCATTGGTTAGAGTCTGTTTCACTCTCTTCTTGCAATTTGTATATCTGCTCAACTAGGTTGGTGGTAACCTTTTCCTTTTCTTTTCCTTCGTACCCTAGCCTTGTAGTGTCTCGGGCTGATAAGGAAGAAGGTTGTATGGGTTCTATGATACCTTCTTTTCTCAAGCCTATGGGACTATGTCCATCATATCCCATTCTCCGCAAGATAGAAAAACTGGGGCCATATTGATCAATTTGTAGTTGGGGTTGTTAATCTTGTGGCTTGGATTCGATATCTTCTTCTTTATACAACCATTGAAGGACATCTTTCTCATCACTCTCGTTTGATAGGGTACTCCATTTGATAAAAGGACCATTAGAATTTTTTAATGTCTGTGGTTTGTCCATAGAGGGTTTGCCATAAGACTTGGATGATAGGGGTAGTTTTGTAAGACAAAAGGTTTGCTCAATGGAATACACTCCCATCCCTTTATCTTTGAGTTTGACCTTTAGTTTGGTGGTTTTGGATGTAGAAGGTATTAAACTAGGGTTAACAAGGGCTATAGTGGATGAGCTTTCTCGATTGGTAGGTATGACAACTTTAGGCTTTGGTTTGATGGTGTTGCAGTATTGGAATGGGTCGAGATCACCTTGGATAGTGATCTCTTGGCCATTGTAAGGGAACTTTATAGATATATGATAGGTGGATGGTATAGCCTTCATCGCATGTATCCAAGGTCGGCCTAGGAGGATATTGTAGGCAAGTTCCATATCAAGTACTTGGCAAACCACATCTTTCTCTACTGATCCAACTCGTATGGGCAAAACAATAGTACCTTTACATGTCCTTTCTTCTTCATCATAGGCCTTGATTGTGATCTTCTTCTTTGGGTCAATAGCATTCTCAGAGAACCCCAATGCAAGGACTAATTTCAATGTGTAAATATTTAAACCTGCCCCTCCATCTATAAGGATCCGTTTTATTCTATCTTTATGAATGAGGGATTCGATGTGAAGGGATGCATTGTGAGGTTGAGTGATTGACATGTCATCTTTTTTGGTAAAAGATAGGAAGTGTGGGGTAGTAAGATGTCCTACCATGGCTTGGAATTGCTCTTGGGCTAGATTTGTTGGCACAATGGTTTCCAATAGAGCTTTTTCTAAGATAGCCTTATGGGATGGTGAGAGACGCAAAAGCTCCAAAATAGATATATGTGCAGGTGTCTTTTGGAGTTGGTCTACGACATTATACTGATTGGATATGGATGATGGTTTAGGTGAAGCCCCTTGGAGAGTAATCTTTCCATGATGAGTGGTTACATTACAATTGGGCTTGTTATTTATAGTAATCACATTTACATGTGAATCACTTTCGGAGATGTGGTTAATGGTGTATTCATATGAAACATTTGTGTAGTTGGCATTGTTACCACCATTATTATTTTGCTTTCAGGGACCTCCCTTCTCATAGTTAGGGAGCAAATTCTTGAATGCCAAATGGTTGTAATTGGATGCATGTCTATTAATTTAATATATCTCCTCGATCTATCAAGTCTTGGATGGTGTGTTTTAATCTTTGGCAATCATTCGTCATGTGACCTTTACTTCTATGGAATTCACAAAAATCAGCATCATTCCACCAAGAGGGTTTGAACTTGGGTTCATATTCACTTACCGTAGGAAGTGTTATGAGGTTGTTTGATATGAGCTTCCTTAGGGAAGATTCAATTGATTCACCCAATGGTGTAAATTTTCTGTGAGGAGGAAAATTTGTTGGTCTTGATTGGTTGTTTGTAGGTTTGTTTAGAGTGGTATTATTGTGTGGACTTGATAAATTTAGAATTGGTTGTTTTGGTGTCACACATTTTGCATCTACAACTCCGTCATTTACAATATTCTTGTTTTTAGTCCAAAACCTTGATTTATCCATGTTATTGTTTGATCTAGGGGTATCCTTATATATTTTGATTTGTCCTTTATCTATCAAATCTTTCTCAATAAGTAATCCCATTTCAATGACCTTACCAAAGGAAGTAGGACATTGGATTTGTATTTGATAGCTCAATTCAGTGTTCAAGTTATGGACAAACATTTCAATCATTTGCTTTTCAGGAATATGATAAGGACATTTACTAGAAAGTTGTCTCCACCTTTGTAAGAAAGTGGTGAAAGATTCTCCACTCTTTTGTTTGTTATTGCATAGATCTAACATTGAAATTTCATGTTCAATGTCGTATGAAAAGTGAGTGACAAACTTGTCTACTAGTTCATTGAATGTTCGGATTCCAGGAGGTAGACGGGAGAACCACTCCATAGCTTGACCTCCTAGGCTGCGTGGAAAGAGTCACATAAGATATGTCTCATTATGGGCGACTTCTAAGCATGCAGCGCTGAATTCTCTAATGTGGTCACGCTGATCACCTTTTCCCCTATATTTGTCAAATTTAGGGACTTTGAATCTTGAAGGGAAAGGCACCATGACCAAGCTTTTGTCAAAAAGATATGGAGATATATCCTCTAGCGAGTAATATTTTATGGAAGTTCCAGTTTGTAAATCCACAAATTGTTGTTGTAAGGCTTGGATTTGTTGCATGAGTGTGTCTAAAGGATTGGACATATCCTTAGCCTTTTCATTTTTGGAAGCTTATGTTTCATTTGATGAGCTTGTTGTTCTCAATTGTGAAATATCAAATCAGCAGGTAGTTTGGCTCCTTGTTGTGCTAGTAAGAGGAGTATTTATGAGGATATGTCGTTATAACTTTATCCATCAATTTTTGGAACTTTGGATCTTGTAAGCATTTATCAAGTTCCTCAAGTGGTTGATCTCTTCCTCTCCATCACTAGAAGAGTGTTCACTACTATTGGTGTAATCCATTTCTTTCTTTCTCTTGGCTTGGGATCTAGTTTGAACCATACAAAAGGTGTGATAATGAATGAAGTTGGATGCTAAACTTTTGGGGTTGTAAGTGATGTTTGTGATGGATTGACTTGTTGATAAGATTTTCTAAAGGTGGTGTTTTAGATTCCCTATTTTAGACAATAAGTCTTGAGCTATGGTGAATAGCAATCAAAGTGTTGATTCAAAGTGAGTCAAAATAGGATTGATGGGAATCACTATTGTTGTAGACTAGCTTTGTCAAGGTATTTTAGTGTAGTCTCTAGATAGAGAATGATTTATCTTGATAGGGAAACTAACTATATTGTTTTGAAATTGGAAGATCTTAATGGCACCTTTGGGAAAATCTAATTTTGTTTGATTTTGGGAAAGGCTAAGTATGGTATGTGAGTGAGATGTCTAAAAAAGGAATGGGATGAATTTTTATGGTCCAAATGATTCTCAAGTGTATTCTAGGCAGAATTGGGTATCCAAAAATGACTTTGGTTTTCTCTCAAAATCTCGAGAACAGGTCACTATTTTGTATGCACTGAAACATAATTTAAATGTGCAGTTTTGTGGAGTACATGCGCATTTTTGAATGCACCACTCTGTGATTTTATATGCGTAGAAACATGTATGCACAACAATAATGTTTAAAAGTGCAACAATATGTTGTATTTGCACAGCAGGAAATGAATGCATGGAAGAAGTGTCAAATGCACTGCATAAAGTTTCAAATATGCAGTTCTGTGTTTTTGCAGTGTTTGATCAATTTTTTTGTTTTAGGCACATTTTTCTATGTAACCTAAATGTTTTTGGGGATGATTTGTCTATTTCTAGGCAAAAAAACATAGCATGTAGTACATTTTAATGTTTGTTTGTGACAAATTTGGTGTTTAAAACAAATTCGAAGACAAGTACAATCTTAGGCGAGAAAGGATACTACTTGTTGAATCCCAACTTGGATTTCTCCAGCTACTTAAATCAAGGCGGACAGCTAGAAACTTGGTAGCACTGGCTCCCCCTTACATGGTACACACTTCTTGGGCATACCAAGTTTCATTCCCCATAAGGAGTGAATTTTCAATCTCTACACATGATTAGTGAAAATGTTGGGCGGCTTTAGAGGTCCAACCTCCTACTTCAACAAGTAAAAGGATTTTGGTCACTAAAATAATGATTCTTAGTAAACTTTGAGGGACCAATGCCTTGTGAGCATGTGGCAAGCTACTTAAAGCTTTGACCAATCCTACTAAGAGTTTCAAATACTTCACACAATGCGAAAAATTGTTTCCACAAAGTGCTAGTACACCTCTTTTCGATTTGGCACTTAAAGGCAAGGCTGACGTTGGTTAAGACTTGGCTTTCACCTTATCTCATTTGTATAGCGGGTCAAAGGAAAGTTTTGCTTAAGGTCATCCCTCCTGGATGAATGCAATCCAAGAGCAAGCCTTGCTAAGGGTAAAAAAGAAAAGGGGAAGTGAGTTTGGCTTTTTGATCACCCAAGATGTTGTAAGGGGAGAGCATATGCCTATCACTTTTGCAAGCACAGTAAAAACTTGTTTATTGACTGCCTAGATTAAGCTAAATGCGACTAAACTAACAACACAAGATAGCATGTTTGCATGATAACAACAAAGGAAGGATAATCAAGTTAATTCCACCTATTTATGCTAAGTTTGGATTGTGTGCAAATTTGTCTATGCAAGATTGTATATTTATCCTCCTAATTTAAACTAGGTGTAAATTGTATGCAAGTTGTATGCAAGATGATATGATTACTCCTCCTAATTAGAAACTAAGTGAAGATTTGTATGCAAGTTGTATGCAAGATTGTCCATTTTTTTCACCTAGTTTATACTATGTGAAGATTGTATGCAAGATTGTAATGCCAAATGGTCTAATTAACTTCCTAATTTAGACTAGGTGAAAATTGTATGAAAGATTGAATTACTCCTCCTAATTAAAACTAAGTGAAGATTTGTATGCAAGATAGAGTTACTCCTAATTAGAACTAAGTGAAGATTTGTATGCCAAATAGAGTTATTCCTCCTAATTAGAACTAAGTGAAGATTGTATGCAAGTTGTATGATGATGCCTAAACCAAGTGAAAGGAAGCAAGGTATGTGAAAACGCTTCCTACACTAATCTACTGAGGAAAAACTTATGCAAATTTTTTACTTTTATAAATTAAGATACACATTAATAGAAATATAATAACAACTTCCAAATGCAAACACAAAACTCACAATACAAGATATACGTGGGGAAAACCCTTTCAAGTAAAAAACCCCACACTCCAAAGCCGCCCAATATATTATTCAGGAATCACGAAGATTACAATATACTTGCAGAGCAAGATTTTACAGGAGTATATCCAACCAGAGATCCAGGAGGTAATTCGACCCTATAAGATTCTTACACACAACCTCCATCTCCAGCTCCTGATATATAGGAGATGCAATATAGTAAACTGTTACCGATAATTACAAAACCATGAGCCAAAACTACCCATAAAGTGGTGTCCAAATTATCTCCAATCAAATATGCTTTGGGATGTGCCAAACCACACACCAACATGTGTAACTCTCCCCTTTATAGCTCTTTTATGTGTCCAACACATTTTTACATTTCCCAAAAATAGAAGGTCTAACTTCCAGAGGCCATAACTTTTGATCCGAGTGTCTGATTGACGAACCATTTGATGCATCCGAAAGATCGTAAAGAGATCTATCACCCTATAACCCGCTATGCCAGTTATGGCAATTTTTAGGATGTTTAGAGAAGTTTTGATTCCAGTAATTGAGTTCAAAACTTTTTTTTAGCAGTTTAAAAAATAGAAACTTTAATTTCTCGTGATCCAGATATAATCTTGAGACGAAACTCACCCGAGATGTTCACTTAGTTGTTCTGCACCTTCTGGAAAAAATTTTAGGTCAATCCAAGCTCAATCGAAGGACTTACTAAAAAATAGTATGTCTCGCTATTTTTAGCTCGTTTGGAAACTTTTGGAAACTTTGAAAGTTCCAGACCATTATCCAAGATAAAGGGTATTCAAAAAGACCAAAACTGGGAAAAATAGTAATCTTTCGAAGTTGCAAGGTTGAGACACTTTTCTTAACATTCTCCCACTTGTCGAAAACCTTGCAAGAGCAAAGGGAGTATCAATACCATGATTTAATTGCTAGGGGCCGTGAGGCCCATAGACTCTAAACACCATCTGAACTTCTCTGTGCTCACAAGTTTTGTCAAGGAATCTGTAACATTCATCAAAGTTTTAACTTTTTCCAAGTTTACCATCCCATCCTCTACCATGTCACAAACAAAATGGTACTAGACATCAATATGCTTATTCCTTGTGTGGAAAGTAGGATTCTTCACCAAACATATGGCACTTTGACTATCACAACAAATAGTAATCTTCCCTGCATCAAACCCAACATCAGAACACAATCTCTTAATCCAAATGGCTTCTTTACAAGCATGAGTTGCTACCATGTACTTAGCTTCAGTAGTGGACAAAGCAACCACATGTTGCCACTTACTCATCCAACTAATAGCACCACCAAACATAGTGAACACATAAGCACTGGTGGATCTCCTGCTGTCAATGTCACTTGCCCAATCTAAATCCACAAATCCATGAATACAAAGTGGATGCCAAGGTCCTATAGGATAACCATGATAACATAAGGAGTACTCGAAAGTACCCCACAAATATCTAAATGCTCACTTAATTGCATCCCAATGTACCCATCCAGGATTAGCCATAAATCGACTAAGGACTCCCACTACTTGGGCAATGTCAAGTCTTGTGCAGACCATCGCATACATCAAACTGCCAACTGCACTAGCATAAGGAATTCTGCTCATATCCTCTGTCTCAAAAGGATACTTTGGACAATCTTCAACAGATAACTTTGTCCCCATTATAACAGGAATAGTCAAAGGTCTGCAATCCATCATGCTGAATCTCTCCAACACAGTGTTAACATACTTACTCTGGCCTAACCAAAGTTTTATGTTTGCTTTGTCTCTTCTTATTTCCATTCCTAGAATGTACTGAGTTGCCCCTAGATTTTTTATCTCAAACTATGCTGATAATTGAGACTTCAAATTAGAAATCAAATTTTTACCATTCCCAATGAGTAACATATCATCAACATACAATGCAATAATGAGAATGCAATCATTGTCAAACTTGTAGTAAGCACAATGATCCGATTTCAATCTTTGAAATCTAATACTCAACACAAAGGCATCAAACTTCTGCTACCACATCCTAGGAGACTGTTTCAAACCATACAAAGATTTTTTCAACTTGCAAACTAGATTTACTTTATCTTTCACCATGTAGTGCTCTGGCTGTGACATATAGATTTCCTCCTCCAAGTCACCATGAAGGAATGTTGTCTTCACATCCATCTGTTCCACTTCTAAATTATACGCTGTTGCAAGAGATAACAAGAATTGAATAGATGTCAGCTTTGCAATGGGAGAGAAAATCTCACCATAGTCAATTCTATCCACCGGAGAATACCCCTTTGCAACCAATCTAGCCTTATATTTCTCAACACTGCCATCTACACCAGATTTCTTTTTGAACACCCATTTTCATCCAACAGGTTTTTATCTTTCAGGCAAAGGCACCAAGTCCCAAGTATTATTCTTTTCCAAAGAAGCCATCTTCTCTTCCATGGCCTCTTTCTAGGAACCTGCATCTTTCATACCCATAGCCTCTTTCATAGTTCTAGGCTCATCATTGTTAGAAATCAAAGCAAAAATACAATTGGAATCATGCAATGAATAACCAAACCTATCAGGTTGCTGCCTTATTCACGTGGACCTCCTCAAAGGTTGAGGTTGAGGTTCTTCATCTTCTTCTGAACTTTTAGAGCTACTATAGCTCTCCTCATTATCAGGTCCAATATATGTTTTTGGTTCAACTTTCTTAGGGGTGGAAGGAAGATGAACCACATCATCTTTCTTCTCTTCTTTCTCTAGTTGGAAGACAATAGAAGAAGGATTAAGCTCTCTGAAGATCACGCTTCTACTATATAGAACTCTCTCAGTTATTGGATCCCAAAGCTTGTACCCTTTCACACCAATACCATAACCGATGAAGATACACTTTACAACCTTGTTCTCCAACTTAGACCTCTTCTCCTTAGGCACATGTCCATATGCCTCACAACCAAATACTCAAATGTTTCTTAATGAAGGCTTTTTACCAAACTATACCTCCATAGGTGTCTTATCAAAGAGCGCTGATGTAGTTGACCTATTAGCTAGGTAACAAGCAGTAGCAATAGCTTCAGTCCAGAACTTTTGTTCAAGACTAGCTCCACTTAGCATACTCCTTGCCCTCTCCATCAATGTTCTATTCAACCTCTCTGCAACTCCATTCTGATGAGGGGTATACAGAGTTGTCTTGTGCCTCTCAATCCATTGTTCTTTACAAAACTTGTCAAAATTTGCTGAACAGAACTCACCACTATTGTCAGTCCTCAAACACTTAATCTTTCTATCTTTTTGATTCATTAAAGACTTCAGATTTAAAAGTCTAAGGAAATACACCCATGTCCTTCTACTGTAATCATCAATGAATGAAACAAAGTAAATAGATTTTGAAATCGAAGGAACGTTAACAGGACCAAACACATCAGATTGAATCAAGTCCAACACCTCAGAAGATTTGTGAGAACTGGAATAAAACTAAACACGATTTTGTTTTCCATAAATGTAATGTTCACAGAAATCAAACTCAAGGTTACAATCATTCATACCCTCAACAAGATTTTTATTATTCAGGGTCCTCAAACCCTTTTCACCAATGTGACCAAGCCTTTGGTGCCATAACATTGTCTTCTCAGCTAGAAGTTTCATCTCCATAGAATGAGCACCCTTAGGTACCTAGAAAGCACGACCATCGGAAGTAGATGCAACAGTCTTCTTCACTGCTGGTTCCAATGGTGAGGATGAAGACTCTGAAGCTCTCTTCTTCGAAATAGAGGCACTATTACATTGAAATACACATGCATCAAGCTGAAACAGAGTGCCAATTTGAACACCCTTAGCCAACACCATAGATCCTCTAGTCATCTTGCATCCTCCATTCAAGAAAACAACCTGCACACCCACATCATTCAATTTACTTACAGAAAGAAGGTTCTGTGTCAAACCGGGGATATGTAGAACACCATTGATTCCCTTTACTCATCCATTAGGGAATCAAATCAAGACTCTTCCATGACCAACAATATCCAGGTGAGAATCATCACCCAAGTACACCTTTCCACCATCGTATTCTTCATACTTCGAAAACCAACCCTAATGCGAGGTCATGTGAAAAGATGCACTAGAGTCAATAAGCCACACATCCTCAGATGCATGCATTGCCAAGGCAGCGACAAATGCTTCCCCTTCATCCTGAGAGGACTTGTCAGAATCGAAATCATAATTCTTTTTCTCCTCCTTCCACTCCTTGTGGAAGTGACCAGGTTTGCTGCAGTTCCAACACAGGGCCTTGGACTTTCCGGGAGACTTAGATCTCCCACGAGATTTGGATCTTCCTTTTTCTTCCTTCTTCTTATCCTTTTTCTTTCCCTTCTCTTTAGATCTACCACGAACCGCAAGAGCCTCCTTAGCCGATTTGAAAGACTTTCTCTGGATCTCTTCAGACAACAGTGAAGAAACCACTTCATCCATCTTGAAGGTGGTAGTGGTAGTCCTAATGGCGATAACAAGGTGGTCCCACGAATCTAGTAAGGAACATAGTAATGTCATACATCGATCCTCCTCCTCCATCTTCAGACCAACATAAGTCAATTGGGAAACAAGCATATTGAATGTATTCAAGTGGTCAACAACAAATCCTCCATCTTCCATCCTTAGAGAATACAATTTATTTCATAGGAATAACTTGTTCACCATGGATTTAGCCTGATAAACATCTCCAATCTTCTTTCAAAGTTCCTTTCCAGTCTTCTCTTCATGGATATTCAGGAGCACTGAATCAGCCAAACAGAGTCTTATCAAACCCTTAGCTTTTTGATCTTTGAGATCCTAGTCTTCTTGAGACATTGCTGTTGGTTTTGTACCAGATACGACTTCCCATAAATCTTGATCTACAAGCATGTCCTCCATTTTGAGTTTCCACAACTCGAAATTACTGCCATTAATCTTCTCTATCTCAAACCTCCCATATGTGCTCGCCATCTCTTACCTACAACAAAGATTTCAAAATCCTCTACACAAGCTCCCACTCAAATGAAGATCAGCTCAAAAAACCCTCTACCCAACAATTAGAACCAAAGGTGATCAGGCTCTGATACCAACTAAAAGGAAGCAAGGTATGCAGAAACACTTCCTACACTAATCTACTGAGGAAAAACTTATGCAAAATTTTTACTTTTACAGATTAAGATGCACATTAACAGAAAGATAATAACAACTTCCAAATGCAAACACAAAACTCACAACACAAGATATACGTGGGGAAAACCCTTTCAGGTAAAAAACCCCACACTCCAAAGCCACCCAATATATTATTCAGGAATCATGAAGATTACAATATACTTGCAGAGCAAGCTTTTATAGGAGTATATCCAACCAAAGATCTAGGAGGTAATTTGACATCTATAAGATTCTTACACAACCTCCAGGACAGCTCCTGATATATAGGAGATGCAATATAGTAAACCGTTACCTGTAATTACAAAACCATGAGCCAAAACCACCCATAAAGTAGCACCCAAATTATCTCCAATCAAAGATGCCTTGTGATGTACCAAACCACACACAAAAATGTGCAACTCTCCCTTTATAGCTCTTTTATGTGTCCAACACGTTTTTACGTTTCCCAAAAATAGAAGGTAGGCCATAACTTTTGATCCGGGTGTCCGATTAACGAACCGTTTGATGCGTCGGAAAGCTCGTGAAGAGATCTATTACCCTATAACCTACTACACTAGCTATGACAATTTTTAGGATGTTTAGAGAATTTTTGATTCTGGTAATTGAGCTCAAAACTTTTTTTCTAACAGTTTCAAAAAATAGAAACTTTAATATCTCACGATCCAAATATGATCTTGAGACAAAACTCACCTGAGATGTTCACTTAGTTGTTCCGCACCTTCTACAAAAAATTTTAGGTCAATCCGAGCTCAATCGAAGGCCTTACTAAAAAATAGTAAGTCTCACTATTTTTAGTTCATTTGGAAACTTTTGGAAACTTTGAAAGTTACAGACCATTATCCAAGATAAAGGGTATTCAAAAAGACCAAAATTGGGAAAAATAGTAATCTTTCGAGGTTGCAAGGTTGAGACACTTTTCTCAACACCAACCCCTAAAACCTGCAAAAATCCATTGTCAATAGTTTAAATATATTTCTTTGACGATTGATGATACCTGCAACAAAAGTTAGCATCAAAAACTATAAAAAATACACCCTAAAAACTGACAAATTTCATATGCGCTGAAACAGATATCAGATGCGCAGAAAGACAAAAGCATAGAAAGAAGTATCAGATGGGTAGAAAGACGTATTAGGGGCACCAAAATGTGATTAATAATTTGAAACTAATGCAAGAACCTACTAAGATACCACAAATACTCTAGAATTCTTACTCAAATTCAATACATCAATGAAACTAAGAAAAATGCAGAAAACATAGTTATACCTTTGCAAACTAATTTACCTCGAGAGTTCCATTGTCTCCTATCTTCTCAATGATCTTGTTGATGATGATGTTGCTCTCAAAAATGTACTTCCTTGCTTTCCAAGATGACAAAGAGAGGAATGGATTTTGTGGATGAAAATGCAATGTGACAAGCCTACAATGCAAAGATACTTGATAACGAAGATATGATTGATATGAAGCCATTGATAATGCTATGGATATTGATATGAAACTAGATGATAATATACAACTATGGAGATTATGATTCTAATGTAAATGGGGGGCCAAAGGCATGATTAATTGCTTGATGGAAATTTCTCTAGCATGTACTTACTAAAGCTCTTGTGATGCAAAATGGAGGTGAGGAACTTGCTTTTATATGCTAAGAAGGCTCAAATCCAAGTGTCGAATGATCCACGGTGGAGGAATGAGTCTTGTGATGTGTACGATAGAGATTTGATTAGTTGGGATGATGGAGATGAAGGTGGGAGATGTTCCTCCTACGATGACAAGGTGGAGAGAAAGGTGTGAGCAAGAGGCCACTTGTCACAATGCTCTCAAGGACCAAAAGACATGGGTCAAAGGAGTCCTTCTTTGTAGGGTTGTTGGAAAGAATCTAGGAACTATGAAACATGTGTCTCTAAGTCTCCTTTGACTATGATGACATGGGAAGACCAAGTTCTAAAGAATAGGTATGGTTAGAGGATAAATAGGACATGCGGGTGAGGATAATTGTATAATTAAATATTAAAAATATTCAATTATGTGTGCAACATGATGAGGTGTAAAGTGAGGTGGAAATGATGATGTGGATTTTATAGACTTAGGACTTTAGGATAGATGATTAATTAAATAATTTGGAATTATTCAATTAAGGATGACTTAGAAGAATTTGGATGATTTAATTAAATAAATTGATTTTTATTTAATTTTTGGAAGATTAAGATGAATGTGACTCAGATAAATAAATTATAATATTTATTCATTGATAAAAGAATAAGAATAAAATAAATATTAAAATATTTATTTAATTCGACTTGGGCCATTTTTAGGTGTATACAGAAATGAGCATCCTGAGTTAACCAACCAGTGATCATTAGAAACAACATTACATGTAGAAAGTAAAATATCTCCACCTGCATTTGAGGACTTATTCGAAGCACTCTCCCATTGTTTCTTTGGGTTTCTACACTCCTTCTTCACATGTCCTTTTTTACCGTAGTTCCAACACTTAACTTTGTTCTTCTTCCCAGGAGTCTTAGAACAACCCTTGGACTTGTCCTTCACCCCTTTCTGATCTCCTTTCAGTTTCCTTTCCTTAGACCTTCCCCTGATACTGAGAGCATCCCCTGAACTATCCGAACTCTTCTTCCTTAGTTCCTGTGATAGTAAAACTGCAACAAGGGCATCCAACTTATGATCTATGAGGTTAGTAGTGATAGCAATGATAGCATTCTCCCAAGACTCAAGTAAAGAACAAAGAAGCAAGATACATTTATCTTCCTCATCAACATCAACATCTACTAATGCAAGCTAACTCATCAACAAATTAAATGAATTTAAATGTTCTGCAACTGACTCATCCTCTTTCATTTTCAAAGAAAATAGTTTTCTTTTTAAATAGATTTTATTTACCATACTCTTGGCTTGATAGATCTCACCCAACCGATTCCACAGTTTATGTGCGGTATCTTCCTTTGTGATATTTAGCAAGATAGAATCTGAAAGACACAAATGGATGGTTGCTTGTGCCTTCTTATCCAATCTAGCCCACTCATCCAGAGAGACATCATCGGGTTTCTTCTCTTTTTGGATAGCCAACCATTGGTTTCTTTCTTCCAACAAATCTTCCATTTTTAGCTTCCACAACTCATACCCTATTCTATTGAACTTCTCAATGTCCAAATGAGAGGTTGATGCAATGGTGGATGCAACCATAATATCAACACAAGATCTGCAAAACAAGTACAACCAAATCTCCCACTACAGCTACAACTTCCACATTACCACCCAAGAGTCAAAGCTAGCTAGGCTCTGATACCAAATGTTAGAAATGAAAGCAATACTACTCAATGGAAATCTGATTCAAATATAAATTTCTGCAATATTTAACTGTGTATTATCAATGGAGATTGTAACATGAAATTGAAACTATGCAACACAAAAATATCAAAATAGAAAACAGAAAACACAACATAGTGTTTACATGGAGAAAACCCTTGCAGATAAAAAACTCCACTAGGAAAGAGGCACAAGTTTGTATTAATCTAAAAAAGATTGTACAATACAACAACTCAACAACTCTCTCCACCAGTCTTCAACCTGACAACATTCCGGCAACACCTGAGTACCTAAAATCTATATTGCAACAACAAATACAATGGCAAATATTTATAGAAGAGTTTTCCCTCCATTCTAGGTGCCCACTTTCTCTCTACTCTAGTACCCCACATGCAAGCATTAAATGTCGTCATACATGCAACCACCAAGTGGCAAAAAACTTACCCATGCAAAGTTGGGCGCCCATATCCAAGAATAGCATGTAATAGCATCTTATGACATGTCATAACTGTCATAGATACCACCAACAATAAATCTTCCCAAGATGGGTGCCTGGGGCTAAATATAACAACCACAACTAATAATGGGTGTTATATGCGTCATACATGCATGGAATCTTATGACAACTTGCAGCTGCCATAAATCCACTTACACCACATTATGACAAGTTGTCATACATGCCAAAAATAGCAGATTCCTCAAGGGGTGGTGCCTACCCTCATTTACTTTGAGTTTTTACATTTGCCAATAGTAAATATCACTTTGTAACTACTGCTAGTAACTCTGAAATTACCACTGTCAATGAAACTACATCATTCCCTTATGGGTAATTACAAATAATAAATGGAATAAATACAATATTAGAATTTACAAGGTTAATGGCTCCTATTCTAACAGCTTCCCTTGTGTTTGCAAGAATTATAGAAGTTTGTGGTCTGTGTGGATTATAGTCTCCTTCCCTAGGATATAGTGTTTCCATTGCTTGCAGGCTTGAACAATGACATACAATTCTTTGTCATATGTAGGATACCTCCATATTATATCAGAGAAAGTTGCACTATGGTAGGCAACTGGATGGCCGTGTTGAATGAGCACTTCCCCAAGTGCATAATCTGATGCATCTATCTCAATTCAAAAAGATTGTGTCAAATTAGGAAGTATCAACACTGGTGTAGAACATAACCTTTTTTTACAATTCTGTGAATGCTTTTTCTTGTGCTTCTGTCCAACAGAACTTTGCTCTTACTCCTCCCCTGAGTGCCTGATTCATGGGCCATGCCAAGTGTGAAAATCCAAGAATGAACATGCGATAGAAGTTAGCCAACCCTAGAAAACTATGAAGTTCTATGAGGTTCTTGGGAGATGGACAATCTTTGATAACTTGTATCTTTTCAGGGTCCACACAAATACCTATTTTGTCCACAATGTATCCCAAGTATTGAATACTTTCCATTCCAAATGAACACTTATCCTTGTTAGCATAGAGCTTATGTTGTTGTAGGGTTGATAGTACTTGTTGAACATGCTACAAATGATCACCCCATGTCTTTCTGAAAATGAGGTTGTCATCCAAGTATACAACAACAAAAAAATTAGTGAATGGCCTGAGAACATCATTCATCATTCTCATGAAAGTAGCAGGGGCATTAGTCAAGCCAAAAGGCATGACTAACCACTCGAACAAACCCTCCTTTGATTTGAAGGCAATTTTCCATACATCTGTTGGTTCAATTGGCACTTGGTAGCACCCAGATTTCAGGTCAATTTTGGTGAAAAACTTAGCCCCTTTGAGTTGGTCCAGCAAGTCATCAATGCGAGGGAGTGGGTATCAGTTCTTCACAGTGATATTGTTGAGGACCTGATAATCAATGTAAAGCCACCATGTTCCATCTTTTTTCTCTGCAAGGACAACTAGGCTGCCACATGGTGAAGAACTTGGGCAAATATGTCCTTTTTGAATCAACTCTTGGATCTGGTTCTTGATTTCATCATTCTCCAAAACTAACCGTCTATATAGTGGCCCATTTGGTAATGGTGTCCCTGGAATTAGATCAATTGACTGCTTGACTTGATAGTGTAGTGGTACCCCTGCTGGTGAGGTAAAAACATCTTCATATGCTGACAATATTTTATCCATCTATTTTTATTGAGTGGTAGTGGTGACCATTTTGTCATGGGTATTGGCTACAACTGACCTCTTTCTCTCAGTTTGAACCATTAACAGAATAAATGTTCCAGTATGAACAATTAAATGTTTACATTGTTTTGTACTAATCAAAGATGCTGGTTGTGCAGGACTTACCTTAGGTATGCGATACTTCTTTTCACCCAGTTTGATAATGACACTGCAAGGTCTAGACTCATATGCACCATGACGCGTGTAATATATGGGTGCCCCAGCAATACATCACACACATCCAAGGGTGCCATAACACATATGACTTCATCTTTGAATGGTTTGATAGAATAAGGTAAGCAACATTGCTTATTTACCTAAATATCTTGTCCTTGGTTTCTTACCCATCCCACATGATATGGTTGTGGATGAGGTGTGGTTTGCAAGTTCAACCTTTTAACAGTCTCAGTGGAGATCATATTCTATTGACTTCCAATATCAATGATGAAATGGAGGGCCTTGCCATTTACCCACATTTGTGAGTGGAATAAACACTCCTCATCTTCACGAGGTAAAATTCTGGCAGTGGCAACTGTGGCACAGGGGCCAGCTTCAATTATTTGGTCATCATCTCTTTGCTCAAAAGAGTCTACATGCAATGGTTCAGGTTTAGCTTCCTTTTCTTATAACCCTGTCATCAACGTCTTGGCAGCTTGATAGCCCTTCGTGTTATGTCCTGGGCTTCTATGGAATTCACACCACATCTTCTTTCCATTCTTGTTTGCTATTGATGATGCTTGTGATGAGGAATCCTTAGCTAACTATTTTCCCATGAATTTGCTGCCACCTTCATTCTTAGATTTATTATTTGAAAAATAATCTTTTTTTCCCTTTTATTTGAATTTTTCCTCAATCTTTACTGCATATTTGTAGGCAGTCCCCAAGGTTTCAATATTGAGAAAATCGATCTCTGTTTGGATATAATGAAGACCGCTATGGTACTTCAAAACTCGATGTTTTCCATATCAATGATGCCAAGCTTTGTTGAAAGAGCATGGAACGTATTAGTGTAATCTTGAACAGATTGGTCCTTCTTTTGACGAAGCATCTACCACTCCATATACTTATCCTCGTATGAATTTTTAGGATAATATTCTTCCTTGATATACATTCCATAAACTCTCCCCGGGTGGGATCATCCTCTACTGCTCCATCAGACTATATACCATTAGGGTTTTCTCTAAACAACAATCTATTTTCCCATAATTGTTTTACATGACGCTCAGCTTTGAGGAGAGCGAATGCTATTTTTTCACCATTAGAGAAGTGATTCATAGAAAAATATTTTTCTATTTTTGATAGCCAATCATCAACAACATCTGCATTTATTTTTCCTTCAAAATTTGGAATATCAACATTTACCTGCACCTTGTAAGGAGTGTGATCACCAAACGGTACTCCACCCATGTTTGGTTGTTGATTGCCTTGATTTTGTTGTAGCAGACGAGAGAACTAACTCATCATCTCCTCACACTATTTTGGTAAAGCTTCTTCAACTATTGCCTTGAAAGGATCTGAATGATCATCCCGTTCTGACATTTTCGATCGAGTGCACCTCAAAGGAAGATAATCTGATGGGTCGTGTGTCTCCAATCCCAACTTTTGGTAACTTGACCATGTGTGGTGTGACATACATGAGTGAACTACTCTGATACCACCGATTTGGACAATACCTAGTGCTAAGCCTATGGTATTGTAATGCACATGTAAAAACAAAATACAAATGAGTTTCTGCAAGTAGGCAAACTCGCTGGGAGTTGTGAATTGCCTCCAAAAACTATCTTATTCACTTCAAATTCGAAATATATACATTTGCATAGGATGTGAAGGGTCACATTACCCTTGGAATTCAAAAAAGAGCTATTGGAATGTGAAAAACTATTTACAAAAGTTCAAAATTTTGAAAAATAATGAAATTTTTGATCTTCCCCTTGGTAGGGTCATAACTCCTAGCTATTTTGTCAGAATTCAAACTTTTTGGACTCGTTGGAAAGATAAACTAGTTCTCTAGTTTGAGTTGCTTTGGATCGTGCCTGTAGCTACCATCCTAAGCAACTGATGAAAGTCTTGAGGCCAAATTCCGCTTCGAAGGCCTCCGAAAATGCAATTTATTAAGATGTAGAAAATACTGAAAAATTAAATTTTTGATATTTTCCAATTCCTACCTCACAGATGCCACTCAAATGATCCTGGACTTGATCACATTTCTTCTTGGCTAAATGGGAGGCTATAATTCTTTGATGATTTCTTTATGATTTAGTTCTCTAATGGTCCGTTCATGATTTAACTCGTGGTTATTCATTTAATACCATTCTATTATTTTTATTTGCAAAAATTAAATTAAATTTCTTATAGTATTTATAGCCTTGTCCACCAATGACTACATGTAATGACTTTCTAGTAAAAATATAGATATATACTATTTAACGATAGGCCTATAAATATTTGTGCCTATCAACTATTTGACAGCACCTTTGGTGCTTTTACTAATTCTAATATGAAGAAATAAAAGTTCACAACACTTTGCAAAATAGGAAAAGGGATAAGACGTGTGAAAGATGATATAACTAGATGAAGTTGAGGCTCTCATTTCTCTTCCTTAACCCATCTCTATAATTATCTTTAAATAAAATAGAAAAAAGGATAGAATAACAAACACTCATTGATGTGTGAGAGATGATATAACTAGAAGAAGTTCTCTTGCTTGACCCGTCTCTTTAATTGTCTTCAAATAAAATTGTTCTGCTTTTCATTGTTTTAGGTAAGACCCGTCTCTCTAATTGTCATTAAATAAAATTGTTCTTCTTTACATTCTTTTTCAATGTAAGAAAAATGAAAGGATACCAAAAATAAAAATAAAATAAAAGAAGGTGGGGACAGGGACAACCAGTGATCGCCTCAAAACCAAACTTCAATGAATTATAATAAATTCCTTTAAAATCATTGTTCATAATAAACTAGAATTGAAATTCTTTGGCGTTGCTTGTCTTACAAGATAGCATTACTATTTTTTAATTTAAATATTAAATTTCTTTTTGAATGTTAAACAATTTAATATTTAAAAATAACCCTTGCAATGAGATTCCATCCTCTGGAATTAGGAGCTGTGTCTGCTATTGAATCGTGATCTAATTTGTTTGTTTCACAAAAGCTGTAAACAATGCAAATGGGTCAGGTAATATTTAAAAAAATAAAAATAGTATTTGTTTTTTTATGGAAATCATCTACAAGATTGATTTTGCTATTAGATAGTGAGCACGAGCCTAGGCTGAATCTCTCTGACTAAAAGCTAAGGATTGAGGAGTCTTCATTCCGCTAAATTTCATGGGCATGATCTTAGCCTCATCCCTTATATTGTTGGGGGCCTTGCATTCAACAAGACTTATCCATGGATTCATTTAGAACGTTTCAACTTGGCCACGATTTGGCTCAATTTTGACCAATGAAGTTTAAAATTTGTTGGACTGCTAAACCATTAAATGTTCCAGGCCAAGACAGTCATTTATACATGCAAAATGGTGCCTCTCAATGCCTCCCAAAAATCCTCACGGTGCAGCGCATTGCTGGTGTTTTCCCTGTTGCTTAATGGATTATTGCTTCTTTATCCCCCACAACATGGGCAACGATTGGGCGGTGATATTTGGAAGGGCATGGGGTGGAGCAGAAAAGCTGCAGAGGAAGCAGAAGCGGTAGCAGCACAATATCATTGCTCCGGCCATGGTTATGTGTTTGTGGATACCTTTATAACAGATGACAATGGATCTCTAGCTTGTGAATGTAATGCCTGCTACACTGGACTCGACTGTTCCCACTTCCTTCCAGATTGTGTGGCAAATGCCAACGGGTCAGTCAAGTTTTCTTGCTTGAAAGCAGTATTTGATATGCTTAGCAGAACCGCTATTTATTGATAAATTGTGAAAGAACTTATACTGAAAATTACGGTTTTTATGTATCGACTTTAAATTATGGAGTACAGAAAACTAGGGTAGTACTGATCGCCCACCTTAAACAGCAGGCACTTGTGTGCCGACTGTTTTCTCATATTTTCGATCCACAAAGTTTTCAACAGATTTTAACTGCTCTCTACATTTCGATTGCTCTAATTTATTCATTTCGATTATATTTCGATCAGCGGATCATTTTATAACGTACTGGCTGGTTAAGGTTTACCAATACTAATGACTTTACAATCTAGAGATTGCAATTATTATGAATTTATAGAGTAGAAATTTTTTTGATTAATTGTTGATAGACCTTCCTATAAACTTCCAGGAAAATTTCTCTTTCAAATTAAACATGTTTAAAATTAAAAATGTCTAAAATATCTGTATCTTCAAATTGATTTTAGAAATCAACACAAACTTACAGAATTCAATAAAACATATTTATAGTCTTTCCTCGTCAAATATATCCTTGTGAAATCTGCCCTTTACTTGAGTAAGACTAGTAATTAAAATTTTCTATATTGTATTTTAGAGCTAAACTGTAAATATTGCAGTTGACTTTCAACTGAATGATATCAATTCAGTAATTTTCATATAGTAGATAAGTATGATATATGCTGAAAATATATATATAGATAAAAGTTAGAATACTATAAGTATGATATATGCTGAATATATATACAGATAAAAGTTGAAAGAAATAAAGAAATTTCAATTATTTTGAACTGTTTAATTCATAATTAATAAATAATGATTTAATATTTTATTTTTGTTTTTTATTGTAGAATAAGTGTTTAGAATTTTTTTCTTATTGTATATAAAAACTTTTAAGAATATGGAGAGAAACCATCTAATGCCAAGCACACAAAGTTCTTGTTGAATCATTCTCATGGCTTAGGACCATCCATTTCTTGTCAAGGTGCTTTACCATTGAGCCACTAACCCACTTGTGACCAATCCATTTGTAGTTGAGTGTGGCCCATTCTCCAACACTCCCCCTTGAGCCACACTATGGGTGCTGAGGACTCCTAGCCTTGGTTTGGCTCTAATACCATTTTGTTGAACCTTTCCTAGGACCACCCATTTCTTGTCAAGGTGCTCTACCACTAAGCCACTAACCCACTTGTGACCAATCCATTTGTAGTCAAGTGTGGCCCATTCTCCAACACTCCCCTTGAGCCACACTACGGGTGTTCAGGACTCCTAGCCTTGGTTTGGCTCTAATATCATTTTGTTGAACCTTTCTTAGGACCACCCATTTCCTGTCAAGGTGTTCTACCATTGAGCCACTAACCCACTTGTGACCAATCCATTTGTAGTCGAGTGTGGCCCATTCTCCAACACTCCCCCTTGAGCCACACTACGGGTGCTCAAGACTCCTAGCCTTGGTTTGGCTCTAATACCATTTTGTTGAACCTTTCTTATGGACTAGAGCCAAGACTCAAACCTAGGACTACCCATTTGCTAGTAGGACGCTCTACCACTAAGCCACTAGCCCACTTGTGATTAGTCCATCTACAGTCCGCATGTGGCTCAATATCCAACACCTGTCTTGAGTCACATTGTGGGTGCTTGAGGTTCCTAACCTTGGTTTGGCTTTGATACCAATTAGTTGAACTTTTTTCATGGACCTACTAAGACTCAAGTCTAAGACCACCCATTTGTTGGAGTGCTCTACCACTAAACTACTGTCCCACTTATAACCAATCAATCTAGGATCCGAATGTGGCTCATCTCTTAACACTTCTAAATAAATAGTATAAAAATACAAAACAATTACACATATGATGTGAATGTGGCTCATCCCTTAAAACTTCTAAATAAATAATAGAAGAATACAAAACAATTACACATATTTTGACATTTTAGCTTCCACGTGAATTAAAGGCTATTTGTGTCCGTACGGAGATGTTTATAGCTTCCTCCTCTATTTATAGCCATTTAAGCTCATGTGGTGATGTTTTAGAAGCTGCCTAATCTGTTTATGCTATTTTAGAAGCAGGTACTCATCTTATGATATCATAAGTAATCTGTTTGAACATCTTTAATGAAATTGACATGCTTAGTACTTAATTTAACAACCTATTCAATCTTCATTTGCTGATAATTTTTCTTATCTAATGTTTTGCACGACAGAGGAGATCCTGTTTTCCTAGAGCCCTTCTGGATTGCAAATGCGGAAGCAGGGGCAACTGTAGTACCGGCCTGGTATCGAATGAGCTACAGTATAAACGACGGTTTAGAATATTCGCTCATATCCCCCGAGTTAGAGAAACAGATTCGTGCCATTCATGAACTAGCAGGAAATGCAGTGACACAAGGCAAATATATTGTTCTGGGAACAGGTTCTGTCCAGCTTATCAATGCCGCAGTTCACAGCCTTTCTAAGCCTCACGCTTCAAACCCCTCACAAGTGGTTGCTGCTACTCCATATTATGGGGTAATGTAATTTCATTTCTTTTACAGATTTGTGTTGGATTAATTGTCACATTTCTGGGAATTGATCTTGTAGATTAATTGTCAGTCTACTTAGGCGAAGGTGTTGGTTTGAAAAATTCCCTAACACTTGCAAATTTTGATGTAATGACAGACCTACAATTTATTTATTGAATTGCTCAAGGTGCAGGGGGTTTGGGGTTAAAGATCATTTTTTAACTGTGTTTGTTGGGACCAAGAGGTTCCAGGTTCAAATTTTATTTATAATTTATACCATTTTTATGTTATCTATGTTCCACTGTGTTTGTTTTGCAGGCATATCGAGACCAAACGGAAATGTTCGACTCAGTGGAGTTTGTGTGGAAGGGAGACGCGAGAGCTTGGATTAAAAAAACAGAGTTTCTAAATTCCTCTACTTTCATTGAATTTGTTGCGTCTCCAAACAATCCAGATGGTCTGTTGGATAGAGGCGTTCTGACAAGTAACAACGTAAGAGCTGTTTACGATCATGCCTATTACTGGCCTCACTACACTGGAATCCCCCACCCAGCCAATGAGGATCTTATGCTTTTTACCCTCTCCAAGCTCACCGGACACGCAGGCTCCAGGCTCGGGTATGAACTCCATTCTTTCTTTCTTTTGTTGAACTAATCATTACATTTCTAGGAATTGATCTCCTCCACTAACAGTCATTCTGGGTTTAGGTGAAGGTGAAGGTTATGGTTTGAAAAGTTCACTAACACTAGTCAGTTTTAGTGTAATGGCAAACCTATAAATGGTATTAGAGTCACAACCCAAGTTCAATTTCCCTCGAGTTGCGTCAAAGGGGGGTGTCTAACCACCACTCTGGATCGGCTATTCTTAAATATCATCCACTTCAACAGTGAAAGGTTAATTTTCCCTAATAAAAATAGGGCAAATATTTACCAGTTTTTGTTGTGAATGAGGTGTCAAATCACTATTGATTGTTTGACCATTGAAATGGACGATATTTAAGTAGGGTTTTCTAGGTCTAAGTGAAAGTGTTGGTTTGGAAAGTTTACTAACACTTACCAATTTTGGTGTAAGTGCAAACCTACATAACTTCATATTAGAAAATTTATAATTTATAATTTATGTAGTAAAGTTCATCTGCCTTCACCATGCCAAAACTTTTTTTTTCAATTTCCTTCAGTAATGTTATCTAGAAAGCAACAATTCTAAAATTTTGAGATGTTTTGAAGGTGGGCCATTGTTAAAGACTACGATGTATACAAGAAGATGTACAATTATGTTGAATCCAATACGTTGGGCGTATCGCACGATATACAGCTACGAGCGACCAGATTATTAAAAGCAATTATAAATGGTTACAGACCAAGAAAGCCCAAAAGATTGGAAGACGGCCAAACAAATGAAAAACAATTGCTTTTTCACTACGCTTACAGTGTAATGAGAAACCGCTGGCAGAGACTGGAGAGGATTTTCAGTGGTTCTGATCGTTTCTCTCTTCAGAATCTGGAGCCCCGTTACTGCACTTTTTTCAGAAGGGTCACAGGGCCCTCACCAGGTAAGTACATGGATATATTTAATCAGGTTATTTCTTTTCTATAAGTAGTATATTAAGATATATCAAAATTTATTTCCTTCCGCTAAGCTGCCATGAGCCAGAGAATGGTTTAGTTATTTTTCATTTAATATGGAAGAGAGATCTTAGAGATGAGATAATAAGAAATGTAAATGGTTTTCAGCATACGCGTGGGTGAAATGCGAGAGGGAGGAGGAGAGTGATTGTGCAGGGGTGCTTGAGAAAGGAGGCATCATCGGACGGAATGGCAGTTCTTTTGAAGCAGATAAACGTTTTGTTCGACTCAGTTTGCTCAAGCGAGAGGAGAATTTCGCATTATTGGAACGCCGCCTTCAAGCTCTGCTTTCTCACAACTTCTCGGCAGTAGCCACATATTGATACATATTTCATTCTACATTGTTATTATGAGTATGAGATAGTCTCATATGTTATAAGTCACCTACAGACCCAATCAGATTGCCCGACATCCTAGATTATAAAAGGATCCATTTCGATTTCCATTTCCATTTCCATTAGTATTACTATTACTACCAACTAGCAGGACAATAAGTATAATATAAAAAGATTGTATATACAAACAAAGTAGGGGTAAGAGTTTTTGTATATTGATATTATGTAATATATTAGAAATATTGAAGGAGAAATGTATGGATCAAGACTACTATTCTTAAATATCATCCACTTTAATAGTCAAAGATTAATTTTGGCCAATAAAAATTAAGATAAATATTTACCACTTTTTATTGTGAATGAGGTGTAAAATTACTATTGACTTTTCACAACATCTTGTAGGAGAAGGAAAAAGCTAAGAACATTAAAAAATACTTAGTTTGTTTACATGAATATTTAGTCCCTAAAAAATAATAGTATTTTAGTTGGATAGAACATTTAAAGGGTATAGTTTAACTAGTCGACACATTGTAAAATGGCCGGTTGGTCGAATTGTAATCAACCCAAAGTTTTTCAATGAATTCATCGACAAACCAGAGTAGTCGAAATGTGCAGAGCAGTTGATTGATCAGGATTGTGAGATCTGTCAAAAACTTTGCAAGTCGAAAATATGAAAAAATAGTTGGCACACAATGTGTCGGCTGTTTACAATGGGCGCATTTAAAGTATGTATTTGTTAGTACAACAATAGATTCTTTTGCAACTAGAATTGTTTATCTAGTTATTAGTACTTGTCTTTAGGCAAATACTATTGTAATCACAATTGTCTAACTAGTTATTATAAATTGTACTTGTCAACAAATCAAAAGCTAAAAAAAATTCTACCTAAAATTCAAATTTTTTTAACTAAAAATATTTTTAAAATAAATTATTAACAATCTAATTGACTAATATTTTTTTACCTCTTATTCTAATTGACTATTATCTATTACCTATTATTCCAAATTTCATGTAAATTGAGGGAAAAAAATAATAATTATAACATTACTTATCTAAATATGTGGACAAATATCAAACTTGGCATAATGTGCGTACAAGTGATGGTAGAACAATAATAAATTTTTAATGACAAATGTGATAGGGGAGAGGACCCAGTAGTTGAGCACCCTAACTTCACGCCTCTCAAAATCATACGTGGCAATTTCAAATCACTCCAAAAATTTTACAGTAGCTTATTTGGCAAGGCCTTTGCTTGGAACTAAGGTTTCAGGGCCACATCAACATACTTTTTGTTGAGGTGTCAATTGGTTCCAAAAAAAAAAAGGTGGACCAATAGGTGTGCATTAAGTCATGTTTTGTTGGTGAGCTGATGTGGCATCACATAATTGATTGTTTTTAAATCTAAAAGACACATTTTGTTTAATTATTAGTACTTATAGTAACACTAGCAACCTTAAAGTCACAACTACTAATACTAAACTTTTAAAAGTATTTAACCTTAAAGCTTAAAGGCTAAAAAAAATCTTGAACCGACATACAATGCATTTATGAAAAAAAAATCTTGAACCGACATACAATGCATTTATGATCGAAGTTATTGGTTAACTTTTCTTTTATAAAATACTATTATAATCTGTCAGACTGTCTGGCTAGTATGGACATTTTTTAATTGTTGAATTTATTTGAAAATTCAATACAAGCTGTTACATTATAGACTGCTAGAAACAAATGGTTTTCAGTATGTTGTACACTTTTGTAAGCAAGTTTGGTATCCAGAAAATTCTATAAATCGTGGTGCATGACTATTGAACTTATGTGAATTTAAAAGAAACAAACCTGGGACATAAGGAGTTAGATAAATTCAACAACTCTTTGGAACATTTATGCAAGATGTGAAGAAATGAATGCTCAATAGCTGATCGAAGAAATGCATGCTTAATTTGCATGATCGTAGTTACAGATTTGATATCTATTTTTTCTTTTCTCAATTCTTTTCTTTTCCATGCAACTAGTTTGCATGGGAGACCTATTTTTAGTATTTAGTTTTTGCATTTTCAAATAAGGTAAATACTCTACATGCTTCGTACATGACAATATATGTTGAGAGTTCTTTTTGTTGTTAATAAAAGCCTGTCGTTAGAGCCTCCAAGCTTAAATTTGACAGTTGTATAGCTGTATTTAAAGATTTTAATTGTAAACTAGGTATAAATAAATATTTGATTATATTAATATATATGTAATTTATTTTAGAAATTGTAGAAAAACTATATATATATATATATATATTTTCAATCTAGTTTTAGACTCTCAAAGTTGTAGACAAGTTATAAGAAGGAAAAATTCATAAAATAGGAAAGAGATAAGGGATTTTCAAGAAAGGACTTCGCAAGTTAGCAATTGCCAGTAACCCATTATCTCTTAACAACTTATCAGTGAGTCTTTTAACACAACCATACAAATATAATTTTTTCCATTGTGTAATTTATTTTTATCTCAATATAGTGGTTATCTCTAGTCTGTTTATCATAGGAGGAGCATAGCATCAAATAAAAAATGATCTAGTCCCTCAAGAGCATGAGGTGAGAACCATCTTCATAAGAAATCTTAGACAAATTTGGTACTCTAACCTTGGTGCCATCTTTAAGTGTAACAAATGTAATCATTTCTAGATTCCTTGCGCTATTTACATGTTGTTCACGCTCCATGACACCAGCCTGATACCTCTCATTGGTGACTCTCTCATGAACAAATTGATCTATCAATGAGATACATGCTAATCAAAGCAACTCATTTGTGATCTTATGCAAAGCATGGGCCATATCAAACATTAGGCATCTAGAAGCCCTGACATAATATCTAATTTTATTTGAAATACCATGGTATAAATACATTAAAATTATTTTTATTTTTATTTTTATATTTCTTATATAAAATTTGACTTACATTTAAAAAAATAATTGTCATGCAAAAGGCAATAATTAAGACTAAATTGTAGGGAAAAAATTTCTTGACAGACAATGTGGACTGTCAAATTTAAGCCTGGGCTGCAGCTCATTGAAAATGAGAAAACATTATTGATTTTTTGTTAGTCAATGTTAGAATCAATAAAACAATTTTTTTTTTCTGCCTATGCTTTTTAGCAGAAGAGCTTAACTAGCCGTTGTAAAGACCGGCTGGTTGAAAACAGTAGACGAACAGTACAGACAGATTGGTCGAAAGCAACTCAGTCTATTTGATCGCTAGTAGGAGTCGACTGTGTGGCTGGTCGAAATATCCGTACAGCCAGTCGTTTACAACACACCAGCTGTTTACGACAGACGCTTTTCAACAATATATGAAAGGATTTTACAGTGTTATGCATATTACTATTAATTGTTTTTGCTTTTCAATATAGTGTAAGAGCTATTGTAGATTCAAATCAAACTTATAATCTCTGACTTGGATATTTTCTGAAAGTTGGATATTTATATAGCAGACTTAACTTATTACTTTCTTTTGTATTTCAGATGCAATTTCTACTTCTCATACGCTTCCAATTTTTGTGTCGATCCATAGTATTGCAAGGCAAAGACATTGATATAAATATGTGAGTGACGGTAGGAGTCACATCTGTGATAGACGTGACTCCTCAAGGAGTCATGCCTATCACAGGTGTGACTTTGTCACTGTTTGTATTGTAATCGGTTTCACTGATTTTAACAGTTACTTATCACCGTTTAGAATGCAGAAGATGTTTATGCTTTGGTAATATATCATTCGATCATGCTATATTGATATTTATCTTAACATACCTTATATATTAAGTATGAATATATAAGTAATATTTAATATTACTTATATATTCATATTTATTATTATGTTATCTGATCGAAGATACAAACAACTCAACACTCCCTCTTAGCTCGGGAAGATAACAATATCACAATAATCTCTGTGAATATCAATTATCTGATCTATAATGAATTAGTCAAAGTAATTTAATATCACATAACTCATGATATATAGTATCACCTATCTCATGATACGTAGCATCACCTACCTCGTGATACTAAAGGATATACTATACTCGAGAACATTACATTCTCCTTATATATATCCTAGTTATGGTATGTGCACTGACATTAAGTCACATAATGTCTACCATAACTTAATCATGATAACTCCATGATTCATACCAATATCAAGTCACATGATATCAGTCTAATGAACATTATAAGATTGTCACCTTATAATGTTAGGTACAAGTGTAGATTATCCAAAAAATCATCACCTTTTGGAAATAAACACAGAATGGGTAGGCCAATAATGTCATAGAGTCACACATATGACACAAGATGTTTACACATTAAACATCTTCAATATATTAGTACAAATCAATTAGAATTTTACATTTCAATCATACCAAGATTTTTCTGAAGTATTCAACTTTTACCTTGAGGAGTGGTTTAGTAAGAATATCTGCAGTTTGATCTCCTGTACTGATATACTCCAACTGAATCACATTCCTTTCCACCATATCATGCACATAGTGATGAGGAATCTCAATATGTTTAGATCTATCATGGAATACTAGATTCATGGATAGTTTAATACAACTTTGATTATCGTAGTGGATGATAGTTGGTTTCAGAGGTTTACCAAATAATCCCACAAGCAGTTTTCTAAGCCATACTGCCTCTCTAGCAGCCATAGAAGCTGCAATATATTTAGCTTCTATAGAACTCTGAGCAACTGAAGACTATTTTCTACTGATCCAGGATATCATTGCTGACCCTAAATTGAAACAACATCTGGAGGTGCTCTTTTGGTTAGTTACACTTCCAGCCCAATCTGAATCTGTGAATCCATGTAGATCTAAGTCAACCTTTTCATATTTTAAGCCATAATTTAGAGTACCTTGAAGGTATCTCATTATATGTTTCATAGCCACAAGATGTATCTCCTTGGGCTCACACATAAACTGACTTAAGGCATTTACAACATAACAGATATCAGGTCTGGTATTGAGCAAATACATCAAGGATCCAATTATTTGTCTGTACGGAGTGGGATCTACCAATGGAGAATCTGTTGCTGCTTCCTTTAATTTATGAAGATTTGTTTCCATGGGGGAAGACATAGGTCTACATTCCATCATACCAAACCTTTTTTAATATATCAATTGTGTACTTCCCTTGGTTTAGAATAATACAGTCTAATTTCTGCCATACTTCCAGTCCAAGGAAGTAGTGTAATAGACCTAAGTCCTTCATATCAAATTCTAAAGCTAGATCTTTCTTACATTGATCAATAAGGTAATTTTCTCCTGTAATCAATTGATCATCAACATATAATATCAATATTAACATATCACCTTTGCTTTGTTTGAAGTAGAGATTTGGATCTGCATCATTCTTTGAGAAGCCTAATCTCAAGAGATAACTGTCAATTCTTTCATACCAGGCTCTGGGGGCTTGTTTAAGTCCATATAGAGCTTTCTTTAATTTACATACATGGGATCCTGCATAGTGAATCTCAAATCCTTCGAGTTGCTCTAAGTAAACCTCTTCTTCAATGGTTCCATTTAAGAAAGCAGTTTTTACATCCATTTGATGGACTTTCCACCCTTTGGCTATTGCAGTAGCTAGAACTGCCCTGACTGATGTACATTGAGCAACTGGAGCAAAGGTTTCGTTGTAATCAATTCCTTCCTTTTGTGAAAATCCTCTGGCTACAAATCTTGCTTTGTATTTCCCTATACTACCATCTATAGCATGTTTGATTTTAAATAGCCATTTTGAAGAAACAACAGATTTCCCTTTTGGTCTAGGTACTATATCCCACACATCATTCTTCAGGATGGATTGATACTCCTCTGTCATGGCATCCTTCCATACTTGGTGCTTAAGAGCTTCTATAGCACTAGAAGGTTTTGATTTAATGAATTCACTCACTAAAGCTACATAACTAAAGAATATCTTAAGTCTTGTGCTTTCCCTAAAAAGTCCCTGATGGAGCGGCATAATTTTAGCTTCTTCCATTGTTTTGGTGGCCCAGAGTGGTCTTTTCTTGGGATTTTCTAGTGATGTGATTTGTTCATGGTTTACCTCTTCCTCAGGATACTTCCTTTGAAACTTAGGTGTAGGATCCTCTTCTATGCTTGAGTTGGAAGTTTGAATTTCTGACTCAATATCATTTTTGGCTTTTTTGAAAGCTATGTCTTCCTCAAAAATCACATCTCTGCTTAGTTCAATCTGTCTTCGACCAGGTATATATATTCTATAAGCTTTTGATGTTTTACTATAGCCTACAAAGATGCCTTTTCTCCCAGAAGGTTCTAGCTTAGTTCTTTTCTCTTTGGGCACATGAATGTAAGTAGGACAACCAAATATCCTTAAATGACTAATGTTTGGTTTTGTGCCAGTGAAGGCTTCTTTAGGAGTTTTGTCATCAATATGAGAGTGAGGACATCTGTTCTATATATAGACAGCAGTACTAGATGCTTCTGCCCAAAGTAAAGTGTCTATATTCTGACCAAGTAACATAGCCCTAGCAGCTTCTACAATGGTTCTATTTTTTCTTTCTACAACTCCATTTTGTTGAGGATTATAAGGTACAGTGACCTCCCTCTTAATCCCATTTTCATATTCATAATCATTTATATTCACTTTCATATTCATATTTATATCCATATTCATATTCATGATCAAAGGCCTTATGCTCTACCCTTGAGAGGATCATGTGTCACCCTATCATTAATCCATCTCTAGCTCCATAGGTATGGTTCATTGAGGAGCCATTAACCATCCCATACGGAGGCCCAAACGCTTCACTCCCACACAGAGTTCTTCACCATATGGCTTGATGGAACTTCATGTCCACACAACATTCTTCATCCCACCAAGAGTCACCTCACGTCAGACACATTTAACATTGATGAGCTCATCATTACCATAGGCCCAAGGACTTTACACCCACACAGTGTTCTTCGTCTCTTGGCTCAAGGGACTTCACACCCACACAGTGTTCTTCATCCACTTGAGGGTTACCTAGGTCCAACATACAATCTCCTAACTTACCCATACACCTAGGATAACGAGACAAATAATGATGAGGCTAATCCTTTTCTTGGATATAGCACAATCCTATGATTTCTAAGTCTTTGTTGATATTTCATATGATGACTTATCATTTTGGCCTCATATCATATGGCCCATCACATATGATCTAATGTTTGATCACTTTCCATTATCATTATTGATCATGTTCATTCTATATATACACATTTATCATATTAATTCCTTCTTCCTTGTATATTCATTTATAATGACATTCATTTGTTCATCCATTATATGTAATCAAGATTTCATATTCATGATGATAATGTACATAAATATCCTATGTCAATTATATGACTAATTTCATTTGATTGCTATTCTAGTCAATATAATGTAATGCATTCCTATAAGCTAATCATATCTTATTTCATGTCATTCATTTCTATCATTTACCAATGTATCATTGAGTAATGCATTTGCAACTATATATTACTTATTGCAATATGAATATGCATATCTTTAGAAATTGCCTTAAGACATTTATAAGTTCATTATATAATAGAGATTCCATACCTTTGCTGATTTAATTGCAAATCGATTTATTCCTCTCCTTCCTTGATGCCTATCGATCTTCTTCATTGACTCCTTTTATTTCCCTTTGAGGGATGCAACTTCACCAATCATTACAAATCTTTTCATATATTATTTGCTCATGATTGCTACTGTCTTTAATTAGATCTGTCCTCCTGACATAGATTGCTGCTCCTTATACTCATGGATCATTGTTGTGAAGATAACAATTTACGCATCTTGATTTTCTTTACACCCTTTTCTTTTTGCTGTTATTTCTTTCCAATGTCTTCGAATCAGATTGTTGTTGCCATTTGAGAAATGAGATGTATTAAATCTAAATTTCTCAAGTTCGATTTTCTACTCAGATTCTGCTTAACTTGGCTCTGATACCATGTAGATTCAAATCGAACTTATAATCTCTGACTTGGATATTTTCTGCAAGTTGGATATTTATATAGCAGACTTAACTTATTACTTTCTTTTGTATTTCAGATGCAATTTCCACTTCTCATACACTTCCGATTTTTGTGTCGATCCATAGTATTGCAGGGCAAAGACATTGATATAAATATGTGAGTGACGGTAGGAGTCACATCTGTGATAGACGTGACTCCTTGAGGAGTCACATCTGTGATAGACGTGACTCCTTAAGGAGTCACGTCTATCACAGGTGTGACTTTGTCACTATTTGTATTGTAATCGGTTTCACTGATTTTAACAGTTACTAATCACCGTTTAGAATGCAGAAGATGTTTATGCTTTGGTAATATATCATTCGATCATGCTATATTGATATTTATCTTAACATACCTTATATATTAAGTATGAATATATAAGCAATATTTAATATTACTTATATATTCATATTTATTATTATGTTATCTGATCGAAGCTACAAACAACTCAACAGCTATATTGTTATTGTTTTCAATCAAGATGCATTCTTATGATGATTTCTTGGTGGAACTAATACTTTTGAAACTTCTCATAGATCTCGATGAGTGTTCTGTTTCTTTTTTTGTGGTGGGCTTCAGTAGTGTGTGTTTGTGGGCTTTACAGATATCTGAGATTTGAATTGGATGAAAAGTGATATATTTGGGTAGTTTTCTGAATCTACTTACAGTAGCCTTTTCAATGACAATGCATGGCGATCAAGAATGGTAATGCCTGCGGCAAAGACCACGAACAATCTGAAAAGTTTTGAGACTCGAAGTGTGGTGGAGGAGGCCCTAGCCTTCAGGCTGAGCCAGATAAATCTCCAACCTCTGACAACCCAACGTAATGAATCCCAGCAGCAGCAAAGGTCGTCGGGCATACGACAGTTCTTAGACGACTGGCCCACCACCACCACCACCAATACCAGAGACCACCGCTCAGCGACACAGTCATGGTCAGAGATGGAGCACTTGCGCACTACTGCTGCCTCCACTACCATATGGGTAAAGCTTAAACAGTCGGTTCATTGTAAAACATCCTTGTAGTTGAAATCTAATCGACTGGTTGATTTGTCTCGATCTTACCTTAAAACAAGAAGATTGAAACAGTCAAATTCATCAGTCATCAGTCGAAATCAACCCAAGTCGAAAAAGCATGAACCTGCTTCCCTAAATAACAAGCTAATGCCCTTGCTACTCAAGCTCTCCACAAGCAGATCAGATGGACCCATTGGTAATGGACATGGGGCTAGACATGGGCATGGGTCTGGGCATCGATTCTGACCACCATCATCTCCAGTGATAGTAAAACCATCACCACCATCACAGAAGTTAGATCCCATAAAAATAGGACAAATATTTACCACTTTTTATTGTGAATGAGGTGTAAAATTGCTATTGAATGTTTGACCATTAAAATAGATAATATTTAAGTAGAGTGCCAATAACATAGGAGAGCCCAATTGGTGGGCCCCTAACAGAGGTTGTCAACTCCACCACTACCACTACCACTACCACTACCACCCCTAGTGCCAAAAGCTCCTCCTCGTCCTCTGCACTTAATCTCATGATCAGTGATGGGTAGGACTGCAGTAGCATTAGTCCTGGCTGCGGGGACAGTTCACCGACAGGTGTCTTGCAGAAGACCTTTGGTTCCCTGTCTGATAGCAGTACAGGCAACAGCCCCCGTGCTCTTAACGGAGACTGCAGTGGCCTCTGTGATAATCTCAGGAATGGGGCGTTTGTCACTGCACCCTCTCAAATCTCCACCACTTAAGCAAGCAAAAACAATTTACATTAATTGTGTTAGAAGAGAGTTTTTTAATGAATATCCCTAATATGTATTTTGTAGTTTTGTTTAATTGCGACTTTATTGTTATTCAGATGAAAATGTTTTCTATCCTCTACTTCACTTTTAGATCTCTATAATTGGAGACAAATTAGAGATTGATCGGAAACAAAATGTTTTTCTTTCCTCTACTTCATTTTAGCAATAGTTTGATACCATATATCCGAGGGCAATTCGAAAGAAAATCTGTTTCTGGTTTTATTCTTTGAGATTCTTTCTTTTTTTGTTGGGGGTAAAAAGATAAAAATTTTAATTAAGAAATCAGAAAAATTACCTATGGACTTTTAGACAGCAACAATTGTCACTAGAGCTCATGGAATAAAAATCTAAGGAGGTTTTCTACAATCCCACCACCTCTAAGAACTAAAGGAAACCACTGAAAGCACTAAACCAACAAAGCACAAAATATCAATAAAATAGAGCAGAATTATCAAGCTAAGTTATTATAAAGGAGCTTCAAAAATTGCGAAGAATGAGCAAAAGACAAGGACTCCCATTTAGTGACATTCTAGTTGCAATCAACATTGAGGCCCATTTAGCCAAACAATTAACAACATTCCACTCTCTAGGAATATGAATAAAGAGATGGACTCTAAGTTTTTTGAAAGGCAAAGAATTTACTCCACAAAAGAAGCCAACCTCCAAGAAGGGTCATGAAACTTCCCATTATTCAAAAGGAATCCAACCTAGCTCACAAGCTTTCTCGAGAGCCACAAGGATAGCCTAAGCTTCCATTTGATTATTACTACCAAACCCTATCCCAACTGCACTTGGATTGCCCTGAAAAGAACCATCAATATTAATTTAAAGAAAAAACAATGAGGGAGGAGTCCATTTACCTACCCTATTCACCTTATTGGAAGATTTGATCCTAGAACCAAGATGAGTAGAGCCAATCAAATGACCCAAATCTAATTTCTTTAAGATTTAAATATTAGAGGGAGCTAGGACTTCATCCATAGAGCAATTAGCCACCAAAGTTTATTTTACTAAATCTAAAATTGTCTATCACACATTACCCAATAAGATTTTGATAGCCTTGGAGGATCCAGCGATTTCTTTCCAACCAAATTTGTGAAAGAATAAAGATGGGACTAATATCCCATGCTACTAATAGGAAAGAGGCTAAAGCAAGAGAACATCCCAACCTAGCCCAAAAATCCAACTAAGAAGTAGCATAAACAAAAGGTTGATTCCACATGTGCCACCATTGGCTCAAAAGACCCTCAAAAAAGGAGCATTAAAAGAAAATTATGAGCCACACACTCCTCGTTAACGCCACAAAGAACACATTTGGATGGTCCCTAGAATCCTCATTTTCTTATATTGTCCCAAGTAAGACATTTGTGTTGAAAAAGTAGTCAAAGAAAGAAATTACATTTAAGCCAACCATAATTATTCTAGATCTTTCTCCACTAGGGGAAATTCTCGTACCTAGTTCTTTCTTGTTCTAAAATATGTTACCCACAAGACACCAAATAAGCCCCCTTAGGATCATATCCTAGGCAAGACCATCTGCCTACTCCAGAAAATAACCTGGCCACTCTTCTAGACTAGAAGATAGGGTAGCCCGAGCATTCGGATCTCCCCCCAAAGGCCAACTATTCAAATCCTTCCAATTAATAATATATGCAAGATTTCCCCACCAAATGAGAGGACTTGAAATCAGAAACTATAGACCAACTAGCCTCCAAAAAAGCCTTACTCAATGCCCAAGAAGATGGGGAAATGAGGTGAGAATTGGGGAATGAAGATCCCAAGAATCTATCCAAACAAGAGCATGTGGCCAAAATTGACAATCCAAAAATGGCCTTTCTTAACATGTGATGCACCCTTCTTGGTAGTATTCCAAATCATGGAACCTTTCCCAACCAAACTCATTCTAGGAACCTCATCAGTAAAAACACCATGTAAATATTTATAGCATAGAAGTTTTTCCCAAGGCTAATCTTGTTTCTTACACCATCTCCACAAAAAGTTTAGTAGCTAAGGCTTGGCTATTAAACTCAAAATGCTTGAGAACAAGAGCCCCATTTTTCTTAGGCCTACAAACCCAATCCTATCTAATAAGACTCCACTTATGAGAATCCAAATTCCCCACCCAAAGAAACTTTCAAAAAAGAGAATCAAACTCCTTAAGAAATCTTTTAGGAGTAGAAAACACTAGAAATCTATAGATAGGAAGGGCATGCAATAACAATTTCATAACCTAGGTGAGATGCCCTACAAAAGATAACCACTTGAAAGTCTAGTGACTAACCAACATTTTGAACCTATCCAAAATTCTCTTCCACTAAAGGTGATTAGGAGGACCAATTGATAAGGGAATACCAATATAATCCAAAGGAAGATGCCATATTTTGAACTACAAAATAAAATCAATTCTCTATTGAATGTCCAAAGAAGTATTAAAAATAACTATTTGACTTACCTCCATTAATCTATTAACCTAAAGCAACCAAATACATATCCAAAGCTCTCCTAAAACTAACAACTACCTTAATAATAGTAGCACCCATTAAGGCAGTATCATCCACAAATTGAAGATGAGAATGAGAAGCAAGATCCCTTGCCACTTACCAACCTTGAGTACTCCCAATAACTCTCTTATGATTAAGGAACCTTACCAATCCCTCATCCATAAAAATGAAAAGATAGGGGGAAAGGAGATCACCTTGTTGCAACCCTCTGTAAGTTGAAATAAGAGATGTGATACCATTTATAAGAACAAAGAAGGAAGAATATGCCACACAACACATGACCCACTCAATCCACTCTGAACGAAAACCAAAATCTAATAAAACATTCCTAAGGAAGGACCATCAGACCCTATCATAAGCCTTGGATATATCCATCTTGATAAACATGGCTTTGTCCTTAGAACGCCTCGTGGAATGAATGGTTTTTAAAGCAATAAAAATCCCATCAAGAATTTGATGGCCCTTCACAAAGCCCCCTACTCAGGTGATATCAAGGAATCCAAAATCCCTTTTAGATGATCAACAATCAATTTGGTATACTTATTTGTTTGAGATTCTCGCACAACTTCCAAAAGATCATCCTTTAGGATGCCCCAAAGTTCTTGGAAGAACTTAATAGGGAATCCATCAATACCAAGATCCTTACCTTTTTCAATTGGAAATCAACATTTTCCAATTCCTCAAGAGTGATAGGCCTCATTAGTAGCTCATTCATTTCTATAGTAACCAAAGAAGGAACAATATCTTCTTTTTGTGTTTTCAACTCTATGTTAGTTAGGTGCTATTTATTTACTATTATTAGAAAGATAATTTGGAATTCAAATTGCATTTATTTCTCTACTTATCTTGAATAGACATTCTTGTTCTTTATCAAGAACACAGTCCCAGTTGTTTAAGCTCTAGTCATAATTCCTTCTTATTTGATCAAGAAAATGTTTTTTATTATAAATGATAATAACTTGTTCCTATGATTAGTAGACAAATTCAAAACAAATTGTGTTGCATTACCTATGAAATTTAGGTAATGTGATAGGTGAAAGTCAGGTTTAGCAGATCAGACATAGTCATGAAACCCTAACCCTACCATCATCAAGAAATCTAATCTAAATGAAATCAAAAGGATAATGCAATTCAAGCATAACATCACCTAGACCGTGCAATTCCTTGTTTGTGAGATGTGGACTGCTTATTCAACAATGAACAATTGCAAAGCTGAAAGCTGCCATGATGGATGATGAAAAGCTCAAATGAATGCTCAGATGCTCAAGATGATAATGTAGGTGCTATATGATCGCTGGATGTCTCATATGGAGTGAGAGGGTGTTTATATAGGGCTTAACCAAGATCAATCAATGGTGGAGATTCAGAGGCTATGTGAATGGCTAGGATTGAAAGTTACTAAATTTAGATCCAATTAGTTGTGCATGTGAAGAATTTTAAATGAAAGTTGTATGACAACACATGATTAAGGGGAGATGGACAAGTGTTGGAATGTGATGAAAGGTGAGTAGTTAATTCAAATAAAATATTTGAATTAGTTGGGATATGAGTTGGATATTAATTAAATAAATAAAATTTATTTAATTAATAGGATAAATGAGTAGGATGGGATAAGATATGATGTGGAAATTAATTAAATAAATAAAATTTATTTAATTAATTGGGATGAGGATAGGATAAATGGGATTATGATGTGGAATTAATTAAATAAATAAAATTTATTTAATTAATTAGCTAAGTATAATGAGAATGGGATTTTAATTAAATAAATAGAATTTATTTAATTAATTAGCTTAATGATTAATGATTTAACAAGGTGTTGCTAGACACGGACAAAGTTGGGACAAATTTGGGTGTCTACATTTTGCCCCTCTTTGATACAATGTTCGATAGAGTGTTGTGTCAAAGAAGATACGATATGCGTTCGATAAACAAGTTATGCCCCAGTGTAACTGGCAGGTGATGCCCCCTCGAGAGGTAAGCCAGGCTAACCAGGAAGGGCTGGGTTGGCTCTCGATAGAAGAAAAGGTGAAAAAGAAGGCAGACACGAAGAAAATGGGGGTTGGATGGCAGAAAAAAGGCTATGGCATGGAAGAATTAGGGTTGGAGGAAGGGCTATAAGTAGGTTCTTCAATGGCAAATAGGCTCATTTGTGCTCATTTGTACTCAGAAAATAGAGAAATCTAGAGCTCTTGAGAGTGAGAGTTGCAGAGCTAGCAGGATGGTTATTCCACGCAGGGATCATCGTGCGGAGCGAGTGAGGACACATGGGCGACCAGAGGGAGCAGGCGCACTGGTATGTTTCAAAACTTTTCCTAAAAGCGTGTAATTAATAGCCTAAAAGCGCAATTAATGCACACACGTCACCAAAAGTGACTAGGTTAGGAAATAGCACATTTAGGTCGCTTATGTAGCAATAGAGAGCGCTTGCAGTAGTTGTGGTCACTTAGGGGCGTGGGTAGGTCGCTTATGCAAAAATGCGTCGCATCCCGTCGGCGGGAAAAACACAGGCGAAAAGCGCGTAAAGAGCAAAATGCGTCGCTTATGGGCAAATATCGCGCGCATATGGTAGTTTGGCTCGCTTATGGATAGAAATGGCTCGCATAAAGTAAACAGCGCGCGCATAAGGCTAGAATGGTTGCGGGTAGTGATGTGGCTCGCGTATGGTGAGGAACTAGGCGCATATAGTTTATGGCTCGCTTTTAGGCAAACGATACCCGCATATAGCAAAGAGCATGTCTATAAAGCAAAGATTAGCGCTTAGAGAAGTAGAGCTCGCTTATAGTTAAACAATAAGCGCATAAGTAGAAATAGCTCACGTATAGACAAAACAGGTGCGCAGATGGTAAAGTGAGTCGCTAATGAGTGGTGAATAAGCGCATGTGGTAAAATGGACTGCTTATGGTAGATATAGGGTAGAAGAGTAAATAGATGAGCAGATTTTGATATGGATGACTAACGGAATGGACTGACAAGGATAAATGGATGATGCAGGATGTACTACCACCATTGTTATCGCGAGAGCCACATCTGAGAGATTTGCGATTGGTGACGCGGTTGGATGCAGAGGAGCTTCTGGTGTTAGAGATCCTGGGCTTAGAGCATGTATTCCGATTAGAGCCAGTTCAGGCACATCGAGGGCTGATGACAGCGATGGTGGAGCGATGGATGAGCGAGCACAGGGCAAAGTGTGATCGAAATTTGTTTGCTAATTCTGCAAAAGATTTGATGCCCGGGGGTAAATGAGAAAACCATTCGAGAGCTTGTCCTGCTAAGCTTCGAGGAAATAGTCTCAAAAGATACGTATCATCATAAGAGACATCAAGACATGCCACAAAAAAGGCTCGAAGATGGTCTTCTGGATTTCCTTTCCCTTTGTATTTATCAAATTGTGGGATTTCAAAATGTGGCGGAAAAGGTATCATATTAAGAGACTTGTCAAATGGACAGGCACATATGTTTTCAAGAGAAAAAGGTTTATTGCCTTGTCCTACCCTTTCATCGATCATCTATTGAACATCTGCTAAAGATAATTGCTGTTGTTGCGAAGGGGGTGGAGTATGGTATGAGATATATTGTGGTTGCAGTTGTGGGATATATCGAGTTGTGACGGTTTGTTGCGGTTGTGTACCCACAATGTATGTCGAAGGATTGGTATGTGACACGTATGTGTTGGAGGATTGTTGTCCTTGAGACACAAGTGGCAATTGGGTGTGCATCACATGGGAAGTGGATAGCAGATTGACAGTAGTGAATGGTTGGGAAGTTGGGATTGAATTCACGACACGGTAAGTGATGGAAGGATTGGTAGATATGACAAAAATATTTGGATTTGTATTGTGGACAACATGAGGATTAGTATGTGTCATATGTTGGGTGATAATAGGGAAGCTTTGGGTAGCATAAGATGGATTGATGGTGTGTGAAGGATTGGAAGAATATGACGAAATGGATGTAAGTTGATCAACATAAGCGATCTTATTGTTCGGATTGGCTTGAGAAACGGGTGGATCACTCATGTCAATGAGACTAGCGTTGGGATTATATGATAGCATGGAGGTATTAGCAGTTGGTATATGGGATATGGTATTCGTATGAGATGTAGTAGATTGCAATGGGTGTGAAGCATGGACAACAGGTGTTGTTGGAATAGTTTGAGAGGTTTGCACACTATAAGACATGGGAATAGCTTGTGATGCTCGCAGTATTTGCGCTTGTGTTACATGGACAGCTTGTGTTACTTGAGGCATGGAAACAGTCATGGTAGAAGGAGAGATATGTTGAGGAACATGGAAAGGTGGAATGTTGAGATTTTGTGACATGAGAGGGAGCACATTGGTTGGCACTATCAATGGTTCTAAAGTATGCTTAGATCGTGGTGGCTCAAATGAAGCAACAATAGGCAATGAGGACAATGTTTGCGATATAATAGGAGATGATGTGACTATAGTAGATGGTCCATTTGCAACAACAGCAGTAGTGTTGGGATCTTGCTCTCTAATAGCGGATATGTCAAAGTCCTTTGGTAGTTTAGCACCCATGCGAACAAGTTGGAGAAAGCAACGATTAGGCTCAGATATCATGAGTTTCTCAACTTGGTCCCATAGATAGGTATCTTGGAATTCCAATGAGTCGTCTTGAGATTGTTCTTCGAAAGTTTCCAAGGATGGTATAGGTTGCATTCGTTGTGAAGATGACTCACCAATAGTGTATCCTTGAGGCATGAACATATGAGGAGGCATACCAGTTGTGAATTAAGTTGCGTCCTTAAGAGGTGTTGTGAATTGTTTCATCTTAGCTTGCAATTTGGCTTCCATTTCAGCTTTCAATTTGGCTTCTATTTCAGCTTGATATTGACTCCTAGTTTGAGGCATGATGTTGATGATGAAGTTGAGCTTGTCAAAATTTTGAGACCCAAAAGATGATAGTTGGCTGGTTGGTTGATTGGTTGCTGTTTTAGTTTGCTGGGTTTGCTAATTCGCTTGGTTGATTTGTTTTGGCTGAGTTGTTGTTGATTTGTTGTTGGTTGTCCCTAGAGGATAGCTCAAACACTCAAGGGAAAGATTGTTTGCTGCTGATATTTGTTGGAGCTAAAGCTAAAGGATGATGTTTGCTGAAGCTAAAGCTGAAGGATGATGTTGGCTGATTGAAATGATTGGGTTGATGTTTGATTTGCTGATTGGGGTCTCAAAAAGATGGAAAGCTCACGAGTTGTGATTGATTGATAAGCTCAAAAATAGGAGACAAAGTCCAGGTATTCGCTGTTGATCAAAGAGAAGTCTGAAAACTGATGTTTAAGACTTAAGCAAGCTGGACCTGTGGCTAATTCGGCTGAGGCACTAAGATTTGCAGGTATTTTGACTACAAGTGACTGATGATGGCTCAAACGCAACTCAAAGGATGCTAAAGGCGATCAATGATAGCTCAAATGCGATTTGGTTTAGGTTTCGATAGAAAATCACAGTGTTAACAAGAAGCGAATGCTATGCTAGAGGTGATGACTATTGGTCTGAAAGCGATTTTTTGTTGATCAAAAGCGACTCATATATCCCTAAAGGCGACAGTCTGTTGTTCAAAGGCAAGCTCGTTCAGAAGAAGGTGACTAACTGTGGCTTAAAGGTGATCTGGTTCAGTCAATATGCGATCAGCTATGGTTCAGATGCGATTTTGTTCAGGCAGTAGGCGATCAGCTGTTGTTTAAAAGTGATGCAATTCAGGTAATATGCGACCAGTTGTGGTTTGAAAGCGATGCAGTTCAGCCTATATGCAACCAATTGTGGTTTAAAGGCGATACAGTTCAGGCCAAAAGCAGATTACTACAGTTCAAAAGCGCTGTCTGTTATTTGTGTGGGCAGTTTAGGTTCAAAAGCGACTGTGTTTGTCAAAAGGATGTCTGATTTTGTAGTTTTTTAGCAAGAAAATAGTGATAACAGTCACTCACACTCACAACAAGCACAAACTGATACAACCTAGGCTAGGATAGGACAGTATCTGTTGAATCCCCTGGCCGTGCTTATTCAAAGCGGATAGCTTCAGGATCTTGGTAGCACTGGCTCCCCTCCATGGCACTCACTTCTCATGCATACCAAGTTCTGGGCTTCCTGTAAGGCTTGTCCGCACACCAAACCTTAGGATTGTCCCTGCTATCTCTACTAAAAACCATGTGAATCAGGGCCGCTTCAAAGGTCCCACCTTTTGCATCAACAGATAGAAGGTTTTTGGCTACTACACAAAGTTGCTAATAAGGGCATCCATTCGGGTGGCTATACATGCGGTAGCACTACTCTCCGTTATGGAGTCTCCCAGCCTGCAAGGGTTGCACCTTGGAGGGTTTTGGGGGAGGTTGGCTGTCGGTATAATGCAACAACACCCGTTGTTTATGGCTTTCGACACAAACACTTTTCTTATATAGCGGTTCGGAAGGACTTGGCTTTAGCCCGTTACCACTTGGGTCGTATCCCTTCTCACACCGGGAAGGCAGGCCCTCTAAAGATAATGACAAGTTCTCATACACCCAAGATCCATTTGATAGGCAAGGGGAGAGGATACTTTTGCCATAAAATCTGGGTTACAATCAAGCACATGCAAGCAGTCAAAAAAGATAAATCAAGCACGGAGCAAATAATGATTCATTTTAAGCACCAAGCCCAAATGTGCCTAATTTAGTGAAAAACCACAAATCTTGGACCGATCGAACCTGCAACAGATATGTCAGTAGTTTGATAACCTCCTTTTCTTGGACAAATCGATAAGATGCTGCACAAATACCCAATTAATAGCCAAGAAATCGAACTGGAACTGAAACAGCTTAAAAGCAACAGAGTTTTACCAGATGCGATTCACTGTTGTTTAGAAGCGATCTGTATCTTGTGACAGGTGAGATCCTGCATATCATATGCGATCCAAAAAATAACAGATGCGGCGACTGCAAGCTTATAAGTGATGTAAATAAATCCGAAGCGATCAATTGTGAGCTAAAAGCGACCTGTATTTGCAAAAACACAGTCAAAACCCTAACCTACACAGGCGATCACTGTCAATTCAAAAGCGGTACCTATTAGTTCAAAAGTGGCCTTTGTATATTCATAAGTGATGCGGCTATTGCCATAAGCGACCGGTTGCAGGCTAAAAGCGACCTGTATCTGCAAAAAGACAGTCAAAACACAAAACCCTATTCTGCACAGGCGAGCGCTATCAGTTCATAAGCGATTCATACAAGTTTAAAAGTGACTACTATTATATCAAACGCGATGCGCATAATATCAGAAGCGACGGCTGTAATGTCAAAAGCGATCCAATTGAAAGTGAAAGCGATCTCTATTAAGGCATAGGTGATCAATATAGATTAAAACTAACAGCGAAAAGCCCAGGCGAGTTCTATTAATACAAAAGCAATTCAAATCATACCAGAAGCGACGACTGTCAGTTTAAAAGCGATCCAGAGAGGTAAATGTGGCCGGTTCCAGCATATAAGCGACATAGAGTTCCCGGAGGTGGTAGATTTTCATTCAGAAGCGACCAAAATTTACTGTAAGCACCTACAAAATCTGATCTTCAAAGAAACAACTCTGAAAAATAAAGTCAATCAAGGATGTGAGTCCCACCGGGCATGCCAAAATATGATAGGTGAAAGTCAGGTTTAGCAGATCAGACATAGTCATGAAACCCTAACCCTACCATCATCAAGAAATCTAATCTAAATGAAATCAAAAGGATAATGTAATTCAAGTATAACATCACCTAGACCATGCGATTCCTTGTTTGTGAGATGTGGACTGCTTCTTCAACAATGAACAATTGCAAAGCTGAAAGCTGCCATGATGGATGATGAAAAGCTCAAATGAATGCTCAGATGCTCAAGATGATAATGTAGGTGCTATATGATCGCTGGATGTCTCATATGGAGTGAGAGGGTGTTTATATAGGGCTTAACCAAGATCAATCAACGGTGGAGATTCAGAGGCTATGTGAATGGCTAGGATTGAAAGTTACTAAATTTAGATCCAATTAGTTGTGCATGTAAAGAATTTTAAATGAAAGTTGTATGACAACACATGATTAAGGGGAGATGGACAAGTGTTGGAATGTGATGAAAGGTGAGTAGTTAATTCAAATAAAATATTTGAATTAGTTGGGATATGAGTTGGATATTAATTAAATAAATAAAATTTATTTAATTAATAGGATAAATGAGTAGGATGGGATAAGATATGATGTGGAAATTAATTAAATAAATAAAATTTATTTAATTAATTGGGATGAGGATAGGATAAATGGGATTATGATGTGGAATTAATTAAATAAATAAAATTTATTTAATTAATTGGCTAAGTAGAATGAGAATGGGATTTTAATTAAATAAATAGAATTTATTTAATTAATTGGCTTAATGATTAATGATTTAACAAGGTGTTGCTAGACATGGACAAAGTTGGGACAAATTTGGGTGTCTATAGGTAATATTTTTTCTATAAATAGATATTAATATAAATGGGTCTATTTACATTAATTTGTATGCATTTAGATTGAACCAATGTGTATATGATAATGCTTAAGTTGATTATAATTTGGTATTTATTTGTTAGAGTTAAGTATATTAGTATTCTTTCATATTCTTTTGTTCATTGGAGTTCTCTAAAATTAATTTAGTCATTTGTTGTTGTTAGTGCGCTTCAATTATTGTAGTAAACTACTATGGAAGATTTGATATTGTGATGTTGTCATGCAAGCTTATTCTTAAGCTGAAGACTAGTTGACAATCTAGATCCCATGCTGATCACAAGGAAACCTAGTTTTACTAAGTCATTCATGTATGATCATCATCATGAAATCACTTGTGAGTTTATTTATTTGAATTAAATGTTGCCTTCTTAGAAAAGAAAAGAGAAATCAGAAAGACTATGTATGTGTTATTAATGATTAATGTCAACTTCTTGGATATATGTGCTAAAATTAAACATGGCTCTCTACAATCTATGATATCAATGTAGGAAAGAAAATGTTGTTTGAAATTTTATATTTGTCAAAAGACTATTTGTAGGTATTTCCTTGGTTGAATGAATAGTAGATTAAACAAGATCATTTACGTAGAGTCTTAAATCTAAGTTGGATTTGTTGTCTTTGTTGAACATAAAAGCTAGAAGTATCATTGTTCTAAGAAAGGGCCTATTATAGTTCACATTCCCATGGGGAGGGCACTTGTCAAAAATCAATAAATGAGTATATTGAAGTAAACAATTGTATTAATATTGTAATTAATATATTAATATCAATATTCATATTAAATTATTGATTATAAAAATTAATATAGATATAATTATATTGTGTTTATATTATATTAGAATCAATATATAGTAATATTATATAAACATAATTTACTTAATTTAAATATTAATTGACATAATACATTATCTCAATGAAAAGTTGAAATTATTAAAATGAAATTATTCTAATAATACAACATTAGAAGACAAAACAAACTCTATGTCAAGTACTATGCCATTACATGTCACTTGTTATTTTTGAACCCACTGTCCAATTGTGTGCTATAATTTTTCATAACTAAGGTTTATATTTATCTGAACTAATATAGACATACACAATTTTTACATTTAAAAAAATAATTTTCTACAATCTTTCTGTAGAACATTCATTTTGATATGGTACAATAAATTAATTTACATTTTAAGTTGTTCATTATTATGGAGCCTTTACAAGGTACGACTTTACTCTACTAATCATGTATTGTATTACATTACGATTAATAATATTATTTCTATTCAATTTAAGGGCTTACCACCTCTATCAATTGGTCATCTTGTATCTTTTATCATCAGTCAGGTAGAGATAACACAGTTTTGAGTGAATACTTGTTGAAGAAACCTACCTCTATATTGGTCATATTGATTGTACTAACTATTGGAGGCAAATAGACTGAAAACACTCTACTTAAATATCATCCATTTCAATAGTCAAATAAAAAATAGCAATTTTACACCTCATTCACAACAAAAGTGGTAAACATTTGTCTTATTTTTATTTGTCAAAATTGACTTTTGACTATTGAAGTGGATGATATTTAAGAATAGCTAATAGGAAATGGGAAGGGTTTCAATGCCCAATCTATTTTATAAACAACATTTGTATCCACCAAAATCTCACACGTGACATATGTAAATAAATTTATTATAAAAAGTTTTCCATGTGGTAATTGCAGTCACTAACTACAGTGCATAGTAGCTAAATAATTAAATTGACCAATGACATTCAACATAGTGCACTATAGTTACTGTGATCAACATGCTAACTGCAATAGCCTAACTTCTACTAACAACTCAACTTACTAACCATACACTAAGTTTAGCTGCTATGTGCCCTTTCAACATCTAGAAGTTTGTGCAACTTTAAGAAGACTCTGCAACCTTTTCCAAAATACTTGCAACCTGTGCAAAAATGGGAGCTTTGAAATAGGGTATGTGCATCCATCACAAAGCATAACAAAATGGAAATGGTTTGTTAGATGATGTTGTTACAATTTCCTTGGTAAATATGTATGCAAAATGTAAAAGCATAGACAAGGCATGTGAATAGGTTGTAGCCACCATTCTTTTCATTTGGCTTTATGTGTATTGTGAAGTATGTGATCTAGTTAAAAATTAAAAAACTATGTCTGTGTCAAGTCTATTTATTCAACATTCCATCCAATGGTGGACATTAAGGCAATCCCAGATCAATGGAGGAGCATATGGTTCACAAAACGAGTTAATCACCTTTTAATTTGGTCATTGACAAATCTTGCATATTCTAAGTTCACAAACAACTTGCATGCCTTATGCATCATTCTAACATCAAGTGCAACTGACCCTTATAGCCAAGCCAACAGCTAATTTGAAGAGATATTCTTATTTACTTAATAATTATATTATTTTATTTTTTATATTTATTTTTATTTGAAGAGTTATTCTTATTTACTTATGAGCTATTTTATTTACTTAAGAGTTATTTTATTTTTATTTTTCTTTAGAATTATTTAAAAATTATTTTATTGTATTTATTTAAGAGTTGTTTTGTTTTTAATTATATCAATATAATATAATATACAATTATATAATTATTTTATAATTATTAAAATTGTTAATTGAATCTAAATATTAATATTAACATATTAGTTATATTTTTAATATTTATTATAATACTTATTAATATACCTATATAGATATATTAAATACATCTATCTAAGAAATGTTGAGAGATATCAATCTTGAGTTATTTTATTTAGTTAAGAGTTATTTTATAGTTATAGTTTTTCAAAAATATATGTCAGTTGTGTTTTAGTTTTTTTATGTACACCATCATGCCATGAGGCTTGGTTGATGTACAACACCTCTCAACATAATTATATTTGCTTTTAATAGGATTGATTCTATATCTATCATGTTTAGAAATTTGTGCAACTTTAATGAATGTCATTCTATACTCACAATGACTACCAAAAATTAATTTAAAAAAGTTTGGCAACCCAGAACTCAAATAGATCTCCATTCAAATATAGGATCATATTCATTTATGTTCTTTGAAAGGATTAGTCATAGAGCAACTAATAGTTTAGTTGACATTATTACAACATTACAAGGTAAAACAAATTCTATTATGAAATAAATTTTATTGTTATAATATTTCAAGCATAGCCCTAACAATTATAATATTCACTGGCCATTAAAATCTCTATATATTTGGTTTGCAAGAATCTATCTCTAAGCCACCTCATGTCTTTGATTTCAATGTGTTATGGACCACTTCTGAATCTCTGTCATAACACATCTATTGATTACAAAATAAATACAAATTAAATACTATTATCACAATACTTCAAAGGTAGGTGCTTGCCACTATGTGACACTTGTTTATGGAGTGCCCCTTGAAAATTGTCTAATTATTATTTTTTTACAATACTATTTAAGAAACAAACATTAGAAGATTCTTTTTCATAAATATAAACTAAATTGTCAAAATATTTTATGTAAATAAATGACTTTTTAAAGTTCTATGTTCTTTTTAAATAATAAGATTGTTATAAACTGAATGAAATAGGTCTTACATAGAATATAACAACAATTTGTATTTATTTTGTAATTTGATGGTCGTATTGCTGTATTTAGACATTCTTGTCTAAAAATACAATCGATATTTTCAAAAGGCTGTATCACATGAAAGAAGAGATTCTTGACAAACTATAAAAATTTATATAGAATTATGATTATATATAATTTTACTTCTAGTATGGTATGTTATAGTATTATAAAGGCACCTTCAAATGGATAACTATCATTATAAATTTGCTTTACAGGCAGGGTCAACCATCAAATTTAAGCCATGTGCATGATGTATTTATTTTATATATAAAGCAATATATCATTTCAAATGAGAGAGAAAGGCATCTGAATAATTAGAAGTTTAAAATTTGAGTTGACTTTAGTAGCCATTGAACATGTGAGCTTGAAGCAATACATATAGAACCCACCGTAATGTGTGGATACAAAATTCTAATTCTTTACTATAAATGTTAACAACAGTAACATGCCTAAAGGATTTCTTGTTATTCATGTTTTTTGAAATGGATCTCCTGCCTAGTGCTAGGTTCTATGCCCCTGTGGTTGCTCCATATGACTCTGCTGCGAATGTCATTTTCTCTCCTGATGCTCAACCTTAGGTTACGGTGTCCCCTATTGATGGGGAGGCCTATGGGTTTAGCAAACCTATCTTGAACCAACACTTCAAGACCTAAATCATACCTAGATCTCCCTACCAATTTAAGTGCTTATAGACATTTTCTACCCCAAAATGCTTAATTCAACCTAAATAGTCTATTACAGAGGTGAAAGATCTATTTGTCTGTTATTTCCAATACAGACACTACTTTATTGGTGTGAGGAATTTTTCTTCTCCCTCACTGCTTCCAAGATTCTCAACTCCAAGGCTTATAGCCTTCTTGAGTCCGTTATTAGCCCTCCTCTCTAGGTCTAGGGTTCTAATTGCTTGGTACTCAACTTCTTCTACTCTGTTTTCACCCCTGTCTCTTAGACTGTAACTTGCATACTAGCCGGGCTATAGCACAACTCGCCTAGTACAAGTTCACATGGCCTCTCTCTGATAGCCCAATCACTAACACAAATAGAAACAAAAGAAACAAGGTCTCTGCTTGATAACCCTCCATGACTGTACAAGGAAAATGCAGGGGCATCAAGACAGAGACATCTTGTGCAAATAGAAACAAAAGAACATAAATTAAACTGTCTACTCTACTGTAAAACTAGATTATACAAGTACTCTACAGATAAAATACAAATGGATTCAAACTGTCAATGTTTCTATTATCAGAAGTTTCTCTATTACATTCGCAGCATCTCAGGCTTCCAACCTCTTCACAGAAATGAATCTAACCTTATATAATTTCTACCCTTGTTCGTTATTAGATGGTTAGCATTTCTTCCATTCATATTGCTCCTTCGCATATACTGAAATATGCCTGCACTTTTTCATTGGCAAGATAATCTATTACCTTATCGACATACACATTTGCTTTACCTTTGGCAGGACATTTGCTATTGGAGGTGCCTTCTCATTTCTGGCCAATACCCATCTTCTCCCCGATGAGTCTTCCCTTCACATTTGTCGGTGTGACTTTCAACTTCAGCCAACATTCAACTTCTCCTGCCGATATCCTTAGTCACTCTGATGAGCCTTCGCCCTATTCTGTTGGCCAGACTCTTTCCCATCGACGACACCTTTAACTTCTCCACCAATATCCTTAGTCACTCCAATGAGCCTTACACCAATTTCACTTTTGCCAAGACTAACCCTGTCGATGAAACTTAATACTTATTTGCCAATATCAACACTCTTACCGATAGCAGTTTCTTTGTCTTCACTTTCGGCAAGACTCCTTCCATCACTCAGACTTTTGACCTGTCTTCCAATCTTCATCTCACACTAATATGCTTCATATCCTCTTTGCTATCAACCAGACTTCCTACCATCCTTTGCCGATGTCATGTTTCTTTTGTACTTGTTGGTGTGACTTTAACATCGGCCAAACCTCAACTTCTCCACTGATGTCATATCTCACGCCAATGTGCCTCATCTTTGTCTTATACTTCAGTGAGACTTACTTGGTCTTTCACCGATATACCCTTTTTATCGGTGTGACACCAGCTATCGACATAACTTCAAAAAGCTTCACCGATGAGCTCTCTCACTCTAATGGATCCAAATTTGAATATGCATAAACTTCTTCCCGCGCCTTCCTAATTTAAAAACAAAAGCATTACACCAAAATGCGTTATATACACATGGGCTCACTCCAAGACCCTTGGTGCTCCTGCACCACCTACTGTGTTTGCCTCCATGCTCGGTCCAACGAAGGTGATTTCCTTTGTGGCTCAGACTATCTACACAGAGGATGTTTCTCTAATAGATCTTCACTCTGTTGGCACCTCCTTTGGAGCGCACACCTTTGGTACATGGCTGTGATAGGTTGTGGTTCTACTTCTAGGTTCCCTTCAGGTGGATAGGGTTCCTTCAGGGCCCTTTTTCCTGAAGCAGATTTTTCAGCTGGGTCTCTACCTGCTCACCCCTCTCCTAGGGATTTTTTACCCTCTGCACTATCACCTCCCATTGTAGTGTGTAGGGAAGAGGTCCTAGAGAACGAGGACCATTATCAGCGTATTGGGGTTGTTTTTAGGTTTAACAACCTATGGTCATCCCTGCCAGACCTTCACAGTTGGGTCTTGGAGTCTTGGAAGCCCTTAGTGGAGGGCAAGATTAAGTTGTTTCCATGCACCAAGGGTTTCTTTGTTGCGGCTTTTGATTCCCCTAAGGAGAGGGATATTGTGCCGAATGGTCAGGTTTGGATGTGGGGTGTGCATTCCCTATCTATAAAACCTTAGTTTTGCTCCTTCAACCATCTCACAGAGCCTCTAAACATTAGGCTTACCTGGGCTAGGCTCCCAAATCTTCCTCTCCAGTGCTGGGAAGATTCTTATTTTGAGGACATTGGAAATGCTATTGGACACTTCTTGATGGTGGATTCAACTACCTCTTTCATTGGTCACTCCATGTTTGCCCACATTTTGGTTGACATTGACATCTCCAAGCCCCTTCATGGGGAGGTGGTTTTGTAGGTGGGTGATAGATCTTGTTCACAACTGCTTGATTATGAGAGCCTCCCATTCAGATGTCAACGATGCTTTACCACAGGTCAGCTGGCCTCCCTTTGTCACCTCTCATGTCACAAGGGTGCAGCCTCTTAGTGGAAGAATGCTATAGATGATCATTTGACTATCAGTTCTCTTGATTCTCCATTGGACCCCTCACCGGCTGAAGAGCCATCCACTTTGGGCCCTGTGGGTGCTGTGGTGGCTACCACAAATCCCCTGATTCCTCCTACGTCTTCTGATGCTCCATTGGATGCCCCCTCCCATGAGGGTGTTGTGGAGTTTCCTGCTTCTATTTTGGCTTTGAGTTCACCAATGGCTTGTGCTAGGGCCTCCCCCTCTTCTCAGGCACCAGCTTTGTCTGTGGAATCTGATGAAGATTCCCCTCTCTCCCCTTGTTCTGAGGACTTAGACCCTTTGAGTTCTTGGACCATTGTTCAGAGGAGGAAGAAAGGTCGTCCAAAGGCTATTTCTACTTTGCACCCTTGGGTCAAAGGTGTTCGTTATGTAAGGTTGGGTTCTAGCATAGTCTAGTCCTAGTTGTTTTGCCTTTTGTTTGTAGTGGGGCTGCCTCTTATTATAAGGGTTCGGGCCCTTTCAAAATCTCATTTTGTGTCCTTGTTTCATTGCTTGTGAAACTTGTTTCTCTCGCATGTATTGGATTTTGTACATGGGTTTGGGCCCTTCCTGGTTACTTTTATCAAAATAGTAACATGCCTAAACTTGTGTTGCATTCACATTAACAAAATGTTGAATGTATACTTGAATTTTATACAAATCAATCAAATATATATGTATAATATATGAAAAAACCTAAAGGAAAGCTTAAGCTTCAACTTATTTTAGAACTTACTTTAGAAAGTTTATAATGTTTTTTTGTACACCATAGTCATGACAATTTGACAACAATGTTTTTGCTTCTTTTCAATGCTAAATGTAAAGGTTTTAGGTTTTTTATTCTATTTAGAAATTTGTTTTTACATGCTAAAAAAGAATGAAAATGTGTTGGAAACTTCTTGTTAAAGATTGTGGTAGTTGTTCATCAACATGTTAAATTATAGTAATCAATTTTGATATTTTGCACTTTAAGAGAAATTATAACATTCAAACTAGATAAAACACTTAAAAAATAATAGACTAATTGTTAAAAATAGAAAACTTAAATTTAAAATCCCCAAAACATGGAATGTCTCTATTTTGTTTTCATCATTGCCTACATCATGAGAGACAAAGAGACATAGAGAGAGATGTTTTATTAGAGACAATACATGTGTAAGCTTTATTGCAATAAGAAACTTGGTAACTCTTTTATATATGTAATCCTTTCTTAAAGAGGCAAGAGAAGCATGTATACATATTTTAATGACACAACTCAAAATAGTTCTATCCAATACTTGTATTGAGTAAGTAGGTAGGATGAATTTAAAAAGGTAATCATTTTGTGAAGCAAAACATATGTACAACGAATCAATTTATGCCTACATTATGTGGAGATGGTTCTATCCTTTCCTTTGGAGGGTCCTATATGCCTTGCCAAGTGCATGTGCATATCACTGGATAGAAGAAGAGGAGATGTAAAGATTGACCTCTTGGATCTCAAACATGTATTCCCATAAATTCTAAAGGCTAACTACAAAACCCAAGGCCAAGGATAATGTCAACAAAGGTAATCGACAAGACTTATGATTAGAAAGTGACATGGATGGACCAATACATGAGAGTGGGCAATCTCTCCTTCACTTTGGGATCAACTAAACCTAGGAGAGTATTCCTAGAGGTGCTCTTAACAAGGCAATCAAAGCATAATGATAGAGCAATATAGAATCATTCAACAATTATACCAAGTATGTGATGGGCCCCCAAAACTTGTCACTAAGCCTATTGCACATTAGTTGCTTGTAATGCCTTTCCTTAAGTTGATAATAACATTCTTATACATGTACCCAAAGATAACAATAGTATACACGTTCTTATGGATGGATTTCCCTCGATCCAACCATACACATGTAATAGAATGATGATACACTCACAAGTTTGTTTAATGGTTTACCAATTTCAGCTTGCATGAAATGTGACATCAATTATATCAATGGAGCATATGAGTATAATGGATCCTAATCCTAGACCTAAACTAATGAGGATGAAGGATGTATTAGGATAAGAATATGTTTGATCATTCACCATTCAAGACTAGTGCCTACTCCCATGGGAAATAGACAAGGAGGAAAAGTGCATACTTGCAACTCACACTTGAAACTAAACTTTCATACACAAATCAATGATAAACCTTTATGCAACCAAGAATTCTTAATAATCCATCTCAAAGCTACAATAACCCATATGAAATGAAAGGAAGACCATTACAAAGGCTTGCAATGATTTAAAATGCTATCATACATTAATCTAACTTTCAGTACATTCATACCGACAAATCTGGCAAGAGAAATCCCACAACTAGGTTCAAAGATTTCCTTGAATCATTATAGTTTCCTATAGAGACATTCAATTACATGCATTGATTCAATTAAAAGCAACATGTGATCTTGTCACTTGCATTACATTCTAAAACATATCACACCAATAAATAAATAAATAATTCAAAAAGTCACATGACTAACTAAAAATAAATAAAAGTCAAAGATCTAATTCAATCTCTAACATCTATTTTCCTATCATATCTTTTAATCCTAGCCATTCACATAATGATATCCCTAAAAGTGAACTAATTCTCTTCATTCAATCCTAGCCATCTATTTTAATTAAATCTCAACCCTCTATCCTATTATCTACATATCTATAAATCAACCCTCATCTTCAACTATTTCAAGGGAGAAGAATGTATAGGTACATGCTATTGGAATATTGAATAACTCCCTAAGTAACCACATCAAGAATGATTGAATTTCTTGCATAGGGTCAAGTGTCTCATATAGGTATTCAAACAAAGAGATTTTGGATTTATTGGAAAGAGCATTTTGAGAGCTTTCAAAAAATGGTTACATTAAATATTTGGATCAGTATTAAGGGATATATGATGGTTTGAACTTGACTCATAAATCTTATTTCTCAAAAAAAGTTGACACACGCTTTTTAAAGAAAAAGTTCATATTTACAATCTAGGAGAGGAAATTACATTATATTTTTTACAAATAGATAAAAATATTTAAATCTATTTTTTCTATACTATCTTGCTTTCAAATCTATAATAAAAATAATTATAAATTTTTTTTGCAACATTTTAAATCAATTCACACACACATCATACATACATTTTTAAAATCTTCTTTAAAAAAATTTAAAAACATAGATGCATGCATTTTTTTAATACTTAAAACAATATTTCAAGTGAATTATATTTTCATTTTCCTTAAAAATAAATATATCTACAAATAAACCCCTTTATTTACTACAAGAATACACTTCTATTTTTCAATGCACATACAATTATGGTTGAACAAAATAAAATATTCTAAATTATGCAATATATATTTTTTGTTGTACAATGATTTATACAAGGAAACTTATTTTCCATACAATAGACATATAAGTAGATCTCTCATTTCACAATTCTCACATGCATAAGAAAGAAATAAATCTATTTTCTAAACAAATCGAGAGTGCCATATGCACAAATGTGAAAAAAAATCACATCCTCTCAAAAGAGGGTTTCAAAACCCATATAAAAACCTTCATCAAATACAAGTTTGTCATATTTTCATTCATCTCAAATCTACAAAAAAACAAAGCTTCACATCTAAGCCAATGTATATTTACTCACCTCCCAACCATATGACTTTCTCACAAGCCCATCCTTGAGCTAGGAGGCCTCAAGAAACTAGGTTTCACATTTAAGCAAGGAATACACAAACACACAAATCTAAAAATTGCCCAAGGGCTAACACAACACATATCCATATCCTCAAGATTCATAGTAAATGGGGAGTTAAGGGGACACACTAACATCTTGAGAAAAATAGAAATGACATCAAATCTCCTTTCTTTTCCAATACCCACATATACCAAAACACATAATAATACTTCATAATCAATTCACATCTCCCACAACATCATGGCTAGGGATTTTTTTAGTGGCGAATCTTCGCCAATTGGTGAATAGTTCAAATCCAGAAATTCAAATTTGGCAAATAAATTACAACCAGCGAGGGGCTAAATTGCCATGTTTTTACAAAAAAAATATTTTTTCTTGGTTAAATCGCTAGAGAATTATTTCTTTAAAGAAATAAATTAAATTGTTTTGCCAAGTAAATTATTCATTATAGCTAATTTGCCAATAGTTTATAATATAATTATAAATATTAATTAGATTCGCCATTAATATTATATTCTTGTCATTACTTTTGGGGTAATATCACCATTATTAATAAATTATCCTATACTTTAGCCTACTAATTTTGCTTTGAATATGCCTTTGACTCAGTACCATTGATTATCATTTTAATGAAACGGTTATGGTTCAATTCCGCATGTGCCTTTTAAAAGGCTTGCTGGGACCCAAAACAAATTTCAGGCCCCAGCAAGCTTTTTAAAAGGCACATGTTAAGAGGGTCACGGAATTCAATCACATCCGTCTAACCAATGGCAAGAATTTAGTTTTATGTTAGTCTTTTTTTAAGTAAAATATTTAAAAAATACTTAATCCAATGCATTTTGGATAGTGAATTTGTGCTTGGTGGCGAGGGGCTCTATCCCTCGACCCTGCCTATGTCGCAAAGGAGTGCGTCGGGGCCGCTATTCCCGGACCCCGTGAGGGGGCCATACTCCCTCAACCCCCGCAAGGGGGTGTTGCCCCCTTGACCCCCACAAGGGACGCTACCCCTTAACCCCGCCGGTGGCTACCACCCTAGGGCCCCCACTTCAAAATTAAAAAAAACAAAAGAATATATGGGGGACTGCATCGACCAAATATAGAATTTTTTAAAGGAAGGATTCACCATTAAAATTAATTTCTTTGGTAATTATTTGCTGAGATTCGCCATTGGTTTTATTTTTTTTAGTGATTTTTTCCTAGGATTCGCCACAATTTTACAATTTTTTTAATAATGTGCATAGATTCGCTAGAAAAATTAATAGTTTTATAAAAAAAAAGAAAGATTCACCAAGAAAATTATGGCACTTAGCTAGGATTCACCAGGATTTTATAGGTTTTTTTAGGGGGGTTCCTTAAAGTTATCCCTAATCATGGCCATAAATCCACAAAGTATTTTTCTCACATCCCATGATATCACACATCAATCTAAAAGCACTCAATGCCTTGAAAACGCTACAACCCCCACATGAATACTCCTTATATCACCAAAAACTATAGTTCACACAAAATATACAAAGGCACTCATATCTTAAAATAAATATAGATTGAGTATGTTTTTCCTCAAGAGAGGGTCCACACCTCTCTCGACCCCATAAGTGGGTGTTTCTTAACTCAATTGAGAAGATCCACACTCAAAACATATAACACCCATCCCAAATGAGTTTCAATACAACAAGAGGGAGTTCATGTAATAACAAGAATATTCATACAAAATTCAACAAGTTTTCAAGCATCATTTCAACAACAAACAACAATATTCACTCTAAAATGGCTTAAGAGCCTACCTTAATACTTCAATGAAATTTGGGAATCTCTTGGTCTAATTTCTTCAATCTCTCCTCTTCTCTAAAGCTCTCCATCTCTTCCTATTCTTCTCTGAACTCCAAGCAACTTGAAAAAAAATGTGATAAATCCAACAAAATATGAAAATCCTACCCTAAACAAAACTTCAAGAAAAGTTGAAATAAAGAACAACTATCTAGATACAATGAATCTAGGGAAAATTTTAACTTTACTACCTAAATCAGATTTCCCTCCAAATCTTGTCACTTATCTTCCAAGACTCTTTTCAAGGCTCTAGACTCTTCTAAACTGTATTTTAAACACTCCAACATAGACCCATCTCATAGGTCATTACTTTAGAGGTTTAAGTTGACTTGAATAATAATAAAAATAAAATTAAAAGATCTCTAAAATTCTCTCTTAAATTCAATTCTAAGATTTGATACTTAAGGGGACCTAACCAAACTCCAACTTAATAATAATAATAAAAATAATCACAAATTAAAAATTAATTAACAAAATTTCACACACAACACATTTACACAAAGACTACCTTAATCCCCTTTTAGGATAATGCCTAGGTATACTAGGGAATCACAACATTGGTTTCTTGAGAACCTCCACAATTTTCCATTTGTCATGAAAATTAACTTGCACACTTGCACATAAATGTCAATATATTGTGTTTAGGGGAAAATTGGATTTGTTTTGTTCAATGTTTAAATCCTCCTTTCACCTAACACATTCAAGGACCTTTAGATCAAGTGGCAGAGCACTAATAGGTCCTTGGTCACTTACAAATGTAGGGAAGCTTGCATTAGGGTGTTTGATTATCAATTTTCCTTCTCCTATGATCAATTAACCATTAAAACCCTAATTTTGCAAATACGACAGTAAACAAATAAATTACAGAAAAAAGCTCTTGCAAAAGGAAGTAAAATAACAAATCACAGAGTACTATTTTTAGGGTTCCGAGGTGGAAAAGTCGTGGACATAGGAGCGGGCGTCCAAGTCTAAGGCCTATGTTTTTGTCCGGATCTGAGAACTCAGTCTACAACTCTTTCCTATTGTTCTGGAGATTTTCCCATCACAGACTTGGAGGACTAATGAGCAGGCACCCAAGTCCAGTGGGTAGAATTTCTTCATGTTCTGCAATTCTGACACTCCAAGATGTCTTCCTGCAACTTCACTTTGTCTAGCTCCTCAACCTGTAACCTACAACCATGAAACTTTGGGAGGGGGTTGTGGTGTTTAGAGGCTTGCCTCAATCAAGCCCCAGAGGACACTTAAGTCTCTGAACACCTTTGTCTGATAGAGAGTGCGTGCCTAGGGAGGTAGAGGCAAAAACCAAATGAAATAATGATTCACAAACACAATATAATATCACCTTGTGGTGAAGATCTCATGGGAGGAAGATGCTCTTCATTCCATGATGAAATGGATGCTCAAATCTGCAAACACAAACACATAAACCACACAAATTTGCTCTTGCAACATAATGAAAGCCTTGAATCACCTTGAGAACACAATAGTTTGCTAGTAATCATCTAGTTTACAAATGAATGCCTAAACATGCTTTTATATGCAACTACAAACACTCCTGCCAAGATTTTCATAATTCAAACTTACCATGTCAGCATAGGACCCAAATAATGGTCACAAGCTGACACCCAAAAATTAGGACTACCCCAAAATAGGGCAGGACTAGGGCATGAGCGACCAAGTCCTCCCCCCCTATTTTGGGCAGGGTCAAGCTCAAGGGGTCCCCCTAGGTCCAATTTGTCATGAAACCTAGGGTTCATTCCATCGGGATGCCAAATTATGATGCAAGATGTCCTAAATGCACACTGAAGACCCGGGAGCTAAACCTTATGAGGGAAAAGCCCCCAAGAGGACATTTTCTGACGTTACATATCCAATATAATAGCCAAAGTAAAATTAACAATTAAATCAATATACATGCACCATAGATAAATCATAATTAACCAACATTATCATGATTCAATGAATCCAACGATAAGTTTAATTCACTATCAAAATCACATTTATGTACACAATCACATAAAACACATAGCATCTATCCAATTACATTGAGATTCATCATTACACAATTAAATCTATTCTAAAATTGATCCATAATGACAATATAAATATGAATTCTATAATTGTATATAGATAATGTAAACAAGTACAAAATCATTAGTTAACCAATTCATCATTCAAAGAAATAATCAACTACTATGAATTCTAAACATAGTATCACTATCCACATAGTTTATGATCATAACAAATTATTGAGGAGGAGGAAATCAAAAAGAGGAGGAAACATAGAAATATAAATCTACACAATTCATTACCTTCACCTCAATCAATATCTTCTCCTTGATATGATAGATCTAGCTATGTTCTTCGATGAAATGATAGTGAAGATTGTATGTTGATTTCACAACAATTAAGCATAACCTTAGTAAGAGAATGGATGTGATGGAGATAAATTGATAGCATGTACTTGCAGAGAATGTGGATGTGGATCCTTAATGTCTTGGATAAATATTAATTTATAGATTTTTGAAAATGACGATTGACGGTGAAGAGTGACATGAAAAATCAATGGCCATAAATGATTAAGAGGATTTGATGAGGGAGTTAACTTACTTGATTGAATAGTTAGTCATATTGATTGAATAGTTAACTAAATTTGATTGACATTGATTGCATAGTTAACTATTTTGATTGAAAATGATTGCATAGTCATTTTGAGTAATTAGTGAAGGAAATTATGGGAGTTAATTTCAATGGATAATAGATAATAAAGAAATTCAATAAATATTAATTTTATTTACTTGTGATAAGAAAATAGAAATTGATTTGATTACTTAAATAAATTGTATGATATTATTTAATTAATAGATGGAAGAAATGTTAGTTTGATTAATTAAATAATTAAAAATTATTTAATTAATATGGAAAGAAGAAATAGAAATGGATTAGGAAAATGATGTAGATGAAGTGTAATGACACGGAAATGCGTTGGTCAGTTTTAGGTATCTACAAGTATAATAGCATATCCATGAGTGTTATAAGCATAATAATCCTTATCAAAATAAGATGTGATCATGAAGAGCAGAAGTGGGCCCCACAGTCATAACATGTAGGAAGGAAAAGAGCATACTTACAACTCACACCTAAAACTAGACTTGTATACACAAATCAATGATAAAATTTAATGCAACCAAGCATTCTTAATAATCCATGTCAAAGATACAATAACCTATATGAAATAAAAGGAAGACCATTACAAAGACTTGCAATGCTTTAAAATTTTATCAGACATTCATCTAACTCTCATTACATTCATACCAATAAATATGGCAAAAAAAAATCCACAACTAGGTTTAAAGGTTTCCTTGAATCATTGTATTTTTCCATGGAGATATTTAGTTACATACATTTCTTTAATTGAAAACCTAGAATGTCCTAAGCCACTTGCAGTGAAAAAATAGAATGACTAACCCCCATTACATCATTTTTTCTTGTATATATAGCATTAGATTTTCACTTTGCAAGATGGGCAAGAAAACATGAGTGCTCAGCAAGCTTACAGGTCACCCATGTTTTCTTGTTGTAAGAGTTGGTAAAGAATGCTCTATACCATGCAAGATTTGGTTATGGAGGTAGCCACCCAAAATGTAGGAGCTTCAATGAAAGCACAAGAGAGACCCAACATGAAAGAATAGTTCTATTCTATCAAAGGATGCAAATATGCAATATACATAAATTGATTAATATTAAAATAAGAAGCCTTTGGTTATATAGGCCAAGGTGAAATATAGGACAACATAGGATTATGACAAGTGCCATAATCATATGACATGAGACACAAAAAGATAATTATCCCAACTATGCCTTAAGTATGCTCTAAGTAAACTTAACTAGACTAGTGTGAATATGACCTAATGTGAAATGAATTAGATAATATACTCTATTCACACCAACACCCCCCTTAAGTGTAACTTAGGGAGAATGTGAAAACATGTAAAGATGCAAAGATGGGTTCCAAATACAAGGCCATGTTAGGTACCTATGTACAAACAAATCTCTCACAAATGGAGAAAAGGAGAAAATTTTGTAGGAAAAAATCCCTCTCCAAAAGAGAAAAAACAAGATGCTCTCTAAAGTATGAGAAGGAAAAAACCCATGTGAGGAAAATGTCCCCCAATAAGAGAGATGAAGAGAGACCATGTAGCCCCCCTAGCTATAGAATTTCCTACATGGATGGTAGATGCTCGACAAAGGTGTTAGGAATTGCATGCAAAAGATATCAATTAAATGCAAATAAAGATTAAACAAAGGAATGAAAAATACACAGAAATAATAATAGAGAGAGACAATTTTTAACGTGGTTCACCCAAACTCGGGCTACATCCACCAACATAGAGTCCAATATTATTATACAACAATTGAACTGATTATAACCAGCAATCCTTGCAACTCAATACCGCTGCAAATGCTACAATACAATATCAACAAAAACCCTAACCCTTAGCCATTTTTATCCAGTCTTATGGAGGTTACAAAATAGGGGTTTTTATGTTGGACAATAGAAAAAATAACTCCCGACGCCTTTATAAAAATCATTTGAGGTTTTGGGGGTGCTGCCCCTCGACCTCGCCCTATATCACGATAGGGAGCGTGTCAAGGGTGCTGCCCCTGGACCCTGCAAGGGGTGTTGCCCCTTGACTCCATCTTGGGGCACTGCCCCCAAACCCCTGTTAAATAATTTGGGGGGAAACCATGCTAATATAACCTCCAAATCTGATTAAGCTCCATATAACAACAAAAGGATGTTGAAGATGATCCAAAATCGTCGGACAACATTCCTCCCCTTACGAAGAAACATAGCCAAAGACGTATCTATGAAGTCTTCCCATTCCAAAAGGAATATGAGGGAAGGAAGATCAAGATATAAGATGTATATAAACTCTACTCAAGTGTTTCCATGTTGGTGCCAAAAGGTGCAACAATCAAATTAGGAGTCTTTGGAAAACTAAAGAAAGTGACAATCTAGAACCTAGTGGAAACAAATGTAGAACATAATCCAAAGACAATGAAAGCTCCTCTAAATATTGCTCAAGGATCTCTGAATGCACAACTCATCCCTGGATGATGTGTCCGTCTAAGTATTCAAACACCAAATGTATCTACCGATGTTAGAATACAAGAGTCTTCAGCTTCAAGATGTTGACACATAGATAAAGAAGATGAACCCTTTGAATCTAGATTAGGATTCATAGAAGTTGAAATCTCAATGGAAGTCTTTGTAAGAGGAGAAGGAACATGAAGAGAAGTATCTATGTCATCAAGATTCTCAATCTCTTCATCATAAGTAATTTCCTCTCTTTTATCATCATCATATGGTAGGTTATCACAATCATCAAGGGGTACAAGATGGTCCATAATAGGATCATTTGGGAATCTAGAGGCTCGTTCAAGTCTCCATGCATCTCTCAAATTTTGGTCCAAGGAGTGTGAGGGTACTCAACATCTGATATGCCATAGATAGTCTTACTATTGGAACACTACAACCAATCAATCCTAGGACATGATCATTCTTGTTTGCCCATACTTTATTTTGCCAATGAGTACTTAATTCAAGAACAAGTCCATAGAGATGGGGAAACAAATGAAGTCACCTAAGATGTTTTAGGATTATGTCTCACCAAGACTTATAATTTCTTTATTTTAAGGTGATAATAGAATGATGAATTGAATAACCCATTATTGACTATGATATTCTCCTCAAATTTTAGTCACACAATAGACCAATCAATTAATATAATTCAACAAAACCACAAGATTGTAAGGAAGCTAAGGTAGAGAAACAACTTCCTACACTAATCTTGGGGGGAGAGATATGCAGGAATTTTTAGATCTTTACAATAGTTACATAAATAAACACAAATAGAAATCATACCACGACACAATAATTATGTGGGGAAACCCTTTTGGGAGAAAAAACCCCACACTCCAAAGCCACCCAATATATTATTTAGGAATCAAGAAGATTACAATATACTTGAAGAGAAAGCTTTCAAAGGAGTATAACCAACCAGAGATCGAGAGGCAACTCAACATCTATACGACTCTTACACACAACCTCCATCTTAAGCTCATGATATATAGGAGATATAATACAATCAACCGTCAATGACAATTACAAAACCATGAGCTAAAAACCATCCAAAAGTGGCGCCCAAATTATATCCAATCAAATATTCCTTGTGATGTGCCAAATCACACACCACCACATGTAACTCTCCCCTTTACAACTCTTTTAAGTGTCGAGTTCACATTTTCACATTTCCAAAAATAGGAGGTCCACTTTCGGAGGTCATAACTTTTAATCCAGGTATATGATTGATGAACCATTTGATGTGTCAGAAATCTCGTGAAAATATCTATCAAGATATAACCCACTTCACTAGTTATGATAACTTTTGGGGCATTTAGGGACTTCTAAGTGCCTCAAATATGAGTTTGAAACTTTTTTCGGCAGTTTCAAAAAATGGAAACATTAATTTCTCTTAATCTAGATATGATCTTGAGTCGAAACTCACCTAAGATGCTTACTTGACAGTTCTGCACCTTTTAGGAAAATTTAAGGTCCATTTGAGCTCAAATGTAGAGTTACTAAAAATAGTAAGCCATGTCATTTGTATCCCCTTTTGAAACTTTGAAAGTTCTGTTTAGAGTAAAATTGGGATTGTTTGGTTTTTAGTGTTTAGATGTTTGAATCCTCCTTTCACCCTATACATTCAAGGATCTAGGGTCGAGTGGCCAGGTACTATCATACCCTAGGTCACTGTGAGATGTAGGGAAGCTTGGATTAGAGAATTTAATTATCAATTTTCCTTCTCTTATGCTCAATTGACCATTAAAACCCTAATTTCACAAATACGACTGCAAACAGAAGAATAACAGAAAAAGCTCTTACAAAGGGAAGCAAAATATCAAATTACAGAATACCTATTTTCGGGGTTCCATGGTGGAAAAGTCAGGGACAAAAGAGCGGGTGCCCAAGTCCAATGCCCTGCTTTTTGTCCAGATCTAGAAACTCAGTCTGCAACTCTTCCCTATTGTTCCAGAGATTTTTTTGTCATAGAAGTTGGAGGACTAATGAGTAGGCACCCAAGTCCAAGTGGTTATTTTTCCTTTTGTTCTGTAATTCTGACTCTTCAAGATGCCTTCCTGCAACTTCACTTTGTCTAGCTCCGTAACTTGTAACCTGCAACCATGAAAACTTTGGGAGGGGGTTTTGGTGTTTAGAGGCTTGCCTCAGTCAAACCCCGAAGGACACTTAAGTCTTCAAACACCGTTGTCAGATAAAGAGTGCATGCCCTTGTGAGGCAGAGGCAAAAACCAAAGGAAATGATGATAAAAACACAATATGATGTCACCTTGTAGTGAAGATCTCATGGAGGAAGATGCTCTTCATTCTATGATGAAATGGATGCTCAAATCTGCAAACACAAACACATAAACCACACAAATCTGCTCTTACAACACAATGAAAGCCTTGAATCACCTTGAGAATGCCTAAAGTTCACAATGACCATCTAGTTTACAAATGAATGCCTAAACATGCTTTTATATGCAACTACAAACACTCCCACCAAGATTTTTGTAATTCAAACTTACCATGTCGGCATAGGACCCAAATAATAGTCATAAACTGACACCAAAAAATTGGGACTACCCTAAAATAGGGCAAGACTAGGGCATGGGCACCCAAGTCCTCCCCCTATTTTGGGCAAGGTCAAGCTCAAGGGGTCCTCCTAGGTCCCATTTGTCATGTTACCTAGGACTCATTATGAAGATGTCCTAAATGCATGCAAAAGACCCAGGAGCTAAACCTTATGAGGGAAAAGCCCCCAAGGGGGACTTTTTTAATGTTACATTTAGCCCCCACTTTAATGTATGTATAAACACAAGGCTAATACATGCATTAAAGTAAGGTCACAAACACATCAAACATGAAGAAGACACACCAATCACAGGGAAAACAATAATAGGCACGCAAAACACAGAGAAGACAGTTACAGTCACATAGAACACGGAGAAGACAATCAATGCATAAAAGACACATTAATGTATGGAAGACAGGCATGATTTCTTTTCTTTTTCTTTTTCACATATATATGAAATGCAGATGCAAGTACTGGAAAGTAAACAAACCTCCCATAATACATGATGCACTCATCGCACAAGTCTTTGTATATAGAGGGCAAGACACACACAAGACACGTAAAACCTCCCAAAATGTAGGAAGCACAACCTAAGGTGCTAGTCTTTATACTGCATATGGGGCAATAAATAGACCAAACAAAGAAAGCACGCCAAAACACACACACTTGAAGACATGGAGAAAACATGGAAGACAAGCGATGGAGTGTACCTATTTCTAGGTCCAATAGCATCTTAGGCACATTACAGGCACACACTAATGATTGGGCTTTGCCACAACAATCATCAAAAACACACTTAAGGGTTGAGTTAGTCACAGAACCTCTCCCCACCTCTGCAGAGGACTTTTGAAAATGACAGGATGATGTAATCTACTCTGAGAAATACACCATCCTCGCCTTTGCAGAGGGCTTAAGATAAAAAGGATATACACGATATCTGGCCTCTACAAAGGGCTTACATGATTAATTGATTGATTGCAAACAAACTTAGGATGTATGATGCACTCATTGCACAGGTCTTTGCATCTAAGGATAAACACATTGCTAACATCTATAATAGACAGCTTACCTTATATGCCCCCACCTTAAGGTGGTTGATATCATGCATCAATATCAATCACATTAAGGTAGGAAGAAAACACACAAGGGAACATAGACTTTCGCAAAGCCCATGCCCCCCAAAGGTGACATGTTCTTCATGATCGTCAAATGTTCCCACAAACACATCCTTGCAAGAAACATGTTAGTGTCTACAACATCATGATAAACAACATCATCAATGCATATGATTAACCACACAAAGATCCAAGGTTATACTACGAAATTAGAGTTTGAGGATAACCATGGGGCTATATCACGAAGCTCTCTGAATTGAGTACCACCAAGGCTAGATTCAAAGACAAACAAAGGTGCACAGAGCAACAATATTGTTAAGGTTTGTAAATGAGATAAAAACATCATCAAATCTACTATGCAAAAAGCATGAGTGCTTCCACTAGCCAAGCATCAGATAGGATATACAACCCCATCATCACATTAGGAACTAAGTCCATTTTTTAATTGCTCTCAAAAGGGACACTAGGTCTGCATCAATATAAATGTTTTTCGTCATCCGCCCGCTAGATGGAAAAACTAGAGGAAGGGAAACAATAAATAAGAGATGAGAAACAAGTGTCTTAGGGATAGTCATGTAGGAGGGTGCCCCCAAGTCACCAACCGTAACGCTATGTCCGCAAGACACAACACATAACAATGAAATCAGAGAGAGGCGATATAGGAGAATGATGATACAAATAGAGGAAGGTCATGACAGAGGCAGTCTCCTGGTATCTTGGAGCTTACAGGAGTATCCGAGGTCATCCTAGGAGGCCTAAACAACACATAACACATCACAGGGGAAACACATCATGAGAGAGATATAGGGTTAGAAATACTTACCTGTTAGCACCATTGTTAAGAACGTACATATATAGGATATCTCTCATGTTGTTTTAATATTGTATTAACATTAAGTTTAGGATGACAAGAGGCTTTGGTGGGTTTCAAAGAGAAGTATCCTATACCGGTTGTGTAGTTAATTCCAGCAACTTGTAAAGGTACTCTAATTCCTTGTTGATTTACACTGCAACCATTACCTACATAGTCATTATTTTTGTACAAGATTTGAAATCCATGACCATATAGAGAGTCCATTTCTTTAGAAGAAGGTGAAGCCTCATAGGTATCATAATTTGTAGTATAGGTGAGGGTATTATCTTTATTTTCAACTAAGGAAACTTTGTTTTTCTGAGATATTTCAAAAGATTGTTTAGATGATATCGATGCGACTTTTGATGTATCAGGTTTATTAAATTTGTATGCCCCTGTACTGCAAGGGTTAAAATCTAATGAACCCCAATCATCACCAATAAGTGCGTTTGATGGTTGAGAGTCTTGCACAACATTAGTCATTGATGGATCACATCACAAATTCTTTAAGCTCATATGATTGTAAACTAGTTTTTTTCATTTCAATGTGTAAATAGTTATCTGGTTTAGGATCAGCATGAATAGCATGAAGTTCACCTTTGAATATAAATTTGATTGAATGATGTAGAGTGGAAGGGACTGCCCCCAATGCATGAATCCAAGGTCTACCAAGAATCATGTTGTAAGATAAAGAACTAGGCATGACATGAATTAGAGTAGGCACAATCACATGTCCCATTTGTATAGGTAAAGTTATAGTACCTATAGATTATCCTCCAACATTGTCAAAACCACGGATACTCAACGATTCTAGCTTGATGGCAGATGTATCAACTTTAATCTTATGTAATAAGTTTATACCACAAACATTAAGAGCTGATCCATTATCAATCATAACTCTCTTAACCAATGTTTTGCTTATTGTGACAAAGATTATAAGAGGATCATATTGGTTTTGAACTTCAATTGATGGTAATTCCTGTGGTTGAAAGAGAATATCTATTTTTGTCCCATGCATACTATCCAATATTGCTACTACATCATTCAATTTAATAGCAGGTGGCACAATCACCTTTTGTAAAGCTTCTTGGAGCATTCCATGGTATGTAGGTGATGTTTGTATTAAATCCCAAAGAAAGATCTTAGCTGGAGTAGCACGAAGCTATTTGACAAGATCATACTCTTGACCATTTTTATGAGTAAGGTAGGTGATGGAGGGAGCATAGGTTGAGAACATGGAAGAGAGATATGTTGGCAAGAGACACTGTGTGGCTTCATGATTATTGTCATTGATGGCAACAAAGTCTATCCCACACATCCGCAGAGCATAGTATGTCTATACCGGAAGTCAGATTGAAGAGTGTTTTGGTCCGGTGAACAAGAACAGAACATGCAACAAGGTCTGACAATCAGGTTTGGATCTCTCAGAGGATGTATCTCAACAAAGTGCGGACTTGGGAAAGTCATGAGGAGTACCATGACTACTATATTCCAGAGATTGAGCCTCTGGTGATGAAAGAGTGAAAAGATATGAGCATCTAAGTGTTGGGTTCCTGACAGGCAGAGCAAACTAAGAAAGAACTGACCGACAGAACATCAGACTTTAATCTGGATGAGAAATTGATGATGGTCAAGTCATTTAAGAGATCATACATGGTTGGCTAACTTGATTGATGACTTCTAACTTTGTCTTGGATACGTATCACATTTTAAGCATGAATTTAGCCAACAGATCAAGGTTTAGTAAATATCTTGAGTATTCCAGTTGCCGACTAGAAAGATGTTGAAATCCTTGGTGCGGATATATATACCAAATGGATTTCGGTATGAAGGTGTGAGTGTAGTGAAATAGTGTGTGAGCAAAGGCAGAGACAAGTGTGAAGCAGCAACACAAGTTTGGTATGTGACAAAATAGCAGGACTAAAACAGAGGAAGAATGAAGTGCAGTAGATCAGTATATTGAGCCTAACTGAAACTAAACCTCAGCATATGTGGATGCCTCTGATCAGTTCAAACACCTGGTTACCTTCCTTAACTTTGTAGACAGTGAGTCTCTTGTAGGTAGTATGCCTCTTGTGAGCAGTGTGCTTCGGCAGTGAGCCCTAATTGGCAAGTGCCATTTTGTACTTCTTATTCTTTTAACAGAGAATACAATCTTGGGTTAGTCACCCCATGGTTTTTCCCTTAACAGGGTTTTCCATGTCAAAATCATTATGTTATGTGTATTGATTCTATTTTTTTCTCTCATGGTTATGTATGCTTATATGTTTTGGTGCTGCACTAATTGTTAAAGAAGAACAGAAAGTTAAAATATTTAAGATAACTGATTCACCCCCCCTCTTAGTTATCTACCTTATTTCCAACAATTGGTATCAGAGCTAAGTTCCTCTAAACAGAGCCTAACATCTTGAGGAAGATTTGGGAATCTCAATGGGTATGTATGGTATGAGGGAACAACTTCAGTCTGCCCTAGATGATCTTGAGCAATCTCACTCTGAAGTCAATAACTTGAGGGAAAGACTCAAACAAGCTGATGATTTCATAAATGAACTAAAAGAAAAACTAAGTATCTCTATGAAAAAGAGAAAGGAAATACTTCAACAATTAGCAAACCAAAGTGAAGCCAATGATACTAATGAAGATCTGAATGAGAGAAAACAAGCTTTGTGAGAAACTATCAAAAGAGATCATTATGGTAAGACATGAAATGGAATAAGGGGTTATGAGATTCACCCAAGAAATTGAAGAGAAAAGAAAAATTGAAGATAATCTAAAACAATCTTTCAAGGAGAAGTCAGAAGACTGCCACAAAATGGATAGAATAATCAGGCATCTGGAATCTCATCTTGAAGAAGCTAGAGATAATGAAGAACAGCTTGAGAATTAGATAGACACACTTAAGAAGGATCTTCAAACAACAAATGAATACAAAGAGAAATTCAAGATAAGCTCTGCTCAACTTGAAGTTCTTAAAAGCCAAAAGAGGGTAGATGACAAGCATGGCTTGGGATATGAGAAAGGTGAAAGCTCCAGATCTAGTCAGAAGAAATCTAGATCAGGAAATCTAAGGAACAAGCCTAGAAGACCTCCGGTAAGGCAACCAAATGCTCAAAGATATCCATCCTTCAATGGATACTGCTACAATTGCAATAACTTCAGTCATAAAGCAAATCAATGCAAAAGAAGAATGAATCAGACTAATTCATCCTTCTTCGGATAGTGTTTTAACTGCAAAAGGTATGGTCACAAATCTATGAATGTAGAAATATGCAAATAAACAATTCATTCAATGGTAGATGCTTTGCATGCAATAGAATGGGACATATAGCTAATCAATGCAGATCAAGAGGACATAGTCAAATATGAAAAGAAATGTTTGCTTAAATTGCAATAGATCTGGTCATACTACCAAATTTTGCAGAAGTAAGAATCAGGGTAAAAAGGGTCCAGTGCATCATAATCAAAATCAAGACAAAGGAAAAGAAAAAATGAATGCGGATGAAGTTCAAAGGGAGATGAATAAGATTTGGGTGAAGAGAAATATAGAAAATCTTGGGGATGGATCTGCACCAGAATCTAGTGCCGATATTCCTTCCAGAAACTAAATTAGATGAGCTCTGGCTCAGGGGGAGTCACAAAGGAAAATAAATTCCCCTGGCCAGTCAATTGGTGCCTAAATTTGGCACATGGAATGTTGTGGATTAAAGGGTTCTGAGAGATATATCTAAATAACCCTCGGTAAAATTATGAAAGATTCGCGAGGGACTTTGAAGAGTTTAATCATCCAAGACTGATCCGGTTTGACAGCCATCCAACAAAAGCTAGATTTTCATAGTTAGATCCGGTATGATTCTAAATTCAAATATCTTGATCTATGGATAAATGGGATGATTCAAGGAAAGGAGATACATTTTTAATTATCACTAAAAATCATTCTAAGTGTATCTCTGTGATCTAGAAAGATCTCTCTCAGAACAAGGCAACCAGAATGACTTAAGTTGTGCATTTATTGTAATATGAAATTAGGGTTTGCGTAGAGATAAAAGGGTTCTTTTATTCATCATTTACACATTTACATTTGAGAAGAAGAAAGAAAGAGCTCTACAAAAAAGATTGCTTCAACCTTCTCAAAGATCAATCATAAAATCTGATTCAACCGACGATCTTTTCTGGTTCATATCATGAACCCTAGAAGCGTAAAAAGGTATTTTCGCTCTTGAATATCTCTCTCTAAATCTTTTGCAAGATGGCTACTCCAAATGTTGTTAAGATCACTGATAGGCCACACCCAAAGTTCAAGAAACATCCTTACAAATCCCTAGAAGTTGACCCCTTAGGCACCTTCTCTAGCATTCAGCATGGGGTTCTGCATGTAGAAGATGTTAGGGTATACATACACGCCAATATTGAGGAATTTGGGGAATCAAAGCTGATGGATATCTACCATAAGCAATTAATAGATGAAACATTTGAACTTAAACCTCAATACAAGGCCCTCCGGGACAAGTATTTTAGACATTGCATCCACTTTCCCTATTTTGTAGAGGATGAATGGGTCTAGTATGTTCTTAGTAGAATACATGACAACTTCATGTGGTTGATGAGGCCATTCAAGATAACAAAAGATGCCATTAGGGAAGTAATCGGATTGCACTCATCTGGTGGGTTGTCTGCTCTCAAATCTGTCAAGAATCAGATAGTAAGTGAGGCTACCAGATCAAAGTTTGACAAGAGAGCAATGACAATAGAAGATATCATAGATTTGGATATCAAATTTGCCTCTATGATAATTGGCTACAAAATATATCATTCTAGAAGGGAGAACTCTGTATCCGGAACTGCAATTTATACTACATATCAGATGCTAAGGGAAAATGCAGACTATGATCTATGCGAACTTCTTCTGAGCCAACTGTTAGAAAATTTATAGAAAATAAAGAAGGATAAGAAGAACGCATTTAAGTATGGTGGCCTAATACTATGTCTCTTCTTTTACTATATGAATGAGCTACCTAGAACAAGTGGCTGGGTATGGAAAAATGACAGACCAGTTGCCATACAAATTAGAGATTATATGTATGGGTTTGGTGATGCCAAGGCTCAAAGCACAGCACTTTGGGGATATTTCAAGAACTTCCAAGGTATGATGCAGGCCAGAGAAAGAATTCCTCAGACAATAGTTGAAAAATATAAGGATATAGTGTGTTTTATGGTAGACACTTATCAATGCCTAATGGAGGCAGTAGAGCCCAGAATAGTCTGGATTATGCCAATGGGCTATGAGGTAGATGAGAAAATCCTAGAACTACATGTCCAACACCTGCTGAGTCAGCCTAAGGACCCTAAGGCAGAAAGGTTTGGAACCTTTCAAGAATTGAGTGTAAAAATTCATGTTGATCTAAGACAACTAGAGATGAAAAGAAAAGTGAGAAGGGAAGTAGAGGAAGTTGCCAAAAGATATGGTATTTCAAAAGAGGCAGTTGATGCGAATAGAGAAAAATTAGAAAGAGCTGAGAAGGAGAGACAAGAAGCAGAAAAAGAAAGTAATCTGGTACAAGCCCCTTCTCAGACTAGATCTTCAAAGAGCTCTACACCTACGACCTCTAAGAGCTCAAAATCCTCCAAACTAGAAGCCAAGACATCTGGAAAGGGAGAAAAGAAACAAAAACCAAGGCTACAAGGTCCTACATAAGCCAAAAGGATGATGAAGAGACAAAGACTAATGAGGAGGTTAAGAAAATGAAGAAGAAAAAGAAAACATCTATGGAATCCTCTGCCGACAAAAACAAAGAAGAAGAAGTAGAAGAATTTGTTGAAAGGCCTACTATCTCCATTGATGATATCATCAAGGCAGTCACTGTGGATGGGAATATGCAACCAATGATAGAATTTTATGATGAATATAGTGAAGCTGACAAGAAGATCTTGCAAGATGCTACAATCAGGTATCTAAACATCTATAATAAAGCATTCATTGAAATCATCTCTCTAATTCCCAAAAGTCTAGAGAAGGAACTTGAATTAAGAAAAGAGAATGCTAAGGAAAAGGACCTTGAGATCTGGGAACAGATTGCAATACAACTCTATCCTTCCATTACTCCAAAATAAATGACCATGATCTTCAAGGACTGCAAGGATGAGTTCCGGAGCAAAGCCAGAATGAACAAACTTATGCTTGGAGAGACAGATCAGATAGCAAAAGAAACAGAAGACATCCTCTGGAATGCCTACAAGAGATTCAATATCCCTGTCATAGAGGACTTAGATGATGAACATTCTGCCATGGATGACGAAGGACTGAGTACATCAAAAGAAGAATCTACTAAGAAAATTGTAGAAGAGCCAAAGGAGATAGGTGAGGAGAGGACTAAGGACTTGGATTCCTCTATTCTAGAAGAGGAAGTCCCTGAAAAAGTAAACATCTCTCTTCCAGATCCCCCTGCTAACTCTGCAACTGAAGGAGAAGGTAGAAAGGAGGAGAAATTGAGTCAAGTAGAGGAGAAAAAGGGAAGAGAAGAAGAACACATAGAGAAGATCTTTGATGATAGCTCTGAGGCTGAAAAAGGGAAGAAGTCTCTAGCAAGAGACACTACAGAAGCAGTGAAGAATTTCTTGACCAAGGAAATGATGGAGATAGATGAACCAAAACTGTTCCAAGTACCACTCAATTTTGATTCCCTCTCTCCAGTCTAGACAATGAAGGTAGCATATTTTGCTCAAGCTAAAGCAAAAGAAAAGCTTCTGAAATCTCACATGGAAGATTGTGAGCTGATAGAGATTGCATCCGGTGTGCTAGAGAAAATCATGCCATCCTTCCAAAAGGATCTTTCAGTCTCTTCATCCGGTAATCTAAAATCTCTTGTTAATTCTATTAGCACACATTTTGATTCTTTGGAGAAACCAGCAGAAGAGAAAGTCCAGAAAGAGTTTTTGGGAAAGAGATTCTCCAAAGTACAGGGACTCATAGCAAATGATAGGATAAATCTAGATATTGGGATAAAGAGCCTAGAAAATGCTCTTAAAGATGGCAGAAAATTATACAAATTTTGTTTATCTTGGTCCACAGTGACAACAAACATTGCATAGAAGGTGGAAGAACAAGAGGGTAAACTATCAAGTTTATCTCAAAATTTTGATCCTCTCACCTCATCCATAATGAATCAAGAGTGCCAGGCTATTGCCACTATAAATGAGATAAAGAGGATTGAAAAGGAGAAGAAGAATAGAATAAACAGGATGAGTGAGCTAAGAGGGATAATTATCCCTAAGTTAGAGGCAATGCATGAGGCATTAACTGATGCTCATACCACAGCTCGGACCAGTGATCCGGAAGACCTAAAAAGGGCAGAAGCTTTTGCATTTTTGTTGAGTGGTCACATCTCAATTTTGGACAGGATGAAGTAGAGTTGGGCAATAGAGTTTGTCCAGTTGAAGACCACTTTTGTAGATCTACTTAAGTATATGTAAGTATGTGTTGTATATATACTTATGCGGCTACGTATAGGTTCATTTTTGGAAATTTTGGTGTGCGGATTCCACCCATTGCTATTGATGTCAAAGGGGGAGTGAGGAGTAGTGAAAAATGTGGAATCTAGCTAAGGGGGAGCTCCGATAAAATGTACATAAGACAGAGCATCAACCAAGGGGGAGTTTGCTACGACAATCATTTTTGACTAAGTGTTGCCATCAACGCCAAAGGGGGAGATTGTTGGCAAGAGACACTATATGGCTTCATGATTATTATCATTGATGGTAGGAAAGTCTATCCCACACATCCGCAGAGCATATTATGTCTATACTGGAAGTCATATTGAAGAGTGCTTTGGTCCGATGAACAAGAATAGAGCGTGCAACAAGGTCTGACAATCAGGTCTAGATATCTCAAAGGATGTATCTCAACAAAGTGTAGACTTGGGAAAGTCATGAGGAGTACCATGACTGCTATATTCTAGAGATTGAGCCTCCGATGATGAAAGAGTGAAAAGATATGAGCATCTAAGTGTTGGGTTCCTGACAAGCAGAGCAAACTAAGAAAGAACTGACCGGCAGAACATCAGACTTTAATCTGGATGAGAAATTGATGATGGTCAAGTCATTTAAGAGATCATACATGGTTGGCCGACTTGATTGATGCCTTGTAACTCTATGTCTTGGATATGCATCACATTTTAAGCATGAATTCAGCTAACAAATTATGGTTTAGTAAATATCTTGAGTATTCGAGTTGCCAACTAGAAAGATGTTGAACTCCTTGGTGCAGATATATATACCAGATGGATTTTGGTATGAAGGTGTGAGTGTAGTGAAATAGTGTGCGAGCAAAGGCAGAGACAAGTGTGAAGCAACAACACAAGTTTGGTATGTGACAAAATAGGACTAAAACAGAGGAAGAATGAAGTGCAGTAGATCAGTATATTGAGCCTAACCAGAACTGAACCTCAACATATGTGGATGCCTCTAATCAGTTCAAACACCTGGTTACCTTCCTTAACTTTGTAGACAGAGAGTCTCTTATAGGCAGTATGCCTCTTGTGAGTAGTGTGCTTAGGCAGTGAGCCCTAATTGGCAAGTGCCATTTTGTACCTCTTATTCTTTTAACAGAGAATACAATCTTGGGTTAGTCACCCCATGGTTTTTCCCTTAACAGGGTTTTCCACCTCAAAATCATTGTGTTATGTGTATTGATTCTATTTTTGCTCTCATGGTTATGTATGCTTATATGTTTTAATGTTGTACTAATTGTTAAAGAAGAATAGAAAGTTAAAATATTTAGGATAACTGATTCACCCCCCCCCCTTCTCAATTATCTACCTTGTTTCCAACAAGATAGGCACATGTGGTGCTTGGTTACCTTGCTTGTTATTACAGGTGTTGTATGTGTGAGCAATCACATTGTGTTGTGGTTGTTGTAACACATTTAGAACACCTTGACTTGGTTGAGCAATTTGTTGTGCATATTTATAGATGTAATCTAAGGATCGACCTTGAATAGTAATTAGCGGCTTTAAACAAGAGGGTGCATTAGGTGCCCCTCAAAAAATCATCTTAGGAATATTACTACAAGGTCTATTAATGATGATTGAATTAACAATGTTTCCCTCTTGATTGCACCCAACATCCATCCCTAAAGGATTTAATGTGAGAGACCTTTTCTCATCCACTAATGCTACATCTTGGCTAGGGAGAGCAATGGGATGAGAGGAAGGTACATCATCATCATCATACTCTATGGCGGAAAAAGGCTTCTCACTCTCATCTTTCTCATGAGTTTTCCTAGAGATGAATTTGGTTAAATCTTCTAATATCAAAGGATGTTCACCCATGAAGATTATGAATTTGTCAAAATCAAGATCTTTGATAAATGCATGTAGAGATACCATAGAAAAATGACATGAAGATGCCATTGCATTGTTTTCAATGTAAAATCAGAATTTAAAAGCTTTTCAAATTTGATGCAAAAGACAAGTGCAAGGTTATATGCAAAAATGGCCTAAAATGCTTGATTTTTGTACTTTTTCAACGCAAATGAATAAAACAAAGGCTGTTGTAAGGATTTTGATCAGAGGCAAAAAATTATATGTTTGATATCAATCCAAAAACAGCAATAATATCCTTCACAACACACTCTTGATGCGAATCTAAGATGATGCCAAGTCAAATTATAGTGAAAATATGTTGAAATAGGCACTCTTTTCACCAAAACTCAATCCAAAAGAGCATAACAAAGGGTGTTGTGAGGACAGTGATCTGAACAACAAATTATATCAATAATAACATCCACTTGATGTCAAAATTTCGAACACAACACACTTTTAGTGCCACTTAAGGTAAAACCTTAGTGAAAATATAGCAAAATATGCAATTTTTCACAGTTTTCCAACTCCAAGACCTAGAAAATAGGTGTTGTAATAAATTTTAGGAGGTTTAGAAAATAAAATCAATGATATCAATCACATCAATCCATAAAATTTTTCACAACATGCTTAGAGTGCAAACTATGCCAAACCCTAGGGCAAAATAGCCAAAATATGTAGTTTTTCACCGAATTTTCAATACAAGAGTCTGTTAAAAGGGTGTTGTGAAGATTTTTAGGAGGGGTAGAAAATGATTACCCTGATAAAAACCAATTAATGCAAAAATATCTTTCACAACACGCCTATGGTGCAAGTTTATAGAGTCGATAAGGCCAAATTTAGTGAAAATCATTGTTTTTGAAGCCCTAGGTTTGAGATCTTAACACAAAATGCTATGTGATTGTTTTGAAGTCTGATTTATGATGAAAATGAATTACAATGAATTACTCTTAAATCTGAAAATGATTTCCAAGCTTCAATGTGCAAAATGCCAATGCAAATCTAATGAAAATGAATGAAAATTGCTAGTTTTTGTTGAAATTTTCTATTCAAAATTGCAAATATTTGAAATCTAAATGCAAATTTACACTTAAATGCAAGACTACAGCCAAATTTTAATTTGAATGAGCCTCTAAAATTAGTAGAAAAATTTGAAAGAAGATTTTTCGTACTAAACCTAGATTTTGGAGTTACTAGGTTTAATTAAAAATTGTCAAAATTTCTACAAAAGCCTAGCAAAGTAATGATGAAAATGCAATGCAAATTATTGAGTTTTTGTGTTTTTTTGTAGTTTATATCATATCTAATGTAAAAATCATGAATTAGGAAAATTTAGAAAGAACTGATGCAATTTAGTAATCTATATGAAAATGCAAGCTAGGGTTTTCAAATTTTTGCAAATTTTTCAAGTTTTTTGTAATTTTCTCAATGTAATAAGATGAAAGACTATATAAATGAATGAAATCAATCCAAATCTGAAGACACACACTCAACAAGTTGCAATTTAATTCCAAAAACATGGGTTCACCAAAATGTTTAGAGTAAAATTGGGATTGTTTAGTTTTTAGTGTTTAGATGTTTGAATCCTCCTTTCACCCTATACATTCAAGGATCTAGGGTCGAGTGGCTAGGCACTATCATACCCTAGGTAACTATGAGATGTAGGGAAGCTTGGATTAGGGAATTTAATTATCAATTTTCCTTCTCTTATGCTCAATTGACCATTAAAACCCTAATTTTACAAATATGACTAAACAAAAGAATAAGAGAAAAAGCTCTTGCAGAGGGAAGCAAAATATCAAATTATAGAATACCTATTTTCAGGGTTCCGAGGTAGAAAAGTTAGGGACAAAAGAGCAAGTGCCCAAGTCGAATGCCCTACTTTTTGTCCAGATCTGGAAACTCGGTCTGCAACTCTTCCCTGCTGTTCTAGCAATTTTCCCATCATGAAAGTTGGAGGACTAATGAGTGGCTACCCAAGTCTAGGTGGTTGTTTTTCCTTCTATTTTGTAGTTTCGACCCTTCCAGCTTCCTGTAACTTCACTTTGTCTAGCTTCGCAACCTATAACCTGCAATGGGAGGGGTTGTGGTGTTTAGAGGCTTGCCTTGGTCAAACCCCGGAGGACACTTAAGTCTCTGAACACTATTGTCAAATAAAGAGTGCATGCCCTTGTGAGGCAGAGGCAAAAATTAAAGGAAATGATGATAAAAACACAATACAATGTCACCTTGTAGTGAAGATCTCATGGAGGAAGATGCTCTTCATTCCATGATGAAATAGATGCTCAAATCTACAAACACAAACACATAAACCACACAAATCTACTCTTGCAACACAATGAAAGCCTTGAATCACCTTAAGAATGCCTAAAGTTCACAATGACCATCTAGTTTACAAATGAATGCCTAAACATGCTTTTATATGCAACTACAAACACTCTCGCCAAGATTTTCATAATTCAAACTTATTGTGTCGACATAGGACCCAAATAACAGTCATAAATCGACACCCAAAAATTGGGACAACCCCAAAATAGGGCAGGACTAGGGTGCTGGCACCCAAGTCCTCCCCCTATTTTGGGCAGGGTCAAGCTCAAGGTGTCCTCCTAGGTCCTATTTGTCATGTTACCTAGGGCTCATTCCATCAGGATGGCACCCTAGTCCTGCCCCTATTTTGGGCAGGGTCAAGCTCAAGGTGTCCTCCTAGGTCCTATTTGTCATGTTACCTAGGGCTCATTCCATCATGATGCCAAATTATGAAGTAAGATGTCTTAAATGCATGCAAAAGACCCGTGAGCTAAACCTTATGAGGGAAAAGCCCCCAAGGGGACATTTTCTGATGTTACAAGTTCTAAACCATTCTTCAAAATAAAGGGTATTCAAAAAGACCAAAACTGGGAAGAATAGTAACCTTTTGTAGTTGCAAGGTTGAGACACCTTTCCTAACATTCCCCCACTTGTTGAGCACCTTGCAAGAGAAAAGGGAGTATCAACACCATGATTTAATTACTAGGGGATGAAAGGCCCATAGACTTTGAACACCATCTAAACTTCTCTGTGCTCACAAGTTTAGTTAATGAATCTACAACATTCATCAAAATGTCTACCTTAACTAGCTTCACCCTGCCATCCTCGACCATATCTCTAACAAATTAATATTGTACATCAATGTGCTTGGTCTTGACATGAAATGTTGGGTTCTTAGCTAGGCAGATCACACTCTAACTAGCACAATAAACTATCACTACACTTTGTTTTATTTTGATATATGAACATAGTCTCTTAATCTAAAAGGCTTCTTTACAAGCATGAGTAGATGTCATATACTCAACTTTAGTAATGGACAAAGAAACCATAGCCTGTCACTTTTTCATCCAACTAATTGCACCAACAAATAAAGTAAATACATAAACATAGGTGGATCATCTGCTATCAACAGCACCTACCTAGTCTGAATCCACATAACCATGAATATCAAGGGAATGCATGTCTCCTATCAAATTACCATGATAACACAAGGAATACTCTAAGGTACCTCACAAATATATAAAGACTCTTTTAACTACATCCCAATGAACTCTACCAGGATTAGACATATATCTAGAAAGAATTCCCACTACATGGGCAATGTTTGGTCTAGTACAAACCATAGTATACATAAAACTTTTGGCTACACTCTGGTAAGGCACTCTGCTCATGTCACTTCCAACTGCACTCTGGTAAGGCACCATCTCATGTCTTCCATCTCTAATGGGGATGTTGGACATTGTGAAGTAGATAACTTCATTCCAACTATAAAAGGAACACATAATGGTCTACAATCCTGCATGTTAAACCTCTGTAAAACTGAAATGACATACTTACTTTGGCCAAGCCATAGTTTTTTTCACTCTATCTCTTCTTATTTCCATCCCAAGAATGTGTTTAGCTACACCAAGATCTTTCATTTCAAATTTAGCTGCAAGTTGAGATTTCAGTTCTAAAATCATTCATTTCCCTTTACCAATAAATAATATATCATCAACATATAATGCAATAAATAGGAAATGATCACCATAAGATTTATAATAAACACAGTGATAAGATTTAGAATACTCAAATCCCAAACTCAATACATATGTATCAAATTTCTAGTACCACATCCTAGGACTTTGTTTGAGGCCAGACAAAGATTTCTTCAATTTACAAATGAGATTACTTTTACCTTTCACCATTTAGTGCTCTGGTTGTGTCATATAAATATCCTCCTCCAAATCACCATGAAGGAATGTCATTTTTACATCCATTTGCTCAACCTCTAGATCATAAGCAACAATGATAGAAAGAAAGAATCTAATGGATATCATTTTTGCAACAGGAGAAAATATCTCACCATAATCAACACCCTCAACCTAAGAGTAACCTTTCGCAACCAACTGTGCTTTGTACTTCTCAATACCTCCATCTGAACCAATCTTTTTCTTGAACACCCATTTGCAACCAACAGGTTTTCATCCTTTAGGCAATGGCACCAGGTCCCATGTATCATTCTTTTTCAAGGATGTCATTTCTTCATCCATAGAAATCTTCCAAGACTATGCATCATTCATACCTAATGCCTCTTCTACATATCTAGGCTCATCTATGTTAGTATTCAAAGCAAAAATACATCTCCAGTCATTAGGTGAATACCTTTCAGGTGGTTGTCTATGCCTTGTAGACCTTCTAACAAGCTAAGTTGGAGGTTCTTCCTCCTTTTATGAAGATTCAGAGCTAGATGAGCTCTCCTCAACTTCTCCTCTATTTAGGGGCCTTAATTCAACTTTCTCAAGTGTAGAAGGGACTTGAATCACATATTCCTATTCACTTTGCTTTGGTTGCAATGTAGTAGAAGAAGGCTTAGTTTCTCCAAAAATAACACTTCTACTATATATTACCTTCTGTGCAATAGGGTCCCAAAGCTTGTATCCTTTCACACCATAATTGTACCAGATGAAGATACATTTCACAGCCTTGTTCTCCAACTTTGTTTGCTTCTCCTTTGGCACATGTGCATATGCCTCACAACAAAAAACTATAAGATGTCTTAGTGAAGGCTTGTGCCTTGGCCATGCCTCCATAGGCATTTTATAATCAAGAGTTGATGTAGGAGACTTGTTAATCAAGTAGAAAGCAGTGGCAACAACTTTAGCCCAAAACATTTGTTCCAAACTAGCACCACTAAGCATACTCCTAGCCTTCTCCACCAATGTTATGTTCATTCTTTCTACAACTCCATTCTATTGTGGAGAATATAGAGTTGTCTTTTATCTCCAAATGCCACAATCTTTACAGAATCTATCAAAATCATTAGAGAAAAATTCACTACCATTGTCAATCCTCAAACATTTTATTTTCTTTCTAGTCTACAACTCAACCATTGCTTTAAATTCTTTAAATCAACTAAAAACTTCAAATTTACTCTTTAGAAAATATACCCATGTCTTTCTACTATAATCATCAATAAATGAAACATAATGTGTGGAATTTCCAATGGAAGGAACATCTACAGGACTAAACACATCAGAATGAATAAGATCCAATACACCACAAGATTTATAAGAACTCGAGTAAAACTGAACACAATTTTGTTTACCATAAATGCAATGCTCATAGAAATCATAATCAAGATTACAATCAGTCAACCCTTCAACAAGGGTTTTATTTTTCAAGGTCCTTAGACCCTTTTCTCCTATGTGGCCTATTATCTAGTGCCATATAACATAGTCTTCTCTACAGGCAATTTTGATTCATAAGAAAGAGCACCCTTAGGTACCCATAAGCCACGACCATCCATTGAAAATGAAACCCTCTCCTTTTCCAATGAAGTAGTCACAAATTTTATTTTCATAGAAGTACTATCAAGCACTCAACAATGCATGCATCAAGCTTATACAGTGTGCCAAGTCTGACACCTCTAGCAATCACCATAGCACTTCTAACCATCTTGCATCCTATATCAGAAAAGGCTACCTGCACACCTACATCTAGTAGTTTTCTCACAGATAATAAATTTCGTGCTAATCTAGGGATATGCAACACACCATTAATCCTTTTTGTTCTACCATCAGAAAATTTGATTTTAACTTTACCACAGCCAACAATATTTAAATGAGAATCATCACCCAAGTACACCTTACCTCTATCAAATTCTTCATATTCAGAAAACCAATCTCTATTAGGGGTCATATGGAAAGATGCATCTGAGTCAATTAACCATGCATCAATACTTGCACGAGTGGCCAAAGCTGCAATGAATGCATCACCATCTTCCTTATCAAACTTAGAATTAGAATCAAATTTCTTCTTTTTCTTCTTCTTTTCTTCTTTACACTCCTTACGGAAGTATCTAGGCTTACCGCAATTCTAGTAAATAACTTTGGACTTTCTAGGAGATTTGGATCTCCTCTTGGACATAGATTTGTCATGCTTCTCACTCTTCTTGCCTTTTTCTTTAGGTCTTCCATGAACACTTAGGGATTCTTTGGCACTGATGGATACCTTTCTCCTCATTTCTTCAGAAAGCAAAGAACCCATGACATCTTAAACTTTCAAGATAACAAAAGTATGAGTTCTAATCACCATAACAAGAGAATCTCACGAATCAGGCAAAGAACAAAGCAGGATTTGTCATCTCTCCTCCTCATCCATTTATACACCAAATGATACCAATTGAGCTATTGACATATTGAATGCTTCCAGGTGGTCTGAAATTCGTCCACCCTCTTCCATTCTCAAGGAATACAATTTCTTCCTCAAGAAAATCTTGTTCACTAAAGATTTGTCTTGATATATTTCACCAAGTTTCTTTGTAGAGGGCTCTTCATGGACATTTATTAAAATATAGTCTATCAAGCACAATCTGATTAGACCCTTGGCTTTACGGTCCATAACATCATATTCAACAACCAAGGTAGCATCTGTGGGCCTTGAAACTTTCTCATCAATAGCATCCCATGGATCTTGATCAATTAACAAATCCTCCATCTTCAGCTTCCACATCTCAAAATTGTTACCAGAAAAATTTTCTACGTCTATTCTCCCTGATGAACTCACCATCTGAAAATCCCTGCAACAAGATCACAAAGTATCTTTTGTACAAGCTCCCACTCAAAACTGGATTAATTCAAAAAACCCAATAACCCACAACTGAAACCAAAGGTGATCAATCTCTGATACCACTTGTAAGGAAGCTAAGGTAGCAGAACAATTTCCTACACTTATCTTGAAGGGAGAGATATGCAAAACTTTTCAGATCTTTACAACAATTACAAAAATAAACACAAATAGCAATCATACCACAACATAATAATTACACGGGAAAACCCTTTCAGGAGAAAAATCCCACACTCCAAAGCTGCCTAATATATTATTTAGGAATCAAGAAGATTACAATATACTTGCAGAGAAAGCTTTCACAGGAGTATAACCAACCAAAGATCCAAAGGCAACTCAACACTTATAAGACTCTTACACACAACCTCCATCTCAAGCTCCTGATATATAGGAGATATAATATAGTAAACCGTCAATGGTAATTACAAAACCATGAGCCAAAAACCACCCAAAAGTGGCACCCAATTTATCTCTAATCAAATATGCCTTGTGATGTGCCAAATCACATGCCAACATGTGTAACTCTCCCCTTTACAACTCTTTTAAGTGTCCAACACGTATTCACAATTCCCAAAAATAGGAGGTCCAACTTCTAGAGGTCATAACTTTTGATCTAGGTGTCCAATTGATGAACCGTTTAATGTGTCTAAAAGATGGTGAAGAGATCTATCAAGATTTAAATTACTTTTTGGTTATGACAAATTTTGGGGCATTTAAGGACCTCTAAGTGCCTCAAATATGAGTTTGAAACTTTTTCTGACAATTTAAAAAAATAGAAACTTTAATATCTCACAATCTAGGTATGATCTTGAGTCAAAAATCACCTAAGATGTTTAGTTGATAGTTCCACACTTTTTGGGAAAATTTTGGGTCCATCCGAGCTCAAATGTAGAGTTACTAAAAATAGTAAGCCCTGACATTTTTAGTCCCTTTTGAAACTTTGAAAGTTCTAAACCATTATTTAAGATAAAGGGTATTTGAAAAGACCAAAACTAGGAAGAATAGTAACCTTTTTTAGTTGCAAGGTTGAGACACCTTTCCTAACAAAGATTACCCCCCAAATTCACTCAATCATGAGAGCCCCCAATAATATATGATCTTGGCACTTCATACTTAGTGCAATTACAAATACCACTTGCCAAATCAATGAAGTGGTCCTGATCTTAATACATTGCATATGCAAAATTAGGCCACAAAACTAAAAATATAATTCTAATAAATAATGGAGTAAATTAGACCACACCAATGTGAAGTACAAAAAAATTACACACTTTCAAAAAATTGTACCAGAAAATGTTACTGTATAAGCCCAAATGGAGCCCAAAAAGTTCCCAAAATGAGAATTGCTCAACAATAATTGTGAAAATCTATAATTTTTGGAAAGACTAGACATCAAAATTAAAAACCATTTGCACCACTATCAATCCTATGAAATTATACCCCAAATTGAAAAATCACTCTAAAAAAGGAACCCATATGACTGAGAACAAGGCCTACAATGTCTGAGTGCAAAATTAAAATGAAATCTAGAGAGGGGGGTCAAATTTGAAAGTGGGTGATGACCTCATATTGACATCATGATTGCATCAGTATAATTTGATGGAATATTCTCCTAGTTATTGGGATATTATCTAGAAGTCTAAAACCATATGTGGTTTTCTCAAAACTACCTTTGTACCTATTAAATTACATGTAGAAATGTAAAATAGCTAAATTTGTAGTGAGAAATTACTTTTCCATTGAGGAGATGGTTTAGCCTAGCAGATGTAGTTTGACATTGATGTTGGAGAGGTGTTCTTTGGAGGAGAGGTGGCATGACCACCCACTATGATGGTGTTGGGGCTATAAGGCCATTGGTTGGGGGTATAAACCTTATTGATTTAGGCTGTCAACTAGTGGGGATTCCCCTGCCAGTGGTTATGTTGACAACAGACTACTAGTAGGAATACCTTGCAAGTACATGTGGCTTGACATGTCTGCACACATAGTACCTTGTAGGTACCCTTTTCTAAATTTTTTAAAAATTTAAATCTTAAAAATTAAATAAAAAGTAGATTTTTTAAAACTTGTACCAGCACCCAAATTTAGTAGAATACTCTACTAAACATGTTGATGATGCAAAGAATATTCTCTGTTCCACAATTCGTACAACCACAAAGGATAGACATTTTCTCTGATGGTTGCAGGTCAAGTGCTCCAAATTTGAAAAAATGATAGTCAATCTAAAGGTTCTTGGTCCTTCTAGATGTGATGGTAGGGTTATATTTGACTCAAAAATATGGTTACCTTTTAGATTTGGCAATGACCTCCCAACTTCAAACCCTTATAGATCTTGTCTCCAATGTCTAATTTAAAAATGAAAAGGTTAAATTAGCTTTCTTGGACATATTGAACTAAATGGTGAGCTCAAATTTGCATCAACATGCTCCAAAATGAACCTATAATACAAAGCCATAAAGAAGAAACCCTCCCAAATATGATATTTCTATCAAGTTTTTCTGATTCTCTAGCTCATCATTTGATGCAAGAGAAGAGCATATTCAACTTTTCAAGAGCAACCAAGATTTGTAACCTAGATCTCTCAAAATACTAAGATGAAACAACATTACAAGCTCTTATATACCATTTAAGAGTTGGTATAGAATGCTCTATACCATGTAAGATTTGGATATGGAGGTAGCCACACATGATCTAGGAGCTTCAATGAAAGCACAAGAGAGACCCAACATAAATGAATAATTATATTCTATTAAAGGATACAAATATGCAATATACATCAATATACATGAATTGGTTAATAGTACAATGAGAATCAATTGGTTATATAGGCCAAGGTGAATCATAGGACAACATAAGATTATGAGAAGTGTCATAATCATATGACATGAGACACAAAAAGATGACTATCCTAACTATGCCCTAAGTAAACTTAACTAGACAAGTGTGAATAGAACCTACTGTAGAACCAGCTGGGTAAAACACCCCATTCACACCAATACTTGCATCATCTTCACATGGACACATGTAGGAAACCATGCCCCTTGCATCATCAACCATCTACATTTGCACCAAAATCCTATCCTTGAAGGGCCCACACACATTAGGATGTGTTTAAAAGTATTCTCTTGTATAATCACATCCACTTGCGAGCATTAATGGCTTTTTGGTTCATGCAAGGAAGTAGGTAGGGTATCTAGTTAGGTTTCAAAACTCCAAGGTGGAAGTGGAAGTGGAAGTCAGGTTTGAACATGTTCATGGGAGGTTAGAAAGTTTTCAAGTGAATGTATGGTAGGAACTAGGGAGATGTAAGAAATAATAGAGTCTAGAAGGATGGATGGAAGTTCTCATAAGGAAGGGAAAGTCTATAAGGGATAATGGATTAAGATGAAAAGTTAGAACTATGGGGAAGGGAGGCATGCAAAGAAGTGCATAGGGGATAAATATTTTTGCAAGAATGAAAAAGGGATCATACAAGAAGTGGAGATTGGAGGGAGATGCAAAAATGTGTGAAAGTGGGGGATAGAAGCAAGTATGTAAGGTGTGGAAAATTGTCCTAGAAGTTTGAATCTTAGCAAGGAATGGAGAAAACAAAAATGTGGACATGTAGGGAATTGAGACTAGGAAGGAAGAAAGAGTTCATAGATACATGTAAGGTCTACAAGTTAATAGGGAGACACTAAGAGGGTTGAAATGGTGCAAGAAACTGAAAGGTGGGATGATGTAGGCAATTTTTGGTAAGTGTGATGGTACATGGAACTTTTACTACAAACCCACAAGGGAAAAGAAATGCAAAGTAAGCTTGTGGAGATGTAGGGGATCGTGGGAAGTGTAGACTTCCACCTAGTGTCCAAAACTCTACAAGCAAAGAAGAAGAGTAAGGATGCATGAAGCAAAAGAAAGAGAGGATTTTGTAAAAATGTGAACATTCATGAAAGTTCTAAAAATCCACAAAGATATAGGAAAAGAATAGAGAACCCCCCCTACCCTGTCCACCCCCTTGCTCCAAACTTGAAAATTTCACTAAGTCAACTTAAGACAAGGATTTGATGGATGTAAAACATAATTTTGAGCATGAATTCAACAAGATAGCCCATTTATAATTTCTTAGATTGGTAATCTATGATAGGCTAGCAATGAGGACCTAAGGCAACAAAGAGGTATAAGACTTAGGAAATTTTGCATTTTAGGGCATAGAAGAATTAGTTCTAACACTACCAAGCTTGGAACCAAGGATACCACTAGATATGCCTAGCCGAAAGTTATATGGATATAATACTTCAATACATTGCATCTTTGTTATGTTTTAACAAATACTTCCTAATCTAGTCAAATACATTATAGAATAGGCCTACAAGGCTCTTCTTTATAATCACTACAAAGAATTTTTGAAAATGTGGCCAAATGCATCTAAAATTTAATCTAAATTCACTTCAAATTCACCCAAAAACTCCTAATCTATCCCAACCCTCTACACATTAGGATTAGGTGTTCTCATAAAACCTCAAGTGCTCATACAATTTTATGAAGAAGATATGGACTTGTCCACCAATGCTTCACATAAAAAGAATTTGAATCCCTAAATGGCATTTTGGACACTCAATTTCTATATTTGAGCAATCTAGTACAACACTGGCCTAAATAGTTTGTAGTTCCATGTTAATCTCACACTAATACTCCTATTGAATTTTTTGCCAAAAATACAATAGTTTTATTTTTAAAAATAGATATGTTTTTTCTTCTAATAACTACCAATGGAAATAATCAGGCCATTCTCATAAAACTACAAAATGAGAAAACATACATGAATTGGAGAGCATAACACAAATCTCAATCAAGAATAGGTCTTTTGTACAATAAATTGCTCAACAAACTCACAAAGATAGCACTGGTTTTATTGTGAATCAAGGATTTAGTACATGATAGTTTCAATTCATTAGGTTGAAATTGAGAGATTCTAGAGAAAACTATATGTAGTTTCATTTCATCAAAATTTCATATCACACTCTATCATCCATTATTAGGATGAGAGAAAATGGAGTGTGATCCAAAACATTGATTAAATCAAAATGCATAATTTTTCAAGAATTTTTTGATTGCAATCTAAATATTTTACTCAAAAAATAACAGCAATTTCATTGTGAATCTAAGATTTAGCTCCAAAAAAAAACACCAATTTCATTGTGAATCAAAGATTTTGACTCAAAAGAAATAGCACCAATTCCATTGTGAACCTAAAATTTTTGGTAAAAAACTATAGATGGAGATTAAGGAGGTCCTTCCATGAGACAAAAATATTATACTTAAAAAGATAATTCAAATTTAGATTAAAAGTATTTTGAATAAAAATAAATTACTCCTAAATAAATTTTTATATAATATTTACCTATCAAATACCTAATATTTATTTAAAAACCATTAAAACATTAAAAAAAATATTTACAACTATCAATACTTTAAAAAAAATCAATCCCACCAAACAAAAATTCACAAATTACATTTGTGCACATGATATGCATTTCCAACATACAACCTAAAGAAGCATGGATATATATTAGGAGAGCATAATGGTGTATTCTAGTTTCTTCAACTGCCTATATTGCTTACAGCCTAGCCCATGGAAAATCTTTTCTCTTGTAACGCATTAAATGCACACATAGCTCCCATCATTGGATTACTTTTGTTTATAAATGGTGAACTCCCAAAACAATGCACTAATACATATAGCTATTGGCATCGATAGCAGTGTTTAAAAAAAAGTAGTTCATTCTAAAGGGTTGCTGCAAGGAAAGGAAATTGCTCATGAGCAATATACTTTAGTTGATTATAAGTTGAAATCTCTCTCTGAATATGCTGAGACAGGGGTTCAACATGTGCACCCAAAACCTTGCCCCCTGGAACTGCTTAAATCCCTAAGACTATATAATTCACCAAAAAGTCAAAACCTCAATGCTGCATAATTTACCTAAAACCCTGCTACCAAAGTAGCTTACAGGATAAAATTCTTTGGCCGAAATTCTTATTAACCATAATAACAATGTATATTTTATATACTATTTCTACCTAAACCACAATCATTCTTACTTCATTCTTCATTTTCAATTTAATCTTGTCTAATTCCTCTTGCTCTAGGTTTATGCTATTTATATGGGTGTTTAAGAAAATGAATCTTAATTGGATTCTGAAAGTCATTCTTTTTAGCATTTATGTGAGTAGTAATATTGGCTTGGAAGATTTTAATAAAGGTATTTAACAAATATGGATTTCTGGTAGATAACAATGTTCCTTATATAAATATTACAATTTTTTTTAAAAAGGTAAATGAAATGGAATTTGGTTATAAAATTTATTATAAAATGTTGAAAGAGTAGAAGAAAATATAGACAAACAATTTAAAAATTTTTGAACCAGTTATAAATTTATTTTGAGGGCAAACCAAAGGGTTGTAGCTTAATTGGTTGAGCACAATTGGTGAGGGTGATGATATGTTCCTTGAGTATCGTACTTCCTATCAGAGAACTTAACGATTATGTGAATTTGATATAAAACCCTCGAACAAAATAAAAGAAAAATTGAAGGTAGGAAATTTTCATATAACAAAATACACAGTCGTGGTTTTTTTAAATACTTTGGACCACATACATTTTGTAGAGTGCAATAGAATAGTCAGAATATAAAACACTAGTCAGCAACAAGTGAAATTAAAATTATAGATATAAACGTCCATGTGTAAGTCAAAGTATGTGCAGTCTGAGAAACACAGCATGCGTAGATGATATGGAATTGAAGCATATTATAAATGATGTAAATAAATGCTTAGATAAAAACAGCCCAAGACTTTTGTTGCAATCTCTCTATCTCTCTATGCATTAGAAATCTCTCTATTTTGTAATTATTAGTCTAGGGTTATACAGGTCAAGGTGTCAAGAGAGCTTTCAGAAACATCATCAGGCATTTTCATGAGTCTTTGTAAATCAATGTGCACAAAGCTGTGAGATGCTGTTTAGTATTGATAAAGCAAGAAGAATTTAAATATGCATATAACACATAAATGCAATCAAATTTAATAGAACAAAGCAAGCAAATTTAGGGGAATTTAAACGCCATGGCATTGAGTTTCGAGCATTTTAATTGGGTTATACTCAACGGTGAATGTATGTTGCAAGGAACTTTAACAAATATATTCTATATATTTCTCATTTACAAAAATCTAACTTCCATGCAGGACAAACTAAACTGATTTTGAATAGGAAATGCAGCCTATCTCGTTCGACAGAAAAGTCAATGAAACTGACATTTAACTAGCTACTTTCTACATATTCAGTCTTCAACTTCTTTAGTTTCTGCCTCCCTTAGGCTGCAAGTTATGCAATTGTCTATCGTAGTTGGTATGACTTGTGTCTGTATTAATCTGTTTCAATAGAAATTGTGGTTGGCATAATTATTATTAAAATTATGCTAACATATGGTTGATACTTTTTAATGTATATAATATATCATAAATGTCTATTTTATTTCCTATTCTGTCTCACTTATTGTTGAAAGTAAATGAGAGAAACCAAAACACTTAGTAGTTGTACAAAATAAACATTAAAAATAAGAAGGAATCACAAGATAAAAGAACTAAATTCTTAGTGCAACTGCTTCTAATGGTGAAAGAAGACTCAAAAACTTCTTCAGCACTGTGTTATTCGCTACAAAAGGGAAAAACCAATATAATACTAGTTTTTCCATCTATTGCTTTTGACATACCACATAGCTTTTAAACATCCCAGGACAGACTTGGAGTACCTAATTGTACCCCAATGCAAAGAATCAGTCAAATTATATTCTAAGATATAGCATAAATTACAAAACTAATATTATTATTGAGAATATTCTTTATAAATATCAATATATTATAATATTTAATTAATTAGAGGTATTTTGAGCACCACTGTACAAGGAAAAAACTAATCCTAAAACTAGTCTTTTTCATTGACAAAAATACATTATTGAAGCTACTAAGGCTATTTTATTAACAGCTTTTGATTTTGTATTTTCTGTAAAGGTGACTGAATGTTATTCGAATAAGACATACCAACGAATTGTCTAAAGTAGCTCATATTTACCGTCTGTAAATTTGCTTACCAAAGCCTCTTTCAGCTACCGATAAGGTTAGGATAAAGTTCTATTTTTATAGATCATGTTCAAAGCTACAACTTTATGAGTTAACTAAGTTAAAATTTTCCTAGTAACTTTGCTACTTTTATTATGTATTAAAAATCTCTAAGTTTAAATTCAATTTACTTTAACTTTGATTGAGTTGTATATGTTGGATTTTACTTTTTTCAAAACAAAAAGTAAAAATCATTGTTTGGAAAATGTTAGGTAATTAATATTTGTATTGACTATTGCATTTTTCTATATTAGGCATAATTCGATCTTCCAATTTCTATCCATTGTCTAATATTCTAATAAAATATATTAATTTAAAAAAGTATTTATGTTGTCCTATCATTCATCTTCACTTTAGATGCCTTATTTAAAATACATCCCTAATCTTACTAACCCCTAACCCAATTAAATTGCAATTATAGGTGATTTCAACTTCCCCTCTTTTAATGTATAGGCCTACAATGAAAAAAGTTGTATGAGTCTTTGATTTTGAAAGGGGCCCATCCCTTTTACAATAACCCAAAAAAAAAAACATTAATGAAGCCCAAACAAACACCATGAAGCAACAACATGGAACAAATAACATAAAGGTTGAGAAACAAAAATCAACAAACCACACCACGAGCCCAAAGCTAAGGGTAGACCACCCATATGCAACAATAGACTAGCAACCTTAAGGTGACTTGAAGCAATAATGCTTTTGTAAGCACTAAAATAATGCATAGGTCAACATGGCAGTCTGATGATGATTTGGTGGTCTAACTTATGACCCTCAAAGGTGTGAATTACACTTCTCTTAGCATTTTCATAGTTGATGATGCATCCTCTAGCCTATTTATCCCCTTGACCATGTTTTCCAACCTTTGAACTAAGTTCTAGGACCTTGTGCTTGCTAGAGAACCTTTTGTAGATCCTCAACTAGAGGATCATCTGAGAGACCTTAGGGTTTCATGGGCATCTTGCCCTAGCCAAAGGGGCAACCTTGTTCTCAAAAGGGGCAACCCTATTGTCTTTGACATGCATGATTTCTTTCAGTGCCACCTAGTTTACATCTAGTTTTGTTTTTGATTGAGAGTTCTCTCTTGTCTGACTAAACCACCACTCCCCCTAATTGTTTCTCTTCTCCCAGTCAATTTTTTATTCACTCCCAATCAATCCCTAGTTATCTCTTAATCAATCTCTTGTCTTCTCCCATCATCCTCTATAATATTCTAGTCAGTTCTATACTTAGCTCCTAATCATCCCCACCTTTGGTGTTTCTTTATAAGCTATAAATACCCCCATTGTCTCTTGTTGTAGGGGAGGATGATTATTTAATTTTCGTATTGTAGCTAGCATATCATTTTTATGCTCGTGTATAAATTTGAGAGGCTTTTCTTTTTTGTTATCCCAAGCTTCAAATGTTTAATCAATCCCAATTCCTCTCACATCCCTATCTTATTTTCATCATCAAGTGGAAGATCGTATTGTTATAGAGGAGGAGATAGATGATACTAGATCTCTAAGAATACAATCCTAACACTAGCATCGATTACTCATTTATAGTTTCTTATTTTCTTTGAAAAGGTAGTTAAGATTAGTAATTAGCAAACTCACTTGCCTTTGGGAAAGTAAAATTATTATTTTCTCTTGGTTAGATTAAAATTTATTGTTTTACTAGATCTAGATTTCATCTCTTGTTGTGGTAGAATAGATGAATTTTTCTATTATTAGAATAATTCACAATGAAAATTGAAACATAAAAGACCAAAATAGTAAAAAAATGCATTTAGGAAAAATCCATTCTAGATTTCATTCATTCATTCAGGATAGTTGTAAAAATAGTAAAAAAAACAAAAAGGAAAGTTGCATTCATTTAGGATAGTTGTATTTAGAAATTCATCAAATTGTGAAAACACAAACAAAGAAGAAAGCCCTTGATTTCATCACGAGGAACACAACATATTACTCACAATATTCAACAAAGAAGTATAAATCCCTTGATTTCATTACAAGACACATAATGTTTAAAACTGAGAAGAATAAAGAAAAGTCATTCATCTTCCTCAATTCAACATTCACACTCAATGTGCCTTGGAGTGGGAGAATATTGGATCAAAATAATCTTAGATAAGATCAAGGAATACCTACCAACACAAGAAAGCCCTACAAAAGGACAAGTCCAAGAATAAACATAAATCTTGAGGTTAACTGAACAACAAAATGAATAAAGACATCAAAGAGAGGAGTTCTATAATAAAGAACTTAAACTCCTAAACTAAGTCATCGAGTTAGAAGAGTTAATATTGAACATGTTTCACCTCTTTGTGGCAAATGAATTAAGTAGAATAAGAATGAGCGACCTCCCAAGTCATATAAGAATAACAATGACACCAATTAAATGCCTTCGCCAACAACATCCAAACCTCAAAAATCACAACAACCATCAACCTCACCCACAAATAGACTACACAAACAACACAACTATCATCTATGGCATTCTACTTCTACACAAACAGAACAACCCCCAGTCCCACTATTGCTTGACTGGATCTTGTCATAAGAGAAAGAGTGACTTAGTAGGCACCTCCAATAAGGGTGCAATTAAATGTGTTGTGTTGGAGCCTAACCCACTTGCATTATGCTTGGATTGATTTTGAACAACACATATTTTGGTGAACCTGATGTGAAGGGCAAATCCTCTTGGGTAAGATTTTTCACATTTCTACACATTTTCTTTTATTTCACTTCCACCCTTCTCTTTCACATCCATTCCATTTATTTTGTGGTGCTTCTTCCATCCCCAGAACATGACAAAATTATACAAGGTTCAAGGGAAGGTCCCCTTCAATGAAACTCTTACTCCCTAGATGAATTTGATTGATCTATATCCTACCAAACCCACAAACTCTAATTTTGAGCTGTTATGACTATGAAGACTGATTCAAAGGGCACCTGATAAGAGCCCCACAGTTTCCTAATTTCAATAACCCAACTTGGAATCAAGACATGGTCATTCAACCTAATTATTGTAACCAAGGTAGATGATGTAGAGAATAATGGAGATCACACTACTTCAATGGAATTACTGTTTCACAAGTTTCAAAACCCATAAACCTACCCCCAAGGTTCACATGTTATATGGCTTAAACCATTCAATCTATTCAAGGCAGACATGGAGGGGTCCTTTGACACCTAATAAAACCTATCCAAACTATCCAATGAGTTCTTACACTCACTCAAGCAACACTTCCTTTACAATGCTGTCCTAATCCTTGTAGCCGTATTTTTGGGTCTGACAGAGGATAACTTCAAACTTAAGCATTTTTATGGGACTGTGAAAGTGGATTTGAGTACCCTTTATGGACCTTGATAACATATCAAAAGTTTGATATGGGTTCTTTAAGAACATGTGTCATTTATTTTATGATAGACCTAATGGGAATAGTCATAATTAGGTCACCCTTACAAAGAGACCCCTCTAAGATAGACTCACAGAACTTTCTCACCTATTGGAACATGTCAAGTACATGTTATATCAATATATTTTAGGGGTATTTTGTCCCTACAGTTAACTATGTTGGTTTTCTATACTGTTGTTTCTTCGTTGAAGCTTAGCACATGGGTTTGCTAAGCCCTATCAAGCAAACTGCCTCCAAACCCACTCCCTCTGCATGAAGACTATCACAAAAACTAAAACACATAAATATGGATCCATTCCACTAATTCTAGGGCTTCAACATTCTGTGGAATGGATTCAATATCATTGTTTACACACAAAACCCTAGATCAGGGTTTCACGACTAGTTTGAAGAAAACGACTTAGAAATACCTTCAAGTTTTGTGTCAAGAACTCAAATCACTTGCAAACTATTTGTAGTTAGGGTAAAATTGCAAATCAAGGCAAATGAATAAACAGCAATGATAAAAACCCTAGCAATGCACAATGAAGCACAAGACAACATGAAAATCAAAATAACAAATGTAAATGCAAACCGATCTCCATGCTATGCTCGATTTATCTCCATTGCTCTTCTCCACCTCGCATGAGCATGCAAGATTTTGAAGGATTATTGTTGGAAGAATGTTGGGTGCTCACTTCTGCAGCATAACATTAAGATGAAGATGCTAGAATGAAGGATGCAAAGGCTCTAATGATATTTCAACAGCATGTGGATACTTGAGGATCAATGCATGCTAATGATAATTTGGCAGAATAATGTTACTTGAGGCTTAATGCATGCTAATGGCTTATGAGGGGGTTGTTTTATAGGAAAGGCTTGGTTCCAATGGACGGCTGAGATTAAAAAGCTAATTGATTGATGTGGACGGCTAGGATTGATTAGGTTATCCCCACTCTTCAAGGGAGTTGTAGTCATTTGACAAGTGTCAAGAAGAATAGGGCTCATGTGTGCTTGTGTACATAAAAAGTACTACATATAAAAGATATTAAATAAAAGGCTATAGTACCACTTATCTTTTTAAATGAAAGAGGCACACATGTCGGCTTAATGATAAGATAAATTAATTAAATAAATAAAATTTATTTAATTAATTGGAAAGTCGGCTTATAATGAAATGTGAGAACTTAATTCAAATAAAATATTTGAATTAGTTGGGATATGAGTTGGATATTAATTAAATAAATAAAATTTATTTAATTAATTGGATAGTGGGATTATGTATGTGAAATTAATTAAATAAATAAAATTTATTTAATTAATTGGCTAAGTGGGATTAGGATATGATTGGGATATTAATTAAATAAATAAAATTTATTTAATTAATTAGCTAATGGATAAATGGGATTGAGAGTGGGAAAATGCTACATGATGTCTAGATAATATTTTTGACAAGGTGTTGCAATAAATACACAAATTTGGGACAATTTTGGGTGACTACACTATTGTTAGTTCACTCCCCTATTCAAACTGCCTTTGTTTTCTTCAGCTTGTGACTATGCTCATTGACATACATGGATCACAATGTGAACAAATTGCTATTACAAACTCCTCTATACAATGTGAACATGCCAAGAATGGCCTCCCAATACCAATGGCATGAGTGCCCTTCCATTATGACCCTTATTGATCAAGTAGGACTTGAATGTCTACACACAACTATAGGCATCAATGCCATACATCATTATCAAAACAACATGAAACCAACATGAAATGGTCCAATGGACCTTATTACATCACAAAACATGAGACAACACAAACAAACAAAACAAAGATCTTCTTGAGCCTCTAGGTGCTCCTGCACCATACTCCCGGGGTGGAAAAAAAAAACTCAAGTCCCTTGAGGAACCAAATCAGCAACAGTAGTACCATGTTTCAAAATATCTTCCTCACTCATCCAAGTGGCATCTTTAGCAGGTAGGCCACTCCATTTGACAAGGTACTCCTTATAGGTCTTCTTTCTAGTCTTCTTCATCACCTTGGTGTCCAATATGCTCTCCAAATTCAATGGTTGGCTAGGTGGTAGGTCCTTAATCCATTCTTCATCCTCTTGTGCTATCAAACCTACATCTAGACCTACAACATTATCACCTCTGTAGGGAAATAGGTATGAAACATTGAATATGGGAGATATAGCCAAGCCTTGAGGAAGTTCAATCTCATAAGAATTAGGCCCAAACTTGTACACAATCTGGCAAAGGATCCATCCTATACTTCCTACCTTTCTTGGTGATGATGAAAGAATTAGACTTGCCATCATGTTGGGACTAAACATCATATTGCCATGGACGTCCTAATAGAAAATGACAAGCATCCATGGGGATTATATCACACAAAATCTTATCCTTATACTCCCCTATCTCAAACTCTACCCAAGATTGTTCATCTACCAAGACTTGTTACCCTTTATTCAGCCATGACACCTTATAAGGACTAGCATGAGGAAGTTTTTTCAATTTCAACTTGTCTACCATCTCAATGGAAAATAAATTTTCAGTTGAACCTAAATCAACAATTACCTTACAAATCTTACCATAGGCCTTCCATGTGGTTCTAAACAGTGTCTTCCTCTGAGGGGGTTCTTGAGTTTGAGGCACCTTCAACATGGTTCTTCTCATCATCAAGCTTTCTCCATCATGAACTGGGGCTGCACTTCCAATTGGGGAATTGACACTTTGGCAATCATCTTCTTGGATCAACTGGTTCCTTCTCTCTCCTCCATGAGAGCTTGAGGCTTGTTTCTCAGGGCATTTGAAGGCTGGGTGTGCCACTTGGTTGCAATTGAAGCATCTCACTGTGAAGGTGTTTGAACCCCTTCCTTGGCCACCAAATCTACCTCTCCCATTTGACCTTCTCCCTTTAAAACTTCCTCTACTACTTGACTTTCCACTTTTCTCACTAGAATTTGAGTCACCTTGCTGCCTTTGGGATTGATTTCTGCCCCCAAAATTGCCCATTCCTCTAAAATTTCTGCCTCCTCTACCCCTATTTTGCTGATCACCTTTTCTTCTCAACTTCTCTTCTGCCCTCAAGGAAACTTGGAAACACTCATCCACTGTGTTAGGGGTAAGAAGACTGATTTCATTTGGATATTGTACATTAATCCATTAAGGTACCTAGCTACCTGCTTCTTTTAACTTTCATCTTGTCCAGCTCTCAAGTTGAGTTTGTGAAACTCCTCGGTATATGCAGCCACGTCCATATCTTTTTGTTTCAGATTTTGCATCTTCTTGTAAATCTGAACCTCATAGTCAGTAGGCAGGAATTGGGCCTTTAGTCTATTCACCATCCTCTCCCATGAATGGATCATGGACTTACCCACTTTCACCCTCTCTCCTTGGGTGTAGTTCCACCATGTTAAGGCTGACCCTTTCAATTTGGTTTTTGCAAACTTCACCTTCTTATCCTCTGCCACTTCTTTGTACTCAAAGTAATTTTTCAAAGCATCAATCCATTCTATCAACTCCTCAGCATCCATCTTCCCTCCATACATGGGCAGATCCATCCTCACATCAGAGGCTTCTCCTTTGATTGATTTCAAGGAATTGAGAAATCTTCTCTCATCTAAGGGAAAGTCTTCCTCTTGCTCTGGAGATTCCCCTTCTTCACCTTCTTCCTCTTGATTAGAGTCACTACCTCCCTCCTCTTCTCTTTCTCTCCTTTTTTCTCTAGCCTTCAAGGCCTCTATCTCATCTTCCAAGGCTTTCATTCTCCTGGCTATCACTGATCCACCTTTTGGAGGCATCTTGGTTTCTCAAGATGATTTATGGACCCAACTACTTCTTCTCCCTTTACTAATCAGACAATGGCTCTGATACCACTATGATGTAGAGAATAATGGAGATCACACTACTTCAATGGAATTATTGATTCACAAGTTTCAAAACCCATAAACCTACCCCCAAGGTTCACATGTTATATGGCTTAAACCATTCAATCTCTTCAAGGCAGACATGGAGGGGTCCTTTGACACCTAGGACAACCTATCCAAACCATCCAATGAGTTCTTACACCCACTCAAGCACTAATTCTTTTACAATGCTATCCTAATCCTTGTAGCCTTGTTTTTGGGTCTGACAGAGGATAACTTCAAACTTAAGCATTTTCATGGGACTGTGAAAGTGGATTTGAGTACCCTTTATGGACCTTGATAACATATCAAAAGTTTGATATGGGTTCTTTAAGAACATGTGTCATTTCTTGTATGACAGACCTAATGGGAAGAGTCCTAATTAGGTCACCCTTACAAAGAGACCCCTCTAAGATAGACTCACAAAAATTTCTCACCTATTGGAACATGTCAAATCAAAATATTTCAAGGGTATTTTGTCCCTATAGTCAACTATGTTGGTTTTCTATATTGTTGTTTCTTTGTTGAAGCTTAGCACATGGGTTTGCTAAGCCCTATCAAGCAAACTGCCTCCAAACCCACTCCCTCTACATGAAGACTATCACAACAACTAAAACACATAAATATGGATCCATTCCACTAATTCTAGGGCTTTGACATTCTATGGAATGGATTCAATATCATTGTTTACACAGAAAAACCTAGATTAGGGTTTCATGACCAGTTTGAAGAAAATGACCTAGAATTTCCTTCAAGTTTTATGTCAAGAACTCAAATCACTTGAAAATTATTGTTAGTTCACTCCCCTATCGAACTAGTATCATGAGACTCTATGAAAATCTCGTACAGGAGCAAGGTACGACCTGTAACATGAAAAAAAAGACATAGAATTGCAGAGAAACTAAGTTTATTGTATTGATTTGCTTACAAAATACTTCAACAACTTCTTCCATGGGTTTGAGGAGGTTTATAGACATGATTGCAACTTCCTACAACAGTTTTTGGGTTGACAGGCAACAAAAACTGCCTTGTAACCTCCAAACTGTCAAAACTGCCTTTGTTTTCTTCAGCTTGTGACTATGCTCATTGACATACATTGATCACAATGTGAACAAATTGCTATTACAAACTCCTCTATACAATGTGAACATGCCAAGAATGGCCTCCCAACACCAATTGTATGAGTGGCCTTCCATTATGACCCTTATTGATCAAGTAGGATTTGAATGTCTACACACAACTATAGGCATCAATGCCATACATCATTATCAAAACAGTATGAAACCAACATGAAATGGTCTAATGGACCTTATTACATCAAAAAACATGAGACAACACAAACAAACAAAACAAAGATCTTTTTGAGCCTCTAGGTGCTCCTGCACCAGTAGATCTCACTGAGTGCTCATTTGATCCAAAATTCACGAACAGGATTGTCCTATTACAATTTATAGGGAGACAACCACCCAAATGGACAACAAGGTGAGCTACTTGGAAAGAAACCTAGAAGAATATTGTGAGGCTCATGAAGCCCTCGACATTTCCTATTAGGCCAAATGATCTACAATGCTCCAAATGCTATAAAAAAAATCTTGAAGAATGAACAAATGGGGCTACTCAAATGCAAGACAACCCACCACAAGGTGGTAAAATTGAAAAGACAAAGGTTGTGACACTTTCTGAACTTACAGCTACCTTGGTTTAGTAGATCAAGAAATTTTGAGGCCAGAGGTGTCAAACAACCTCAACAAGAAAAAACTGAAGAAAGACCTAGAATGCAAACTAATCCCCTCACCACTAGCATTGAACAAAACAAGGGGGAAACCCAAATACTCCTATCTAAACTTATACTCTCACAATGCTAGTAATGAGTCTTTCCCACCTCCATAGAAACATGTTTATAACACAACCACTAGATTTTACATCACATAAAATTATATGACTCCTCTAGCATATCAACCAATGAATGCATAAACAACTTACCCAATCATACCTAGATATGAAGAAAATGTCCAAATGCAAAATCACCCTCATTCATAAGTCCCACCTATAGGGCTTGTGTTTGTAGGGGCACCAGGTAAACCCCTTCTCAAGGGAAAATATGGATCACTTAAAGGAACCTCTCAATTTCAATATTCATAATATCTTGTTACCACATCCCCTCTTAGATCTTCCAAAAATCAATGGAGGGGAGACCAAAACTCACACATTTAAGCGTATATGATGGTTTTAATGGAACTCCTCCCCTAGAACAAATTTGTGGCCAGAATATTTCCAAAGACTCTTGAAGGAATTGTCCTAGATTGGTATTATCACCTTCCTATAGCCTCTATACATTCTTTTTGATACTTTATTAGTGAATTTGTCATGACCTTTGACATGAACAAACTGGTAAGGATAAGATTATAAGAATTCCAAAGAATGAAATAGGACACCAACAAATCTATGGAGCACTTCATTACACTTTAGAGCCATGTCCTTTCTTCATCAACTAGTGCCCCAAACAAGATCATTGAGAACTTTGCAACCTCTTCTTACATGCCCTCAATAGGGACACAAGAGAGGAAGTTTAAAAGTTTCCTTATAATTCCTATGAAGAATCTTTAGAAAGTGCAAGTTAAGAAATGACTAGGTCTCATGACTACCCAAATTAATGATAAAATTGGAAACAACCTTTTGTTGTGAAATCCTAAAAAAAATGCAATACAACAATAGATGAAGTTATTGACACACCTCCTATGAAAAATAATGATCAAGATGATAATGGCTATCTTGACTCAACAGATCATAAAAATGTTAATATTATCGAGTATCCATAAAACAATAGAAAATTTTACCAAAAATTGCAAATAAAAACTTTTAGTCAAGCAACAATATGCAGGGACTGTATCATTACCCCTATGACTCTAACACATAGTACTTATATTATAAATTGAAGGGGCATGATACAAAACATGCTATTATTAAAACAATTATTAAAACAAAGTGACCTCAAAACTCTTTTATGAGCAATGACAAAAACTCATGAGTGCACTCCTATGTCAACAAGGTAAAGAGCATAATCCAAATAATCAACAACAATATCACAAACTCATTTTTTATAAAAACATGCTAATTCACATAACAATTTATCACTTCATCTCTCTTTATCTCTCCCTCACACATAAGCCAAATATCTATCTATCTATCACTTTATCTCTCCCTCTCTATCTCTATTTCTCTATCTCTCCCTCTCTATCTCTAACTCTCTCCCCTCTTTGTCTATGTCTATCCCTCCCTCTCTATCCATATCTCTCTATCTCCCCCTCTATATCTCTATCTACTCTCCCTCCATCTCGCTATCTCTCTTCCTCTCCCTCCCTCTTTCTATCTCTCCATCACTATCAAACCCTTTATGCACATTAATTTTAGGTTTTGTAGTTTGAGGTTCTTTAGGCCTTGCTTTGTCAAGTTCTTTAAAATAGGAATGTGCATAAGTAACTTTAGATTTTATCACTATAAGCTCACTTGGTCTTATAAATTGGCAATTCTTCTCTTAGTTGTTCTTCCTTATACCACTTGATACATTGATCTAACATTGACGGTATTTCTTTACATTTCTCTATCCAAGGTCTACCAAGTAAAATATCTAATCTCTTCAAAGAAGGATTAATGTGACATAAAATTTGTGTCATTTTTGAACCAACTTCTAAAGGCAAGATAATGCATCCCATAGTTTTGTTTAATATTTCATTTGCATTTTTATGAGGTTCTAGAATGTGCATAAGATTATTGTTGAATATGATGATTAAACAAGGATTCCTCCATGCAAACATTAAATTGACATGCTAGAAAAGAGTTAGTATAGATTTTCAAAGTTTGAAACACTTTCTGTAAAGGCTCGTTCAACTCAATATCTCTCTATGTCTCAATCGCTATCTCTATATCTCCCCACCTCTCTATCTCTCCCTCTCTTTCTCTCTCCATCTCTCCATTTCTTTCTATCTCTATCTCTCCCTCTCTCTCTATCTCAATCCTCTCTCTCTCTCTAACTCTAACTCTTCTCCCTATGATTATATATTTTTCTTAACACTCCATGTAATGTGCTCACATTATAAAGCACGAGCATGTTATATATGTACTACATATACATGTGTATGTATATGTACATAATATACATAGAAATATATATATACACATGCATATGCATATATATAAAGGCATTATGTATATACATACATACATATATACACATACATGCATCATGCATGCATATATACATACATACATATATATAAAGGAGTTTTCTTAACACTCTATATAATGCACCTACATTATAAAATGTGTGCATGTTATGACTTGGTAATTACCAAACAATAACACAAGTGTGCTATATGAAGTTTTACATAATGTGCTCACATTTTATTCAATATTTTTTAATTGGCCACTTTTTTGTCCCCAATTTTGGTGCATCTACCTAGGGTACCTATAAATTTTGTTACTTGTATGTATTAAAAACTAGTCTAAGTGGTTGGTCTAGATTAGGATTAGTATTTATCCTTTTGTGAATATTTATTTAAAATTATTCCATTACCTTCCCCATTCCCACATGATTCTCTAATAAAATTTAATATCTCAAAAGTTTAGTAGGTCACCCTATGCAAAGTCAATTCACAATCCCTAGGTTAAAAATCATACTAAAGAGAAACAAGAAATAAATCATGTCATATAAAAATGACATTCATAATAGAAAAGATAGTATACAAGTGTATTACATTTCCATCCATATGTGTATCGAATGAATCCATACATATTCACATTACATACATCTCATTTATAATAGAAAGATAACGAAAACAACATGAGCATAGTATCATCATATATGAGCATCTATAGTTTCAAAACATAAGTTTTACAACCAACCGTGTGTACAAGAATGAAAGCCAAGTATAGGATACTTACTACAACTATGTATAGATCTAAAACCAATCAAAGTTTATATAATAAGTACTAAATAAGTGTTTGAATGCTAGCCACTCCATCAAGGGAGTCTAAAGACAAAAAAGGTGCACTCAAGTGTGTAAAGTCTCCCCATGCAAGGGGAAAGTTATAAAATCTTTGCAATAATAAAGAAATAGGTCTCTCAAATACCTCATGGTTAGCTCTTGTTTAGTGGAAAAAGAGGGGGTTTTAGTTTCAAGGTTAAATCCACATTTCACCCCTTACATTCAAGGACATAAATTGAGTGAAGCCACAATCTCTTGCAAGAGGGCTCTGCTATAGATTTAGTGTCCCTTAGAATGAAGAGGAAACTTTGAATTTGCTAACTAATTGATTAATTAAAGTCTAATTATGCTCAAAACCCTAATTTCATAAAATCATAAACAAACGGACAAATCACGACAAATGTTCGTAGACAGAGATATCAAATGACAATTAGATACATACCAGATTTCAAGATTTCAGATGCAGAATAGTCAGGGACTAATGAGTGGGCACCCAAGTCAAAGGTATCAGCTTTTGTTGGGATCTCTAAATATTGTTTGTAACTCGATTCTATTGTTCCAGGGATTTCACTGTTTTGGGATCCAGAGGACTAATGAGCTAGTGCCCAATTCTAGGTCCTACTTTTCTACTTTTATCTACACTTTTGACACTCTGCTATGCTTCCCTGCAACTCCACTTCTTTTTCTTATGCAACCTATAACCTACAATCATAGAAAAGGAGTTGGGGGTTGTGGTGTTTAGAGGCTTTCCTCGGTCAATCTCCAGAGAGACATTCAATTCTTCCAAACACCATTGTCATATAAAGATTGTGTATCCCTACGGAATAGAGGTAAAATCCAAATGATAAATGATTGAAAACACAAATAAATGTCACCTTAGAGGTGTAGCATGCATATAGATGAAAATCCTTCACATCATGAGAAGATGAAGCCAAATCTGCATAACACACACAATAACAAGACAAGTCTGCTCTACAACAATGAATATCTTGAATGCTCTAAAATCACAAGTGTTTCAAAAGTTCATAATCATCTTCTAGTTTACAAATGAATCCCTAAACATGCTTATATATGCATCTAAACTCATTCCCACTAAGAATTTTGTAATTCAAACTTAAGGTGTCAGCATAGGACCTAATTAACACTCACATAACCGATACTTGAATTTAGGTCTTGCCTAAAATAGGGCATGACTAGGGCATGCTACCTCCCTATTTCAATCAGGATTCATCTCAATAGCACCCCCTAGGTCCTATTTGCCACAAAAACTTAGGGGTTTCCTCATCAGGAGTCAACATGAATATGCAAGATGATAAAAATGCTTTCTAAAGGACTCGGGAGCTAAACATAGGATTGAAAAAGTCCTAGGGAGACATTTTCCATTGTAACATTTAGCCCCCACTTTAATGTATGCATGAACACAAGGCCCATACATGTATTAAATTATGCTTAACAAACATAGCAAACATGCCAGGCACTTAGAACTAATGCATACACAAAGATTGAGAACTATTCCTAGCCCCCAGTCTTAGGTAGATATTAGAGAAGACATGCCGCAGACATGCCAATCACAATGAAGATAGTAACAAAATTTCAGAATACGGAGAAGACAATAACAGTCATGTAAGACATGGAGAAGACAACATTGAAGACACACAAAACATAATGGAATACAGTGATTATTTCTTTTTCATTTTCTCATATATGAATGCAAATGCAAGTACATGGAAAGTAAAAATGCAACACACCACCCAAAATGTGGGAGGGGCATTTCGCCACGCTCTTTGGACTACATATGGGGCAATAGACACACAATACAAATCTCAAAATGTAGGAGGGGCATTTCCCCACACTCTTTGGACTACACTTGAGAACAAACATGTCATACAAATCCCAAAGTATAGGAGGGGCATTTCACCACGCTCTTTCAACTATACTTGGGAACAAACACATCATACAAAAACACACAGAAGACATGGAGAAAACATGACAAACAACTGATGGAAGGAGCCTATTTCTAAGTTCACCACCATCTCAGGTACATTATAGGCACACATGATAGTTGGGCTTCGGCACAACAACCGCCAAAGACACGTTTAAGGGAGGATACACCAACCCCACCTACTAAGAGGACTTTTAGAATAAAAAGGATGTGCACTAGCTCAAGAGATACACCATCCATGCCTCGACAGAGGGCTTAAAATAAAAGGATATGCATGATATCCCACCTTCAAAGATGGCTTAATGATTGCAATATAGAATAAAGATGTCCATTCATGCAGAGATACAACATCCTGCCTCCGCAGAGGACTTACAAACATGCTTCATTAGTACCAAAATCATCAGACAGCTTACCTTATATATGACACCACCTTAAGGTGGTTGATGTCATGTACTGATATCAAGCATGTTAAGGTAGATAGAAAACAGACAAGGGAACATGAGCTCTTGCAAAGCCCATGCCCCTAGAGGTGACATGTACTTTACGATCGCCAAATGTTCCCACAAACACACAATTTCTTGCCAGAAAAGGTGTTAGAAACCACATAATCATGATAAACAACAATGCATGTAATCATTCACATAAAGAGCCAAGGATATACTATGGGTCCAAGATCTGAGTATAACCATGGGGCTATACCGCAGAAATCTCAAAACCAAGTGTAACCAAGGCAAGATTCAAGATAAACAAAGTGCACGGAGTAGATGTATTGTTATAGTTTGTTAGTACAATAAGACAACATCAAAATATCACATGGAGTGATTCTACTAGCCAAGCGTGGGATAATATATATCAAGCCCATCATCATGTATGGACTAGGTCCATTTTTTTCTTACTCGTTGAAGGGACACATGGTTCATATCAGTATTATTTATTTTTCATCATCCGCTAGCTAGATAGAATTGTTATCTCTCAAATTTGCAGCCTTTTTTGCAGTTGTAAAACTTTAGCAATCTGGAGAAACATGGGAATGATCTCGAAGTGTGGGACCTTGTGAAATGAGATCAAACCTCTGGAGAAGGCTAGCTTCCTCTTTCTAAGCCTAATGCTTAGAGAAATGCATCTAAACCTAGTGCTAATGCTTGCTAGGAAAAGGGTTAGAAGGAATGTTGAAATGAAATAAGTGATACACCAGATTTAAATGTGTTTGGTTGTAACTGAATCGACACAGTAATAATCTCACAGCTGGAAAGACTTACACAGACTCATATTAATCCTAACAGAGCTCAAGATAGAATAATGGAGGAATGAAAGGGACCATTGTCCACAATACACAGCCTATAGTAATCCAAAGACACAGTGCTAAAAATAATAGAAGAGAGGCAAAAAATACCAGTTTATTAATTATAGAGGCCAAGTAGCCATTACAAAAATAGCCCGGAAGAACAACCAACAACCTTATACATCTGTTTTACATGTATATATAATCATTTCATTTTGACCTCAGTTGGTTACAATCAAATCGCCCATGGGTGCTGATAGGAAAATATCTACCTGAAGGGACGTCTACCTGCAAAAGTTATGGCGCAAAATAACTAAAACAGGGGCAGATGAGAGATATTTCTGGTCTTTAATGCAAGCTGCTGCATCATCAACCTGCATCCATAAATGCAACAAATATCTACATTTTCATATGCAAAAATGGCCATTGAAACGTCTAATCACCAAAGCATGCAAATCCAGATCCAAAATTTGAAAGTGAAAATATCCTCCATTAAAGCCTGCTAGATGAAAGAGGAGACAAAAAAAAGCATTTTTTCCTTTTGTAGTATGTTGAAATTCACTAGGATGCGCAAGATATTCATGGTCAAAGCTACGGTCAACTATACTGTGTATATCACTTTGCATCTACGACCTGAATCGGCATCTGAAAGCCCCTTTGAATCTACGTTGCATTCAGAATTTAAATCGACCTTTGAAGTGCATTGTATATGCATTTGAATATGCATGCGCTTGCATACAGACGTGGGTCTTTATCTTTTGAATTGGCGTTTGTATCGCCACTGGCACGTGGCACCACCTGATTTGGTGCTGAGATGTCCTGAGACCTATCACTGAGCAATCGCATCCTCCATCGGCTGTCGGAATGACTAAAAATAGAGCCACCGATGTGCATGTCTCTCCGAACATCTCCTTGCATATGGCTTTGTATATTCAAATGTATATCGGCACATGCAATCGCCTATATACATACATTGCAGACTCCAGCATTTTATCTGCTGCATTTGATCTCTAGTTGGGTCCGCCTTGTATGTCACTGATGTATCTTTCTTTTGTATATCGCATATACAATGCGAAAATATACAAACAAAAACTACATATAAACTCTTGTGCATTGCAAACACCTCATTTTGGCATATACAAGTAACCCTTGTATATCGCTTTGTATATGACCCTTTGTATGTGCGAACATACAATGCAAAATATACAAAGGAAAACATGCATTTGAACTTGTACCTGCCCCTTGTATGTGTGACTAGTATATCACCTTTATATGTGCACTTGGTGGGCCCCTCGCTTTGTATCTCTTTGCTTGTATCTTCGATTGCATGTGCAAACATACAATCGCATAAATATACAATTGGTGGACCCCACCCTTTGTATCTCTTCCTTACATCTTTTCTTTGTATGCCTCAGATACAAACGCCTTTGTATTTGCGACTTGTATGTAGACTTTGTATCTCTTCCTTGCATCTTTTCTTTGTATGCCTCAGATACAAACGCCTTTGTATTTGCGACTTGTATGTAGACTTTGTATCTTTACCTTGCATATTTGCCGATATACATTCATCTTTGAATATGACCCTTGTACATTGACTTTGCATGTGCGCCAATATACATTCATCTTTGTATATGGCCCTTGCATATACAATTGAAACCCGATGCACATCTGTCTTTAGATCCTGCCTTGTATATTCCCCTTGTATCTTTTCCTTTGTACATTGACTTGTATCTGTGATTGTATATAACATACAATTGCCTGATATACAAAAGCTCTTTGTATATTGCATAAGTTCTCGCATGCTTGCTTGTACATTGTCTTGTATCTACACTTTGCATGTTGGCCTTATATCTATTCTTTGCATCTTCCCCTTGTATCCTTTCCTTTGTATGTGTGATTGTAAGTTTGAACATATAATACGAACATCCATTCATCCCTGCATTCTACCCCTTGCATATGTACATTTCCTTTGTATATGCGAACATACAATGGCGAATGTACATACGAACATACATTCAAAAATGCATATACAAATACTAAGTATAAAATTGAGATTTATCTACGATGGAAAGCACTTAGATACAAAGGATTTCTAGGTTTTTTTGGGTTTTCAGCAAAGATTCTCAAGGTGAGATTTTTAGGATTTTTGGCAAGACAGAGTATGAGTTTTTGTAGAATTTAAGCCTTCTCTCCTTCTATTTAAGCTTTCTTTGATCAGATTTCTTTGATAGAAGGAGGGAAACAAGAAAATTTTGGGGTCAAGCAAAATATTACATCTTTGGCGACCTCTACAGGATGTTTGCCTACTAAACATGAGATCAGTGGCCTTATGCATCCATTGGGCATGGAGTCAAAAGAGACTGTAACGCTGGGCAAGCTACCAAGCCAAAACAAAAACAAAATGCAAGCATGTATCTCTTAATGAAAATACAACAACTTAGTGCAAGGGCACTTAATGAAAGGAAACCTAGAACTGAAATAAAATCTACTCTAATCCTAAACTAACCAGTTAGAGGTGACCTTAAAGAAAGACATTAACTAGTTCTTGAAAATAACTACCCTTCCTTAACAATTTACAATGTTTCTCATGCATGTGGGCAGTTAAAAAGAGGTGAGGGGGGAATGGGCATATGACAAATTGATAAAACACCCCCCACAAAATGGCAATAAACTCACCTATCCACCTAGACTGATTGCTGGTGCTGCTAACTTGTGGTGAATAAATAGGCTGATCCCATTCATTTTGATGTTCAACTTCGCTTAGAGGTAAGCATGACAAGTCGTGACTCCTCTTGATGTGTCACCAGCTACGCTAGACGCTTGATTAGGCATCCCCTTGAAGGGACATGCAAATCAACATGTTTTCTCTCATGTCTCTGCTATGATTTTTTCTCTTCTTGCTCTTCATTTGGTATGATGGTGTCCTCCATTTGACTCTCATGTCACTCTTGTGTGTGAAACAGATGACTTGGAACCTCATGGCTTTGTCCCTCTTCCTTCAAAGAAACCAAGAAGGCTGATATAATGTCATCATGGCTGCATTTTTCCACTTCTTGTTGGTTTGAATACTCTAGCTTCTGTGATTCTACTACAAGTATGGCTGCCTTCACCTTATGAACAACATGTTCATGATTTTCTAACTTAGGCTCAGAAAATGAGCCATGCACATGCTCAAAAGAGAAAATTTCCCCACCAAGAAGCTGATATCCTTGCTGGATAATAAAGAACAAATCTTCAATTTGCTCTTGTCCATGTTCAGTCTCTTCATTATTTTCAATAAAGCATGGAAGCTCCTTGAGCATATCAGCATAATCAGCCTTTAGATCATCCAGCATAAGGCAACATGCTTGCCCTTCCTTATGGATTGGAACCTCACTGTCATGCTCAGCATCAACCTGTAGCAATCTGCCATCATTTTCATTGTTCTCTGGTTGCTACATATCCACAACCAGCTACACATATTCTTCATCTTCAACATAATCAGATAGCTCATGAAGTAGGGCAGCATCATCCATTTTTGAAGTGATCTTAGCAACTTGTTTCCCTATGCCTCCATCCTTTGACTACAGCTCTTCTGGATTTTGGTTAAGCTGTCTCTGCAGCTGAAGGCTTTCTCCATGCACTCTTTGCATTTCAACCTTGTTTTCTTGATCGGATGCATGAGAAAAGGCTTTAAAGAACTAAAGTTTAGAGGACTCAATCCCTTATTTGGGTTAACGGTACACACAAGTGCAATAGGTTCAAACAATTCTATCTTTGTGAGTGTAGGTACAAACTGCTCCTCATTAGTTTTATCTTCTTTCACCTCCTCTATTGGCTCATCTTCCAAATTATCTTGGTAGACAACAAGTCCACCCTTGAGGATTGAAATATCATCAGGGAAAGAGGCCTGAAAATTTTCTTGAATTTCTTGGAGGGGAGAGGGTTCTAGACAAATTTGTTCCTGGGGAGTGACAATCTGAGTTTGCACAGGAACAGGGACTTGTGTAGGGATAAAGGCGTTGAAGCTTGGAAACTTGTGGAGTCTAGGTTGCTCTTCTATAGGCTAAACATGTGCATAAGAAAGGGACTACTTAAAATTTGGGATTATAAACTCATGCTCCTTCAACTTAGCAATTCCATCATAACTGTCCATGCTAGATCCATCTGATGAGGGGATTTGAAAAGGTTGCAAACAGGACATAGGGGGTTGAATTTGTGCCGAAATAGGCTCTTGTGAAGGCTGAGGGCCTCTGAAACTTGGGATTTTAAAACTAAGAAGCGACTTTGGAGGTGAAGAGGGATTATCTTGCCTGAAGCTTGGAACCATAAACTTTGGGGTTTCTTCCGCAGTAGGCTGAGCAGGTGTCATCCTTATAACAAGGTTTTCTTGAAAAACCCCCTCTTGTGCCTCTCACTGCTGATCACGTTTTAGCATTTCCATAAATTCATCAGCCTCCCCCTTTAGATTTTGGTACAACCTCTTGAGACCATATAAGCTTATGATGCTGAGGTCATAAAACCGTTGAGGCCGACTGTACCCTGCTTCTCTTTTTTCATTGTCCAAAAGTCTGTCAAACTTCAAGAAACTACTTATGAGCTCATTGAAAGCATCAATATTCTCAAGGGCAACATAAACTATCAGATTAGGGGGGTAGTTGCACTAGCTGGGATTAAAGTAATCTTCTTGGGGTTGATAATAAGCATTATTAGGCTGCCAAGAAGACTGAGTAGGGGTATAAGCATCATGAGGATGCTGATATTCTGCAGCAGTAGGGTTGTATGGCATAAAATCAGAGGCATTTGGGGCCTGGTATTGCTGATATGGGGGCCAATAGCCTGTATTTGGATTAGGGGTAGGGGAATAGCCATGATTCCCATAAAATTCTAACATTTTATAGCATCTAAATGCTGGATAATCATAAAAAATGTCAGAATTAGAGAAAAAAGGTATGCAACCAAGAAGAAACTAGATACATACATGAAAGGAGTCACCAGGTGATTGAAATGCTTCTGGAAGCTGAATAGACTAGGAAAACTACCAAAATCCTGATCTTTGATGAAACCTTAGGTGCTTGGACTGCTAAAACCAGCTAATTCTTTCAGTAGAGTTGCCATGATGTTATTTGTATTGCTACCAAAGGCTTGTAATACTAGGAGAAACATCAAATCTCTTAGTACTTTGATGAGAAGTTCATCGAACTGGTCCCACCAGGCATGCCAAAAACTGTTATCTCTTAGATTTACACCCTTTGCTACAGTTATAAAACTTTAGCAATCTGGAGAAACATGGGAATGAACTCGAAGTGTGGGACCTTGAGAAATAAGATCAGACCTCCAGAGAAGGCCAGCTTCCTCTTTCTAAGCCTAATGCTTAGAGAAATGCATCTAAACCTAGTGTTAATGCTTGCTAGGAAAAGGTTTAGAAGGAATGCTGAAATGAAATAAGTGATACACCAGATTTAAACATGTTTGGTTGCAACTAAATCGACACAGTAATAATCTCACAGCTGGAAAGACTTACACAGACTCATATTAATCCTAACAGAGATCAAGATAGAATAATGGAGGAATGAAAGGGACCATTGTCCACAATACACAGCCTATAGTAATCCAAAGACACAGTGCTAAAAATAATAGAAGAGAGGTAAAAAATACTAGTTTATTGATTATAGAGACCAAGTAGCCATTACAAAGCCCAGAAGAACAACGAACAACCTTATACATCTGTTTTACATGTATATATATCATTTCATTTTGACCTCAGTCGGTTACAATCAAATCACCCATGGACACTCATAGGAAAATGTCTGCCTGAAGGGATGTCTACCTGTAGAAGTTATGGTGTGAAATATCTAGAACAAGGGCAGATGAGAGATATTTCTAGTCTTCAATGTAACCTGCTGCATCATCAACCTGTATCTAGAAATGCAACAAATATCTGCATTTGCATATGCAAAAATGGCCGTTGAAACATCCAGTTGCCAAAGCATGCAAATCCAGATCCAAAATTTGAAAGTGAAAATATCCTCCATTAAATCCCGCCAGATGAAAGAGGAGGCAAAAATAAGCATTTTTGCCTTTTGCAGTATGTTGAAATTTGCCAGGATGTGCAAGATATTTGTGGTCAAAGTTGTGGTCAACTGTGCTGTGTATATCGCTTTGCATCTGCGACCTGAATCGGCATCTGAAAGCCCCTTTGAATCTACATTGCATTCAGCATTTAAATCAGCCTTTGAAGTGCCTTTGTATATGCATTTGAATATGCATGCGCTTGCATACAAATGCAAGTCTTTATCTTTTGAATCGGCATTTGTATCGCCGCTGACATGTGGCACCACCTGATTTGGTGCTAAGATGTCCTGAGACCTATTGCTGAGCAATCGCATCCTCCATCGACCATCGAAATGACTAAAAATAGAGCCACCGATGTGCATGTCTTGCCGAACATCTCCTTGCATATGGCTTTGTATATTCAAATGTATATCGACACATGCAATCACATGTATACATACAATGCGGAGTCCAACATTTTATCTGTTGCATTTGATCTCCAGTCGGGTCCGCCTTGTATGTTGCCGATGTATCTTTCTTTTGTATATCACATATACAATGCGAAAATATACAAACAAAAACTGTATATAAACTCTTGTACATTGCAAACACCTCATTTCGGCATATACAAGTAACCCTTGTATATTGCTTTGTATATGACCCTTTGTATGTGCGAACATACAATGCAAAATATACAAAGGAAAACATGCATACAAACATGCATTTGAACTTGTACCTGTGCCTTGTATGTGTGACTTGTATATTGCCTTTGTATGTGCGCTTGGTGGGCCCCTTGCTTTGTATCTCTTTACTTGTATCTTCGATTGCATGTGCAAACATACAATCGCATAAATATACAATTGGTGGACCCCACCCTTTGTATCTCTTCCTTGCATCTTTTCTTTGTATGCCTCAGATACAAACGCCTTTGTATCTGTGACTTGTATGTAGACTTTGTATCTTTGCCTTGCATATTTGTCGATATACATTCATCTTTGTATATGGCCCTTGTACATTGACTTTGCATGTGCGTCGATATACATTCATCTTTGTATAAAGCCCTTGTATATACAATTGAAACTCGATGCACATCTGTCTTTGGATCCCGCCTTGTATATTCCCCTTGCATCTTTTCCTTTGTACATTGACTTGTATGTGTGATTGTATATAACATACAATCACCTGATATACAAAAGCTCTTTGTATATTGCATAAGCTCTCGCATGCTTCCTTGTACATTGCCTTGTATCTGCGCTTTGCATGTCGGCCTTGTATCTCTTCTTTGCATCTTCCCCTTGTATCCTTTCCTTTGTATGTGCGATTGTATGTTTAAACATACAATACGAACAACCATTCATCCCTGTATTCCACCCCTTGCATATGTACATTTCCTTTGTATATGCGAACATACAATGGTGAATGTACATGCGAACATACATTCAAAAATACATATACAAATACTAAGTATAAAATTGAGATTTATCTGCGATGGAAAGCACTTAGATACAAAGGATTTATGGGTTTTTCTAGGTTTTCATAAAAGATTCTCAAGGTGAGATTTTTAGGATTTTTGGTAAGACAGAGTATGAGTTTTTGGAGAATTTAAGCCTTCTATCCTTCTATTTAAGCTTTCTCTGATCTGATTTCTTTCATAGAAGGAGGGAAATAGGAAAATTTTGGGGTCAGGCAAAATATGACAATAAGAACCACTAGAGGAAGGTAAACAATAAATCAAGAGAGGAGAAACAAGTGCCCTAGGGTCGTCACATAGGAAGGTGCCCCTAGGTCACTAACCACAATGCTATGCCCCTATGACACAACACACAACAATGAAAATAGAGGAGAGGCAATATAGAAGAATGATGATACAAATAGAAGAAGGGTCACAACAGAGGCATTCTCTCGGTATCCTTGACCTTACAAGAGTATCTAGGGTCATCCTAGGAGGCCTAAACAACACATAACACATCATGGGGGAAACACAACATAGAGGTAAAGGGTTAGAGATACTTGTAGGGACAACTGAGCTAATGGTTGTCGACAACCAAATCATCATCTTCCCACTCCCGAATGTTAGAAGAAAGTGGGACATAAGGTACCATAGCCCAACTTTTGTTCCTGTCTTCAAGTTGTTTATTCTTAAGCTCTTTTTGGTTTGTTTTGATGTTAGGTGGAATGTTTTCTAGTTGATGTTCATTTCGTTGGGAAAAATCTTGTCTTCTTCTCCTTCTTTCTCTTGCTTGTCTATTTCTTTTTGTCCTATTGCTTAGATCTTCAAAAGTATTGTCTTGTTTTTCCATAGGTTTTTGCATGTTAGAAAAGGAAGCACCATGTTCAAATCTCATTTGTCCTGATGAATTGTTTTGTTCTTGACGACTCACTCCTGATCCTTGTAAGGATGGTGAGGGAGGAACCTCAGCATAGGGTCCTTTTCCTTTTGCTCTAGGAATTTCTTCTAATGCAGGTTGTTCGTCTCTTACTATTTCTTGAATAGAAGGACCAGCCACTTGATGTAATAGTGTTGCTTTGTATTTTCTATATCCCAAGAAGTTAAAATCTATTCATAGCTTTGGTTCCTCATTAGATCATTGCCAAAAGTAATCAAGGTTGAAATGTTGTTTTGTAATGAAAGGTTTATATCTATTGCGATGAATAGTAGCACTTGTCCATTCAAAGGGAATTTTACATAGTTATGAATCGTTGAAGGGACAAATTTCATAGCCTTTAACCATGGGTGTCCTGATTTTATGCGAAAAAGGTCAGATAGAGGGACAACATCAAATAGTTGTTCTACAGATTTGTCAAATACCGCGACCAATAAAGATATCTTCCCATAAATGTCTATAAAGGTTCCCTTATGTGTCTTAATCATCATGTCAGAAGGATCATAGAAATCTTGTACCAAACCATGTGAATAAAAGAATTCCTCTGTTGCTGCATTAGTCATGCAATTAGGATCTACAAGTGTTCCATCCACCATATTTTCCATTATCTTTACAGTGATATAAAGAGGTCCTTCAGTTTCTCAATTGAACATTCTATCGTGAGGTGTAAACATAATTTCGGGTTCAGGGACCTTTCTTTTCATATAATGCCTAGGAGGGAACCTAGAGTTATTGTTGTGATTAGAAGCCATGTGTATATTTCCACATCAATATAAAATCAGATTTTAAAAGGTTTTCAAAACTTATGCCAGGAACAAGTGCAAACTATATATGCTTATGACCTAAAATGATTGTTTTTTTCCACTTTTTTCAATACAAATGAGTAAAAGAAGAGGTGGTGTGAATAATTTTATGATGGGAAGTGAATAATAAGATATATATCAGTCCAATAATGCAACTATATCCTTCACAACATGCCTATAATGCAATTCTATATGTAAAATAAGCCAAAATCTAGTGAAAATGCAAGATTTTTAAACCCTAGACATGAAATTTTGCAAGAAAGACAATATGATGAAACAATATAGTTATAAATTGGACCTAAATGAGTTTTTAAAATAGTAGTAAAATCTGAAACAAGATTTTAACCACAAACCCTAGCTAATGCAAATACTAGGTTATATGAAAAATGCACAATTTCAAGCAATTTTTAAAAATTTAAGCATGAAAATTCAATGCAAATGAATAATAAATGATGAATTTCTATAATTTAAATCAAATCTAATGAAAATAATAGAAATTAAATGAAAATAAATGCAAATTGATTCAAATTATTTGAAAATGCAAGCCGAAAATGCCAATTTTTTCAAAATTTTCAATTTTTTTTGTAATGTTTCAAATGCAATAAGAATATGATGAATGAAATGAATGCAAATCTAAATTACAAGACTCAGCATGGTACAAAATTCATTAAAAACATGGGTTCACCAAAATGTTTAGTGGAAAAAGAGGTGGTTTTAGTTTCAAGGTTAAATCCTCCTTTCACACCTTACATTCAAGGACATAAATCGAGTGAAGCCACAATCTCTTGCAAGAGGGCTCTACTACAGATTTAGTCTCCCTTAGAATGAAGAGGAAACTTGGAATTTACTAACTAATTGATTAATTAAAGTCCAATTATGCTCAAAACCTTAATTTCATAAAATCATAAACAAACGGACAAATCACGACAAATGTTCGCAGAAAAAGATATCAAATGACAATTAGATACATACCAGATGTTGGGATTTTAGATGTTGAATAGTTAGGGACTAATGAGCAGGTGCCCAAGTCCAATGTATCAATTTTTTTGCTTTCCTCTACACTTCCAACACTTTGCTCTACTTCCCTGCAACTCCACTTCTTCCGCTTCCGTAACTTGTAACTTGCAATCACAGAAAAAGGGGTTGGGGGTTGTGGTGTTTAGAGGCTTGCCTTAGTCAAACCCTAGAGAGACATTCAAGTCTTCCAAACACTGTTGTCAGATAAAGAGTGTGTATCCCTGCAAGATAGAGGCAAAATCCAAATGATAAATGATTGAAAACACAAATAAATGTCACCTCGGAGGTGTAACTCGTATATAGATGAAAATCCTTCACATCATGAGAAGATGAAGCCAAATTTGCATAACAAACACAATAATAAGACAAGTCTACTCCGCAACAATGAATATCTTGAATTCTCTAAAATCACAAGTGTTTCAAAAGTTCATAATCATCTTCTAGTTTACAAATGAATCCCTAAACATGCTTATATATGCATCTAAACTCATTTCCGCTAAGAATTTTGTAATTCAAACTTAAGGTATCAGCATAGGACCTAATTAATGGTCACATAACTGATGCTAAAATTTTGGTCCTACCTAAAATAGGGTAGGACTAGGGCACGGGCACCCAAGTCCTCCCTCCCTATTTTAGTCAAGATTCATCTCAACAGCACCCCCTAGGTCCTATTTGCCATACAACTTAGGGGTTTTCTCATCGGGAGTCAACATGAATATGAAAGATGATAAAAATGTTTTCTAAAGGACCCAGGAGCTAAACATAGGAGTAAAAAAGTCCTAGGGAGACATTTTTCGACGTAACAACTCTAACCCATGGAATCTCCAAGACTCCTTCTCCATGGTCTCATCCTCCTATCTACCATATAAAAAATATTAGGAATCCTTTGAGTGTATCCTCTGAGGGGACATGGATATGAATTTGTGTGTATGACTATCCTAGTTTTTTGTGGACCCTAAGGCTAGCCATATATCATAGCAAAGTGACTTTTGCTTCTAGTGTAGGAACTCTAGTCCTCTAGGATACCATATCCTAGCTAACATGGTAAGTCTAGGAGAAAGGAAATCTATGTGTCAACTTGCTAGTGTAGGCACCCCAACATCAAGCAAAAGTGCCTTTCTACATCATCTTATGGTAGGGATCAAGACATCTAAGGAATAATTTTTGAAAAGATCCCTCCATCCAGCAATAGTGCTTGTGTTAAAGTGAAAAGAAAGAGAGTGTTAGTCTAGCAATAGAGCATAGTGATTTGTAGATGAGCAAGTGCAAAAAATTTAAAGTAGTAGATTAGCATAGTACTCATAAGGATCTCTAGGCTACCATGATTCCTCACTAATCTTCATCTCCTCCTATGTCATCTCTATAAATGGGACAAGTTGATGTGCATGCACAACCTCCTTTAGTGCTGCCTCCTCATCCTCTTACACTAAACAATTTCCCTAATGCTACCACATCTATCTCCCCCTTAAGGTTGTAGTCCTCATTAGTATCATTATCCTCCACAATAATAAGTCTCTGATCTCGATGAGCTCACTACTACCTAGGACTTGGTCCTCAAAGTAGTCATGTAATTAAAACTCCTAAAACAAGTGAGACCCATAGAAGTGATACATGCTAAGCATCAATCATGTCATAAATAGATCTATAACATGGGGGCAATGAGAGTGAATCCTTAGGAAATTGATCTCTTGGCTATTAAATCACCTATGCAATGGAGTGTCTCTATAAAGTTGTTCTTATCTTTCAAATGGATAACTCCTTGGCAATAAGATCATACAAATATGTCTCTTGGCCAAATTCCCTCCATCTCTCTATAAGGGTCTGAAATAAATTCCTCATCTATCAAAGTGGCCATAGCTCATGTAGAAGCATCAAACCCTATCTCATGGCTCTCAACAATATTGGGAATTAAGGTATCTCAACCTTGGTAATTCCTTTCATTTATTATTGTAATGTAATTTATTTACTTAGCCTATGTTGTAATTTGTTGCACATCCTGTTTTGTCATTTAGTGTGAAGTGGCACGATGAGTTGTCACTCCACTTGTAAGATGACTAGGATGGTCAACTCACTCCATGTGGAGATAGGCGTCCCTTTTGTGTGGTAGAGGTTTTCTACCATGTGTTGGCATCTTGACTAGTGTGTAAGTGAATCTTGACCGAAACGGTTATGACATATTTCTATGACAGAATCTATGACATGTAAGAGTCAGAAATAGAAGGTTCTATGATAGGTGAAGACATGTATCACAAGGTATCTTGGGAAAAGGCATCTTTGGGTGCCCCAAGGAGAGTTATGACATGTTGTAAAAGAATATGCTATTTATAGCCTGTTTATGACAGATTCTCTTACAGCTGTAAGATATGTTAGTATGACGGATTCTATGACGATTGTAAGAGTCGTAAGAGCATCTGTCGTTACCCAACTTGGGAATAGGTGACCTCTTTAGGATGGGGTGACTTGACAAGTGTCAAGAACATCCTACAGTGTTGGACAAGTGTCCATAGGTGTCAGTTTTGGGCCATGAGGCCATGTTGGATGCCCATCTCAAGATAGAGCCATTTTTGCCTTGTATTTTCTATATAAACAAGTACTTTGGAGAGGAGATGTATTATGTGATTGATAGGTACTATTATGCTACCGGTTTGTCTCCAGATATGAGTGTCGAAGACTCCTGAGAGCTTGCATTGCAAGTGTATTGTAAACCATTTCAGTTTTGATAATACATTGTGTAGGTTTTGGAGTGTGGGGTTTTTCGCCTAATAATGGTTTTCCCCACGTATATCTTGTGTCTCTCTCTTTTGTCTCATTTCTGTGTGTATGTGTATTGCTGTAATATCTCCATTGTTGTTGTTAAAATACTATAATTGTAAAGGAATTCTTCTCTCCTCTTTAGATTAGTGTAGGAAGCGATCTCTGCACACCTAGCTTCCTTTTAGTTGGTATCAGAGCCTGGCCAGTTTTGGTTCTAGATGCTAGGTAGGGTTTTTTGAGCTAATCTTAGGTTGAGTGGGAGTCTATGCAGAGTATTTTGTATCTTGTTGTAGGAAGGAGATGGCAATGACATCCAGAAGAGTAGAGGTGGAGAAGTTCAATGGCACAAATTTTGAGCTGTGGAAACTCAAGATGGAAGATCTACTTGTTGATCATGACCTATGAAAAATTGTTGATCAAACAAAACCTACGACAATGTCACAAGCTGATTGGGACCTCAAAGATCGGAAAGCTAAGGGTCTCATAAAACTCTGTCCTATTGAATCTCCATGAGGAGAAGACTGTGAAAAATCTTTGGAAGAAGCTAGGATCTGTTTATCAGGCCAAGTCCTTGGTGAACAAGCTCTTTCTGAAAAAGAAGTTTTCTTTGAAAATGGAAGACAGAGGATCTGTTGCAGACCATATGAATGCTTTTAACATGCTTGTTGCATAGTTGACATCTATGGGTGTGAAAATGGAGGAGGAGGATCGATGTATGACCCTGCTTTATTCTTTGCCAGATTCGTGGGATCATCTTGTCATGGCTATTGGAAGCACTACCACCACCTTCAAGATGGATGATGTAGTAGCTTTGCTGTTATCTAAAGAAGTGCAGAGAAAGACAACCAAGTCGGCCAAAGATGCTCTTGCGGTTCATGGAAGACCCAAAGAGAAATGGAAGAAGAAGGACAAGAAAAGTGAAAAAGGAAGATCCAAATCCCATGGGAGATCCAAATCTCCTAGAAAGTCCAAGTCTCTTTGTTGGAACTGTGGCAAATCTGGGCATTTCCGAAAGGAATGCAAAGAGGAAAAGAAAAAGAAAAAAAAAGAATGCCCTAGATTTAGATTCTGACAAGTCACAAGATGATGGTGATGCCTTCATCGCAGCCCTAGCCACCCATGCATCTAATGATGTGTGGTTGATAGATTCTGGTGCATCATTCCACATGACCTCAAATTGAAGATGGTTCACGAAATATGAAGAGTTCGATGGTGGAAGAGTGTACCTGGGTGATGATTCCCATCTGAAGATTGTTGGTCATGGAAAAGTCTAAATCTAATTCCCTGATAGATGAGTGAAGGGAATCACTAGGGTTATGTACATCCCAGGCTTGGCATGGAACCTGCTTTCTGTAAGTATGTTGAATGATGCAGGTGTGCAGGTTGTCTTTTCAAAGGATGGATGCAAGATGACTAGAGGATCTATAGTGCTTGCGAAGGGTACTCAGAGGGGTACTTTGTTTCAGCTAGAGGCATGTACTACACAGTGCAATAGTTCTTCTGACTCGAAGAAAAGAGTTGCAGTCACTTCATCCTCACCATCTGAATGAGCAGTGAAGAAATCTGTTGTAACACATTTTGATGGTAGTGCACATGCTTTGGAAGTTAAACTTCCTGCTAAAAAGACTATGTTATGGCATTTGAGATATGGTCACATTGGTGAGAAGGGTCTTAGAACCCTGAAAAATAAAAACCTCCTTGAGGGGTTAAATGATAGTAATCTCAAGTTTGACTTTTGTGAACATTGTGTATATGGAAAGTAAAATCATGTTTAGTTTTACTCTAGTTCTCACAAGTCTTCTAGTGTATTGGATCTTATTCATTCTGATGTGTTTGGTCTTGTCAATGTTCCTTCAATTTCCAAATCTGTATATTTTGTATCTTTCATAGATGATTACAATAGAAGGACATGGGTTTATTTTATCAGAAGCAAGACTGAGGTCTTTAGTTAGTTTAAAGAGTTTAAAGCTTTTGCTGAAAATCAAACTAATAAAGAGATTAAGTGTTTGAGAACTGATAACGGTGGTGAATTTTGTTCAGTAGAGTTTGATAAACTCTATAAAGAGCAAGGGATTGGAAGACATAAGACAACTCCATACACCCCACAGTAAAATGGAGTTCCAGAGAGGATGAACATGACATTGATGGAGAAGGCTAGGACTATGCTTAGTGGAGCAAGCCTTGAACAAAAGTTTTGGGCTAAAGCTGTAGCAACTACTTGCTACCTGGTAAACAAGTCTCCTACATCAGCTCTTGTTGGTAAGACACCTATGGAGGTGTGGTCTAGTAAGAAGCCTTCAATTAGACATCTTCGTGTTTTTGGTTGTGAGGCATATGCACATGTGCCTAGGGAGAAATGGTCTAAATTGGAGAACAAGGTTGTTAAGTGTATTTTCATTGGCTATGGTGTCGGTGTGAAAGGATACAAGCTTTGGGATCTTGTGGCTGAAAAAGTCTTGTATAGCAGAAGTATTATCTTCAGAGAGCTAATACCTTCTTTCATTGTTCTACAGCCAGAACAGATAGAAAAGATGTGGTTCAGTTTCCTTCTACCCCTGAGAAGACTGAACTGATGGACCCTGTGAGACTTGATGATGAGGAGAGCTCTAGCATCTTTGAAAGCTTAGAAGAAGAAGCAGAACCTCAACCTCAGCCATTGAGGAGGTCTACATGAACAAGAAAGCAACATGATAGGTTTGGTTATTCATTACTTGATTCTAGTTGTGCTTTTACCTTACTAACACTGATGAGCCTAGAACTATGATAGAGGCTATGGGCATGAAAGATGTAGGTTCTTGGAAGGAGGCCATGGAAGATGAGATGGCTTCTTTGCAAAAGAATAAAACATGGGACTTGGTTCCTTTGCTTGAAGGATGGAAACCCATTGGATGCAAATGGGTGTTCAAGAAGAAATTCAGTGTAGATGGCAGTGTTGAAAAGTACAAGGCTAGATTGGTTGCGAAGGGGTACTCACAAGTGGAGGGAATTGATTATGGTGAAATTTTCTCTCCCGTTGTAAAGCTGACATCCATATGGTTCTTGTTATCTCTTGCAGTTGCTTATGACTTGGAGGTAGAGTAGATGGATGTGAAGACAACTTTCCTTCATGGTGATTTGGAGGAAGAGATTTACATGTCACAGCTAGAGCATTACATAAAGAAAGCTAAAGAAAATTTGGTTTACAAGTTGAAGAAGTCTTTGTATGGTTTGAAACAATTTCCTAGCATGTGGTATATGAAATTTGATGTCTTTGTGTTGTCCATTAGATTTCTAAGATCAAAATCTAATCATTGTGTGTATTACAAGTTTGACAATGATCACATTCTCATTATTGTATTGTATGTTGACGATATGTTGTTGATTGGAAATGGTAAGAATATGATTTCTGATTTGAAGTCTCAATTGTCAGCACAGTTTGAGATGAAAAATCTAGGGTCAGTCAGGTACATTTTGGGAATGGAAATCAGAAGAGACAGAGCTAATAGAAAACTTTGGTTAAGCTAGAGTAAGTATGTGAAGACCATGTTGGATACTTTCAGCATGGCAGATTGTAGACCATTGTGTGTTCTTGTTTCATTGGGGACAAAGTTGTATATTAATGTTTGTCCAAAATCTCCTAGTGAGGTGGAGGACATGAACAGAGTACCGTATGCTGCTGCTATTAGCAGTTTGATATATGCTATGGTCTACACAAGACCAAACATTGCCCAAGTAGTGGGAATCCTAAGTTAATTTATGGCTAATCCTAGATGGGTACATTGGGATGCAGTTAAGTGAGTGTTCAGATATTTGAGGGGTACTTCCAAGTATTCCTTATGTTATCATGGTAATGTTACAGGACCTCCGCATTCAGTTTGTATTCGTGGATTCGTGATTCTGATTAGGCAGGTGACATTGACAGCAAGAGATCCACCAGTGCCTATGTATTCACTATGTTCGGTCGTGCAATTAGTTGGATGAGTAAGTGATAACCTATGGTTACTTTGTCCATGACAAAAGCTGAGTATATGGCAGCAACTCATGCTTGCAAGGAAGCCATTTGGCTTAAGAGATTGTGTTCAAATATTGGTGCTGATGTAGGACATATTACGATTTGTTGTGACAGTCAGAGTGTGATTTGCCTAGAAAAGAATCCAACTTTCCATGCCAGAACAAAGCATATTGATGTACAGTTCACTTCGTGTGAGACATGGTAGAGGATGGGAAGGTGAATTTGGAGAAGGTAGATACTTTGAAGAATGTTGCAGATGCATTGACGAAACTAGTGAGCACAGAAAAATTCAGATGGTGTTCAGAGTCTATAGGTCTCTCAGCCTATAGCAGTTAAATCCTGTTATTTCTATTGGCTCTTACAAGGTGTTTGACAAGTGGGAGAATGTTGGGAATTAAGGTGTCTCAAGCTTGGTAATTCCTTGCATTTATTATTATAAGGTAATTTATTTACTTAGCATATGTTGTAATTTGTTGCACATCATATTTTTTCATTTAGTGTGAAGTGGTATGATGAGTTTTCACTCCACTTGTAAGATGACTAGGCTGGCAACACACTGCATGTGGAGATAGGTGTCCCTTTTGTGTGGTAGAGGTTTGCTGCCATGTGTGGGCATCTTGACTAGTGTGTAAGTGAATCTTGACCAAAACGGTTATGACAGAATCTATGACATGTAAGAGTCAAAAATAGAAGGTTCTATGATAGGTGAAGACATGTGTCACAAGGCATCTTAGAAAAAGGCATCTTTGGATGCCCCAAGGAGAGTATGACATGTTGTAAGAGAATATGCTATTTATATAATGTTTATGATAGATTCTCTTACAGCTGTAAGATATGTCAGTATAACGGATTCTATGACGGTTGTAAGAGTCGTAAGAGCATCTGTCATTACCCAACTTGGGAATAGGTGACCTCTTTAGGATGGGGTGACTTGACAAGTTTAAAGAACATCCTACAGTGTTGGACAAGTGTCCATAGGCGTGGGTTTTGGGCCATGAGGCCATGTTGGACACCCATCTCAAATTAGAGCCATTTTTGCCCTATATTTTCTATATAAACAGGTGCTTTGGAGATGAGATGTATTATGTGATTGACATGTATTGTTATGCTACCAGTTTGTCTCCATATACGAGTGTCGAAGACTCCTGAGAGCTTGCATTGCAAGTTTATTGTAAACCATTTCAGTTTTGATAATACATTATGTAGGTTTTAGTGTGTGAGGTTTTTCACCTGATAAGGGTATTGCCCATGTATATCTCGTGTCTCTCTCTTCTGTCTCATTTCTGTGTGTATGTGTATTGCTACAATATCTCCATTGTTGTTGTTAACATTCTATAATTGTAAAGCATAAAATGAATTTGCATTCTTCTCTCCTCTTTAGATTAGTGTAGGAAGCGATTTCCGCACACCTAGCTTCCTTTCAAACAACTTTGGGTCTAAAGGGAGCATCTTGTTGGGATAAGGTACAATTAACCTTGTAAATCCCAATATTGTATTTATTTCCATTTATTATATGTAATTTGTAATTATCCATGAGGAGATGTACTAGTTTCATTGGCAGGGGTAATTTCAGAGTAACTAGAGGTAATTACGGAGTGACTTTTACTATTGGCAAATGTAAAAACTCAAAGTAAATGAGGGTAGGCATGCTCCCTTGAGGAATATACTATATTTGGCATATATGACAACTGTCATAATGTTTGGTAAGTGAATCTATGACAGCTGCAAGTTGTCATAAGATTATGTGATTGTATGACACATATGACGGATATGTTAGTTGTATATTTGCTATATTTAGCCCAAGGTTCCTATCTTGGAAAGATACTTTTTTGTGGAATCTATGATGGTTATGACACATCATAAGATGCTATAAGAGGCTAGATTTAGTCTTGGGAGCCCAACCCTTGCATGGTTGTTTTTGGACAAGTGTAAGATACTTGTAAGATGGCATTCAATGTTTATAGGTTGGAGAATCTTAGGAGAGAGAAGATGAATGCCTAGGATGAATTGGAAAACATTTCTATAAGTATTTTCCATGTATTTGTTGTTGCAATATAGCTTTAAGGTACTCAAGTGCTGTTAGAATGCTGTCAGATTGAAGACTTGTGGAGAGAGTTGTGTAGTTGATGTATTGTACAATCTTTTTGAGATTAATACAAACTTGTGCCTCTTTCCTGGTGGAGTTTTTTACCTGCAAGGGTTTTCTCCACATAAACACTATGTCATTGTGTTGAGTTCTTCATGTTTGACATATTTTTTGTAGTGGGTTTTATGTTTTGTTACAATCTCCATTGTTAATGCACACTTAAGATTGCTGAAATTTATCTTGAATCAGATTTCCATTGAAGTGGTGTTGCTTTCATTTCTAACATTTGGTATCACAGCCTGGCTAGTTTTGACTCTTGGGTGGTAGTGTGGAAGCTGTAGCTGCAGTGGGAGATTTGGTTGTATTTGTTTTGCATATCTTGTGTTGATATTATGGCTGCATCCACTGTTGCATTAACATCTCGATTGGACATTGAGAAGTTCAACGGACTAGGGTATGAGTTGTGGAAGTTGAAAATGGAAGATTTGTTGGAATAAAGAAACCAATGGTTGGTTGTTCAAAAAAAGAAGAAACCTGACGATGCCTCTCAAGATGAGTGGGATAGACTGGATAAGAAGGCACGGGGAACCATCCGGTTGTGTCTTTCAGACTCTGTCCTATTGAATGTCGCAAAGGAGGAGACTGTACACAAGTTGTGGAATCAGTTGGGTGAGATCTATCAAGTCAAGAGTATGGAAAATAAACTTTATTTAAAAAGAAAATTGTTTTCCATGAAAATGTGAGAAGGTGAATCAGTTGCAGAGCATTTAAATTCTTTTAATTTGTTATTGAGTTAGCTTGATTCAGTAGATGTTGAGGTTAGTGAGGAAGACAAATGTATCTTACTTCTTTGTTCTTTACCTAAGTCTTGGGAGAATGTTATCCTTGCTATCACTGCTAACCTTGCGGATACAAAGTTGGATCCTCTTGTTTCAGTGTTACTGTCACAGGAATTGAGGAAGAAGAGTTTGGATAGTTCAAGGGATGCTCTCAGCATCAGGGGAAGTTCTAAGGAAAGGGGATAAGCACAAGTCCAAGGGCTAATCTACGACTCCTGGTAAAAAGAATAGAGTTAAGTGTTGGAACTGCGGTAAAAGGGGACATGTGAAGAAGAAGTGTAGAAACCCCAAGAAACAGTGGGAGAGTGCTTTGGATAAATCCTCGAATGTAGGTGAAAAAGTTTTACTTTCTACATGTAATCTTCTTTCTAATGATCACTAGTTGGTTGACTTAGGATGCTCGTTTCATATGACCCCGCATAAGGAATGGTTCTCCACATATGAAGAATATGATGGAGGTAATAGCTACCTTGGTGACAACTCTTCATATCTGATTGTCAGGAAAGGAAAGGTATTGTTGTGTTTTAGTGATGGGAGGATTAAAACCCTCCCTGGTGTTTTGCATGTTCTTGGATTAGCTAGAAATCTGATTTCAGTTTCGAAGTTGAATGATTTGGGAATGCATGTGACATTTGACAAGCATGGCTGTAGATTAGTGAGAGGGAACTTGGTGATAGTGAAGGGAAAGAGATGCAGAAGCCTATTCAAGCTTGAAGCCACTACAGTTTATAATGCCTCTTATGTTTCTGAGGCTTCTAAAAACACTTGTATGTTGTGGCACCGCAAATCAGGCCACACAAGCAATAATGTATTAAAAACTATTAATAATAAAGAATTGTTGGATAGTTTCTCTTATTCTGATGAATAATTTGATTTCTGTGAGCATTGTGTGTTTAGTAAACAAAATAGAAAATCATTTCCTTCAGGAAGTAATAGAGAAAAAGAGAAATTAGAGATTATTCATATGGATGTGTTTGGACCTGTGGATAATGAATCTATTGGAAAATTTTGTTATTTTGTAACCTTCATTGATGATGTATCCAAATTTACATGGATTTATTTTATGAAGCATAAATCTAAAATTTTCACTAAGTTTAAGGAATTCAAAGTCTTAGTAGATAACCAATCAGGTTTAAACATAAAATATTAAGATCTAACAATGGAGGGGAATATTTCTCTAAATAATTTGATGAGTTTTACAAGCATGCAGGTATAATCAGACAAAAGACAATTCCATATACACCACATCAGAATGGTGTTGCAGAAAGGATGAACCGAACAATTATGGAAAGAGTCAGAAGTATGCTTAGTGATGCATAGTTGGGTAAATGCTTTTGGGAAAAGGATGTGTGTACTACTTGCTATTTGATAAATAGATCTCCTTGTAAGGCTCTTGATTCGACACCTTATGAAGTGTGGACAGGTAAGAAACCTTTTGTTTCACATTTAAGGGTTTTTGGCTGTGAGGCTTTTGTTCATGTGCCTAAGTTGGATCCAAAGGCTAAAAAGTGTACATTCATTAGATATGGTGATAATGTGAAAGGTTATAAGCTTTGGAATCCACTAACTCGCAAGATTATCTTTTCTAGAGATGTTATTTTCAGGGAACTTAGAGCTATTTCTGAACCTGAGTAGCCAAAAGAAAAAGAAGAAAAGGTAAAGAAGGTGCACTTTGATTTAGAGCAGCAAGATGCACCTCAGGAAGAGCAGAATGATGGATTGGGGGTTGAAGAAGAAGAAGAAGATTTGAGTAGTTCTGATGAAGATGAATCTGTTGTGACAGAAGAAGTTGTTGTAGATGATCATGCAGAAGAACAAGTAGAGTCTCTTACTCCACCCTTGAGGAGATCCACAAGACAATGGAATCTAGTTGACAAGTATAGCCTACCAGATTTTTGTTGTGTATATGCTTTATTGAGTACTAACGATGAGCCTAGATCCTACAGGGAAGCTATTTCTGCAGATGATAGTGAGTCTTGGCAATTAGCCATGTAGGAGGAGATGATGGCTTTAGACTCTTGTAACACCTGGGATCTTGTTTGTTTTTCAAAAGGAAGAAAGGCCATAGGTTGTAATTAGGTCTTCAAGAAGAAGTTTGGAGCAGATGGTTCATTAGAGAAGTACAAGGCTGGACTGGTAGCCAAGGCTACTCCCAGAGAGAGGGAGTTGATTTTGGTGCTCGATATTCTCTCCTATTGCTAAATTGACTTCTATTAGATTTATTTTATCCATTGCTATAGCTTATGCTTGAGAGATTGAGCAAATGGGTGTTAAGACTGTGTTCTTGCATGGAGATCTTGAGGAAGAAATTTATATGCAACAACCTACAGGTTTTGAGGTAAAAGGAAAAGAACATTGGGTTTGCAGGTTAAAGAGGTCTCTTTATGGTCTGAAATAGTCCCCCAGAATGTGGTATCAAAAGTTTGACTCATTTGTTTTGAAATTGGGTTTTGTTAGAAGTGGGGAAGATCACTGTGTTTACATTCATTGTGTTGATGATTCTATACTAGTTATTGCTTTGTATGTTGATGATATGTTGTTTTTCAGCAATACTAAGGGTATGATCAGTGAGCTTAAATCCCAACTTTTAGGTACATTTGAGATGAAGGATCTTGGTTCTGCAAGGTATATTTTGGGAATGGAGATCAGGAGGGACAGAGTTAACATAAAGCTTTGGTTGTCACAAAGTAAGTATGTGAATACTATTTTACAGAGGTTTAGTTTGCAGGACTATAACCTAGTTAGAGTTCCTTTACCCATTGGTACTAAGATTTCATTAGATATGTGTCCAAAGACTGAGGATGATCTTGAGGATATGTCTAATGTACCATATGCTAGTGTTGTAGGGAGTTTGATGTATGCAATGGTTTGTACTAGACCAGATATTGCCCAAACAGTGGGAGTTTTGAGCAGATTTATGTCTAACCCTAGTAGACAACATTGGAATTATGTGAAAAGGGTGTTTAAATATCTTGCAGGTACTCCTGATCATTGTTTGGTTTATTCTGGTACTAATAGTGATGATAAATCTTTAGACATACAGGGTCTTGTTGATGCACAGATTGGGCAGGTGACTTGGATAGTCGAAGATCCATTAGTGGCTATGTGTTTACTCTGTTTGGAGGTACAGTGAGTTGGATGAGTAAGAGGCAGCCCATAGTTACTTTGTCCACCACAGAAGTAGAGTACATGGCTGCTACTCATGTCTCTAAGGAGGCAGTTTGGTTGAGGAGACTGTGTACAGGTATTGGATTTGATTGCAGGATCATTCAGATTGGTTGTGATAATGAGAGTGCTATTTGTTTGGCCAAGAATCCCATGTATCATGCTCGGACTAAGCATGTTGATGTTCAGTATCACTTTGTTCGAGAGTTGCTTGCAAATGGAGAGATTGACCTAAAGAAGATAGACACTCAAGAGAATGTTGTAGATTCATTGACCAAGCCTATGAGCACAGAGAAGTTTGTATGGTGCAGAGAGGCCATGGGCCTTGTTTCTAGTGCCTGATTATTTTCATTTGATTTCCTATGGGTTGATTTACAAGGTATAATGTCAAGTGGGAGAATGTTGTGATAAGGTGCCATTAACCTTGTAAATCCTAATATTGTATTTATTTCTATTTATTATATGTAATTTGTAATTATCCATGAGGAGATGTACTAGTTTCACTGGCACCTGGGTAATTTCAGAGTAACTGGAGGTAATTACGGTGTGACTTTTACTATTGACAAATGTAAAAACTCAAAGTAAATGAGGGTAGGCATGCTCCCTTGAGGAATATACTATTTTTGGTATGTATGCCAACTGTCATAATGTTTGGTAAGTGAATCTATGACAGTTGCAAGTTGTCATAAGATTCTATGATTCTATGACATATATGATGAATATGTTAGTTGTATATTTGCTATATTTAGCCCAAGGTTCCTATCTTGGAAAGATACTCTTTTGTGGAATCTATGACAGTTATGACACATCATAAGATGTTGTAAGAGGCTAGATTTAGTCTTGGGAGCCCAACCTTTGCATGTTTGTTTTTGGACAAGTGTAAGATGCTTGTAAGATGGCATTCAATGTTTACAGGTTGGAGAATCTTAGGAGAGAGAAGGTGAATTCCTAGGATGAGTTGGAAAACATTTCTATAAGTATTTGCCATGTATTTGTTGCTGTAATATAGATTTAAGGTGCTCAGGTGCTGCCAGAATGTTGTCGGATTGAAGAATTGTGGAGAGAGTTGTGTAGTTGATGTATTATACAATCTTGTTGAGATTAATACAAACTTGTGCCTCTTTCCTGGTGGAGTTTTTTACCCGCAAGGGTTTTCTCCACATAAACACTATGTCATTGTGTTGATTTCTTCATGTTTGACATCTTTTCTGTAGTAGGTTTTATGTTTTGTTACAATCTCCATTGTTAATGCACACTTAAGATTGCTGAAATTTATCTTGAATCAGATTTCCCTTGAAGTAGTGTTGCTTTTATTTCTAACATATCTCTCACTGATATGGTATAATGTTCTCAAGGATCCATGATATAAAAATTAAAGGATTGCTAAAAGAAAGAGCCCCTCATCGTGAAATGTGTTATAAGTATTGACAGACGAAGGCCAATATGTCAATGCCCAATGAAAAATTATGCCTTGCTGAAGTTGTTGAATAATTAGTGCCTAGCATCACCTAATAATTAGAACCCTCTTACCTCTCAACAAGTGAGAAGCAATTAAACCAATAAAAACCTTCCACAGGGGTAGAATGGTGAATCTAGGAAGGAAGTAAGATGAATGCCAAGAACGTCACTAGGTCAAGTCTCTTCCATAATAGTTTCCCAATCTAGCCTCTCTTGCTTGGACTCCCTCCCTGGAAGTGCAAGTTGTTCCCCTATAATGGGAACACCAAAGATATGGTAGATATCATAGAGAGTAATCATCCACTTTGCAAAAATAGATGGAAATTAGAATGTGTTTTGATTAGCATCCTAATAAGTCAGGATGCCAAAACATATGCTAGATGAAGGATGAACAATCAATATATGTGCTACTCGTGCTAATCTAATGCTTTAAAGAGTAGCATAGTTTGCAACAGATAATGCCTCTAGTGTGTCCATGTACCAAGAATTCTCATGAGTGGCATTCCACCATATGTAGGTTTCCTATGAAAAGAGTGCATCAACTTAAACTTCCATTAAAAACTGTTTAAAAACCATAAAAATTAGAAAAGTCAAGAATTGTAAAAAGTCGTAAAACTCATTAAAATCTATAAAAATTAAGTACACTCTTTAGAAAATTAGGAATAAAAGGAGAATTTTAACATTAAATTAGAGGAAGTGGTTAATTTAGGCCTCAAAATAATCAAGTTTGTCTTCAGTCTTGTCAACAGAAGTTTTTAGTAGGGTCTCTCAAATGCCCTAACTAGTCTCTTGGGAGACCTAGGTTCAAGTGGTAGGGTTTCCCAAGAAACCTACCCTACTAAAAGGGGTGACCTAGGACCATGCTCTAGTGTGCCCCAATGGGCCTATAAAGTGTGAAAATCAAGCAAAAACTACAAAAGTAAATTAGTAAAAGTAGTGTAAACCTAAAATCTAGTTGAATGCAACAAAAAAAATTATGTGTAATAGATAATTTGAAACCAAATCTAATGAAAGAGTAGCTAGGGTTTCAAGGAGGGTTTTTCTCAGTTTTCATACTTGGGGATCTATGAGAGGTTGAACAACAGCCATGATCTAGATCCTCTCATTGTAATATTTTTGTTAGCTAATCCCTTGTGTAGTTTCAATACCATTTCATTGCTTGCTCTCATTTTTCCTAGATTCTTCCCTTCTCTCCTATTCAACATTTCTTGTAATAGTGGCTTTTATTTTGTTTATTTTATTTTTATAGAGTATATTTTATTCTTTTTTTACATTTCTTTCATCATCTTGGTAGGGCATCATGGCAAGGTGAGGTGACATAGGTAAACATTAAACTCATGCATTGAAGGTGTCTCATCTTCATTTTGTACTTACTATGAGCTAATTGTCTATCAAACTTACACTTGAATAATTTTGTTGATCTCTAGGTCCAAATGCAAGACAACAAGAATGGTACGTAAGATAAGTGTGGGTCCTACAATTCCATGCTTCAAGAATGGTAACTACCTACTATGTATACTACCATCCTCAAGGGGGAGAATATGTAAGCACTAAAAATGTACAAGCCAACATGGCAGTTCGATGTTTGATTAGTAGTCCATCTCACAACCCTTAAAGGAATGAATTACACTTCTCTCATCTTTTTCACACTTGATGATGCATCCTCTATCCTATTTATCCCCTTAACCATCTTTTCCAACATATAAGTTGAGTTCTAGGACCTTGAACTTATCAAAGAACCGTTTGTAGATCATTATCTCAAGGGTTGCCCCAAAGACCTTATGGTTGCTTGGACAACTTTTTCTTAAGTTGTAGGGTCACCTGGGTGACCTACCCTAGCAAAAGAGTTGACCCTATTCCTGAAGGGGAAGATCCTACCATGTTTTGGCATGCATGATTTCATTTAATTGCACTTAGTTTACTTCCAGTTTCATTTTTGATTAAGGGATCTCTAATGTCTAACTAAACAAACACTCCCTCTAACTATTTATTTTATCCCAATTAGTCTTTTGTTCACTCCCAATAAATCCCTATTGATCTTTCCATGAATCTCTTATCTTCTCCCCATCAACCTATGTGATCTTCCAATCAACTCTATAGTTATCTCATAATCAACCCCACCTTTGGTATTTCTTTCCATGCTATAAATACCCCTCTCCTCTCTTGTTTTAGGGGCTTAGTTGACTATCTTATTTGCATTACAAACCTAAAGAATTTTTATGCTCGTACATGACTTTGATAGAAAGTTCCTTTTTTTCATCCCAATCTTAAAAGCTCCAAACAATCCAAAATCTCCTCATGTTCCTATCTTCTTTCTTGTCATCAAGTGGAGGACCCTATTGCTATAGAGGAGGAGATAGATAATAGTGGATCTTTGAGGACACAAGCTTGGAACTAGCACTGATCATTCATTTACAAGTTCTTATTTTCTTCGAAAAGGTAGTTTAGATTAGCAATTAATAAACTCTCTTTCCCTTGGGAAGGTAAAATTGTTATTTTATCTTGGTTAGTTTAAAATTTATTACTTTACTAGATCTAGATTTCATTTCTAATTCTAGTAGAATAGATGCATTTTTATATTAGAATAGTTCAAATTCAAAATTGAAACACAAAAAGACCAAAGTAGTAAAAACTGCATTTATGAAAACCCATTCTAGATTTGCATTCATAAAATATTTCATTTTATGAAAAGTAGTAATTAGATCATATTCAAAAATTGGGAAAAATATAAAAAGAAAGTTGCATTCATTTAGGATAGTTGCATTTAGAAACTCATCAAACTATGAAAACACAAACAAAGAAGAAAGATCTTGATTTTATAATGAGGCACATAACATACAATTCACAATATTCAAAAAATAAGATATCCCTGGATTTCATCATGAGGTACGTAATTTTTAGAACTCAAAAAAAAAAGACAATTAATCCATCTTCCTCTATTTAGCAGTTGTAGTCAATTTGCCCTAGAATGAGAGAAGATTGGATTAAAAAAATCTTAGATGAGATTAGGGAAAACCTACCAACACATGAAAACCCTAAAAAAGAACAAGCACAAGAATAAACAAAAATTTTGAGGCTAATAAAAAAAAAAAAAGAGAAAGATGAAAAAGAGAGGAGCTTCATAATAGATAAAATAGACTCCTCAAAGAAGTCATCGAGTTAGAAGAGTGAATATTAAACATGTTTCACCTCTGTATGGTAAACAAATTAAATAGAATAAGAGTGAGTGACCCTCGAGTCAGATAAGAATAACATGAATGACACCAATTCAATACCTTTGCCAACAACTTCTAAACCTCAAAAATTACAACCATCAACCTCGCACAAATAGACCACACAAACAACACAACCACCATCTATGATGTTCTACTTCCCTATGAATAGAATAACCACTCAATCACACAACCACTTGACTAGATCTTTCCATGATAGAAAGACTAACTGGGTGGGAACCTCCAATAAGAGTGTAGTTAAATGTGCTATGTCAAAGTCTGACTCACTCACATTTTTCTCAAGTTGATTCTAAATAACATAACTTCAAGGAGCTCTAAATTCTACCAATATCTCGATCCTTTGACTTGAAAAACCAACATCCTTTTTAGAATCACACCAGTTTCTAAGAACTAATCTTGACTTTGAAGAGATTGTGGGGCTCCTATCTTGCCTTAGAACTAAATCTAACTTCTTGATGGTAGACTATAAGGTGGGTGTATGTTGGCTCTCAAGCATAGGGCTAAGGATATTTAAAACCTAGGTCTTACCACCCTCACCCTCCTTAACAGGTTTGCTTTTCTTAAAATCCTCCTCTAAAAAACTCATTTATTTTGAGATCTACTCACCATCACATAATTAGTTTTTTTAAGAATTATTCAAATTCGAGAGCACCATCGCATCACTACACCCCAAGGGTAGTGCATCCATAGCCTAAGGAAGATGAGGCTGAACCTAAGCCTTTTTATTCCAAAAATTTTGCATTCTACTAATGTTATTGTACACTTTAGTTATGTGACCAACTCTATGGCATATATGACACATCACCATGGAGTCCTCATAAACAATCTCTTGCATCCATTTGCCCAGTTTGGAGGAAAAGGTAACTGAAAATGGGAGCACCTTATCATGGTAAATCCCTCACAAGACAAGGTAGAAAAAAAATCTAATAATGACATATACATAATACAATGCAATAGTATATTGCAAATATTAGCAATAAGTGTTGTCATTGATGTCAACACCTAAGGTCAGCATCTAAGGAAATTATTTGAATGAGTTTGAGCAAGCATCTGAGAAGAACAGTATAGTGTTTTGCTCTGCATATCCTATAGATTGAATATCTTAGTCTACAATTTGGAAGTTATGTTAAGGGATGTCTGTAGTTGCTATGTTTCAAGTTTGAGCCTCCGATGTGAAGATTTGAGTGAGTTCTGTTCACCAGAGTATAATCTGGTTTTCTATGTATTTAATGGTGACAGTGAGAATGTATTTTACTTCGCATTTCTCTACATTTAAGTTCTATAGTCTGTGGTTCTAGAATTAAGTTTGTAATGATATTATGTGCCTTTAGCTTAAATGGTTCATGATTTGGTACTCTGCAAGTGATCTTTCCTTCATCTCAGTGGCCGATAGTAATGTTCAAGTGCTCTAGTTTGAAGAATCTTATAGATAAAGTGTTTTGAGGTTGTACGGATGTTCTTGGTGATTGTAATGTGCTTGTGGATGTCTCTAGATCATGTTCCTACCTTTTGATTGGTCCACAAAGTGTAATCCGGATCGTGCATGAAGCGTGTTCCTAAAGGTCTTAGTGTTGACACCAATTTTAGCTGACTTGGCTGTTTTCACTACTTGCGGTTATGCTTTGAAGTTTGTAGAATGTGTTGTTGCATGGAAGATTACATTTGAGTCCCACCTTAGGATTGGCATGGTCTGCATTCATTTCTCTTCTTCCCCAATCCATTTAGGTCCAAACCTAATTTGAATATTGGCTAAATATGTATGTATGCCGACCTTGGAGATTGTTCCAATAGTTGATGATTGTAATGCCGACCTTGATGTTCATTCCAAGGTTGATGAATTGTATAAATACATGTAATTAAGTCGTGAATGATTGATGTGCATGTGAAGATGTGAAAATAAGTGCAAAGTGAAAAAGTAGAGCAGAGTAGAGGAAAGTTATTGCACTTCAATGGAACTGAACTTTGGCATAGTGTAGATGCTATTATCTCAGTTCACCAACTCTGGCAGTGAGCCACCCTGTTAGAACCATCAAAAATTCATTGTCCCAATTGGTTTCATGCATTTTCCTTCCAAAAAATTCACTTTAGATGTCCATATCCTTTCCAAAAGTTGCTCCATTAGTCTTTCATGACCATTCCATACCAGGTCCATGTAAAAGATATATGTATTTTTTTATCATTCATGTGTTTTTATTTCTTACCATAGCCCTACAGGTCACTTGAATAGTCTTGGTGGGTGTGTGGGAACCAAAGGTACCAAAGGAAGAAGCTACCGCTACCCTGCAGCAGGCAAAAATTTCATTGGTAGCATTGTAGTGTAAAAGAATGTAACATATGCTTGTTACCATAGCCCCGTGGCGGTCTTAGAAATGGTTGGAGCACTAGTGGTATGAATGAAGTGGCTTGTGATTTAACCCCGCACTCCCATGGCAGGTGTGAAGACGACTGGTGATTGTGCGGTAAAAGCAAGTGGGAGGAAAGTGGTTCAACGTAGCCCTGCGATGGTCAAGGAAATGACTTGCAGCATGGCGATGTGAACGGTCCTGAGTAATGTTTGTTACCATGGTCCCACAATGGTTTTCAACAGGTCTTGTGGGCCCATCGTAAAGGTCTTAAGTGACATTTTGTGAAGCGTGGCCCCACGATGGTCAAAGTAATGGTGTACGGTATTGTGGCTGGGGACAATTCAGTAAAAGTATTGTTAGCACAACCCCACAATAGTCATTCTTTTGGTATGCGTTAACATGGTGAAAGTCAAGGATGATGCTAGTTACCTCGCTGCCCCACAATGGTGACCTCAACAGGTCTGGAGGGTAGAGGTAAACAACTAATGGTGAAATATGATTGCTAAGTGTTCTCTCATCATCTCACAGAGCAAACAAAATGACTTTGTGGTGGTGCGTTAAACATGGGAAGTTGGAATAATAACACCACCTCGCACAGGCCATCATTTATGATGGTGGGTGTGCAGTAATCGATGAAATTGTTGGAGCAATCAACCACCAGAATCAAATCTGCAAAACCAAATAACCTTCCACACAAGAGAGACAAGCAAAAAGAATGCTATATAGCGATGATACAACAATGTACTAGATTACATAATGTACATGAGGCCTTGGTTATAAAGACCAAGGTGAAACACAAGATGTTGTAGTCATGTGACAAGTGTCTTAATCCTATGGCATATGACAACTATAGGATAAGATGACAACTAGACAAACTAGAAACATCTAGAAGACAACTAGAATGCTTCCTAAGTCAACTTAAGATGTGAACATGTGTGTGAGTATTATTTAACTAATAAATAGTTAAATAATATGAATTATCTATAGAACAAAGGTTAAACTAGATAAGTAATAACCCTGTTCACACCAACACCCCCCCTTAAGTGCAACTTAGGGAGGAACAAACAAATGCAAAGATGGGTCCTGGCAACAAGGCCATGTTAGGTACCCATATACAAATAATCTCTCACAAGCGGAGAAAAGGAGAAAACTTCATGGGAAAAAACTTCTCTCCAAAAGAGAGAAAAACATGCAAAGAAAAAGCATGAAAAAAGTGAAGGAAGGAGGACTCAAGATGATCCCCCAAGGACAACTTCATTCACCCCAAGCATTGATCACAACTGAATATAATGAGGCGATGCCAAAGGTTTAGTGAAGATGTCCGCAACCTGCTCCTCAGTAGGCAAGTACTCCAAGTTGAGAACACCATCCTGGATGAGCTGCCTGATGAAGTGTATGTGAATCTTGATGTGCTTAGTATGCTGATGCTCCACAGGGTTGCGAGAAATATGAATGGCACTCTATTATCACACCAAAGAGTAGTGGGATGATCTGGAGGAAATCCAAACTCAGTCATCAACTGTCGAAGCCAAAGAACCTCCTGGCTAGCCAAAACTGCACCTTGATACTCAGCCTCTGTCGATGATAATGCAATAGCTGTCTACTTCTTGCAAGACCATGTAATCAGACCATAACCAAGGTAGAAAAGAAAGTCAGAAGTGGACTTCTGATCATTAACATCACTAGCCCAATCTGAGTCAATGAAGCCCATAATCGAAGAAGTTCTTGATGTGTAATGAATGCCAAAGTGTGATGTACCCTGAATATACCTCAAAATACATTTGGTTGCCTTCCAATAACTCTCATGTGGCTCCTAAGAGAACCGGGAGACAAGTCCAACCACAAAGGAAATATCAGGACGACTATGTGTCAAGTACAAAAGACTGCCAACCATCTACCGATACAATGTAGCATCAATTGTGGGAGTAGGACAACTGGTAGATAGTACAACATCTGACTGAAATGGTGTAGGGGTAGGCTTGCAATCAGCCATGCCAAATCTCTGAAGCAAATCAAGAGCATACTTCTATTGAAAAATGAAGATCCCCTCAGTAGTCTAGCGAACTTGAAGACCAAGATCTGTCATATCAAAACACTCCATCAATACTTGCTAAATACTCTGGATCTTGGAGGTAGAACTGCCTATGAGAATCAAATCATCCACATAAAGCACAAGGATCAAAAGATCATCTCCACATCTCTGAGTGTAAACTGTAGGGTCAGAATGACATCATGTGAAACTAGAAGCAAGCAGGAAACTATCCATCTTCTCATACCAATCCCTAGGGGCTTGTTTGAGACCATATAATGAACGACGAAGCCTGCAAACAAGTGAAGAGTCCTGCACAAAACCCGAAGGCTGCTCCATGTAGATCTCCTCATGAAGATCACCATACAAGAGGGCACTCTTCACATTCATCTGATACACTGACCATCCTTGAGATGCAGCAAGAGAAAGTACAAGACAAATGGAATCCATCTTGGTGACAGGAGCAAAGGTCTTAGAGTAGTCAATACCCTCAACCTAAGAAAACCCCTTAGCAACAAGATGAGCCTTGTACTTATCTATAGAACCATCGGCTGCATATTTGGTGCGGTATACCCACTTGCACCAAACCAATTTTCTTCCCTTTGGAAGAGGAACAAGATCCTAAGTATGATTCTTCATTAAAGAAGAATACTCCTCAACCATTGTACTATCCCACTCTAGAATACCTGCGGCATCTGAAAACTTCTGAGGATCCGTGGAAATAGCATGACTCAAAAGACTGACACCGGCTGTCTATGAATGAGTGCGGTGAGTATCTGTGGGATCACCAACAAGAGGACAAGCCTCCTTAAGAGTAGTGCGGGCCCATCAGGGCAAAATTGGTGCTTAAGGAGGTGGTGGGGCAGGACCTTCATCAGTATCATCTTGAAGAAGAAAAACATCTTCAAGTGATGATGAAGTAGGCGGAGTATGTAGTGAGGAAGAAGAAGTGGTGGAAGAATCCACTTGTATGAAGGACTCATCAAAATGGACATCTCTACGAAAGTAGACATCTCGAGTGATAGGATCAAACAACCTGTAAGCCTTCACATCCTCACAATAGCCAACAAAAATCAAAGGTTGACTCTTCTTCTCCATAGCTTTATGCCGACCATTCGGAATGAATGCCCAAGCCTCACTACCAAATATTCTGAAGAAGGATACATTAGGCTTGACATGGGACCAAGCCTCCTTGGGAGTCATATGCTGCACTACCTTGTGAGGCATATGATTCTAAATATAGTTGGCACAATTGACTTCTTCAGTCCAATAGGCGAGATCGATAGACCTAGACTGTAGCATGCAATTTGCCATCTCCCATAATGTCCTATTCTTTCTCTCAGTTACACCATTCTGTTGAGGAGTGTAAGGAACTAAAAATTGATGCTGAATTCCATGTTCACTACAAAAATCTTGAAATCCTTGATTCACATATTCCCCTCATTATCCGTGCATATCCATCGAAGAGAAAGACCTGATTGCTTCTCCATAAACACGTTGTATGTCCTGAATGTGTCAAAAACATCACTTTTGTACTTAAGAAAGTACACCCATGTGCATCATGAGAAATCATCAATGAAGGTGAGCACATACTTGGCCCCTGAAAATGAAGGAGTTGGGAAAGACATGAGATCACTATGAACCAACTCCAAGCGTGTCGAAGCTCGTGTAGCCTAACCCTTAGGAAAGGGATCCTGATGATGTTTGCCAAGTACACAACCCGGACAAATTCCCTCTCTACTAGAAATCTTAGGTAGACCAATGACCAACTTCTTTGTGCTCATCTACTGAAGATAAATGTAATTCAGATGTCCAAATCTCTCATGCCAAAGCTTTCTCAAGGCAACGACATGTGTTATAAGAGATGATTCTGATGAAGACTCAAATCCATCAAATCTGTATAGTCGAGATGTATGATCCACTCTCCCTATAGCAATAACTGTCTCAGGATCCTGTAGCTGTCGAATAACCACTTTGTGAGGAGTAAACTCAACTTTCTTCCCATCCCTAGAATGACAAATCTGATAGATTGAGAGAAGATTGTCAGAAATCTTGGGAACAAAAAGAACATCTTCAATGCAACCATCTTGCAATTGAACGGTGCCTATCCCCATGACTAAAATATATGAAGAGTTCCCCACTGCAATTTGAGATGTACTAGTATCAGAAAGAGTCTCAAGTAGATCAAGTGAATTGGTCATATGATGTGAAGCAGCTGAATCAAGTATCCAGCTATCTGAAGATGCAAGCAAGCCATGTGCAGAAAGAGCATGTCCTTTGCTTGTAGAGGAGGGCTTGGGAAGAGAAATCTTGTGCTTCTTCATAGCTTCCTCCAAAGACTCTAACCTCTTGAAATAATGAGACTCATCATGACCTGTTATGCCACAAAAAGAACAAGTGCCACCTTTCTTCTTCTTTATCTTGGAGGAAGACTCACTAGATTTGGAAGGATTAGGTGGAGGAGTGGGCTTCTGATCATTCTTCATCTTTGGTTTGAAGGGAGACTCACTACCTAAAGGAGATTCTATCTTGGGCTTCTTCTTATTCTTACCTTTACCCTTGGAAGATGAGGCCATCAAGGCTTGACTCTTAGAACTAGGAAGTGCATCCATTTGAAGTAATTTGGTTTGCTCCCTAGTAAGATGCTCACAGAATAGCTCAAAGCTAGGAATCTTAAAGTCTTTTCCAAAGGCATCCATAGTAGAATAGAAGGTAGATGAAAACACCTAAAATGGGCCCTTCAACTTCAACAAAATCAAGAAGATACATTCCTTTTCAGTTTTATCATGCCCACACCCTTTCAATTGTGACACAATCATCTTGAATTTCTCAAGAAAATCTTGGATAGTAGGAAAACTATCTGGAGAGAGTGATGTCAATTCTACCTCTAGTTGCAAGATTTGGAATTCATTGATAGTACCATACAATTCTACAAGCTTATCCCAAATTTGATTAGGTGTTATACACTCTGCAATATGAAACAAGTTATCTAATACATGCAATCCTATGATTCCCATAGCTTCATCTAATTTGTTTTTATAAGAAAATCTTTCAAACTCCTTAGTGAAACTAGGTGGATTATCCTCTAGCATTTGCCAAAGGCCCTTAGATTGCAGTAGTTGTTTCATTTTTAACTTCCATGTGTGGTAATTATGTGGAGTGAGTGGTTTTATAGACACACTTTCTGCCATGTGTAATACAAAAAACACCAAGAACCAAAGACACAAGAGCACTTAAATCATGCCTTTCACCCCCCAAAAATGTATTAATAATGTGATTGTAACCCCCCCAGCAAAGTACAATGAAAGAATTTGTACAATCGACAAGCGTAAATCAGCTATTTATAACACACGGTGATTTTTACAAATTTTGAGAAAAAAATCTTGTCAAGGGAAAAAATAGAAGTTACAATCAAATTCCTTGCAATTTCCTGAGCAGTTTCAAAAAAAATTTCACCAAATTTCGACGTCGTATGCAAAAGATATGTTAGTTGCAAGAAAAACATGAACTGTACCTTCAAGCTGAAAAACTGGCATAAAATGACAAAATCTGAACAAATCACCTACACCACAGTGACATTCACTGAACCACCTTTCTGATGACTATAAGAACACAAAAATCTACCTCCTGGTTTGCAAGATATGGCAAAAAGAAAAAATCCTCCTCTTTGTCAAAATTTGCAAAAAGTTGTCCTTGGCTTGCTTGCGACAAGATCAACGATGTGATCAGGCGATGGAACCAACAAGAAAGGTGGAGAAGTTTGTTTGTGAGGGGGTAGGCCACCTGCCAAACTGGGCCTCAATCACCTATCTTGGACAAACGAACAAAGAATACTTGATCTAGTGTTTAAAACAACTTAGTCACCGTAGATCAGCTACAAGCTCTTACGAGCACTCAAGCTTACTAAATGAGATTCAAGACTGATGCAGATTAGTAGCTGCTCAAGATCTGCTTTGTCTATCATCAACACAGAGTTTAACAATATTGATCATTAATAATGTTGGAAAATGCGAGCGAAAGCAAAAAAGACTGATAATAATGGAGCCCACATTATCAATGAATATACTTGATCAAAAACTTTTGAGATGAGGACTTATGCGTGGAGTCAGAGCCACAGGACTGTTGAGGACACCGATGCTAGCAGTGTGAGATCCACCAAACTCACAGTGACCACCCTTGACTATTGAAACCAATGACTAATCTAAACAAGCTTGTGACCACAGGGTGATGGGAAGAATACTGACTGTTCAAAAAACTCCCGTCGAGATGCAAAGAATACTGACCAATCGATGGGAAGATTTGTATGGTGACTCTGTGTTGTCGAAAGACACAGAAGACTGCTGCTGCAAAATGTGACTGCCACAGTTTGTGGATTACGCTGATAGGAACAACTGACGAGCTAAGAAGGTTTCCCAGTGTGAATTTTTTACCACTGTCGGGACTTTTGTCACCGCCGAATGTGCTGCTGTTGGTGGATTTTCACACTACCAGCATCAAGAGTATTGTGAATGTCATCGGGCTTAAGGCATATGCTGATGGAACCACCGGTGAATTTAGAAAACATCCAACATGAATTGTAACATGAGACCCCCGCCGATGCCACTGATCTGTGGATGAGATCCACTGATGGCGGTGGAACAACTGACGAGGTTCAAAAATTTTCCAAACTGTTAACAATTCACAATAGCCAACAAAAATCCAATCCAACACAGAATGCTATCATCGACTTCTGCTAAAGCCAAACTTGCTACTTAGTTTTCTCAACTTCTCAGACAAGATGTTGTGCACTTAGGACAAAATGCTGAATCCTTCAAAAAATCTTGGCATAGCACAGTCTAATGCTATGATCCAGTGTGTCGGCCAGGTGAATGGAACACCCACAAAATGAACCCAATAGATCAATGCAGTGATCGTGCTTGAGAAGGCTGATCAACTAAGAATGAGGCCTGTTGAGGGTGCCAAAAGACTAAACCTAGCCCAATCCAAAAACTTGCATAGAATTGCCTCTTAAAAACACTCCCCGCTGAAGACCTGCAGATATATGCATAGACCTCTGGGTGATCTGTTCACAGGAGAGATAGGAATGGCACTTTTAGATCCTGTCGATCTAAAAATTACAGAGGACAAGGCATCGATCTCGGACCCTTCTGAAGGTTGCAAAGAGCTCTTAAAATGCTTGCAAAGATCGAGAGCAATAATATTCACACATAAAATGAAGGTCAATCATCGACTAGAGTAAGAGCCCATATTTGGGCCTGAAATGGAGGTAGATCTCAACGAATCAGTGGGCCCAAAACCAGGGCAAAGTCAACCTAGAATCAAGTTAATTTGGTCAAAAAATAACCTGTAAACCAAAAATTTTGACCCACAACTGTAGAAATATTGTCTACAAAGGCCATATCTCACCAAAATAGACAAAAACCCAATCGATCTGATCTAAGAATCTGATAATGAAGCTTAAATTGTAGGGGGTAGACTGGCCCTCTACTAAAAAATTTTTGCCTTTTGGACAAAAAAATTTCTATAGAAATGCATATAAGAGCCCAAAAAAGTCAAAAAATTACCTATGTCCAAAATCTAGTTTTGGATAGTCGATCCTTATAGATTTGGGCGATCTGAACTCAACAGTGAACTCTATTTTGAGCTAGGATGCACCAGCAAAAAGTTGATGGCAAAATCTCTCCAAGAAAAATGAGAAGGGGCTTGCAGGATCAAAGCTCTAATACCATGTTGGAGCAATCAACCACCAGGATCAAATCTGCAAAACCAAATAACCTTCCACACAAGACAGACAAGCAAAAAGAATGCTATATAGCCATGATACAACAATGTACTAGATTACATAATGTACAATGAGGCCTTGGTTATAAAGACCAAGGTGAAACACAAGATGTTGTAGTCATGTGACAAGTGTCTTAATCTTATGACATATGACAACTATAGGATAAGATGAGAACTATCAACAACAACTATCAACAACTAGACAAACTAGAAACATCTAGAAGACAACTAGAATGCTTCCTAAGTCAACTTAAGATGTGAACATGTGTGTGAGTATTATTTAACTAATAAATAGTTAAATAATATGAATTATCCACAGAACAAAGGTTAAACTAGATAGGTAATAACCTTGTTCACACCAACAGAAATGACTACAAAATGCTGGCGAAACATTTGGTCCATCCAATTTATGAAGATCAACGGACTATGTTTGAGTTGTTTTAAACATGTAGATTTGCTCAATCTTGGCACGAACCAAAGTAACTAGCAACATGACCAGCTTCACTGCAAAATAAATTCTAAAATTCATTTGTTTTTCATCATTCAAGCAAGATCAGGAGAAATAGGCGATTGCGAACTCAAGCTCTAGTGCACTTTGTAGACTTCATCCAATCGGGTAGGTAAAAGTTCATCCACTTTTGTGTTTAATTGATCTCTACCTGTATTTCTCATTTAGCCAAGTTCAATATAGAAAGTAGTTGTTAAAACCCTAGTTTGTAGAGGTGATAAACAATGGCACCTAAGAAGGCAGAATCTGTGAGTAAAAAGGATGAGTCCTCTGCACCAAAAGAAAAAGAAATGGCCTCTGCAACAATTTCTGTTGGACATACTACCAAAATATATTGATAAGGGATACAAGAAAGTTTTCAAAGATGTATCAGAGGGTTGTCGAGATGCTAGGGTTCCCATTTCAGGTTGGAACCTTTTATAGTATTTCTGTGAGAAGAAAGATGGTTAGGGTCTAGTGGCCAACCCATGGAATTTGAACTTGGCCAAGCTTGTTGTTCCAAATGTATTTGTTGATGTTGAGTTAATCAGAGTGCTAGCACAATAATATCACCCAACCACTAGGACAGCTAGGTTGCCTAATGGATCAGCATTTGTGGTTGTGGATAGAAATGCTATCATTGATTGTTTCATGCTAAACAAACAAGCCCTCACATAGGTGGATTTGAAAAAGAGTGAACAAGACTACACCTCCCTGAGAAGAACACATAGAACTAACAAATTGCCCATGTACATGAGGAAAGGGGCTAACAATAGAAGAATTGAAATTCCTTCCACTACTTAACCTTTTGTTGTTGATGATTTTGTTGTCTATTTCAAGAGAACATATTTTGCTCTATGTCAGGTGTTGGGTATTGATGCCCAAGGTAAAATACCAATTGGCCTGATGATGATGGCCATGAGAATTCAAAATCCAAAGGTAAACATTGAGTATGATTTTACATCATACATTGAAAAGAAATTGCATGATGGTTTTTTGGAAATCAAAGAAAACAAGAAGCCAATTGATTTCAAACACTATTCTTTATTGTGTCATTTGATATTGTATCAGAATAGGGGGAAATGGCCCAGCAAAATGGATTTGAGAATGATTGACCAAAAGAGACAAAGATTGCCCACACAATGCTGGTGTTATAAGTGGGATGTTCACTGCAAGACTTGCAATTATATTGTGTTTCATGATGAATTTTTTGTCAGAGTAATGACTTCACTTGGTTACCCTTCTCCTAGACTGACCAAAGAAGTCAGGGAAATGATGAGGCCTCTTGCTCATAAGCTAGAACAAGGACATAAGCATAATTTTACTGATTGGTTTTTCATGCCAGACCATACAATAATCAGAGTCTATGGGTGTACTCAAGCACCTCATGTACTACCAAAGTTTGTGCCAGACATAATTGCATTCCTTGAATTCATGTTGTAGATGCTTTGGATGGAGAAGGATGTGATGAAAAAGGCAAAGAAGGGCACATTCCTTCCTAACTGTATTTGGTGATTGGTCAGTTGGATCTGATACTTTGGAAGATTTGCAAGCCTACTTGAAAGCAGGCTATTCTTTGAAATCAACAACTGAGAGGGTTTGTGATCCAAAGGGTCACATGAATTTTGTAAGACAGGTCATACTCACCAGAATGGGGTTATCCCATCAAATAAATTTCGATGAGGATGTGATTAGAAATATTGTCACCTTTGATGAAGTGTATAATAGAAAGAGGAAGTGGGAATTATTAAAAAAGATAGAGGATGACAAAAGAAAGGAAACCCCCCATTTTTCAAGATTCTTTGTTGAGGAGAAAGATCCATTGAAAAAAATTGATTTGATAATTGATAATTTTGAGAGGATATATGGTAAGGCAAAGGAACAACCTCCTAAGGCTACAAAGCTCCCTGTCAAAAGGTCAATTAGAGCAGTGATTTCTGAACCAGTTCCTGATGAGATGTTAGTGCTAGACCCTGCAGTTCCTGATGAACCCTCTCTAAAAAGGAAAAAGACCGATGATGTTTCCCCACTTGTACCATATGAAATGTCTAAAGGAATGGGTGACACTAAAGAAGTTGCAACATTCTGAAGAACATGGGAGGGGAGGAGGAGGTTGATCAACCCTTTGTTGGTGAAGAAACAGATGCACATAAGCTGGAATCAAGGATGGAGGAATAGGCACAAGGTGAGCCTAAGTTGCAAGAAGATGAGAGAGTTGTGGCCTCAATGAGGTTCATTGAAGATGATGATTTCATTAATACTCCAGAATTCAAAGATTTTTGGCTAAAAATGAAGATGAAGGAGTTTGAAGAAAAGGTTGAAATAAATAAGATGGGTGTTGATGAATCGCAACATGATCAGATTGTGGCACAAACCTATAAAGAGATGAAGATTGATGAAATAAATGTCAGCCCTAATGAGGCTAGACAAATGGTGCTAAAAAGTAATATGCTGATCATCCTTGGACTTGAGCTGAAGAAGATGTTTCTGCTTGATCAAGTAAGAAGCCAAGAGGATCCCATGATGGTTTCTAAATTTGACTATGAGGATGGTGTTAGTGGCTATGGATTCAATCCAAAAATAGAAACCCTAGCAATATGGGCTACACAGAAAAGCACCAACAAGCCAAGATTGCTTGATGTAGTCTAAGAGAAGAGGGGAGCAGCCATAATAAAAACATTCTAGGACACATCAATACTTGAAGCAGCTACTCTTACCTTGTACTCTGCAATGTTCACTAAATCTATTGTTTAAAAGTTGGAACAAAGATTGTTTGATTATGAGAAAACTCAAATTGAGTTGAATGATGAAGTGAACAAGTTGTATCTAGAAAATGTCAAACTCAAGCAACAGTTAAAGGGTGCTAGTTCTTCTTAGAGCTAGGCAATTGTGCCATTTCAATCCACTATGCCACAACAAACTAGTGATGATACTGTGCCAATTGAGCAATTCAATGCATTGAAATTGAAATTTGAAAAGGAAATTGAAGGGTTGAAAGAGCAAAACGTGAAGGAAAAGGAGGAAGCCAGATTGAAGATCCTTGAAGTGTTTGAAAATATTTTTGAGTACAGGGTAAAATTGGTTGTTGATAAGTTGAAAGATGTGCATGAATGTTATTCTTGTTGGAATTAGGGCAGACAACTGAGAGGGGGGGAGTGAATTAGTTGTCTTAAAACCTTAATATTTGCAACAATTAATTCTTCTTCTTTATTCAAACCAGATTAATGATGAAATTATTAAAGCATGAATCAACAACATATGAACAAAAATAAATGAATCACACTTGACACCAAGATTTTTAACGTGGAAACCCGATTAAGGGAAAAACCACGATGGGGGTTAACCCACAAAGATTATACTCTGTTAAAAGTATTACAAAAGGGGAATGCACATGCATTTGGGCTCACTACCTAGAGCTCACTGCTCAAATGAAGGCTCATTGCCTACAGAAAGAAGATTACAATTTGTTTGAACTGATAATTAGCATCTACCAATGTAAAGATTCAGTTACGGTTAAGCACAGAATACTGACTTGATACACTTCATCTTTATTCTACCCTGTTTCACTCCTCTATCATAATTCAAGCTTAGATCTTCACCTTCGCACTTATCTCTGCCTTTATTTGCACTTATTCCATCGTCACATCACTACCACACACAAATCACTCGAATCCATTGGCTATATATATCCGTATCATGAATTTCAATAATTTTCCAGTTGGCTTCAAGAACACTTAGAACTTTTATTAAAGACTCTGCTCTATCAGCCAAATCCATGTACAACTTGTAACGTGGACCAAAAACTTGTATTCACAAATCATCAATCATGTCATCCACTATCACAAATTTCCCAACCATCAACTTTCATATATCTGAAACCAAGATCAATTACAAAGTCAGTTTGTTCTTCTTTTGTCTGCACTGACAAACTGGAACCCGATACTCAGATTCTAATAACTTTTGAATCCTTCATCACCAGAGGCTAAAATTCTAGATTTAGATTGTCCTAACAATCCTTATGACTCCCTTAGATCCGTAGCACACTATGATTTACCACCAGAGAGATCCAGACCAAGATACTGGACCCTGTCACATGCCCTGTTTCTGGCTACCTAGACTGAGATATATTCTTATTCTGGCTTCTGGTATGAACAAATTAAGTTATGCGGATGTCTGGAATAGTCTTAGTTTCCATCAATGACAACACCAGTCATGCGCATCAGTGTCTCTTGCCAACAATTTCCCCCTTTGGCATTGATGGAAACACTTAGTGAAAAATGACTAAGTGTCATGACTGACTCCCCCTACTGTGTACACTTATATGTTCTTCCACTGCTCAACTTTGATGGATTCTCCATTTTCTTTCATTTTTTACTATCTCTCACTCCCCCTTTGACATCAATGGCAAAAGGTGGGATCCACAAACCAAAACTTACACAAAAAAAAAATCTGTATACAAGGCCGCATATGTACAAATAATCCATGTATTATATTTACATGAACTTGAGAATATCTGCAAAACTAATTTTCAACTGCACAAGTTTAGAGGCCCAACTTATTTTCATGCCATCCAAAATTGAGATATGTCCACTTAGTAGGAATGCCTATGTTTCTACTTTCTTCAGATCTGAAGGATCACCTGTCCGGATTGCAACTTGAGCTTCTGATAAAGCAGCAAACATTGTTTCTAACTTGGGGGCAATCAATCCCCTAAGCTCACACATTCTCTCCACAATATTATTCTTTTCTGTAACAATTTTCTTTATTTCATTAGTCAAGTTGATTGCTTGACACTCTTGACTTATTGAAGAAATTGTTAGAGGATCAAAATTTTGAGATAGATTCAACAATTTGTGTTTCTGGTCCTTTATCTTCTTCTCAATATCCTCAATAACTTTAGACCAAGATAGAAAAAATTTGTATACATCACCTCCGTCATTAAGAACATTTTGAATACTCTTTGTACTGATATCAAGTACCTTTCTATCATTCTCTATTAGGCCCTTTAGCTCACTAAATCTCTTATCCAATAATTCATTTTGGACTTTAGTCTCTACAGATTTCTCTAAGGACTCAAAGTGTGTACTTACAAAATTTACAAGGCTCTTCAAAATTCTAGAGGAAGAATTAGATGGATTGTTCTGGAAAGTTGGCATTATCTTCTCCAATATACCAGATGCAAGGCCTAACAACTCACTGTCCTATATGTGATATTTCAATATCTTTTGTCTTGCCTTGGCTTGTGTGAAAGATGCTATCTTCATCATTTGGACTAGAGAGAGAGTATCTAGGTTGATTGGTCCTTAAACTAGTTCTAGTACATCAAACTCTAGCATTTCTTTACTCAGGAAACTCTTCACTGCATTTGCAGTGTCTCTTGCCACAATTTCTGGACCACTTTCCTTTCCATGAGTTTTCTCAATGTCAGCATTAGGATTAATTTGTTTGGCACATCAACATTTGCACCATCTTCTTCTGCTTTATCTTCCTTATCCTTGATTTCTTCTTCTTCTTGGTTCTTAGCCTTTTCTATTTCATGCTCTTCAATCTTCCATGAATCATCTTCAATTTGATCATTTGCTTCTGTATTCATCTCTGTATCTTCTTTATCAAAATGATTTAGAGGAGTTAGAATACCTCATGCATCAGCAGTTGCACCTGTTCTTTTTACTTCTTCCCTGCTTATTGCTTCCTCTTCTGGGATAGAGGAATCATCCATTCCAAATTGTTGCTCATCCTTTTTCTGCTCTTCTTCATCCAGGACTGGTGTGTCATCAACAGGTTTATCTGACACAACAAAGAACTTATTTTTGTCCAATGCTTTTCTCAAAATTTGTTCAGTTTCTTGGACTATTTCATCTATCTCTCCAATCATTAGTTTGTTCATTCTTGTCTTACTCCTGAATTCATTTTTGACCTCTTTAAAAAATTTATCTACTTCTCTGTTGGAGATCATAGGACATAGAGTGGTTAACACATGTTCCCTCAGCTCCATATCTTTTGACTTGGCTGCTTCTTTTCTTAACTCCAAGATGTTTCTTAAGTCTTTTGGAACTTCTGACAAAATTTCTACCAAAGCTCTATTGAATACATTCAAGTACTTGATAGTGGATTCTTCCAAAAGTCTCTTGTCAACATCACTGTAAAAGTTATAGAATTTAGTTAATGGTTTTAAATTCCCATCAATAGTGATCGTCTTGATAATGCTTTTCACAGAGGGAATGTGCTTCTTATCATCAGCCTCTGATCTCTACCTCTTATTTGTCTTCTTGCTTCTGGAAGACTTCTCTTTAGATACTTTAACAACTTTAGCACCTATGGCTTTTAGCTCCTTAAGCCCATCATCTGAGTCTATCTTTTCTTCATCCTCCTTTTCCAAACTGTCACGTGATCTCTTTACCTTTACTTTAGTTCTCTTCATCTCCTTATCAGATGATATGTCTTCCAGTTTCTCAGGCTTGGCAGATTTTGGGGAAACAGGGGTAGCAGTAGAACTCCTAGTAGTCCTTAGAGTGGCGGAGAATTCTACTAGAGTACTTCCTTGTTTCTTATCCTTCTTCTCCTTCTCATCTTTTTCTATTCTTTCTCTGTTCTACCTTACAGCTTCCTTTGTTATCCCAATGCTTTCAGCATACATTTCAACTTGTCTCTAAACTTTTCTCTTCGTCTTTGGTTGCCTGAGCTCAACATGCAATTTTAGACTTAGCTCCTTATACGTTCCAAACCTTTCAATAGAGGTGTCTTTTGATTTGCTTAGGAGATGTTGAGCATACATGTCCGAGATCTTCTCATCAACCTCATAGCCCATAGGCATAATCCATACAGTTCTAGGTTCCACAGCCTCCATTAGGCACTGATCAGTGTCTACCATAAAGTAGATTTCATCCTTATATTTCTCAACTATTGATTTAGGAATTCTTTCCCTAGAATGCATCATATTCTAATTTTTTTTAAAGTAATCCCAAATTACAGTCTTTTGTACACTTGAGCCTCCAATGCTGAGTAGATGATCTCTTATTTGCCATGCAACTGGCCTGCCACTTGCCTAGTACACACCTTGTACTCTAGGTACTTCATTCATAAAATAGAAAAATAAACATATAACTAGGGAACCATATTTTAAGGTGTTTTTCTTATCCTTTTTGATTTTGCTTAAATTTTCAATCAATTGGTTCTGTAACAACTCACATAGGTCATAATCTGCATTCTCCTTCAACATTTGATATGCTGCATTTATGGTAGTTCCAGAGACAGAATTCTCCCTGCTGGAGTGATAAATCTTGTAGCCAATCACCATGGAAGCAAACTTGACATTCAGTTTTATAATGTCATTGATGGTCATTGCCCTCTTGTCAAACTTTGCACCAGTTGCATTTGTAACAGTTTGGTTTTTCACAAATTTCAACATGGGTAATCCACCAATTGAATTTAACCCAGTCACAATCCTGATAACATCCTTGGGAATCTTGAATGGTTTTAACAACCATATGAATTCATCATGCATATGGCTCAAAACATATCAAACCCATTCACTTTCATCAAACGTAAAAAATTCAATCACTTGTAGGAAATGTTTTCTTTCTAGGGTTTTGAATTCTGGTTTCAAATCATGGTTATCATCTTTTAGATGGTTCTTAAATAGTTCCAGCAATCTCAGATTTCTAAATTCATCCACGTTGCAATGGATGTATGCCCTAATATCTTCTACATGCAGTACTCCATATGGGACACTAGAAAATGCACATAATGGTTCGACTTTGACTAACTTATAAGGATGCTTCTTAAATTTTGGACGGGGTCTTTCAGTAATATCAACAAGAGGAGTAGCCATCTCAACAAATTATAGATTCAAATTTTCACAGAAAAGTACCTTTTTCTTCCGCAGAGTTAGGGTTGATCAATTACCGGTCAAATTCATTCTTCATGCTTCAATCTCTAGATTTTCAGTTCAGATGCTCTTCTTCTTGTTCTTTTTGAATGTAAAGTGATTCAAATGCTTAAGCGAGTGACTTTTATCCTCCACAAAAACCTAATTTGTCATTGTAATAAATGTGTTGCCCTAACTTCATCTAGTTACTCTGTTTCTTGATGCAGTTTCTCTTGAATCACTCCACAAATTGTCATATCCACTTCTTTTCTTCCAGAAATTCTTTCAAATGATCTATAATAACCCAAATTATTTTCTCTCAACATGCCAGATTCAGGCACCCACTTACTAGCTGGGGGAATTAGATTTTTATTGTAGCTCCCCCTAAGCCAGAGCTCCTAGTTTAAATATCGAAAGGATTATTAGCACTTAATTCCGGTGTGGATCCATCACCACTGTTCATTACACCTTTCTTCACCCAAATTTTGTTCATTTCACTCTGAATTTCATCCATATCCATTTTTCCCTTTCCTTTGTCTTGTTTCTGATCTCTATTTACCAGACCTTTTCCATCATTGTTCCTGCTTCTGTAGAATCTTGCATTCACCCAAATTTTGTTCATTTCACTCTGAACTTCATCCGTATCCACTTTACCCTTTCCTTTGTCTTATTTTTGATCTCTGTTTACCGGACCTTTCCATCATTGTTCCTACTTCTGCAAAATATTGCAATATGACCAGATCTATTGCAATTAAAGCATACAATATTTCTTTGCTTATTTACTCTTGATCTGCACTAATTTTCCATGTGTCCAAATCCATTGCATGCAAAGTAGTAGTCATTAAAAGAATTGCCATTTCCTTTATTGTTAGGGTTATTCATTACCATACTTCTGCATTCATTAGATATATGACCATACCTTTTACAATTGAAGCATTGACCAAAGCAGGATGGGCTATTTTGATTCACTCTACTTCTGCATTGAGTAGCTCTATGACCAAATTTGTTGCACTTGAAACAATTTCCATTAAAAGATGGATACCTTTGAGCATTAGGTTGTCTTACCAAAGGTTTTCTAGGTCTGTTTCTTTCATTCCTTGGTTGAAAATTTCTTTGTCCGGATCTAGACCTTTCACCTTTCTCATACCCAAGACCATGCTTGTCACCAGCCTTCTTCTCACTTTCAAGCAGTGCTTCAAGTTTAGCTAAGCTTATCTTGAAATTCTCCTTGTATTCATTTGCAACTTCTAGGTTATGTTTGAGAATGACAATTTTCTTTTCAAGTTCTCTCTCATTGTCTCTGCTTTCTTGTAGATCAAACTCTAGATGGCTAGCTATTCCATCCAATCTGCAGCATTCTTCAGTTTTTTCTTTCAGAGTTTGATTCAGGTCTTCTTCAGTTTTCTTCCTTTTCTCAATTTCTTTGGTTAGTCTCATCACCCTAGATTCCATCTCATGTTTTAGAATAGAAACTTCTTTTGTTAGCTTTTCACATTCCTTTATTTTTTCTTCCAAAGCCTCATTCATGCCATTTTCTTCAGTAAAATTAGCTAGCTGGAGAAGTAGCTCCTTCTTCTTTGCCATAGATCTCTTTAGTTTATCTTTTAACATCTCAATGCAATCATTAGCATTTTTAAGATTTGCTTTTAGGTCCTCTATCTCTACTTTGGACTGATCAAGATCATCTAAATCCATTTGAAGTTGATCTTTGAGTGAACCCATTGAAACTCCTTCCCAGATCTTCCTCAAGCTGTTAAGCTTATTCTAAGGATCTTGGTTGTAATACCAATTGTTGGAATTAGTGCAGACAATTGATAGGGGGAGAGATGAATCAGTTGTCTTAAAACCTTAATATTTGCAACAATTAATTCTTCTTCTTTATTCAAACCAAATTAATGATGAAATTATTAAAGCATGAATCAACAACATATGAGTAGAAACAAATGAATCACACTTGACACCAAGATTTTTGACGTAGAAACCCAGTTAAGGGAAAAACCATGGTGGGGGTTAACCTACAAAGATTATACTCTGTTAAAAGTATTACAAAAGGGGAATGCACATGCATTCGGGCTCACTGCCTACAACAAGCTCACTACCTACAGAAAGAAGATTACAATTTGTTTGAATTGATAATTAGCATCTACCAATGCAAAGATTCAGTTCCAATTAAGCACAGAATACCAACTTGATACACTTCATCTTTATTCTACCCTGTTTCACTTGTCTGTCATAATCCGAGATTAGATCTTCACCTTCGCACTTATCTCTACCTTTATTTGCACTTATTCCATCGTCGTATCACTACTACACACAAATCACTCAAATCAATCAGCTATATATATATCTGTATCATGAATTTCAATAATTTTCTAGTCAGCTTCAAGAACACTTAGAACTTTTATTGAAGACTCTGCTCTGTTGGGCAAATCCATGCACAACTTGTAACGTGGACCAAAAACTTGTATTCACAAATCATCAATCATGTCGGCCACTATCATTGATCATCACAAATTGCCCAACCAGCAACTTTCATATATCCAGAACCAAGATCAATTACAAAGTTGGCCTATTCTTCTTTTGCCTGCATTGACAAACTGGAACTTGATACTCAGATGCTAATAACTTTTGAATCCTTCATCACTGGAGGCTAAAATTCTAGATTTAGATTGTCCTGACAATCCTTATGACTCCCTTAGATCCATAGCACACTATGATTTACCACCGGAGAGATCCGGACCAAGATACTAGACCCTGTCACAGGCCATGTTTCTGGCTACCCGGACATAGATAAATTCTTATTCTGACTTCCGGTATGAACAAATTAAGCTATGCGGATGTCTAGAATAGTCTTAGTTGCCATCAATGACAACACCAGTCATGCATATCAGTGTCTCTTGCCAACAATTCATCCTTATCTCAGACCATTGGGTAGCTGCAGGTTGATTTCTCTGTTTTGGATCCAATGTATAAAAAGTGGCAACCAACACACCACACTCTGATTACTTTATGTAAAGCTCTACAGAGGGATCCAGGTGCTCCAGCTTCACTGAAGCCAACTGAAAAGATGGTGAAATTGATGTTAGATGAATTTCAATATGGGAATGGTGAAAGCCAAAAGATGTAGGCAAATTTTAATTCTTTTGCCACCTTCAAGCACTAATTTATTCATTCCATTTTGTCTGAGGAAAAGAAGATCAAAGATTTTGATTCATGGAAGAATGAATATTGCCAAACTGTTTCCTAGGTCATTGATTTTTTGAAGAAGGATGAAAACATCAATATTCTCAACTTCAATATCATTTTGGATAGAGTAATTGCTCTGGATGCAGGATACACAAAGTTCATTGTTGATGTTAAGGTATTACTAGACAAGAGGTGGAAAGATCACCAGGCTAATGTGCTCCAGATTCAAGACTATAAGTGGCCTAGTGATTTTGTTGTATATCAATGGGACAAGAAATATTTGACAATTGATGAATGAACAGGAAGAGAAGCAATAAGCATTGGGCTGGCGTCAACATGGCACCAAAAATCTTGGACGTCCTCGTTTTTTGTCTTTTCTTGTTTTATGCTTTCCAAATATGTATTCAAATATATTTGGCAGTCTTTTCTAAGAATTGTCAAAAGGTATATATTGTAGTAGGTCTACTAAGGGGTGGGTATCTCAAGAGTCATTTTTTAGAATGTGAAAGGTCTAAAGCTTGTAGCTTCCTTCACCCCTATAAGAAGGAAACTGGGACCTTGGGAAAGCTCTCTGGGAATTTTGATTTTGGAAAAGACATTGTAAGGCCTGCTCTTCAAAGCTTAATCAATAACAAAAAACTACATTTCTCTGGTGTCATATATCTAGTTCTCAATTGCTTGTTGAGTATTCATGTTTTACTTTATCTGGTTGTCTCCATAATTGTTTCTCCTAGTTATTTGAATTAACATATCAAGGGTATGCTTAAATTCTTCAAAACACATTTGTTGTTTTTGGGTGGTCTGTTTGATTGGGTTTCCTCAAGGAGGGATTAAATTCCATTGAATATATCACTATAATTAGGTGGATTCAATTTGGATAATTAAGAAGAGCCAGGTAAAAATAATCTTGCATGTTTATGCCAGGCATAAGCAATTCCATGCCAAGTAATTCAAGTTGTGGCTAGATAGAAGGCACACATCTTTTTTGTAAAAGGACTTCGTTACCCAACTATTGAAGGCACTGGTCAATTCTTTTTCAAAGTCATTTCCTTGTAATATATTCAAAGTTCCAGTTTTACTTTTCTGTTTGTAGGAGTAAGAGTAGAAGTAGAACAAAAAAATATATAAAAAATCTAATTCAAATCATATGCTAGTTTGGATTAGGGTGAATTGGATGATCTAATTGATAAAATTATATAAATCCCTTAATCTACTCTAAAGTCACCAACAAGTTTGAGGAATAATTATCCATTTGGTGAAATATAAGGTAACACCCACCTGGGAAAAGCAGAGCCCAAAGTGCAGAGAATCTTAACCATTGGGGTTAATTCTATCAGTTGGCCAAATTGGTTGTAAAACCTAATTATAAAGCTTGGCAGCCTTTTAGGGTTTTGCAAATTGTAAATTTGAAAACCAATAAATTGGTGACTCTGCTAGGGAGAGTCACAACAAATTCAAGTTCCTAGAGCTTTGGAAGACCAAGAGTCAATTCTAATATGTTCCTCCTTTTGTAAAAGGAGGTGGCGCCTCTAGATAAAAATCTTTGAAGATTTCAAATTGCATCATAATTTCACATCTCTCCAACATGGACGACCGAAGGTCTCAACAAAACTTAAACAACAAGAACCAGAAGTTTGTTGAGAAGAATAAAGAATGTTCAAATCCTATGACTACTGTAGGTATTTGCACTGGCGATGGATTGAACACTGCTAATGAACCTATTGTCTCACAAATCTATGAAAATACATAGGATAATCAAGTGAATGTTCCAGAATAGTCATATACCATATACGATAGCGCCATGATTGAAGCACAAGTGGGGAGAACTGAAAGATTTAAACCCAAGGATCTTTTCAACATCAATGAGTCTTAAAAGGAATTTGAAGATCACCTAGAAGAAGGAATGAGCCAAAATGAGGCAAGAAGAGACTTTGAGTAGCGAATGGCACATCTATATGCTAAAGGCTTGTAGTGAGGGTTTATGGAACAAACCCCTAGGACAGTAAGATTTGTATATGCTAACGATGCTTCAACTTCCAAAGGAAGGTTCACTGATCAAGAATTAAGGGAAAATGTGGATCGGTTGCAAGTATAGATTGAAAGAATTAAACTATTAATAAAAAAAGAGGAATTGGAATGGGAGTTACTTTAATTAACTACTCAACCTATTACAAATGCCATGCAAAATGTACCTGGCAATAATCTAGTTATCTCTAGAAATACAACTAGACCTTTGGTCTCATAGGAAACTCACAATGTAGTTGGAAGACATGGCAATGTAGGTAGTTCTCCACATGTGCAACCCAATGTTCATACAAGGACTATGTCAAACCCTGCTAATGTTCCAGTGGCATCTCAGGGTAATACTTACCATACTATTCCTCCTGGTTATAATCAAGGATACAACCCATCTGTAGGACAATATCAGTATCCATATCCTCCACCACCTCATAATGTACAAGGCAATGTGCATCATCTTGGAGGGATGCATCACAATGTTCAAGGTATTGTAAACATTCCTCGCCTTAGGAAGAAACATAGCCAAAGATGTATGTAGGAATTCTTCCCATTCTTAAAAGGAATATGAGGGAAGGAAGATCAAGATATATGATGTATCTAAACTCTACTCAAGGGTTTCCATGTTGGTGCCGAAAGGTGCCACAATCAAATTAGGAGTCTAAGGAAAAAATAAAGAAAGTGACAATCTAGAACCTAGTGGAAACAAATGTAGAACATGATCCAAAGACAATGAAGGATCGTCTAAATGCTACTCAAGGATCTCCAACCCAATTCCAGAATATGAAAAATCAATAGGCATAGAAATAATGAGGGTTTGAATGTGCCCCCATCACATCTAAAGAAAATGATGGAACTCCATAAGAGATAACACCAAAGAGGAGATGGATGTCCTCAATGGTGTCCTCTAAATCTACAAGATAAGACTACAAAAAAAACCTATAATGTCTATCAAGTATTCATCCCAAGTAGTTGTATCTAGAAGACAATGATCCTACTACATTGAATCATAGGAAGCCATGGATGAAACAACACTAGATTTAGATGGAGCAATAGGTGATGGAAATGAGATCTCAATGCATGTCATTTGAATACACTACTCATCCCTGGATGATGTGTCCACACAAGATGTCTAAGTATGAACACCAAATGTATTTACCAATGTTAGAATACATGAGTCTTCAGCTTCAAGATGTTGACACATAGATAAAGAAGATGAACCCTTTGAATCTAGATTAGGATTCATAGAAGTTGAAGTCTCAATGGAAGTCTCTGTAGGAGGAGACGGAACATGAAGAGAAGTATCCATGTCATCAAGATGCTCAACCTCTTCATCATAAGCAATTTCCTCTATTTTATCATCATTATATGGTAGGTTATCACAATCATCAAGGGGCACAAGACAGTCAATAATAGGATCATTTGCGAATGGAAGCTCATTCAAGTCTCCATGCATCTCTCAAATTTTGGTCCAAACTCAACATCTGATATGACATAGATAGTATTACTACCAACACTACAACCAATCAATCCTAAGACATGATCATTCTTGTTTTCCCATACTTTCTTTTGTCAATGAGTACTTGGTTCAAGAACAAGTCCATAAAGATAGAAAAAAAGGTGAAGTCACCTAAGATGTTTTAGGACTCTGTCTCACCAAGACTTATAATTTCCCTATTTTATGGTGATAATAGAATGATGAATTGAATAACTCATTATTGTCTATGATATTCTCCTCAAATTTTAGTCACACAATAGACCAATCAAGAGACTTAATCCAACAAAAGAACAAGATTACCCCCCAAATTCACTCAATCATGAGAGCCCCCAACAACATATGATCTTGGCACTTTATACTTAGTGCAATTACAACTACCACTTGCCAAATCAATGAAGTCCATTCTTGATCTTAATACATTGCATATGCCAAATTAGGCCACAAAACTAAAAATATAATTATAATAAAGAATGGAGTAAATTAGACCACACCAATGTGAAGTACAAAAAAAATTACACACTTTCAAAAAATTGCACCCAAAAATGTTACTGTATAAGCCCAAATGGAGCTCCAGAAGTTCTGAAAATGAGAACTGCTAAACAACAATTGTGAAAATCTATATTTTTTAAAAAAATAGACATCAAAATTAAAAACCATTTGTACCACTATGAATCCTATGAAATTATACCCCAAACCAAAAAAATCACTCTAAAAAAGGAGTTTGTATGACTAAGAACAAGGCCTACAATGTATGAGTGCAAAATTAAAATGAAATTTGGAGAGGGGGATCAAATTTGAAAATGGATGATGATCTCATATTGACATCATGATTGCATCAATATAAGTTGATGGAATATTCTCCTACTTATCAAAATATTGTCTAGAAGTTTGAAACCATTTGTGGTTTTCTCAAAACTACCTCTATACCTATAAAATTGCACGTAGAAATGTAAAATAGCTAAATTTGTGGTGAGAAATTACTTTTCCATTGAGGAGATGGTTTAGCCTGATAGATGTCTTGTTTGACATTGATATTCAAGAGGTGTTCTTTAGAGGAGAGGTGGCATGACCACCCACTATGATGGTGTTGTGGCTATAAGGCCATTGGTTGGGGGTATAAACCTTGTTGATTTAGGTTGTCAACCACTGGGGATTCCCCCACTAGTGGTTATGTTGACAACGGACTACTGATAGACATACCTTGCAAGTACATGGGGCTTGGCAGGTCAACACACATAGTACCTTGTCGGTACCCTTTTCTAATTTAAAAAAAAAAATCTTAAAATTAAATAAAAAATAATTTTTTTAAAATGTGTACAAACACCCAAATTTAGCAGAATATTCTACTAAACATGTTGATGATGCAAAGAATATTCTCTATTGTGCAATCCTTACAACCAAGGAGGGTAGAAATTTACTCTGATGGTTGTAGGTCAAGTGCTCCAAATTTTGATAAAATGATAATCAATCTAGAGGTTCTTGGTCCTTCTAGATGCAATGGTAGGGTAAGATTTGACCCAAAAATATGGCTACCTTTTATATTTGACAACCACCTCCCAACTTCAAACCCTTCTAGATCTTATCTCCAATGTCTAATTTAAACAAATCAAAAAGCTAAATTAACTTTCTTGGACACCTTGAACTAAATGGTGAGCTCAAATTTGCATCAACATGCTCTAAAATGAACCTATAATACAAAGCCACAAATAAGAAACCCTCCCAAATATGATATTTCTACCAAGTTTTTCTAATTCTCCAGGGCATCATTTGATGTAAGAGGAGCATACTCAACTTTTCAAGAGAAACCAAGATTTCTAACCTAGAGCTCTGAAAATACAAAGATGAAACAATCTTACGAGCTCTTATACCATTTAATCTAGTTGGTATAGAATGTTCTATACCATATATGATTTGGCTATGGAGGTAGCCACACATGATCTAGGAGCGTCAATGAAAGTACAAGAGAGACCCAACATAAAAGAATAATTATATTCTATCAAAGGATGCAAATATGTAGTATACATCAATATACATGAATTGATTAATATTACAATGAGAATCCCTTGGTTATATAGGCCAAGGTGAAACATAGGACAACATAGGATTATGAGAAGTGTCATAATCATATGACATAAAACACAAAAAATATGACTATCCTAATTGTGGCCTATGTGTGCCCTAAGTAAACTTAACTAGACAAGTGTGAATAGGATCTAATATAGAACCAACTAGGTATACTGTTTTACCCCATTCACACTAATACTTGCATCATCTTCACATGGACACATGCAGGAAACCATGCCCCTTACATCATCAACCATCTACATTTGCACCAAAATCCTATCCTTGAAGGGCCCACACACATTGGGATGTGTTTAAAAGTCTTCTCTTGTATAATCACATCCACTTGGCACCATTAATAGATTTTTGGGTCATGTAGGGAAGTAGCTAGGGCATCTAGTAAGGTTTCAAAACTCCAAGGTGGAAGTGGAAGTGGAAGTCAAGTTTGAACATGTTTGTGGGAGGTCAGAAAGTTTGCAAGTGAATGTATGGTAGGAACTAGGGAGATGAAATAAATTAGAGTCTAGAAGGATGGATGGAAGTTCTCAAAAGGAAGGTAAATTCTATAAGGGATAAGGGATGAAGATGAAAAGTTAGAACTATGGGGAAGGGAGGCATGGGAAGAAGTGCATAGGAGATAAACATTTTTGCAAGAATGAAAAAGGGATCATACAAGAAGTGGAGATTGGAGGGAGATGCAAAAATTCATAAAAGTGGGGAATAGAAGCAAGTATGTGAAGAGTGCAAACTTGTCCTAAAAGTTTGAATCTTGGCAAGGAATGGAGAAAACAAAAATGTGGACATGTAGGGAATTAGGACTAGGAAGGAAGGAAGAGTGCACAAATACATGTAAGGCTTGCAAGTTAATAGGGAGGCACTAAGAGGGTTGAAAGGATGCAAGAAAGTGAAATGTGGGATGAGGTAGGAAATTTGTGGTAAGTGTGATGGTATAGGAAACTTTTGTTGCAAACCCACAAGGGGAAAGAAATGCAAAGTACACTTGTGGAGATGCAAGGGATCATGGGAAGTGCATACTTCCACCTAGTGTCTGAAACTCTACAAGCAAAGAAGAAGAGTGGGGATGCAGGAAGTAAAAGAAAGAGAGAATTTTCTAAAAAAAGTGCAAACATCCATGAAAGCTATAAAACTACACAAAGACATAGGAAAAGAACAGAACACCCCCTACCCCATCCACCCCCTTGCCTCCAAACTTGGAAATTTCACTAAGTCGGCCTAACACAAGGATTTTGATGGGTGTAAAACACAATTTTGAGCATGAATTGAACAAGATAGCTCATTTATAATTTCTTAGGTTGGTAATCTATGATAGGCTAACAATGAGGACTTAAGGTAACAAAGAGGTATAAGACATAGACAATTTTGCATTTTAGGGCATAGAAGAATTAGTGCTAACGCGACCAAGCTTGGAACCAAGGATACCACTATTTATCGTATGCCTAGCCAAAAGTTATATGGTTAGATGCCTAGCCAAAAGTTATTCAATACCTTGCATCTTTGTTATGTTTCAACAAATACTTCCTAATCTAGTCAAAAACATTATAGAACATGCTTACAAGGCTCTTCTTTATAATTTCACTACAAATAATTCTTCAAAATGTGGCCAAATGCATCGAAAAATTAAGCTAAATTCACTTCAAATTCACCCAAAAACTCCTAATCTATCCCAATCCTCTATGCATTAGGATTAGGTGTTCTCATAAAACCTCAATTGCTCATACAATTTTATGAAGAAGATATGGACTTGTCCACCAATGCTTCACATAAAAAGAATTTGAATCCCTAAATGATATTTTTGGACACTCAATTTCTATATTTGACCAATCTAGTACAACATTAGCCTAAATAGTTTGTAGTTCCATGTTAATCTCACTAATACTCCTATTGAATTTTTTGCTAGAAATACACTAGTTTTATTTTTAAAAATAGATATGCGTTTTCTTCTAATAACTACCAATGGAAATAATCAAGCCATTCCCATAAAACTACAAAATGAGAAAACATACATGAATTGGAGAGCATAACACAAATATCAATCAAGAATAGGTCTCTTGTACAATAAATTGCTCAACAAACTCACAAAGATAGCATTGGTTTTATTGTGAATCAAGGATTAGTACATGATTTTCAATTCATTAAGTTGAAATTGAGAGATTCTAGAGAAAACTATATGTATTTTGATTTCATCAACATTTCATATCGCACTCTATCATCCATTATTAGGATGAGAGAAAATGGAGTGTGATCCAAAACCTTGATGAAATCAAAATGCATAATTTTTTGAGAATCTTTTGATTGCAATCTAAAGATTTTGCTCCAAAAATAACAACAATTTCATTGTGAATCTAAGATTTAGCTCCGAAAAAAAAAACACCAATTTCATTGTGAATCAAAGATTTTGACTCAAAAGAAATAGCACCAATTCCATTGTAAATCTAAGATTTTCCAAAAAAAATATAAATAGAGATTACCTAAGTCCTTCCACCAAACAAAATTATTATACTTAAAAAGATAATTCAAATTTAGATTAAAAATATTTTGAATGTACAAAAATAAATTACTCCTAAATAAATTTTTATATGATAAACTCATCAAATACCTAATATTTATTTGAAAAACCATTAAAACATAAAAAAATATATTTAGAACTATGAATACTTAAAAAAAAAAAAAAAAAAAAAACAATCCCACGAAACAAAAATTCACAAATGTAAATTTGTGCACATGATATGCATTTCCAACCTACAACCTAAAGAAGAATGGAGATATATTAGGAGAGCATAATGGTGTATTCTAGTTTCTTCAACTGCCTATATTGCTTACAGCCTAGCCCATGGAAAATATTTTCTCTTGCAACGCATTGAATGCACACAGGGCTCCCATCATTGGATGACTTTTGTTTATAAATGGTGAACTCCCAAAACAGTGCACTAATATATATAGCTATTGGCATTGATAGCAGTGTTTTAAAAAAAGTAGTTGATTCTAAAGGGCTGCTGCAAGGAAAGGAAATTGCTCATGTTATGAGCAATATATTTTAGTTGATTATAGGTTGAAATCCCTCTCTCTGAATATGCTCAAGACAGGGGTTCAACATGTGCACCCAAAACCTTGCCCCATGGAGCTGCTTAAATCCCTAAGGCTATATAATTCACCAAAAAGTTAAAACCTCAATGCTGCATAATTTACCTAAAGCCCTACTACCAAAGTTAGCCTAAAGGCTAAAAATTCTTGGCCGAAATTCTTACAAACTACCTAAACCACAAATTGAATTCTCCCTGTAGAACTAAAAATCTTTTTCTTTTGTTTAATCATTCAGTTTATTTAATATATAATTAAAAAATATTTTTATTAAACATCTAAAAAATTAAGAAGAGAGGAAGAAGAATTAGATGAGATTAAAGTGGGAAATGAGTTTGTCATTCTTACTTCATTTTTCATTTCCAATTTAATTTTGTCTAATTCTTCTTGAACTAATTTATGCCATTTATATGGGTGTTTAAGAAAATCAATTGAATTCTAAGATCATTTATTTTAACATTTATGTGAGTATCAATATTAGCTTGGAAGATTTTAATAAAAGTATCTAACAAAGGATTTCTTTATAGATAATAATAATATCACTCTAGAAACACTACAAAATTTTAAAAAGAAGGTAAATGAAATGAAACCTGGCTATAAAATTTATTATAAAATATCAAAAAAGCAGAAGAAAATAAAGAGAAACAACTTGAAAAACTTTGAACCAGTCATAAATCAAATTTGAGCGCGGGAAACTTTCATATACTGTTATATTCTAATGTACAAAATAAGCAGTGGTGGTTTTTTTAAGGTACTTTGGACCACATGCATTTCATAGAGTGGTATAGAATAGTCAGAATATAGAACACTAGTCAGCAACAAATGAAATTAAACTTATAGATATAAACGTCCATGTGGAAGTCAAAGTGTGTGCAGTCTGAGAAAAACAACATGCTTAGAGGATATAAAATTGAAGCATTTTATAAATGATGTAAATAAATGCTTAGATAAAAACAGCCTAAGACTTTTGTTGCAATGTCTCTATGCATTAGAAATCCCTGCTGCATCATTTTAAAGGCACAAGTTCAAAAATTGGTTAAATGTTGCTCTATTTTGTAATTATTAGTCTAGGGTTATACAGTTCAAGATGTCAAAAGAGCTTTCAGAAACATCATCAGGCATTTTCATGAGTCTTTGTAAATCAATGAACACAAAGCTGTGAGATGCTGTTTAGTAATGATAAAGCAAGAAGAATTTAAATATGCATATAACACATAAATGCAATCAAATTTAATAGAACAAAGCAAATTTAGGGGAATATAAATGCCATGGCATTGAGTTTTAAGCATTTTAATTGGGTCATACTCAACGGTGAATGTATGTTGCAAGGAACTTTAACAAATATATTCTATTTATTTCTCATTTACAAAAATCTGACTTCCATGCAGGACAGACTAAACTGATTTTGAATAGGAAATGCAGCCTATCTCGTTCAACAGAAAAGTCAATGAAACTGACATTTAACTAGCTACTTTCAACTTATTCAGTCTCAACTTCTTTAGTTTCTGCCTCCCTTAGGCTGCAAGTTATGTAATTGTCTATCGTAGTTGGTATGGCTTGTGTCTGTATTAATCTGTTTCAAATTGTGGTTGGCATAATTATTATTAAAATTATGCTAACATATGGTTGATACTTTTAATGTATATAATATATCATGTCTATTTTATTTCCTATTCTGTCTCACTTATTGTTGAAAGTAAATGAGAGAAACCAGAACCCTTAGTAGCTGTACAAAATAAACATTAAAAATAAGAAGGAATCACAAGATAAAAGAACTAAATTCTTAGTGCAACTGCTTCTAACGGTGAAAGAAGACTCAAAAACTTCTTCAAAAGGCAAAACCAATATAATATTAGTTTTTCCATCTATTGCTTTTTTTTTTTTTTTTAATGAAAATGCAAGTTATCTATTAAAATAAAATAACACCTCACAAAAAAATAACGGGTGGTTAAAAGGCACACCTGAGAGTCACATGGGCTAAGCCCAAAAATATCTAGAACAAAGTATCAAAGGGTATAGGACCCATATAAAAACAAAGAAAAAACAGAATTAAACAGCTAATGCCATTCCTGCAGACGGCGGATACCTGTCATCCAGTTTCCCCCAAATTTCCGCAGGGTCCAGGTTGACATGAGGCATTGCCCAGCCATCTTCATTTTCCTGTTCTTCATTCTGAACATTTGGCTCCTCGTGTTGAGGTGAGATAGCCAAATTTAACCAAGGGAAAACCTTAGTATTATCCCACCCTGTAGTTGGTGGATGAGAAGAACTAGGAGCACTCCAGCCTGCATTGTCCATTGCAGGCCAACCAGCATTACCTGCATTATCCATAACGGGTCACCCCACATTATCCCTAGCTGCACTAACAGCACGGCCAGAGGTCCATCCACGTGGACGTGGAGAGGCCAAGCACCTTCGCCGGTGAGCACCACGATGCGGAGCAGACTGGTAGTGAGGCCAAGAATCTCTAGCCGAACCACTTTTGCGTCTGTTAGGAGAGCAAGCTCTGACAAAGGATGGTGAGGGAGGAACATGAGCCACAGTGCAGGGAGCATTCCCCAATGATCTAACAACTCTTGTAAGTGAGCCACTTCCAAGGCAACTTTGTTAGCTTGCACTTGAATCTACAGAAGAACATTAGAACAAATAATAGTTTTAATGTACAGAGAAACATAAGTTCCAATTTTGCTTTCTGAAAATATACAAGAATTACGACCTTTCCATAATGCAAATAAAATCTCCACCCTGAAAATATGCCAGATTTGAGTAAATTTTTCAAGAAACCTGGGTGAATCACCCAGCAGGATGATTTGCTAAGTTAATGGCTCAGGTCTGAAAGGGCAAAAAAAATCATGAATCCATAACCAGAATTGCTGAGCTCTGGTGCAATACCAGAAAAGATGCTAAATCGTTTCAACTTGTCCACAAAAAGGACAACGGGGATCCTGGATCCCAAGGTGAAACAACCTAATACCAACAAGCAAGCCTTGAAAGAGAATGCACCAGGAAAAATGAGCAAGTTTTGGCTCAAGAATGGTAGACCAAACAATTTTAAACTTGGAATGCCAAAGACTTAAAGAGCTATGAATAAGTCAGCGCATATTAAGAGTGGAAGCCATAGGTAAATGAGTTGAAAGCCACCTGTAAGCCATCTATGGCTTGAAATAATGCAAAGGTGTGTCTGGATACCATTTCCAGTCCTTCCACCATGGCTTGTTGAACTGAATTCCAACCTTATGCAACATTTCAGGTGGAATAGCCATGATGATTTTGTCATAAGTAGGCTTATCAACTTTTGAAAGAGAAAATTTTACACAGAATGCTTCCTAAGCCAAAAGGCTCATAGTCCTATGAAACATATTCTAAATGGTTTGAACACTTTTTTGTGAAATTTGAAAGCCTTCAAACCTTGCAATTTAGCCAAAGGTTGAGTTGCAGAAGCTAGGAGAGGTGACCACCAAATATTAAAGTGATTGAATGAAAGACCAGCATGAAAACCATCACTAGACTAGCATAACCAAGGTTTAATTTTTTCCCAGGCTTTTCAAATGCTCCTAACCACAAATGTGCCTGAGATTTGAATTGGTTCTCTCATGACAAGAAGAGTAGAAAAACCAATTCCTTTCCAAGTCGGTTTGTGCATAGGATGTCCCATTTCAATGTTATGCCAGAGTAAAACCTTCCATGCCTCACAGCCAGTGAGCTCACGAACAATCCATTTGACAGCCAAGGCAGTTCCTTGGCAGTGAGTAGAAAGAATACCAAGTTCTCTAGAATCTTTGGGAAGGCAGCAAAATTCCCATGCAACACGGTGAAAACCATGGTGAGTATCAAAAGAGGTCCATAGGAAATCCTGCAAGAGTTTTTCTAGTTTGGCATAAGAGATTTTTGAAGGAGCCCAATAAGAAGAATAATAAACATGGGTTGCAACCAAGATCTTAGAACAAACTTGGAATTTGTCATCCAGTGAAAGAGGCTTAGTAATCCAGAATGCAAGTTTTTGCCTCCACACGGGTAAGAACAGCTTGCCATAGGGTGGCAAAAGTGCCCTGGAATGCAAAAGGAATACCTAGGAATCTAAAAATTTCACCATGACCAACCCAGCGCCAGCCATATTGCTGAAACCAATGAGGAGTGGGAAGTATAGATTGTTTATAGCATAACGTCTTGTGCTACTGAATGGAAGAACTGGAGGCCAAACAAAAGGTCTCCAGACAACCAAGAGCATTTTTAACTAAATTTTCTTCTTCCAGTAAGGTTAAAAAGGAGTCATTAGCAAAATGACCATTAACCAACTGGCTGGAAGAATTTGGTAAAGAAATACCATGAACAAGCCTATTGGAAACTGAATGAGCAAGAAGATAACCAAAACATTCTGCTACAAGAACATACAGGCTTGGGGCAAGAGGGCATCCTTGGCGGATTGATCTGAAAAGGCCAAAAGTATGAGACTGGTGGCCATTGATAGTGATGCAAGCAGAAGCATCTGAAAAGAGTATTTTGACATATTGAATAAAAGAGGGTCCAAACCCTAATGCTACAAGTATTGCAAGGATAAAGTGCCATTCAATGCGATCATAAGCCTTAGCAAAATCAATTTTTTTAAAAAAATGCTTTTTGGTTTGATTTTCGAGCCCATTCCATTCCCTCCCAAACTGCAATAATATTATCTAATATATATCTGGACTTAATGAAGCTTGTTTGTTCAGGGCAGACAATCAAAGGAAGCAGGTTGCGGAGTTTGAGCGAAAGGGCTTTAGCAATGATTTTGTAGGAGACATTAAGGAGGGTAATGGGCCTCTAGTTGCAAATATCCTTCGGATTGCCAGCTTTAGGTATGAACTTAATGTTGCCTTGATTTATAATATTTCCTAAAGAATTGGAATGAAATGCTTCAAGGTAAACATTGTGTAAATCTTTTCCTAAACAATCCCAAAGGGATTTGTAGAACTCACAAGGAAAGACATCAATTCCAGGTGCTTTCCCATCTGCCATAGAGTAGACAGCTTCTTTAAGGTCTTCAATGGTCAAAAGTTGATCACAAAAGCGAGTCTGGGCTGAGGACAGCCTGTTTGGAACAACAACAAGACAATCTTGCAAAGCAGTTTGTCACTTAGGAGTGTAATCTTGAGCAGTGAAAACTTTTTCATAATGTCTTACAAAAGCCTGGAGAATGTCTGGCAGATCTGTATGAACAACATTGTCCTCTTTGATTTGCTTAATACCATTTGAGGAATGTTTAACTCGAAGAGCAAGAAATAACTCCATAGAAACACGGTCCCTAATTTTTAGCCAGTGCATTCTGGCTTTAAGTTGTGCTCCTCTAGCAGCATGGCAATCAACCATTTATTTTTGATGCCGTAAATTGGCAACAAGGACTTGCTTAGAAGGAGAAAAAGGCTCAGCAACGAAGGCTTCAGAAGCAAATTTCAAAGCAGTGACAGTAGATTCATAAGCCCTTCTCCTAAAATTGGCCTGCTAATGGCCATAGATGCAAAGAAACCTCATTGTGCGAGTAATAGCATCATTCCACTACTTAATCCAGCCAATAGCATGCAACAGCCGACATTCTAAATTCCAAACAGTTGAAATGTGTGCCAAGGTGGGTTGATGAGTAAGCAAGGAAGTGTTCAGAAAAAAACTAAGATTTCATGGCGCGTGGCTGAGTGAGTTGCCACTCAATGGCAAACTGAATTGGAAAGTGATCTGACAATGTCACATCCACTAACGACTGTACAGGAAGGGTGGATGACGTGGAGAAGTTAAAAAAAGATTGTGCAGAAATCATAGCACGATCAAGGTGTTTAAAGGCCCTGTCATTTCCAACCCAAAAATTGTACCAAGTATGTCATAAATGACTGGAGTGATAGCGGCCAACATTGGGATCAAAAAATCCCAATTTATTGCACATATGGAACCACGCCTCTCTTTCGCCAGCTGGCCACCGAAAAAGCAAAACACCATCCTTGTCGGTAGTTGTTTCAACCATATTAAAATCTCCACAAATAAGCCACATTGCCATGGGCAATGAATTCGCAATCCACCGCCACAAAACAGATCTTTCTGACGCATCATTTGAAGCATAGACATTAATAATCCCAAAAGAGTTATTATTAATATTAAGAAGAGTCTAGACTAATCGGTTGGTGGGATGCACCCCATGATCCACCATTGAATCATGCCACTGAGGGGACAAAAGAGTAGTTACACCACCTTTGCCAGCCTCATGGGTGGTGGAAAATAGTTTATTGGTTGGCCAAATACAACAGCAAGCCGAAGACAAAAGAAAGCTTGTAACTTGAACTTCTTGCAGGCATAGAACATCAAGAGAAACATAATGATGGAGAGCATCACAAACAGAGTACTTCCTAGAGAGGTCAGTGAGACCTCTAACATTCCAAGAGAGAAAATTCATTTAAAATCCTCCAACATCTCCCCAGAATCTAGGCTTCCAAATGAAGAAAAACTATTATGAAGAAAGTCGGTGGGGTTGGACCCAAATTGGAGAGGAGGGATTTGATGTTTTTTAAGCTCCTGAACAAATTCTCCCTCCTCAGGAAGCTCACGGCTAGGAGAGCACCTGCGAGGCGTCACAAAAGAATTAACACATGCTCTTGCCCTTGGCGGTGATGCTTGATGCAAAGGCAGCACAAGAGGACTCTTATTGTTGTCCTTCCTGCCATTCGCAGAAAGCTTTGAAACCTCTTTAACTGCTTTGGAGGGTTTAAGAACATCCGCAGAGGGGTTCACTCTATTTTTGTGATTGGTAACAGTAGCCCAAGTGTCCATTGGTTTAGAAACCACCTCCTTGGGCATAGTTACTACATGGTTTGCTACAGGGCATGCCTATACAATCTCCCTGGGAGGAACCCAAGTTCTAGGCACAGCAAGAGGACAATCCCTAATTTTATGCTCTGCTAACTAACAACAATAGAAAGTATTGGGCAAATTGAAGTATGTGATTTTCTGGGTGTGCCGAAGGGGGGCAATTTGAATGTCAATAAATTCCTTGAGGTCTTTCAAAAGATCCACCTCAACACAAACACAATTTGAGGGCATGTTTGAAAGAACCTATCAGGTTCAACACAAATAACTCTTCCTAAAGAAGAGGCAATGTCATGCAGGAAATGCAGACAGGGCAAAGGCAAACCAAGGAATTCAATCCACATAGGAACTCTGTGTTTGGTATCATTAGAGGCCACAAAATCTAGTGTCCACTGTTGGAAGACCAACAGGGAAGACTGAACATACCAAGGGCCATGGTTCAAAATTGCTTGAACATGGCTAACTTCCGCAAAGCAGAAAAGGAAAAAGCCTTTGGTCAGATTCTAGACCATATCAAGGTGGACCCCATGAGGGACCCAAGCCTTTTGGACCTATTCTTTGAGCATAGATTCAGGGGGAGTTCTCCCTACAAAATAACCAATGAGAGTATGCTACTCTAACCATAAACAAGTAGTATCAAATTCCTGTGATGGTAAGATCACATCAGTAGGAGAGTCTGAGGGCTTACCTCATGGAACACCTTCAGAACAAACTTTCAGGGACGCTTGGCCGGTAGAGGAGCCATTGTTCAGAGCCGAAGAACCACTGACACCAGCAACAAATGTTGGGTTAGAAGCGGTAAGTGGCATTTAAATGGCCAAGAAGCTGCAATAAATGTGGGCGTATAGAAAAAAAGGCTATACTTCCTGTGCCTAGAGTGCAGTATGAACCTAGAGAGATAATGGTGGCCAATTTCAAAAATATGCAGAGTAAAAAAACTTTCCTTCCTCGATCTTTTATGCCCATCTATTGCTTTTGACATACCACATAGCTTTTAAACATTCCAAGATAGACTTGGAGTACCTAATGCAAAAACCTAATCAAATTATATTCTAAGATATCACACAACTTACATAAATATGACATGTACCCTAATGCAAACAACAGTCAACTTATATTAGAATATAACATACATTACAAAACTAATATTATTATTGAGAATATTCTTTATAAATATCATTATATTATAGTATTTAATTAATTAGAGGTATTTTGAGCACCAATGTACAAGGAAAAAACTAATACTAAAACTAGTCTTTTTCATTGACAAAAATACATTATTGAAGCTATTAAAGCTATTTTTTGGCTGATAGGCCATTCTATATGTGCACACATCTTGTAATTGCCAAAAAAATTTGGTAGTCCTAATAAAAAATAATTTTTTTAGTAGTCCTTCCCTAATAAAAAATATTTTTTTGGTAGTCCTTCCCTAAAAATAGGCCAGAATTTTTGTGGTTTTAATTACCATGACTAATTTTGTAAATACACACCCAAAAAAAAATATTGCTCTTGGCTGTTACTTTAGAATTCATGGTGTTTCATTTATTTCCTTTGCGGTTATATTTTCTATTTGCTTTTTCAAAATTATATATATAACCCCTCCTTCCCGCTTCAACATCACATCTTTCGGCTTTGGGTTTGTTTCTTGGGTTTTGGTAAATTTTCTTGGCTTTTCTTCTCTGTATGAAGATTTTTTTAGGTTATTATATGTCTCCATAGTCTATTATTTGCATGCAGAATACAGCAGCCAGAATTTTCCATAGTATCTCCTACGCCAGATAAAAGCAAGGGCAACGGAAGGGCCCCAAGGAAAGAACCTCCCATAGAAAGACCTGTGAACAAGTTTCATGATCTGTATCCTGATGCCAATGAGTTCTTGTGTCTGATTTTCATGATCGGCCATTTGATAGCATTGAATTTGTAAATCTTACCTCTATCTTCAAATGAATAATGAATCAATTCTCTAAAACTACCTTTGCAAGGTTTCATGTTTTTTTTAGAGCCTTCCAATGCAGGCCATTGTTGCAACGTCTTTTTTAGAAAGTTTCTTTTATCTGTTATCAATGAAGAAAAGCTGCCAACACATGCAAATTGATTAATTTTTTTTGTATTAAAATTTAATTCAATTACAAGGAGAAATACATAGATTACAAGAAATAAAAATATACATAACAAAATAGACCTCAAATCAACATCCAATAGAAAAGGCTACAAATCATAACAATATACATAAAAGAAGGCCTAAAAGCCTCCAACAACAACTATAATAATTTTTATTTCTTACAATGAAACCCTAGCTACCAAAATTACAGAATCTAAAAATAATTTCCTGCTTTCTTCTACGGAATGATTGCATGCTCAATGAAGAACTCATGGGAAACCTAAATGAATCAATGAAAGTTTGAATCTGCAACATGCATTCAAAAAAACTTTAATCTACAAATGCATCAAAGAAAACTTAGGTTAAGGTTTTTAAAAAGATTAAAATAATTGCAGTTAGAAAATATAATAGAAATGGGTGTTGAAGAAAGAATGATATTTTTTCAAAAGATTCTTCTTTCTAGCTTCTTCCTTACTTACAAAACATAGAAATGAAAATGAAATTAATTGAAGAAGTATGCATGAAAGAAGGAAGAAATCAAAAGAATTAGAAAAAACAATAGGTTTATATAAAAATAAACTTTATTTTATTAAGTAAGCATATCCGTACAAATAGGAAAAAAATTACTTTATTCATTTTATTAAATAAATTAGGAAAAACAATAGGTTTTATATAAAAAATTACTTTATTCATTTTATTAAGCAACCATATCCCTACATTATAGAAAATAGATAACTTAATTGGTGTGGATGTTTATGTGTCATTTAATTTGAATTTATCATAGAGTAGTATTTATATTTTAATTCAAATGTAAATGTAATTATTTAAAAGAGAAATCAAAATAAAATAAAATAAGTATGCTTAAAAAAAAATGAAAATAAAAAGAAAAACAATAGGATTTATATGTTATCTTTAGGGTTGTTCAAAAAAATTACATTCACCATATCCTTATATTATAGAAACTATATTTCTTTTGATTAGAGTAGTATTTATATTTTATTTTAAATGTAAATGTAATTATTTAAATTAGAATGTATATATTACATTATTTAATATTTAATTTAAGTTTTATTTAAATCCTTATAAAATACCTAATTAATTTATTGGTTTTATGGTCATTTTAAGTGAGGTAAAATTAAATAGATTTATTTGTTATAGGTTTTTTTAAAACTTAGTTTAGGGTTTTTAAAAAATTAAAATAATTAGACCTAGAAAATATAATAGTAATGGGGGCTGAAGAAAGAGCATTTCATGATATGTTTTCAAAAGCTGCTTTTTTCTAGTTTTTTCCTTACCTACAAAACACAAAAAAACTCTTTACAAATAAGAAAAAAGTTACTTTATTCATTATATTAAATAAATTAGGAAAAGCAATAAGTTTTATATAAAAAAGTATTGTATTCATTACACTAAAGATATTAAGAATACTATTGACTTCTCTATTAATATTAATTCCTATAAAATATTAATTCCTATAAATATAGGAGATTTTACATTGATATATGAAAATAGTGTTTACATATATTAACATTATAGTTTTTTTAGTTCTTAATTTAATCTTATTAGTTTGAAATTAGTTCTTATTTATTTTTATTAAAAAATATTTTACATATATTAACATTATAGTTTTTTTAGTTCTTAATTTAATCTTATTAGTTTGAAATTAGTTCTTATTTATTTCTATTAAAAAATATAGGAGATTTTGCATTGATATATATGAAAATAGTGATTATTTATATTAACATTATATTTTTTTTAGTTCTTTAAAAAAATATATTTTTTTTAGTTATCTAAAAAATAGTTTAGTTAAGATTATAGTTCTTATTTAATTTTATTAAAAATATAGGAGATTTTAATTGATTATATGAAAATAGTGTTTATTTATATAACATTATAATTTTTTCTAGTTCTTTAAAAAAATAGTTTAGTTAAGATTTAAATTTAATCTTATTTAACTAAATTTTATTGGTGTAAATGTTTTGTTTCTTAATCTATTTTGAAAAAAATGTACTTTCTTTGTTTACAGGTAGCACTTATGGTAAAGCATTGTGGACTACATTCCAAACAGTTGTGACTCTGGACACAATTTTTCATCAACAAAAGCATGATCTAGAATAAGTTAGATTTAGAGAAATATTAACAAACATCAGGAATGCAATTGTAAGATATGATGATTGGGAACTCCTTATGGGTCAAACAAATGACTCAATAGGTCTTGATGAGCATATAATATTTGATGCATCTATGCATTTATATGCCACAAATAGTATGGTTCTACTCCACAATAAGAACATGCTAAAATCACTCAATATGCCAGTTGCACGTAGTGTGTCTACATACACCCGACATATAGAATCACATGATGTTGATGATGATCATTTGGATAGGGTGGTTCTACTATGTGTTGGCCAACGTGTGATGTCGGTATACAATTTGTGGGTAAATGTTGGATTAGTTAATGGAGCACTTGGTACTATAAAAAATATAGTTTATCATCAAGGTACTCAACCACCAGAGTTGCTATTATGTGTGATTGTAGAATTTGATATTTATGTGGGTGTGCCTTGGGATGTTAACAACCCAATGTTTGTCCCTGTTTCACTGTTACAAGAGGCAGTCGTACACAAATCCCCCTCAAAATGGCATGGGATTTAACAATATATAAGTCACAAGGGTTAACATTAGATAGGACAATAATAAATATTGGTGATGTAGAGAGGGCGGGTTTAACATTCACTGCTATCTCTTGAGTTAAATCTTTCAAAACATTGAGAATATCACCACCATTCTCATTTGAACGATACATTAAGATATAAAATACAAATTATGTTAAGAATAGGAAAGATGAAGAGCATCGATGGCAATCGTTGTCTTTTCTCCTTTGTCCAGATTCCTTAACTCTGAAGCATTTCATGGACTATTCCCATATACAATATGGAATGGTGATTTACTAGTACTCCTATTGACAGAATTATTGTAAGAAAATTCTGCCTGTGGTAAAATCAAATCCCATCCCTTGCGCTTATCTCCTACTAAGCATCATAGTAGGTTACCCAAACTCCTATTCACCACTTCGGTCTGTCCATCAGTCTGTGGATGGTGTGCAGAACTGAACTTCAAATCTATCTTCAACTTCTTCCACAATGTCCTCCAAAAATAACCAACAAACTTGGTAACTTGATTTGAAACTATGCTCTTTGGTAGACCATGTAGTCTCACCACCTCCCTGAAAAATAACTTTGCTATATGAACAGCATCATTAGTCTTCTTGCAAGGAATAAAATGTGTCATCTTCAAGAATCTGTCAACCACCACAAAAATGAAATGATGTCCTCTCTGTGTCCTTGGTAAACCAAGAACAAAATCCATACTAATATCATCCCACGGCTTCTCGGGTATAGGTAATGGCTGATATAGCCCTGTATTTTGACTTGTTCCTTTTGCCATCTGACACACTCTGCAACTTTGCACAAATTTCCTCACATCCTACTGTAATTGTGACCAGTAATAATGTTCACCAACAATAGCAATGGTCTTATCTCGACCAAGGTGTCCAGGTAATCCTCCACTATGTTTCTCCTTTATTAGGTTCTCTCTGATGGAACTCCTCGGAATGCACAACTGGCTTCCTCTAAACAACATGCCATCTTGGATTATGTAATCCAACCATTTTGCCCTATCCAAAGTAACAGGTTCCAAACAAGCTTTCCAAGCCTTTGCAAAATCTAGATCTTCAGGATACAAACTTTTGAGTTCATCAAACCCAACAACCTCTATCTTCATTTATGTGAACAAATTTTGCCTTCTGCTAAGGCATCTGCAATTCTGTTGAACTTCCCACTCCTGTGCTTCAAAACAAAAGTATAACTCTACAAAAACTCAACCCATTTTAAGTGCCTTTGATTTAACTTTCCTTGACTATTAAGATACTACAAAGCCTGATGATCAATATATAAAACAAACTCTTTTGGCAACAAATAATGTCTCCATTTCTTCAAAGCCTGAACTATTGCATAAAACTCCTGATCATAAACAAAATACTTTTTCTTGGCATCATTAAGCTTCTCACTAAAATAGGCAATGGGCTTACCTTCTTGACTTAGAACAACTCCTATACCACTACCACTAGCATCACAATCAACCTGAAATACCTTATTGAAATCTGGAAGTGCAAAAATAGGTTGTTCTACGACTTTCTGCTTCAATGTATCAAAGCTCTTGTCTACTCCTTTAGTCTTTCTAAACTCTTTTCTATCCCCTCTCATTGTCTCAGTTAGGGGTGCACAAATGCTACTAAAATTCTTGATAAACTTTTTATAGAAACTTGTCAAACCATGAAAAGATCTTACCTCAGAAGCACTCCTTAGCATAAGCCATTCAATGATAGTCCTCACCTTCTCTGGGTCCATCTTAAGACCTTCCTCTAAGACAACAAATCCCAAGTATACCAACTCCTTTGCAAAGCTACATTTCTTCAAATTAATCAACAACTTCTCATCCCTCAGCTTCTCCAAAACTCTTCTGATATGCATCATATTCTCATCCCAAGTCTTACTAAAAATTAAAATATCATCTAAATAAACAATAACAAAACTTCCCAAAAATTCTTTCGATACATTCATGAGTCGCATGAATGTGCTTGGTGCATTGGTTAGCCCAAATGGCATGACTAACCACTCAAACAAACCTTCCTTTGTCTTGAAGGTTGTCTTCCATTCGTCTCCTTCCTTGATATGGATCTGGTGATACCCACTCTTCAGGTCAATTTTCATGAAGTACTTGGCTTCACTCAAACAGTCCATTATGTCATCCATTCTTGGCAATAGAAACCTGTACTTGATCATGATCTTATTGATGGCCCAAGAATTTGTACACATTCTCCATTCTCCATCTTTCTTTGGTGCTAGTATTGCAGGTACCACACATGGAATTAGGCTCTCCCTTATCAGTCCATTCCTTAACAGCTCTTAAACTTGTCTATTTAGCTCTTCACTCTCTGCAGGAGTCATTCTGTGGGCTGCCTTATTCGACAAACTAGCTCCTAGTATAAATCCATTTGGTAACTTATCTTCCTCACCAGTGGTAAACCTTCTGGTACATTACCAGAGATAATATCCTAAAATTCTTCCAACATATCTGAGACTTTTGCTGGTACATCTTCACATTTCTCTTGACTAATCTTAGAAATCAATGCAAAGCAATGACGCTCATGCTTCATACCCCCCAAAAATTTCCTACCATCTACCAAGCAAACTCTGGCAGTACTACATACCTTTTCTTCCACCTCCTTTAATGGCTTCAACTTATGACAAACTCCATCCTTTGTTAGGGAATATGTGTTTGCACGACGATCATGGACAGCGCTCCTATCATACTACCACAGCCTCCCCAACAGCATATGACATGCATCCATTGGTATGATATCACATAGCACCTCATCATGGTAGTCCCCAATCTTGAACTTCACTAAATACTACTCATTGACCAAAGGTCTATGGTCCTTTTGCAACCATGCAATCTGATATGGATGTGGGTTCTTTCTTCTTGTCAACTTCAACTTGTCAACGGGTAAGTGCAAAAAGATGGGGGGCCAAAAAGTGGCCAAATTATTTTTTTTTTAAATAATACAAAACGCGAGCGCATTATAACGCACTCGCATTATGGCTTGGTTTTGACGAGCCTTAGGCTCGTCAAAACCAAGCCATAATGCGAGTGCGTTATAATGCGCTCGCATTTTGTATTATTTAAAAAAAATAATTTGGCCACTTTTTGGCCCCCCATGCTCGTCAAAACCAAGCCATAACGCGCTTACGTTATAACACGAGTGCGTTTTGACTTGCTATAAATTAAAAAAAAAATTCTATCTCATTTCATTTCTTTCTTCTCCTCTATGCCCTTGGCCTGCAAACCCTAAAAAGTGCGCTCGCATTTTGTAAAACTCAATTCAATACAAAAACCTTATCGATTCATCGCCAAAATGTTGCCACGACGTCGAGCACGCCAAAGGAGTGAGTTATATTTGTTTTTTTGTTTGAATTTGTTTCTAAATAGGTAGGTTTGAGTTGATTTTTGATGTATATTTCGTTAATTGTCAGGAAATGTTAATGCACCTCCTCCTCCTCCTCAAAATCCACAAAATTCTGAGGAAATACCTGTAGAACAACAACCTCCTCCATCCATTCCTTGACATGCCCCTAGAGCACAAGAAAATATAATGGGGCAAATTGAAAACAACAAAAAAGAAATTGAAGATATAATTGCAAGGTTGAAAGATCCTTCCACTTCAACCTTGCATAGGTCCACGCTTGTTGAATCTCTTGAATCTATGTTATCAAATGTAGATTTAATTAGCAAGCAAATAACTAGTTGGATGGATACGAGGAGAGAGTTTAGAGATTATTATGCAGACAAGATGTGAAAAAATTACAAATCACAAAATTAGACTTGTGTTCGATTTTCACAAACCCACAAACAAATCAACCTCCACCCATTACATGCAAGAGGTTCCCTATCCATTGGTGCAACAACCAAGCGATAAGGGACAATTTTGGGCAGAGGTGGTGGATGGTTTTTGACCATCCTCCATGCAATAATAATGAGGTCCCGCAATACTTTTTGAGGAAACTCTACTATGAGTTTGTCCTCAATAAAGTGCCAAACTATTTTGATATGCAGGACTTCCAGGGTAGAGGTGGTGGGTCAGCACAAGATAGACTAGGGGCACATCTTGACCCACAGTGAGTAGTGAGATGAGTAATTAGCAGACCAGCCCATGAGCATGTTTCTATCCTTTCCATTGTGAAGGAGAGTGTTGAGGTCGATACACTTTAGTCCATTAGTGTCTTGACCCAGAGTATCATAGAGCATGTCGGTCCTGCAGCACAGAGTAGGTTGGGAGATAGTGTGAGGAGTAGGGTCCCACCCCATACTTGTCAGACTTGCAGGTCAGCCTATGGTTAGGACCCCATGGATAGTCAGGACGTAGGTGCACATGCTACATCTGTAGCTAGGCAGATGGTGATGACAGATACCCTCCTGAGTGAGACTTTTGGCCTTGATACTCAGGTAAATATTAGCAAGTTTATTGAATTTAATTTATTAAATTTTATTTTTGAAATGCAAGATTAACTAATTTAAATTGATAATTTTAATAAAATTTTAGGGTCATAGCGTCGATGCAGTTTTCAGTGGTTCGCCACCTGCATTTTACACTAGATCATCTACTGTCAGGGTATGTAACTAGTAAACAATTATAAATATTACATGTGAATAGCATCATTATATGAATGGTATTCTAATATCTGATTTTAGATGTTGAATAGGTTAATATTGTAGATTTCACGGCAACACCTGCCAGTGGTGGTGGACTTCAAAGCTTTACAGAGGTAATAAAATAAATAGTTTAATGAATGAATTGTACTTACTAGATTTTTGCATGTGTCTTGTGTGCTTTATTATGTGTACTTCCATGTTTATATGAACGTGTTTGTATGTTAGGAGCCATGATTTGCATCACTATTATAGTTTTTGTAATTGAATAATGTTGTTTTATTTCCAGATGATGTAGGCTGCGGAGACACCTCCCCATGTTCAAAGGGCAATGGAGCATGGTGTGGCCTCTGTGATTCATAGCTCCATGGAATTGACAGGGGTATGAGGCAGATTAGTAAATTTTAATTTACATTCATTGTTATAATTGTCTATTTTTGAAAAATCAAAAGATTATTGATTCGAAGTTTAATTTCTATCTAGATGGTTTCTATAGGACATGACATCACCAGGGCCTATTCCTGCTACTGAGACAAGTGAGGAGACAGATTATATGTTAGTGGTAAGTGATTATTTTGTTATATGTTTCATTTTTTATAACATGTAATTTCTATATATTAATGTCTATACTTTTTATTGTAACAGTTAAAGATGCAGGAAGAACTAAATAGGAGGAGCAGTCCTCGGGTTCGTAGTAGACCACCCACATGCATGTCTCCATCCCCTAGAAGATCAAAGGCTGCCCATCTCTTCACCAGCCAGAGGGGAATAACTTTTTATTGTGTTCCTTTGTTGTTTGCCTATATGGCATTTGTGGACATATATTTTGTATTATATATAGTTGACATTGTATGCTTATATGGCATTCTTGTAAGCCTATATGGCTATTTTGTATATATGTTATACTTATATCGACAGATATTGATGTATGCCTATATGGATATTTGGTTAATACAAATCTTTTTTATTGATGGCGTCCATACTTGCATTATAAATCCACATTTGAATGGATATTTGTAGATGGCTACTTCAAATATTTAAAGTCCAATTGTATTACATAGGATGTTTGTTGATCCAATAAGCTAGCTATTATTATTCAAGTATCACCTAAACCTCATTTTAGAACTAAAAGATAAAAGTTGTATTTAAAAAAAAAATGAATCATCATGTTATTCTTTATGTTTGAGATCCTGAAAATGACTAAGTCTGGTAGCCTGATACCCTGAAACACTAGGATGGATATCCAAGTCATTAGGATGATTGTACCTTGAGAAAAAGTCATTAAGATGAGCACCTAAAGGAGACTTTCTTAAACATTCAAACATTGAGCAACAAGCATGAAGGGTTAAGGTGCAATTTGCAACTCATAAAGCCTCAAAAGGGCGCCCAACTTAGATAGAGCATTCATTTAAGACAAGGCGCCCATTGACACCTGTTCCACCATAAAAGTGCACCTAAGGTGGAAGGAGAACAAGCCTCTAGTAAGTGAAGTGCACCTATTGTCTAAACCACTTCATTATGGCACCCTAGCATGAGGAGGAGTATATAAGTCAATAGGAAATGGTGCCTAGAATGCAAATGAAGGACTAAGTGGAATTTTCAATAAGCATCAATTCGCCTTGAGCTTTCAATAAATACATTAAATTGAGCCCCATAAGCCTAGGTGCCCTTTGCCTTCAAAAGAACCTTGTATCGACATCAAGAGTTGGTCGTATCAGTATATCGGCAGACCTTGGTTAGGCTTCGCTGATAGTGGTCTGTCTTGTTGATGAGTGTGGTTCGAAGTTGAAGACATCGGTGTATCAGAAGATAATCCCATCAGTGCATCAGAAGAGTAGTTGAGAGCTTCACTGATGAAGGGGGTCACACCGACAGTCAAAATCCATCGGTGTATTAGCCCAACGAGATTAGAGTTCACCAATGTTTGGAGTCTCACCGACGGGTGTGGTCCAAAGGTTGTCATTAGTGAGAAAGGTGTGTCGGCAGAAGAGTTTTTGAGTGTGCCGATGGTATTAAGTCCTACCGATAGGCGAGGGACTTAGAGTCTCATATCAGAGTGACAAAGACATCGATGTGAAAGGATATAGAGTCACCAATAGCGGTCTGTCTGATCGATAAGAGTCAATGATGGGATGTTTGTCAGAAGTGAAATCAAACGGAGTCATGGTGGCATCAGCCTATCAGCTGATGCAATTTTAAGCTCGCTGATGGTATGTTATCTTGCCAATAGTGAGTTCAAAGGTTCAAAAGTTGATAATTCTATGCTTCCACGGTGTGCTCTGTATCAGACACTCATCCCTACTATAGTCTAGCATTCTCTAGTTGTGTTCTCCACTTTGTTTTGTGAATGCCTGTGAAACTTGCAAGAAGTATAGGAGGCATGAGAATCCCTCCATGTTGTTTATCAAGTTGAATGATCTATGACACATCATGTATCATTAGAAAATATTCTCAAAGAGAAAGCAAGTGAAAATACTCAAAACAACCCATAACAAGGTGGAGAAGTTTAAAGGATGGAGGTTGCAACACTTTCCAACCTCATAGCCACACTAGTCCAACAGATCAGGATGCTAAATGATGGAGGTGTTGAGAAACCTCTAAAGGACAAAACTATAGAAAGACCAAAAGTTAAAACAAATCCATTCAACACTAGGGTTGAGAAAAACTAGGGGTCAACTCAATCTTCCCTATCTAATTTTTTTTTTTCAAAAAACTAGTAATGACACTTTCCCACATCTTCAACAACCTAGTGGAGCTTATGCGCCACAAAATCATGTGACTCCCATAGTGTATCATCCCATCACTATCCAACCAATGTATCTAGGATATCAAACAAATGTGTAAATGAAAAATCAACTTAGTACACAAGCCCCATCCATGGGTCTCATGTTCATAAGAACTCCAACTTCTGAAGATTCCTTTTCAGGAACCTACTTAGACTATTTAAAAGAACCTCTTGACTTAAAAATTCATAATATGTTATTATTACATCCCCTCCCAGATGTACCAAAATTCAAAGGGGAAGGGAATCCAAATTCCCACATCAAGGCATATATGATGACTGTAAGAGAGATCTTCCCTTGGGACATAGTTGTGGCTAGGATATTTCCCAAGACCCTTGAAGGAATCATGTTAAATTAGTACTATTACCTTCCAAAGGTCTCTATACATTTCTTCATACAACCCATTGGTGATTTTGTGATACCTTTCAATATGAACAAATTGGTCAAGGCAAGAATTTGAGAGTTCCTAAGTATGAAATAAAATGTTTAGTTATTGGTACATTTTTAGAAGTTGGAGGCAAGTCCTTTATTTGTCAACTAGTGCCCTAAATATGGCCCATAGAGAAATCTATAACCTCTTTTTGCATTTTGTAAATAGGGATACAAGGGAGGAGGTTTAGAAGTTACCTTATAAGTCTTATGAGGAATCTTTAGAAAGTGCATTAAGAATTGATCAAGCCACAATTAGTAGTGGGTAAAGGGTTTATAGAATAAGTGGATGGTTGATGACTTCCCAAGCTAGAGATAATAGTGAAAACAATCCTTCCACCATCAGGATATTGAAAAATAATCATAATGTAATGATATATGGGATAAATGGCATACCCCTTGTGAAAAGTGATGATCATAACAAGAATGGTCACCTCAACTTAATGCCCAATAATTTTAATACTATCAAGCATCCACATAATAGTAGATAATCTTATCAAAAGTCACAGAGAAATTTCTAAGGACCATAGTGTTATCCCTATGACTTGACACATACTGCTTGTTTCATAAAGCAAAGGGACATGATATAAATATTATTGTTATATGGAGCCTAATCAGACTTGAAGGTTAAATTTACCCAACTTTTATCAGTGTGGTTTCCCCCCAAATATTTTCCTACTAGTTTTGGCACCTTGAAGTCTAAGTGCATGAAAATCATTCTGAGTTGGCAACCTAATCCAATGACTTGACACGGATCCCAAAACCACCTATTGGACCAATAGGATCCTAGGCACTCACTTCATGCATTATGATATCTAGGCACCAGTTCGATGCTCCATCACAAGGAAAGTGCACCCACACTTGCAAGTGTTTTTCTTCAGGATCTAGGCACCAGTTGAAGGTTGTAGTTGCCAAGAAGAGTGCCTAGCAAGAGGAAGTCTTTTGGAGTCTCCAAAACACATCAAACACTTGACTAACAACAAGATAACTTTTTCCCAAGTTAGGTGCTTCAAGAGGGAAGTTAAAACATGAATAAGCGCCAACTTGTTTAGGTGCAAACTCAAGCTTGTTGAGGATACACATGGCGCCCAACATTCCTTGGTGATTTCATGAACTTCAAACACTCAGAACTGTTCAAGGAATGCCCAATGCCCCTTCTTGATGATAGACACCAAAGTGAGGGTGGAATTGCACCTTGATGGCATTAGGCACTATCTAGAGTATGCTACTCCATGGAAATACACCTTCTTGCTTAGAGTAATTCAAATACTCCAAGGTCTTCAGTGATCAATTCCCCAACTTATGAAATGTCCTCCTTCATTTTAAAACACATTGTAATGCTCCAGAGAGATGACTATACCTAGGCATCAATCTAGGTTAGAAATGCCTCCAAAGTGTGCCTTCTCTTTTAGAATGCAAAACAAGGTCCAAAGGTGCTAATAAACTGAAGCACTTCTTTGCAAAAGTTCCAGAGGTTAAGATGCGCCTTGTCTTAATGAGGTACAACTCTTGGGTAAGAAAGCTTGTAAAGTACACCTAACTTAGTGAAGAGGTTGATAACTTCTAAACCCTTCCTGGAACTTAGATTGCTTCAACTGAAGATCATCTTGCACCAATACATCACCAAACTTTCAATCACAAGATCAATTCAAACTTAGGTGCTCATTAAGAGTCTTTCCAATGTTGGCACATCTGAGAGGTTGAACTGGCAAGAGATGATGCCTAGCTTCCTAGACCTTGTTTCAATATGCTTGAGTTCCAAAGTTAACTCAATGGTATCAAGATGGCACCATAGAGTCTTTGGACTAGTTCCTTAGAGTTTCAAAAACATTTTGGCTCCTTGAAAATTCCTCCTACATGCTTGGGTGCCATTTCAAGGTCTTGGAACCATGATGTACTGCCTTATTGCTCTAGGCACCCATTCATGATTGTGCAACTTGAGATTGGCGCCTAGAGTGAATAGGCTTTCATCCTGACTTAATTCACTAAGGCAACCTCATCTTGAAGGCCAAACAACTTTTCCTACCAGAGCACCTTGTTTGATGTGCTTCTTAACATGATACTTCTATGTTAGGTGCCACTTTGAGGCCGGAGGAGAGAGAAAGTGCACCTAACGTATCTTGGGTGACTTTAGGACTTCAAATTCCTTTATTAGGTGTGGTGCATGCTTGAATGATGTTGCTCTTAACATCTTGCACTTCCAAACACTGATTGAAGACTCCACATCCTTGGGTGCTCATTTGGACAATTTCATGTGAAATTGGCACCTAGACTCCAAGAGTCAACTTTCTGCTTTCCAGACTTAGCCAAATTTTGAGTTTCTGACATTGTTCCTGCAAAATAATGAGATTGAGTTAGTCAAAAACCAATTCATTACCTCATCATTCTGAATTAGCCTCCAGGAATAAGCAATAGGCTAATTCATTCTTCACTTGATGATCAAGCCAGAAATGGGGACATGATAGGGTAAGTTGTATCTAATGACATCACCTAATTGAGCACCTAGGAGGTATAAAGCTTAACGTTGACATGAGGACAAGTGCTTAGTAAAGGAGAGTTTCTCAAACATTTAAACATGTGAATGAAGTCATATAAATGCACTAAGTCATCTAGGTGCCATTTGCCCCTTGTGTACCCTTACATTTGTGCCTAAGAAGAAGTTGCAACTTTACACTACCTCCTTCTGATGATTTTTGGGGCAGCAGAAAACCTTTCACCATGGGCAAATGTCTCAGAGATATAAAAAACTGAGAGAGGTTATTGTAGAGGCACTCTACATGATCGTGTTTCCTCAAACAGAATGTTTCTAAGTGAAACAGTTTTTGAGTAACATATCGTCAAAGATTGCTACCTTTTTGCACTTTGGACTCTTCAGGGATATCATCGGTACAATGTAGCTCGGACTGTTTCGACATGTTTGGGTGAAAAATAAGACCATGCCTACCGTAAATGTACCCATCCAGACGTGTTGGAATAGTCAGTTTGGTCACATCAGGAGCAGGACAAAAGTCACACCCCTTTGCAACTTTACACTGCCTCCTGATGATTTTTGAGGCAGCAAAAAACCTTTCACCACAGGCAAATGCCTCAGAGATATAAAAATCAAGAGAGGTTATTGTAGAAGCATTCTACATGATCATGTTACCTTAGATGGAATGTTTCTAAGTGACATAGTTTTTGAGTAACATCTCGTCAAAGATTGCTGCCTTTTTGCACTTTGGACTCTTCGGGGATATCGTCGGTACAATGTAACTCGGACTATTTCGACATGTTTGGGTGAAAAAAAAAACTATACCTAGCGTAAATGTATCCATTTAGACGTGTTGGAATAGTCAGTTTGGTCACATCAAGAGCATGATGAAAGTTACACCCCTTTGCAACTTTACACTATCTCCTTTTCACAATTTTTGGGGCAGCAGAAAACTTTTCACCACATGCAAATGCCTCAAAGATATAAAAAATTGAGAGAGGTTATTGTAGAGCCACTCTACGTGATCACATTACCTCAGATGGAATCTTTCTAAGTGACACAGTTTTTTGAGTAACATCTCGTCAAAGATTGCTGCCTTTTTGCACTTTGGACTCTTCAGGGATATCATCGGTACAATGTAGCTCGGATTGTTTCGACATGTTTAGGTGAAAAATAGGACCATGCCTAGCATAAATATACCCATCTAGATGTGTTGGAATAGTTATTTTGGTCGCATCAGAAGCAGGACAGAAGTTACACCCCTTTGCAACTTTACACTGCCTCCTTTTGACGATTTTTGGGGCAACAGAAAACCTTTCACCACAGGCAAATGCCTCAGAGATATAAAAAACTAAGAGAGGTTATTGTAGAGGTACTCTACATGATCACGTTACCTTAGACAAAATGTTTCTAAGTGACACAGTTTTCAAGTAACATCTTGTCAAAGATTGCTGCCTTTTTGCACTTTGAACTTTTCAGGGATATCATTGGTACAATGTAGCTCGGACTATTCGACATGTTTGGGTGAAAAAAAGGACCATGCCTAGTGTAAATGTACCCATCTGGATGTGTTGGAATAGTCAGTTTGGTCACATCAGGAGTAGGATGAAAGTTACACCCCTTTGCAACTTTACACTGCCTCCTTGTGACAATTTTTGGGGCAGCAGAAAACCTTTCACCATAGGCAAATGCCTCAGAGATATAAAAAACTGAGAGAGGTTATTGTAGAGGCACTCTACATGATTGTGTTGCCTTAGACGGAATGTTTCTAAGTGACACGATTCTTGAGTAACATCTCATCAAAGATTGTTGCCTTTTTACACTTTGGACTCTTCAGGGATATCATCGATACAATGTAGCTCAGACTATTTCGACATGTTTGGGTGAAAAACAAGACCATGCCTAGCGTAAATGTACCCATTTAGATGTGTTGGAACATTCAGTTTGGTCACATCAGGAGTAGGATGAAAGTTACACCCCTTTGCAACTTTACACTGCCTCCTTCTGACGATTTTTGGGGTAGTAGAAAACCTTTCACCACGGGCAAATGCCCTAGAGATATAAAAAACTAAGAGAGGTTATTGTAAAAACACTCTATATGATCACGTTTCCTTAGACATAATATTTCTAAGTGACATAGTTTTCAAGTAACATCTCGTCAAAGATTGCTGCCTTTTTGCACTTTAGACTCTTCAGGGATATCATCGGTACAATGTAGCTCGGACTGTTTTGACATGTTTGGGTGAAAAATAGGACCATGCCTAGCGTAAATGTACTCATCCAGACACATTAGAATAGTCAGTTTGGTCGCATTAGGAGCAAGACATCAAAAATGCATAACATGATGATATAAAAATGTGTATATGTGTATAAATGTAGCAGGAAATTAAAAAAAGACAAACCTTACAAATTAATGTGCATACTTACAACTCAATGTAACATGACTTTACAAAATCAATGTGAATACTTACAAATTAATCCAATGAACCATCTGGGTCTGCTCTACTCTTTATTGTGTCAGGTATTGCTTCATGGTCAGACTCACGCACCTTCCACAAGATTTTGTTCAAATGTCTACCCTGCTACTTTATTAAATAAACATTGGATGCCACGACAAGGTTTGAGTAATGAAGAATCTTTTGATGCGTGTCAAAGTCCTAAAATAGCCAAACATTAACACTCTTATGTGGGTACCTTCTAAGCCATGTTCCAGTAATAACCACTGAGCCTGTAGGGTATTCGATGTTTTCTCCATCTATAGCAGGGGCCTCCAATTTCTTTTTGGCCTCAACACAATGACATAAGTAATAATCTATTCCCTCTTCATTATCTTCATTTGCAATAACTGCATATACGTGCCCTACATTGATATGTGTAGCAAATTAGATGAAATTAGTCAACATTACAAAAACACTAAAAAGTAAGATGACATTACCTGGTTGAACTAGATGAAATTAGATGCATATATGTGCCCTATATTACCTGGTTGAACTAAATCTGATATGTGGTCAAAGTCAATTGATGATTCCATTTGTGTTAGTTCTAATGTCGTCAGGGATTGATACGTGTCAAGTGGGCTAAGATAACTTAACTGCCATTCGTCAACCCACTCCTTTGACTCGCACTCATCCCAGACTTGAATTGTATAGGAAGAACAAAAGCATGACATCTTTCACATATGGATACTCCATGAACCTGCAATTGAGCTTCTAAAAGAGTGCATCTCATTTGATCCTGTCAGTGTACAATAGTCCTCATATGGTGCAATGTTAGTATCATCTATCAACCAAAAAAATCTATGAACTAAAGACTTACCTTCATTACCTAGACCCATGGAAGCATTACACCACTTGACAATCAATTTTGCATCTGTCAACTTTGCATTGTCTTTATACTTTAACTCTTCTCGTGCTATGGCTCTTTTGATACATGCTCCTGCACCATCATGCTCCCCCTTTCCATGCCTAGCCTTACAAAAATTCCACATATGCTGAATACCTGTAAAATTTATGCCTCCTACTCAGCCAATAGAAATTCTACAAGTTCTTGAATTGTGACGCATAGTTATCTGACCATATGATATGCTGACTGAACGATATGCCCCTTCTAGCCAAATAATTGTAGAACACCTGAAAGAAACCTTGCACGAACTCCATAGAATGCATGCAACCATCACTAATATAGAAATTATACTCCCTTATGATCTTTCTATCATCTTCTGTACTATCATTCGCATGAATGAATGCGATGTGCACAAATATAGAAACCTGTGTGGAGTTGTAATATTGTGATTGCACCTCATGCTATGGCTATAGACTATAGTTCTCTACAAAGTCAATGACTAAAATAATGCTACCAACTGAAAATGTGTCCTTACATAACTTGAATTGCAAGTCCAACCATCGAGCTCTATGGGCATGTCTTGCATACTCATACACTATGCTATCACGAAATATAGGCATAAGCTGATACATTAGAATCTTTTCAATAACCAATTCACACCTCTTTGCTTCTTTACCATCTTTTGTATTGTATGCCACAGTTTTATACTTGCCAAACTCTACTAGTTCGTTTCCAACTGCATGTGGTCTTTCCATATGTTCACATATTGGCAAATGTTGCAAGCCACCCAAACAATGACATGTGCCATCCAAGCATAATTTCTTGTAGAATATTTGGCCTTCCTCTCTTTCACATAAAATTCTTGATATGAAGTCTCTTGAAGATGTTGGTGGGGCACATATGGCACAACCCTGTAAAACATTGTTAGTATGCATATCTAAACATATAGACCTATAAGCATCAAAATGGTTAGAAAATTCAATATATAATATACAACAACAAGTAGTGCGTGTGTGATTTATCTTGATATAGAAAGGTTTTAGCATTTTAAAATATCTTTGACAAATTTTAATTTGAGGATACTTCTCTAGAAATTTACCATAAAACTGTGTTTGAGTCTAATCCAAAAAATGCTTTGGATGTGGCTCACGGTTCTAAATACCGATTCTCCTTCTTACCACATCCCTTTGATTTGGAGATACCCTTGTGTAATTCTTCCAAAAGTCTTCAATTAGTGATCTCAATGCTTCAACAATTGGTTTATCTTTTCGTGGTAGTCTCCCCGAGAATGCCCATAATTCATTGACATTAGTGTTCTTAATTCTTTAGCGTCTTCCAACGGCTCTTGATAAAGTTTTCCTATTAATTCTCAATTCTTGACTCATCTTTCTAATGACATGAGCTTTCCTCATTTGACTACTTACTATAGTCGATGTAATCACACGCCGTGTTGCATTACTATCTTTTGTGCGTGAGGTGTTACTCACACTCTCATACGCACTCATTAGATTCTTGACAATAGATTTTTCACTTGAAGCCTCTGATGTTCTCAACCCAAGAATCTTCATGATGGACCTATACTTTATACTTCTCATCTTTTCAATGAATAGTTGACATCTTGCAGTCTCATTTAACTTTTCAAAGAACAATCTCCAAATCTTATGAGCATATCTTGTACAAGTGCATTTTGGAATCTTACCTTCCATTGGCTGCAAAATATTCTCATCAATTTCAATCAAATACTTTGGCTTTCTATGCAAAATTCTAGGTGGTGTTAAGTTAGGTAAATTCATTTCAACATTAGGAATTTCATTAATATTTAAATGAGATGGGCTAGATGGCATACCTTCGATCGAAGATGGAATAGATGACATACCTTGAGGTTGAGGTGGGAATGATGGCGTACCTCCTTCATCACATGTGAGTGATGATGTACTCTCAACTTGAGATGTGGTAGATGGTGTCCCTACATGTTAACTTGCAGTAGAGGACGTGTCTCCAACTATGGTATTCAAATCTCTCGTAGCACAAAGTTTTTGCATTCATTCTCTTTATACCACCAATACCATATCTCTTTGTGATGGTTGTGGTTCCTCTTCAATTAGTATGTCTTCATTTATCGTGTCTAATTTCCTCTTCTCACGAAGTTCCCTCATAGCCACTATTTTCTTTGCATTCTTAGTTTTTATCTCTTCCTGTGTTGGTTTAATTCTTGATTGTTTCCTCGGCATGACGGAGAATTTGTCTGTAGCATGATAAAGAGACCAATATTACTTCCTAAGAAATGAATACAAGATAATAGTGGGATTGTATTTTTATTATGTTGTAAGGATTTATTCTTGTATAGTTTGACATCATGGTATGTTATGGTCTGTTTATTACACATAATTATTAAAGAGCCCAAGTGTAGAAAATATACATGGCATCATGTGAGATTGTAGGCTACTTTCTTGATTGGGAATGTGTTTATTTTAAACATGTGTGATAAAGCATGATAAAGTAATTCAATCCAAATTAAGGAAAATGTAAAGAACATGCATGTAAAGACTTGACATACCTAAAAAATGAAGATTGGAATGGAGAGAGTAGCCAATTATGTAGTATTTTTTTCTTCTTGCATCAAACTCCTCAACAATTTGAGTTTTTCACCACTTGCTTCCTTTTCAATGTTAAATTGAATAACACTCAAATATAATTACTAACAACAATACTATTAACCAATCTATAATGTTAAATTCCTAAAATTGAATCACAATTAACATTGCAACACTACAAAAATTGAAACTTGAATAGATATATATCAAACTTGGTGTGAAAACTATGTTATTTCCTCCTTCTCAAGCTGGCAAAGAAGAAAAGGTGGTGGAAAGATCATGCAAAGGTGGTACAATGTGTCAAATGTGCATGTGAATTTCCCAACAGCATGAAAGCACTTTTTTTTTATCAGAGCATGCACAGAATTAGTATGAAAACAGAGCATGTGGGCCTAGATCATGAGGTCAACACTTTTTTACCATTTCTATAGCAAGACAAAATGCAAGCGTGATATAACGCGCTAATGTTTTGTCCTACTATAGATTGATCACATCTTGTACATTTCTCTTTCCAAACCTTCCCCTTCAGACTTGAATGACCACAAGGTTTTTGAGGGAGAACTCTTCATGTTTCCTGCAATAGCTTGCCAAATGCTCCACCATATAATAGGCATAACAATGAAGGGGCAAGCCCTCATAATCAAGTTCTTGATAGAAAATGCCCATCGAGGAAGAAAGACAGATCTTCTTTGGAAGCAGAAGTTCTAGTTTGTGACAAATCCTTATCCAAGCATAAATAGCAGGGGTTTTGTCAAGTGATTGTCAATCCACTTCCACAAAGTCTCCTAAAGACTTCCTGATTGATTCCAAAACATCCACACCCCAAAACTGGAGAGGCAATCAATATAATAGAACCCATAAATCTACATTTGACGACAGAAACCCTCAATACTATACCTTAAACCCTAATCCCTCAACCCTCCAATCCTATCCCTAATCCTTATACCTTCCACACTCTACTTTAACCCTAATCCCTCGACCCTCAACCCTATCCCTAAACCCTTCACCCTCGAACCTCAACCCTCAACCCTCAACATCAAACCCTAATTCCTCAACCCTTAACTCTGATCCCTCGACCCTTAACCCTATCCCTAAACACTAAACCCTAAAGCCTCAACCCTCAACATCAAATCCTAATCCCTCAACCCTTCACTCTAATCCCTTGACCCTAAACCCTATCCCTAAACCCTCAACACTATACCTTAAACCCTAATCCCTCAACCCTCAACCCTAAACCTTATCCCTAAAACCTAATCCCTCAACCCTCAACCCTAATCCATCATCCTTCAACTCTAATCCCTCATCCCTAAACCCTAAATGATGTCCCTATTCTGAAACCCTCAACTAACTCGATACTATACCTTAAACCTTAATCCCTTATCCCTAAACCCTCCAACCCTATCCCTAATCCTTATAACTTCCACACTCTACTTTAACCCTAATCCCTCAACCCTCAACGCTATCCCTAAACCCTTGACCCTCGAACCTCAACCCTCAACCCTCAATGTCAAACCCTAATCCCTCAACCCTTAACTCTGATCCCTCGACCCTCAACCCTATCCCTAAACCCTAAACCCTAAGCCTCAAGCCTCAAGCCTCAATGTCAAATCCTAATCCCTCAACCCTTCACTCTAATCCCTCAACCCTAAATGCTCAACACTATACCTTAAACCCTAATCCCTCAACCCTCAACCCTAAACCTTATCCCTAAACCCTAATCCCTCAACCCTCAACCCTAATCCGTCATCCCTCAACTCTAATCCCTCATCCCTAAACCCTAAATGTTATCCCTATTCCTAAACCCTCAACAGACTTGATACTATACCTTAAACCCTAATCCCTTATCCCTAAACCCTCCAACCCTATCCCTAATCCTTATACCCTCTACACTCTACTTTAACCCTAATCCCTCGATCCTCAACCCTATCCCTAAACCCTTGACCCTCAAACCTCAACCCTCAACCCTCAACGTCAAACCCTAATTCCTCAACCCTTAACTCTGATCCCTCGACCCTCAACCCTATCCCTAAACCCTAAAGCCTAAAGCCTTAACCCTCAACATCAAATCCTAATCCCTCAACCCTTCGCTCTAATCCCTCAACCCTAAACCCTCAACACTATACCTTAAACGCTAATCCCTCAACCCTTAACCCTAAACCTTATCCCTAAACCCTAATCCCTCAACCCTCAACCCTAATCCATCATCCCTCAACTGTAATCCCTCATCCCTAAACCCTAAATTCTATCCCTATTCCTAAACCCTCAACCGACTCGATACTATACCTTAAACCCTAATCCCTTATCCCTAAACCCTCCAACCCTATCCCTAATCCTTATACCCTCCACACTCTACTTTAACCCTAATCCCTCAACCCTCAACCCTATCTCTGAACCCTTGACCCTCAAACCTCAACCCTCAACCCTCAATGTCAAACCCTAATCCCTCAACCCTTAACTCTAATCCCTCGACCCTTAACCCTATCCCTAAACCCTAAACCCTAAAGCCTCAACCCTCAATGTCAAATCCTAATCCCTCAACCCTTCACTCTAATCCCTCGACCCTAAACCCTATCCCTAAACCCTCAACACTATACCTTAAACCCTAATCCCTCAACCCTCAACCCTAATCCATCATCCCTCAACTCTAATCCCTCATCCCTAAACCCTCAACTGACTCAATACTATACCTTAAACCCTAATCCCTTATCCCTAAACCCTCCAACCCTATCCCTAATCCTTATACCCTCCAAACTCTACTTTAACCCTAATCCCTCGACCCTCAACCCTATCCCTAAACCCTTGACCCTCGAACCTCAACCCTCAACTCTCAATGTCAAACCCTAATCCCTCAACCCTATCCCTAAACCCTAAACCCTAAGGCCTCAAGCCTCAACCCTCAATGTCAAATCCTAATCCCTCAACCCTTCACTCTAATCCCTCAACCCTAAACCCTATCCCTAAACCCTCAACACTATACCTTAAACCCTAATCCCTCAACCATCAACCCTAAACCTTATCCCTAAACCCTAATCCCTCAACCCTCAACCCTAAACCTTATCCCTAAACCCTAATCCCTCAACCCTCAACCCTAATCCATCATCCCTCAACTCTAATCCCTCATCCCTAAACCCTAAATGCTATCCCTATTCCTAAACCCTCAATAGACTCAATACTATACCTTAAACCCTAATCCCTTATCCCTAAACCCTCCAACCCTATCCCTAATCCTTATACCCTCCACATTCTACTTTAACTCTAATCCCTCGACCCTCAACCCTATCCCTAAACCCTTGACCCTTAAACCTCAACCCTCAACCCTCAACATCAAACCCTAATCCCTCAACCCTTAACTCTGATCCCTCGACCCTCAACCCTATCCCTAAACCCTAAACCCTAAAGCCTCAGCCCTCAACGTCAAATCCTAATCCCTCAACCCTTCACTCTAATCCCTCGACCCTAAACCCTATCCCTAAACCCTCAACACTATATCTTAAACCCTAATCCCTCAATCCTCAACCCTAAACCTTATCCCTAAACCCTAATCCCTCAACCCTCAACCCTAATCTATCATCCCTCAACTCTAATCCCTCATCCCTAAACCCTAAATGCTATCCCTATTCCTAAACCCTAAACGCTATCCCTATTCCTAGACCCTCAACAGGCTCGATACTATACCTTAAACCCTAATCCCTTATCCCTAAACCCTCCAACCCTATCCCTTAACCCTAATCCCTCGACCCTCAACCCTATCCTGAAACCCTTAACCCTCGAACCTCAATGTACTCAACCCTCAACGTCAAACCCTAATCCGTCAACCCTTAACTCTAATCCCTCGATCCTTAACCCTTAAAACTTGAACCCTAAAACCTATCCCTACATGCTTGACACTCGACACTATATCTTAAACCCTAATCCCTTAACCCTCATCCCTAAAGCCTCAACCCTAAATCAGTAAACCTTTAACCCTAAACCCTATCCCTAATCCCTCTACCCTCGACACTCTTATTTAACCCTAATCCCTTGACCATTAACCATATCCCTCAACCTCAACCCTCAACCCTCAACTCTCAACATTAAACCCTAATTCATCAATCCTAAACCCTAATCCCTCAAACCTAAACCCTATCCCTAAACCATCAAACCTCAACACTATACCTTAAACCCTAATCCCTATCCCTCAACCCTTAACCCTTAAAACTTAAACCCTATCCCTACACCCTCAACACTTGACACTATATCTTAAGCCTTAAACCCTCATCCCTAAAGCCTCAAGCCTCAATCCTTAAACCTTCAACCCTAAACCCTATACCTAATCCCTCTACCCTCGACACTCTAACCCTAACCTCGACATTAAATGCTAATCCATCAACCCTAAACCCTAATCCATCAACCCTAAACCCTATCCCTAAACCCTCAACCCTCAACACTATACCTTAAACCCTAATCCATCAACCCTAAAACCTAATCCCTCAACCCTCAACCCTAAACACTATCAATAAACGCTCAACCCTCAACACTATACCTTAAACCCTATGAGAAAAGCTTTGCGTACGGTACATCCACAGTGAGTAATTAACAGTTGAAATCAAAAGGATGATCATTATGAGAAAAGATTTGCATTGGGGTACATCTATGTTTCTTGCTGTCCACCCCGCACTTAGGGAAGGTATATTGTTATGAAACAGACAAATAATCTCCCATTGTTTACTAGCTCTATCCACAAGAACTACTAAACTATACCTTAAACCCTAATCCCTCAATCCTAAACTTTCAACCCTAAACCCTATCCCTAATCCCTCTACCCTCAACACTCTACCTTAAACCTAATCCCTCGACCCTTAACCCTAAACGCTATCCCTAAAGCCTCAACCCTAAATCCTAATCCCTCAAGGTCCTAAACTCTAATCGCTTATCCCTAAACTCTAAATCCTATCCCTAAATGCTCAACCCTCAACCTTAAACCTTAATCACTCAATCCTTATCCACCGCTCTCCTCCCCTATTTGGCTCACTCCCATCTCTACCCTCCTCTACCCTCGACACTATACATACATAAATATAGGCATACATAGATACATACATACATATAGGCATACATAGATACATACATACATACATACATACATATAGGCATACATAGATACATACATACATACATACATGCATGCATACATACATACATACATGATTAATAGACTTGAATAGAAAAAAATTTAAGGGGAACATAACGCGAGTGCGTTATAATGTGCTCACATTATGTCAAACATGACAAACAATAGACTTGCAGAAAAGGGAAAATGCAAAGCAAAACATAATGCGAGCGCATTATAACACACTTGTGTTATGTCTTGCTTTGGGAATCCCAAGCCTTGGGCTTGGGATTTGCCTTGGATTTCCAACCGAAAGGCTTGGAGTGCCTTTTGAATAGTCACATACGTGTTTTTCCATATTCTTCAAGATTTCACATAATTTCGTTTGTGCTAACCCTCAGATTTGCACGTGTTTCAAGGTCAAACAAATCGAACACCTGGGTAATGTTAGGCTTTCTCTTAGCTATTTAATGATGTGATTTTTTCACATTTTAACAATGTTAAGCCTTTCATCTTTAATTTATTTTGTTTGTGTGTCCGTTTTTGGGCAAAAATCACTCTTTGGTCTTTTTTTCATTGTTAATTAACTATTCATTGAAATTTCAAAAATATTACATATTTAGAAACTAGACTCCATTCTACAAATATTAAAAAAAAATGATTTTCAATTAGTTTTCAAAATTTATAGGGGTAACACGGCTAAAATTCTATTTTTTAGGATGTGTCCACTTTGAAAATTAGTTAAAAATTAAATATTCATCAAAAAATTATCAAAAAAATCGGGCATAAACTACATGCTATTAGCTAATTTCTCACCGAAGTGACTTTAAAAATACCAAAAAAAAGTTGACCTTTTGATGGAGTCACAAAACATGCTATGTTATGTTTTTTTGATAGAAACAACACCAATTTCTGTGGCTCCCTCTTTTGAACCCCTTAATCTATGCCATTTAAAAAAAAAAAAGTAGTTTAGAAAGTAGACTTGGAGCACTATGAACATTGTTTTGGTTGCATCTCCAAATTTTGAGTGTAACTATGATAAATTTCTCATCCAAAGCTAGTATTTCTTGATTTTGGAAAAAAAGTGGCCACTTAAGACCCCTTTTTGGCCCCCCATCTTCTTGCACTTACCCCAACGATCTCCTCTGAAACAAGATTATCAGTGCTTCCACTGTCAATAATAATACCACAACACTTACCTTCACATTTGCACCTTGTGCAGAATAAACTCTTCCTCTAATTGGGTTCTTTCTCCTCATTCAACAAAATTCTTCTAACTAGGGTTTCTGCCCTTTTAGCATCTTCAGAGTGCTCAGATTGCACATCTTCATCGACATGTACAACTCGTGCATTACCTTCAGGTCTTCTATTTATTCTTCCTTGATGTTGTGGACTCTCATATGCTCAATGTCCTTCTTCTCCACATTGGAAATAGGTTCCTCTGAAACCCCCTCTTTCAGGTCCTTGCCTAGGTTTGCCTCTTCCTCTTCCTCTTTGCTCACCATTGTTCTAGTCACGAGGGCGGTAGGTATTATCTCCTCTCTAATTTTGATTGGTGCCAGCTTCTTCACTTTTCTTTGAATCTTCATTTCGGCCCCCATAGGGTCTTCCACCAATCCTTCTGCCTTGACCTCTTCCCCTTTGCTTGCTATCAAATCTTTTATTCAGCTTCTCTTCCACCTTCAGGGAAAACTTGTACACATCTTCTATGGTGGTCATTCTGACCAGGCTCAACTCTTCTTGAATACTTGGCCTCAACCCATTAATATAACGGGCTACATTCTCCTTGTTGGCCTCTCCATGGCCTGTCCTGATAGCGATCTTATAAAAATCTTCTATATACTCCTTAACAAACTTATTACCTTGCTTCAATCCTTGCAGCTTCTTCAGCAACTCCATCTCATAGTCCACAGTAATGAACTGCTTCTTCAATTTCTCCACCATCCAATCCCATCTGGTAATCTTTACTTTTCCTCTTCTATTTCTCTCTAACTAGACCTCCTTCCACCAAATACTACCACGACCCTTCAACTTTATCTTTGCAAACTTGACCTGTTCTGGGTCTTCCACATCCTCATACTCGAAATACTCCTCCATGTCATTGATCCAATCAATAATTTATTCTGGATTCAAATCTCTAGAATATGTAGAAACTTCAATCCTGGGCCTCTTTCGATCTTTGAAATGGCCCTCAACAACCTAACTTTTGCAGGATCTCCTACAGTTTCTTGTTCTTCCTCAGATAGCTCTTCTTTAACTTCATCTTCGCTTTCTTCTCTTGTTCTCGACTCAAACCCTCTTCATAGCTCCTCTTGCAATGCATCAATTTGCCTTTGCAGGGCTCTAAAACCCTATTTTGTCGAAGCATTCCTCCTAATATGATTTCTTCGTGGAGGCATCTTGATCTCCACAGCAAACCCAGAACCTCAGGTCTTGGTGCAAACTGTCTTATGGTCAGCGATCTGTCTACACACTCAGGAACCTTTTCTTTGATACCACTTGATGAAGGGGGTAAATCATAAAACACACAATAATAGAAATTACACACAGAAAATAGAAAGATATTTTATTAATATGGGAAAAACATTACATTACAGAAGCTCAAATACAATTAGAGGATGAATCCCCTACAGGCTGCAACACATTACAACTCTCTCTCTCTTAAGACTCTGGAATCATCTGCCTTCTGTAACCCCAAATCAGCTAGGGTTTCTATTTTCCCACCTTTTCTTGACTCTACACTTTCCCCCCTTAACTCTACTACCCAAAGGGTTCCCAAAAATGGTCATATATAGCTCTTTTTGGCGACCACCAGTTTAATTTCAAAATTTGCATCTCCCTCCAAAAATAGGTCAACTTCGCGGGGCCATAACCTTCGATCCGACCGTTGGATCTTTGATTATAATACCTTTTTGGAAAGCTTTCAAAAAGACAGTTGTGCACAAGCAGTACCTAAAAGTAGACTAGTTGAGTTTCCCACCAAATTTGAGGCCCATCCAGAGCCTCTAATTGCCTCAAATTTGACTTTGAATATTTCAATAGGATTTTTGGAATTTGAAATTTTAATATCTCACAAATGACAAATGATACTGAAGTGATTTCTTCACCATTAGCTTCAATTCACCATTCTGGAGGTTCATGTAAGATTTTGTATCCAACTGTGCTCAAATGCAAACTTACTAAAAATAGTAACCATGCCAAATTTAGCCCTTATTGAAAAGAAACAACATTTTTTTTTGGTTGATGTAAGATTGCTCTTACACCCTGGATGATCCTGCATCAATTATTGTATTTTTCTATATTAGGCATAATTGGACCTTCCAATTTCTATCCATTGTCTAATATTCTAATAGAATATATTAGTTAAAAAGGTATTTATGTTGTCTTATCATTCATCTTAGCATTAGTTGTCTTATTTAAAATGCCCTCAATATTACTAACCGCTAACCCAATTAAATTACAATTATAGGTGATTTCAACTTCCCCTCTTTTAATCTATAGGCTTACACCAATGAAAAAAGTTATGTGTGAGTCTTTGATTTTGAAAGGGGCCCATCCCTTTTACAATAACCAGAAAAATACATTAATGAAGCCCAAACAAACACCATGAGGCAACAACATGGAACAAATAGCATAGAGATTGAGAAACAAAAATCAACAAATCACACCACAAGCCAAAAGCTAAGGGTAGACCACCCATATGCAACAATAGACTAGTAACCTTAAGGTGACTTGAAGTAATAATGCTTTTGTAAGCACTAAAAAATGCATAGGCCAACATGGTAGTCCGATGATGATTTGGTGGTCAAACTTATGACCCTCAAAGGTGTGAATTACACTTCTCTTAGCATTTCACACTTGATGATGAATCCTCTAACCTATTTATCCCTTTGACCATGTTTTCAAACCTTTAAACTAAGTTTCAAGACCTTATGCTTGCTAGAGAACCTTTTGTAGATCGTTAGCTAGAGGATCATCTAAGAGACGTTAGGGTTTCTTGGGCATCTTGCCCTAGCAAAAGGGGCAACTCTGTTCCCAAAAGGAACAACCCTATTCTCCAAAGGGGCAACCCTATTGTCTTTTGACATGTGTGATTTCTTTCAGTGCCACCTAGTTTAGTTCTAGTTTTATTTCTGATTGAGAGTTCTCTCTTGTCTAACTAAACCACCACTCCCCCTAATTGTTTCTCTTCTCCTGATCAATTTTTTTCACTCCCAATCAATCCCCAATGATCTCTTAATCAATCTCTTGTCTTCTCTTGTCTTCTCTTAAGCTATAAATAACCCCCTCCTCTCTTGTTGTAGGAGAGGATGATTATTTTATTTGCATTGTAGCCAACATATAATTTTTATGCTCGTGTAGAAATTTGAGAGGCTTTTCTTTTTTGTTATCCCAAGCTTCAAAGATTTAATCAATCCCAATTTCTCTCACATTCCTATCTTATTTTTCGTCATCAAGTGGAAGACCATATTGTTGTAGAGGAGGAGATAGATGATACTAGATCTCTAAGAAAACAAGCCTAAAACTAGCATCGATTATTCATTTATAGGTTCTTATTTTCTTTGAAAAGGTAATTTAGATTAGTAATTAGCAAACTCTCTTGCCTTTGGGAAAGTAAAATTATTATTTTCTCTTGGTTAGATTAAAATTTATTGTTTTACTAGATCTATATTTCATCTCTTGTTGTGGTAGAATAGATGAATTTTTCTATTATTAGAATAATTCACAATGAAAATTGAAACATAAAAGACCAAAATAGTAAAAAAAACATTTAGGAAAAAGCCATTCTAAATTTGCATTCATAAAAGATTTTATTTTTATCAAAGTAGAAATTAGATCATATTCAAAAATTGGAAAAAACAAAAAGGAAAGTTGCATTCATTCAGGATAGTTGTATTTATAAATTCATCAAACTATGAAAACACAAACAAAGAAGAAAGCCCTTGAGTTTATCACGAGCAACACAACATATTACTCATAATATTCAACAAAGAAGTCTAAATCCATTGATTTCATCACAAGACACATAATGTTTAAAAATGAGAAGAATAAAGACAAGGCATCCATCTTCCTCAATTCAACATTCACACTCAATTTGCCTTGGAGTGGGAGAAGATTGGATCAAAACAATCCTAGACAAGATCAAGGAATACCTACCAACACAAGAAAGCCCTACAAAAGGACAAGTCCAAGAATAAACATAAATCTTGAGGTTAACTTAACAACAAAAGGAATAAAGATGTCAAAGAGAGGAGCTTTATAATAAATAACTTAAACTCCTAAAAGAGGTCCTCGAGTTAGAAGAGTTAAGATTGAACATGTTTCACCTCTTTGTGGCAAATGAATCAAGTAGAATAAGAGTGAGTGACCTCCCAAGTCATATAAGAATAATAATGACACCAATTCAATGCATTCACCAACAACATCCAAACCTCAAAAATCACAACAAACATCAACCTCACACACAAATAGAATACACAAACAACACAACTATCATCTGTGGCATTCTACTTCTACATGTATAGAACAAACCCTCAGTCCCACCATTGAATGACTAGCTCTTGTCATAACAGAAAGAGTGACTAGGTAGGCACCTCCAATAAGGGTTCAAATAAATGTGTTGTGTTGGAGTCTAACTCACTTGCATTATGTTTGAGGCCTACCTTTTTCATTTCCGTTCATGTGACTATTTACCTTACTGTTGCTGATACTTTTATACTTGTGGGACTGTTGATCCTGGATTCCCAAACTTTTAGACTTTATTATGTTATAGGAAAACTAATTGGGTGATGTTAGATAGATGCTTGTATTAAGAGAAGACAAATTGGCTGATTTAGATAGATATTTATTTTATAGGAAAACTAATTGGGTGATGTTAGATAGATGTTTATATTATAGGAAAACTAATTGGGTGATGTTAGATAGATGCTTGTATTAAGAGAAAACAAATTGGGTGATGTTAAATAGATGTTTATATTATAGGGAAACTAATTGGGTGATGTTAGATAGATGATCTATATTAAAGGAAAACTAAATGGGTGATGTTAATTAGAAAATTGTAATGTGATTTCCTTTATGCTTAAGAGAACTTGAAATATCTTATGCGAGTGCAAGTGTTAATTTGTTTCGGCTATGTTATTGATATGTAGGATTAACTTTGCAACTGAGTGCACAGGTATTTCTAACCAACCACAGATACTGGAGATCATCCCACAATTGATGTTGTAATCCCTTGTGAAGCCGATCTAGTTCCACGAGGGACCAAGATCAACTCTGTGTATGATGTAATGTTGTAATGTTAATTTGCATGAGGTTAATTGGGTTAAGTCTACCCTCTTTCAATTTGAATTATGATATGTGTTGTAAGAATTGTCTTTAAATTACATTTTTAAATTTTAAATTTTTGGAGACCCTTTTCTTGTGTTTTTACTTTACCCTGGGTTATACCCCATGGGTCTAGGGTCCCTTTTGACTTGGGTAACCCTTGATAAACCTCCATATGGTCACCTTAACTTCACACTAAAGTTAAGTGATGAATTTGGAGGCATGGGAGGGATAGGATGAGTGGTACTAACACTCAAACCCATCCCTTTTCCCTTCCCAAGGTTAGAGATGACTCCAAGACCCACCAATTGTGGAGGACTTGACTTCAAGTCTCTCTCACAATTGGTGAGAGTACCCATGGAGTTGTGTGGTCTTCATGAGAGGAAAGGAAGGGGACACATGTGTCACCCTTTCCCTCTTTAACTCCCCTTTTCTCTCCCATGTGTTGGAGAGAGAACATGTGGTAAGGGGTGAGGGAGACTTTGGGGATGGGTGAGTGACATGTGTCAACACCCATCCCTTGGGACACACTTGTAGTGGGGAGGAAGAGTGAGGAGTTGGAAAGTGTCACCTCCCCATTCCTCTAAGCTCATGGATTGGGCTTATTTTAATCCCACTTGGGATAAGGTGAGGGGTTGTTGAATTTTTGAGAATTTTTATTGTTGGAAATTGTTTTAGGAAAAAGGATAGAGGGAGTTTGGTGGCTTATGTTGGAGGAGATTTTAGAGGAGCTCCACATCAACTTCTTCCATATTAGAGCTTTCAAAGGTTAGTTTTCAAGGCTAAGGCCTTCCCCTTGTATTTCAATTTGCTTGCATGATGAATGTGTGAGATGTATTTTTGCTTGTGCTGTATTTTGTTATTGTGGGGAATAATTAGTAGGGTGTTGTAAGAGCCTTTCCCACTTGGGAGAAAATGCTCAACAAGTGTGGGGTAGGGGAGGAGTGATCCTCCTTGAGGTCATTACCTTGTTTTGGGATGTTGAAAGCCTTAAGGGCATTTTTATGTGATTTTGTGCAAATTGTTATATGGCTTGAGAGCCAAAATATGAATACATTTGGAAACCTTATTAACATGTTGGGTTGAGGCCATAACAAAAATTGTGTTGAGATATTTTGAAGGAGTGGCACTCTAGAGTTGAGTGTGTCCTCTCTCCTACCCCTTTTAAACTCACCTTGGTTGAGTTGTGTGTTGTAAATATCCATGGGTCTAATATTGTGTTTTGAGATGTTTGTTGTCTTGTTGTGAAGTGGATTTGAGTTCCCTAGGTGTGTGGATGACCTCCCTAGCTCGGGGGTGACCCTCTTGCAGGTCTACGGTAGGGAGGAGAGCAAGATGTGTGGTGTTTCTTTCCCTTGTGTGATATGCAGGTTCCTTGGAGCTTAGTGTGGAGTTGAAGAAATTTTCTTGTGTTGGAAAATATTTTATTTTCCTTTACTCTTAAAGCTCATGAGAGAGAACTTGGCCTTCTTGGAGATCTTACCATTGTTAGTTGTCAAAGATGAGAATTTAGTTCTCTCCTTTGGTAGTAAAATTACATTCTTGAAGTTGTGTATTGGACATTTATCATTGAATTGTTAGTTATAAATTGTTGATTTAAATTTTACCATTTAAGTAAGGATGAAGGAAGGAAATTTGTTTTAAAAGGATATTGCTTGTATATATCTCCTAATACTTCTATTAGCAAAGTTGAGACTAAGTTGTTACTGTGGCAAATAAGGAATTATAAGTTGTTAGTTGGAAGAAATGAAAATTGATTGTAGTTAAATATTATAGTTTTTTTTTTCTTTTTTTTGATTAATTATTTGCAAATACATTTATTTTCTTCCTTTAAAAAAAATGTGTAAACATAATTCATATGTTTAATATATTTAAATTGAGTTATTGCCTTAAAGTAGAATTGAATTAAAAGAGAGAGAGATTTATTTATCCATGTGAATTGGTAGAAAAAAAAAAGAAATTATAATTTTATCTTAGAGGTGCATTTGAAAATATATATTATATGAAAATCAAATATATATTGATTATTTTATTCTGCCTTGCAAAATTAATTGACAGTAATATATATATATTATATATATATATATATATTTTAAACATTAATAAATGAAAATTCATTGAGGAAATATTTTTTTTGCTGTGTATGTCACACAGTAAATAAACTATGTTTTTTTTTTTAAATAAATAAATAAATGAAGTGGTGGGGGGTTTGAACCCCCCACCAAAACTATTATTACAATGGGTGTGGGGAGGGGGCGGAGGCCCCACCCACACCCCACGCTGTGGGATGTGGATGGGGGCTCTGCCCCCTCCCCACACTCTCTGCTTCTTTTGACCCTCGCGACCCCCCCGCGCTAGCTCCACTGTCCGCCCATCGTTGGTGTTCCCCTCTCCACCGCCCTCCGAACACCCTGCGGTCTCTGCCTTGCACACCACTAATTTCTGCAGCCACCAGACCTCCACTCCCAATTCATCACCCGCAAACCTCCACTCCAAACTTTGACCCTTCAAACCCGCCGCCGGTCTTCAAACCTACCGCCGGTCCATTCCCTTCTCTGCGCCCCTTCACTCTGCGGCCAGCCACCAGTCCACCGCCGTCCTCCATAAAACCTACCCACCAATCAACACAAGCCAAAAAAAAAGGGTGTTAGGGTTTTTAATGTGACTCAAATGAAAATATGAATCAAAACAATAATCCTATGTTATTTAAAGAAAACCTAAAATTGTAACACAATAAAATATTAATATATATATATATATTATATATTAATAATTTTGTAAAGGGAAGCTATTTTAAAAAAAATAATAGGGTTTCAATATCGAAAAAAAAAAATGTAAATACATGGTAATTATAAAAAAAGAAAAATATAATTTGCTCATAGTAAAATAAATGTGTATATGTATATATATTTATATATTTTTAGAATGAATTATAAATTCACTATACTTATAAAAGAAAACTTAGTGTTGTAAATACAAATAACACACACACACATATATGCGTATTTATAACTTCACATTTATTTGAAGCCATCATATGCATTTCATATGTGGCCATTTAAGCTCAACCTGTAAATTGAGTAAACGCCAAATTGAGAAAAATGAGAGAAGAAAAGAAAGAAAAATAAAAGTGAAAACAAAGAGGAGAAAATGCATGGATTTTCTGAAATAGGGCTAAGACTACTAATTGAGATTTTAAAATTTCGTTAATCCTGATTGGGGGCAATTTAATTAACAAAAGTAATTCAAACATTGAATTAAACCTAGAGCGGAAAACTAGTGGACATCATCAAACGAAGATAGTAAGTCCTGTTTACAAGATCTAATCTACCAAGAAATTAGGAATAATGTAAAGGATGCAGTGATAACTCTGATTGATAGAGAACTGATCTACCAAGAAATTAGGAATAATGTAAAGGATGCAGTGATAACTCTGATTGATAAAGAACGTGAAGAAGAATAAATTAATATTAAATTTTAGAAATGGGAAGGAGAACAAATGTTCAGGCTTTGTTGAAAAATGTTTAAAATTAGAAAATGTGAAGGAGAACAAATTAACATTAAATTTTAGAAAATGTGAAGGAGAGCAAATGATCGGGCTTTGTTGAAAAATGTTCCATTAATTTAATCAACTGTATTACCAATGCAACTAGTGAGATGCAAGAAATTATTAACCCAAATCAGGGAACCCCTTGAACGAAATTAGTGTTAGTACAATAAACCCCACTCATGCCCGTGAGGCATTATGCTGCTAGAATTTTCTGGAATTTAGGGTTTGGTTAGTTTAGTAAAGTTAAACCCTATTAGCGATGTTAACCGCGTCGCGATGACCCCCTTGATGGCCTTCTTGCGATTGGTATGCGCACATGTGCGTATTACTCTGCTTTCAACTATTTTGTCTGCATTTGAAGTGTACGCCACCGAGCACGCTTACACATGCAAAGGGGTTTCTAGGGATGCGTGGAAAATTTTTGATATTTCATGTCATGACCACATGATAAATGTGGACATGACATGTGTGATGCATGTCGTGACCACATGGGAAATGTGGGCATGACATTTGGTATCAAAGCCCAAGTTTAAACACTGGGCATATTTGGGCACGTTATTTATTCTGCAACTTTGATTAATTAGTGCCTACCTTGTTTTGTATGATGCCTCCCCGACGTGTTCGACGAGTGCAATTGCGCAACACGGCATCCATTGAGGTGCACAGTGATTCCTCTGTAGAGGGACAGGGACCTGCAGTTGTTGTAGATCAGCCAGTACCATAGGTACCACCAGTACTAGACATAGGTCCTTAGATCTTACAGACATTGCAGGCCATGTTAGAGAGGTTACCGCCAGTTATTCCAGAGCCACGTGATGAGCCTCGTGTTGATCCGCGAGAGGAGCCACGTAAGGAGCCACGTGCTGAGTCATGTGCTGAGCCACGTGTTGAGCCTCGCATCGATCCGCGAGAGGTGCCACATATGGAGCCTTTCGTATAGATACCTGATACTACAGTGGAGGAGGTAGGGTCAGCCTACTGAGCATGAAGTAGGATTATGGGTTGGATGAGTTGGTTATAGGACTTAGAGACAGAGGAGACCCCATCAGAGACTTGCTTAGGCTCAATCCACCTACCTTCGCAGGAGCTATAGAGGGAGCTGTGGCTAAGGCTTGGCTTATTAGTCTAGACAGGTGCTTCATGTTACGACCTTATGAGAGCAATATGAAAGCATGAGTGGCAGTACACCTTCTAAGAGATGCAACAGCTACCTGGTGGCACACTGAGGAGTGTAAGTGCCAGTTATCCTTAGATACACTCACGTGGGACATATTCATAGAGCGCTTTAATGCGCATTACTTGTCAGATCACTATAGACAGCACCAGATAGATGACTTCCATGATTTACAGCAGAGAGGACTCGCGGTTGCTTAATATGAGAGCCAATTTATTGATCTTCCTCGTTACGCGGAGTATCTCCACGATGAGAAACTCCTAGTACACAAATTCATCAGATGTCTGAATCACAGGATAGCAGGACCAGTACGTATGACAGACCCCCAGACTATGAGTGAGGCTATCAAAAAGGCTTTTATTGCAGAGGAAATTCAAGGATGAGGGCAGAATTCACGCCCATAGTTTCAGGACTGTAATCACCAGCAGCAGTAGAACTTTCAAAGACCACAATCTACACCACAGAGAGGAGGATTCAATTCTTCATCACTACCTCCTAGGCCTCCACAGTAGCAGCAGCAGCATCAGCAGAGGTCTAAACCCCAGCAGAGGGTTCAGGGAGGACAGAACTATGGTTGGCAGTAGCAGGACCCGCGTGGAGATCAGAGACAACAGGGATCATCTGCGGGACCCGTGAGGTCTCAGCAGTCTTACAGAGGTTCACAGGGATCCATAGGACAGATTGGATAATAGCAGTTAGGTAGGACTCTGTCAAGATAGTTACAAGCTAGGGGCCCGTGTTATGTATGTGGTGGGGCAGGGCATATGGCTAGAGAGTGTCCACAGGGATTTACAGCAGGAGGATAGCCCCGTGTAGGAGGATCTGAGCAGCTTGTAGATGATGTGGGCAAGTCCCACTGCATGTTTGCAGTATTTGACAACTACCAGGCTAACTTCCAGGCCTTAGTTATTGAGACAACAGGTATGATTGGGAATTTTCCCATCTCTATTCTTTTTAACTCTAGAGCTACCGACTCTTTTATGTCTCCATCGTTAGTGGAATGTTGTAGGTTGGTGGCTTCTAGGTAGGACATTAGGTGGGAGGTTGAGTTGGCCTTTGGGGCCAGGATGTCAGTAGATACCTTGGTTAGAGATTGCGAGATCTCCTTGGGTTCCTTCACTACATCATGCGACCTTAGGGTTATGCCATTAGGATCCTACGGTGTAGTTTTGGGTATAGATTGGCTTGTGGCTCATAGAGCCAAGCTAGATTGTCGCCAGAGGATGATTAGTTGCTTAGACGATCATGGCTCACTGGTTGAAATAGTGGGCATTCAGAAGCCCACAACTATTCATATGATATTCACTTGGCAGCTTAAGTACTGCATGCGGAAGGGTTGCCAGATGTTTGCTATCACGGTCAGTGATAGATCAGAGGATGAGCCTGAGGCTACTTTAGATGATCACCCTATCCTAAAAGACTTTGCCGATGTAATTCCACCAGAATTACCAAGTATGCCTCCATGCAGAGAGGTAGATTTCCACATCAATCTAGTGCCAGGTACAGAGCCAGTGTCTCGTGCGCCCTACAGGATGACTACACATGAACTTACAGAGCTCAAATTGCAGTTAGAGGAACTACTTGAGAAGGGGCACATTTGACCTAGCATTTCACCGTGGGGCATACCAATTATCTTCATGAAGAAGAAGGATGGATCTCTTCACTTGTGCATGCACTATAGGCAGTTGAACAAGGTGACAGTGAAGAACCGTTATCCTCTGCCTAGGATTGATGACCTCTTTGATCAGATGCAGGGAGCTAGAGTGTTCTTGAAAATTGATCTAAAATGTAGGTATCACCAATTGTGCATCACAGAGGCAGATATTCACAAGACTGCTTTTCAAACCAGATATGGCCATTACGAGTTCACAGTGGTACCTTTCAGTTTGACGAATGCCCCTGTAGTGTTCATGAGCCTCATGAATGGGGTGTTCCACACTTACTTGGATCAGTTTGTGATTATTTTCCTTGATGATATTTTGATATATTCGCGGACTGAGGAGGACCATGTGGATCATCTACGTCAGGTCTTGTAGTGCTTACAAGAGCAACAGCTTTATGGCAACCTGGCAAAGTGTGCCTTCTTCAGGATAGAGGTGTGGTATTTGGGGCACATCTTATCAGGTGATGGCATCTCCGTAGATCCATCAAAGATCAGAGTGATTCAGGACTGGCTAGCACCCACCAGTGTGACAGAGGTCAGGAGCTTTATGGGATTAGCTGATTATTACTGTAGATTCGTTGAGGCTTTTCCAGATTAGCGTATCCCATCACTTCCCTTCAGCAGAAAGGGAAAGGTTTCACTTGGATCGAGCAGTGTGAGAGGGCCTTTGGGGTCCTCAAGGAGCATCTAACCAGCGCTCCCATATTAGCGGTTCCAGATCCCATAGAGGATTTTGTTGTTTACACAGATGCATCACTAGAGGGTTTGGGAGCCGTGCTTATGCAGGGTGGTAGAGCGATTGCATACGAATTGCGTAAGCTCAAGACACATGAGCTAAACTACCCTACTCATGATTTAGAGCTTGCATCAATTATTCATGCTCTTGTTCATTGGAGACACTTCCTTTTAGGTCGACACTTTGAACTCCATTCGGATCACCATAGCTTATAGTACATATTCACACAGCCAAATTTGAACTCCCACTAGCGGTGTTAGATGGAATTCTTATGCGAGTACGACTTTGATGTCCACTACATCAAAGGGAAGGAGAACGTGGTCGCTAACGCCTTGAGTCGAAGGCACCATGAGATCCTGACCTTGACATTGAGGGTGGACTTGAGAGAGCGCATCTTATAGCATCTGCCTAAGGACGAGTGGTTTCTTGAGGTACAGCAGGAAATCTAGAAATAGAGGGCCCTTAAGGGTAGATTCGTAGGATATTCCCTTGAGTCTGATGGTTTGCTTAGACATCGACAATGCATCTATGTACCCCATGCTGGTGATCTACATGCAGTGATTCTTTTAGAGGCTCATTGAGCACCTTATGTAGCACACCCAGGGGTGAAGAAGATGCATGTTGATTTATGACAGTTATATCATTGGGCTAGGATGAGACGAGACATTACAGAATATGTTGCTCGTTGCCTTGAGTGTTAAAGGGTCAAAGCCAAGTATCAGCATCCGGTAGGACTATTGTACCCTCACGAGATACCTGAGTGGAAATGGGACACCATTTCCAAGGATTTTATCATTGGTCTACCTATGTCATCACGTCGCCATGATGCCATCATGGTGACAGTTGACAAGTTGACCAAGGTGGCACATTTCTCACCTGTACACACGATGTACAATGCACCATCTGTGGCAAGAGTGTTTTTAGATCAAATTGTCAAACTTCATGGAGTACCTCACCACATCATTTCTGACAGAGACTCCATTTTCACTTTAGGTTTTTGGAGAGCCTTACAGTAGGCATTGGGCACACAGCTCAGCTTTAGTTTAGCTTACCATCTTGAGACCAACGGATAGACAGAGAGAGTTAATTAGGTGTTTGAAGACATGCTTCATATGTATGTTATGGACCATCAGTCTAGATGGGAGGAGTATCTGTATCTGGTTGAGTTTTCTTACAATAATGGGCATCACAACTCATTGGGTATGCCTCCTTTTCAGGCTTTATACGGAAGACCATGCAGGACACCTTTGAGTTGGGATCGGATAAAGGATACGGTTGCCATTGGTCCAGAGATAGTTCAGGACATGGAGTAGTAGGTTACACTGATTAGACAAAGACTTCAGGAGGCACATGATAGACAGAAGAAGTATGTCAATGCTAAGAGAACTGATCGGAGCTTCTCACTGGGTGACAGGGTATTTTTGAGAGTGCGACCATACAAGAGTCCAATCCGTTATGGAAAGGGCTCTAAGCTTGCACCTTGGTTTGTAGGACCTTTTGAGATCTTAAAGTAGATATGACCTGTAGCCTATCGTCTAGCCTTACCACCTAGCCTATCGTGTATCCATGATGTCTTTCATATTTCAGTTTTACGATGATACATCTCTAACTTATCTCATATATTGGATTGGAGTGCTCTTCAGGTAGAGGTAGATGGACAGTTGGCTTTGGAGCCAATTCGCATATTGGCTCGTCGGACCCTGGGCCTTTGAGGTCAAGAGCTTGACCAAGTTAGGGTCCAATGGGACATGTATGACAAGGTCACTTCAACATGGGAGGATGCAGTGAATTGAGGACTCTTTATCCACACCTCTTTTAGGACTTCCAGGACAAAGTATAGTCTTAGGGAGGGAGGATGTGAGGCCTATCTTTTTCATTTCCATTCATGTGACTATTTACCTTACTGTTGCTGATACTTTTATACTTGTGGGACTGTTGATCCTAGATTCCTAAACTTTTAGACTTTATTTTGTTATAGGAAAACTAATTGGGTGATGTTAGATAGATGTTTATTTTATAGGAAAACTAATTGGGTGATGTTAGATAGATGTTTATATTATAGGAAAACTAATTAGGTGATGTTAGATAGATGCTTGTATTAAGAGAAAATAAATTGGGTGATGTTAGATAGATGTTTATATTATAGGAAAATTAATTGGGTGATGTTAGATAGATGCTCTATATTAAAGGAAACTAATTGGGTGATGTCAGTTAGAAAATTCTAATGTGATTTCCTTTATGCTTAAGAGAACTTGAAATATCTTATGCGAGTGCAAGTGTTAATTTGCTTCGGCTATGTTATTGATATGTGGGATTAACTTTGCAACTAAGTGTGCAGGTATTTCTAACCAACCATAGATATTGGAGATCATCCCACACTTGATGTTGTAATCCCTTGTGAAGCCGATCTAGTTCCACGAGGAACCAAGATCAACTTTGTGTATGATGTAATGTTGTAATGTTAATTTGCATGAGGTTAATTGGGCTAAGTCTACCCTTTTTTAATTTGAATTATGATATGTGTTGTAAGAATTATCTTTGAATTACGTTTTTAAATTTTAAATTTTTGGAGACCCTTTTCTTGTGTTTTAACTTGACCCTGGGTGTTCTAACTAGGCAAAACTTGACCTTGGGTTATACCCCATGGGTCTAGGGTCCCTTTTGACTTGGATAACCCTTGGTAAACCTCCATATGGTCACTTTAACTTTACACTAAAGTTAAGTGACGAATTTGGAGGCATGGGAGGGATAGGATGAGTGGTACCAACACTCAAACCCATCCCTTTTCACTTCCCAAGGTTAGAGATGACTCCAAGACCCACCAATTATGGAGGACTTGACTTCAAGTCTCTCTCACAATTAGTGAGAGTACCCATGGAGTTGTGTGGTCCTTCATGAGAGGAAAGGAAGGGGACACATGTGTCACCCTTTCCCTCTTTAACTACCCTTTTCTCTCCCATATGTTGGAGAGAGGACATGTAACGGGTGAGGGAGACTTTGGGGATGGGTGAGTGACATGTGTCAACACCCATCCGTTGGGACACACTTGTAGTGGGGAGGAAGAATGAGGAGGTGAAAAGTGTCACCTCCCCATTCCTCTAAGCTCATGGATTGGGCTTATTTTAATCCCACTTGGGATTAGGTGAGGGGTTGAATTTTTGAGAATTTTTACTGTTGGAAATTGTTTTGGGAAAAAGGACAGAGGGAGTTTGGTGGCTGATGTTTTTAAAGGTTGGTTTTCAAGTCTAAGGCCTTCCCCTTGTATTTCAAGTTGCTTGCATGATGAATGTGTGAGATGTATTTTTGCTTGTGTTGTATTTTGTTATTGTGGGGAATAATTAGTAGGGTGTTGTAAGAGCCTCTCCCACTTGGGAGAAAATGCTCAATAAGTGTGGGATAGGGGAGGAGTGATCCTCCTCGAGGTCATTACCTTATTTTGGGATGTTGAAAGCCTTGAGGACATTTTTATGTGATTTTGAGAAAATTGTTATATGGCTTGAGAGCCAAAATATGAATACATTTGGAAACCTTGTTAACATGTTGGCTTGAGGCCATAAGAGAAATTGTGTTGAGATATTTTGAAGGAGTGGCACTCTAGAGTTCAGTGTGTCCACTCTCCTACCCCTTTTAAACTCACCTTGGTTGAGTTGTGTGTTGTAAATATCCATGGGTGTAATATTGTGTTTTGAGATGTTTGTTGTCTTGTTGTAAAGTGGATTGGAGTTCCCTAGGTGCGTGGATGACCTCCCTAGCTCGGGGGTGACCTTGTTGTGGGTCTATGGTAGGGAGGAGAGCAGGATGTGTGGTGTTTCTTTCCCTTGTGTGATATGCAAGTTCCTTGGAGCTTAGTGTGGAGTTGAAGAAATTTTCTTGTGTTGGAAAATATTTTATTTTCCTTTACTCTTAAAGCTCATGAGAGAGAGCTTGGCCTTCTTGGAGATCTTACCATTGTTAGTTGTCAAAGATGAGAATTTAGTTCTCTCCTTTGGTAGTAAAATTACATTCTTGAAGTTGTGTATTGGACATTTATCATTGACTTGTTAGTTATAAATTGTTGATTTAAATTTTACCATTTAAGTAAGGATGAAGGAAGGAAATTTGTTTAAAAAGGATATTGCTTGTATATATCTCCTAATACTTCTATTAGCAAAGTTGAGACTAAGTTGTTATTGTGGCAAATAAGGAATTATAAGCTGTTAGTTGGAAGAAATGAAAATTGGTTGTAGTTAAATATTAAAGTTTTTTTTTTCTTTTTTTTGATTAATTATTTGAAAATACATTTATTTTCTTCCTTTAAAAAAAAATGTGTAAACATAATGCATATGTTTAATATATTTAAATTGAGTTATTGCGTTGAAGTAGAATTGAATTAAAAGAGAGATAGATTTATTTATCCATGTGAATTGGTAGAAAAAAAAAAATTATAATTTTATCTTAGAGGTGCATTTGAAAATATATTATATGAAAATCAAATATATATTGATTATTTTATTCTGCCTTACAAAATTAATTGACAGTAATATATATATATGTATATTCTGTAAATATACAGTTATCTGTTTTATTAATGAAACTATGAATTGTGTTAGTTTGAGAATTTGTTGTGTATATAAATTTATATATATATATATTAAACATTAATAAATGAAAATTCATTGAGGAAATATTTTTTTGCTGTGTGTATGTTACATAGTAAATAAACTAGGTTTTTTTAAAATAAATAAATGAAGTGGTGGGGGGGTTCGAACCCCCCACCGAAACTGTTATTACAATGGGTGTGGGGAGGGGGCAAAGCCCCCACCCACACCCCATGCTATGGGATGTGGGTGGGGGCTGCACCCCCTCCCCACACTCCCTGCTTCTTTTGACCCTCGCGCCCCCCTGCACTAGCTCCGTAGTCTGCCCATCGTCAGTGTTCCCCTCTCCACTGCCCTTCAAACACCTTGCGGTCTCTGCCTTGCGCACCGCTCATTTCTGCAGCCACCAGACTTCCACTCCCACTTCACCGCCCATAGACCTCCACTCCAAACTTTGACCCTTCAAACCCGCCACCGGTCCATTCCCTTCTCTACGCCCCTTCACTCTGTAGCCAACCACCAGTCCACCACCGTCCTCCATGAAACCTACCCACCAATCAACACAAGCCAAAAAAAAAGGTGTTAGGGTTTTCAATGTGACTCAAATGAAAATATGAAACAAAACAATAATCCTATGTTATTTAAAGAAAACCTAAAATTGTAACACAATAAAATATTAATATATATATATATATTATTTATTAATAATTTTTTAAAGGGAAGCTATTTAAAAAATAATAATAGGGTTTCAATATCGACCAAAAAAAAATGTAAATACATGGTAATTATAAAAAAAGAAAAATATAATTTGCTCATAGTAAAATAAATAAATAAATATATATATATATATATATATATATATATATATATATATATATATATATATATATATATATATATATATATAGAATGAATTGTAAATTCACTATACTTATAAAAGGAAACTTAGTGTTGTAAATACTAATAACATATATGTGTGTGTGTGTGTGTGTGTGTATTTATAACTTCACATTTATTTGAAGCCATCATATGCATTTCATATGTGGCCATTTAAGCTCAACCTGTAAATTGAGTAAACACCAAATTGAGTAAAATGAGAAAAAGAGAAAGAAAGATAAAAGTGAAAACAAAGAGGAGAAAATGCGTGGCTTTTCTGAAATAGGGCTAAGAGTACTAATTGAGATTTTAACATTTCGTTAATCCTGATTGGGGGAAATTTAATTAACAAAAGTAATTCAAACATTGAATTAAACCTAGAGCGGAAACCTAGTGGACATCATCAAACGAAGATAGTAAGTCTTGTTTAAAAGATCTGATCTACCAAGAAATTAGGAATAATGTAAAGGATGCAGTGATAACTCTGATTGATAGAGAACTGATCTACCAAGAAATTAGGAATAATGTAAAGGATGCACTGATAACTCTAATTGATAGAGAACGTGAAGAAGAATAAATTAATATTAAATTTCAGAAATGGGAAGGAGAACAAATGTTCAGGCTTTGTTGAAAAATGTTTAAAATTAGAAAACGTGAAGGAGAACAAATTAATATTAAATTTTAGAAAACGTGAAGGAGAGAAAATGATCGGGCTTTGTTGAAAAATTTTCCATTAATTTAATCAACTGTATTACCAATGCAACTAGTGAGATGTAAGAAATTATTAACCCAAATCAGGTAACCCCTTGAATGGAATTAGTGTTCATATAGTAAACCCCACTCATGCTCGTGAGGCGTTATGCTACCAAAATTTCCCATAATTTAGGGTTTGGTTAGTTTAGTAAAGTTGAACCCTATTAGCGATGTTAACCGCGTCGCGATGACCCCCTTGATGGCCTTCTTGCGATTGGTATGCGCATGTGTGCGTATTACCCTACTTTCAACTATTTTGTTTGCGGAAGTGTATGCCACAGAGAACGCTTATGCGTGCAAGCGGGTTTCTAGGGATGCATGGAAAACTTTTGATATTTCGTGTCATGACCACATGACAAATGTGGACATGACACGTGTGATGCGTGTTGTGACCGCATGGGAAATGTGGGCATGACATTATGCTTGGGTTGATTTTGAACAACACATATTTTGGTGAACCCAATGTGAAGAGAAAATCCTTTTGGGTAAGCTTTTTCACATTTTTGCACATTTTCTTTTATTTCACTTCCACCCTTCTCTTTCACATCCATTCCATTTATTTTGTGGTACTTCTTGCATCCCTAGAACATGACAAAATTATACAAGGTTCAAGGACAGGTACCCTTCAATGAAATTCTTACTCCCTTATTTGATTGATATATCATACCAAACCCACAAACTCTAATTTCAAACTGTTATGACTATGAAGACTTTGATTCAAAAGGCACCTAATAAGAGCCCCACAATTTCCTAACTTTCAACAACCCAACTTGGAATCAAGACATGGTCATTCAACCCAATTACCGCAACCAAGGTAGAGCTCACTGAGTGCTCATTTGATCCAAAATTCATGAACATGATTGTCCTATTACAAGTTACAGGAAGACAACCACCCAAATGGACAACAAGGTGAGCTACTTGGAAAGAAACCTAGAAGAATATTATGAGGCTCATGAAGCCCTTGACATTACCTATTAGGCCAAATGATCTACAATGCTCCAAGTTCTCTAAAAAAATATTAAAGAATGAACAAACGAGGCTACTCAAATGCAAGACAACCCACCACTAGGTGGTAAAATTTAAAAGACAGAGGTTGTGACACCTATTGAACTTACAGCTACCTTGGTCTAGTAGATCGATAAATTTTGAGGCTGGAGGTGTTGAACAACCTCAACAAGAAAAAATTGAAGAAAGACCTGGAATGCAAAACTAATCCCCTCACCACTAGCATTGAACCACAAAAGGGGACAACCCAAATACTCCTATCTAAACTTCTACTTTGGCAATGCTAGTAATAAGGCTTTCCCACCTCCATAGCAACATGTTTATAACACATAATTACCACTAGATTTTACATCACATAAAATTATATGACTCCTCTAGCATATCAACCAATGAATGCATAAACAACTTAACCAATCATACCTAGATATTAAGAAAATGTTCTTGTTCAATGCAAAATCACCCTCATTCACAAGTCCCACCTATGGGGCTTGTGTTTGTAGGAGCACTATCTACTTCTCAAAACCCCTTCTCAAGGAAAAATATGAATCACTTTTAAGGAACCTCTCAATTTCAATATTCGTAATGGCATCTTGTTACCACATCTCCTCTTAGATCTGCCAAAAATCAATGGGGTGAGATCCAAACTCACACATTTAAGTATATATGATGGTTTAATGGAACTCCTCCCCTAGGACAAAGTTGTGGCTAGAATATTTCCAAAGACTCCTAAAGGAATTTTCCTAGATCAGTATTATCACTTTCCTATTGTTAGACACACCAGGATACTGAGAGGGGGGGTGAATCAGTATCTAAATAATTTTTCAAATTTAACAACTTCAACTTATCTGGAGTAGATTAAAACTTAAGCATCACAACATTAACATGAACATGAAGGATTAACATAATGCACAACACATAACACCAGATATATGTGGAAAACCCTAGAAGGGAAAAACCACAGTGAGGATTAACTCACAATATATGAAGCTCAAATAATAACTTTGTTTTAGGGGCTTTAACCCAAGGAAGCTACTACTCCCTAAGTAACTTTGGTTTAGGGTCACTCCCAAGAAAGCTTCTACTCCCTGATGAATTTGTTTTAGTGGCCTTAACCCAAGGAAGCAACTACTCCCTAATCTGAGAACAAACTTAGGAATGGCTACAGTATGACAATCTTTCAACTATATGAAAACTACCTTTGAAGCTCACACATGATGATTGTACTTCTATCTCTTCACACTTTCTTCTGAAGATCTAATCAGTCAGGCACACTCTATACTTGATCACTATCACAAATATGTCTTCAAGAGGAATCCAGATAGCATCAACAACATTTTCTCTTTCTCCCACAGTTTCACATCAATAATACCTTTATTCTGCTTTTATTTGCTTGCAAACCCTTTTCATCAACTTGCAATCATACCTTCTGCATTCAAGTTGATTTACTATTTATACATGATATTACATTGATTACATAACTTGTCATCCAGATTAAACATTAAAAATACATTTACAGGTCGGCCATACAATACACAATATGAAACATATAGAAGATAGGTCTAATTAGGACAACACGTTACACCAGCAAAAGACTAAAGCCTTGCAGATCCCAACACTTTCTTAACCAGGTCTAAAACATCCTTCATAGCTTCAAACATCAAGGAATTACCTCCACCCACTCTGCTCATTTGAAAATAGGACAACTTTAAGGAAAGCTCATGAAAACTTGAAGAGTAACAACCATATCAACTAAAAAACCTTGTGCGGTACTAGAGACAAGAAAGATCTTCATGAAACTCTTCCAGATGAATCCACATGACTCATACAACATACCCAAACACTTCTTTTCCACCACACATCAAAGAATTGTGTTGTACACCTTCAATCATTAACTCTGAGAGAACACTATTATTTGGAACACATTGCAACATGCTGTCAATTGAAAAATTGAGCTGCAGACCACCAATAAACTTGAAATAGGAAAGAAACATGAAACGCACATTAAAGAAAATGTTCACAAAACCACAAGGTCAATCATTTGCTTCCAGAGGAATGCAGAGCATTCCAGTGAGTCTTTAATACCACTCCATTCTGCCAAAGCATTTACCGGTACTTTATCAATCATAACTTTCACTACAAAGGGAACATGATGGTCTGGAACTTTGGAAACAACACATTTAACATATTTTGAACACATATCTAGAATCACATTGCCATATCTACAAATGCGGAGGAATGTAGAGCATTCCATTCACCTTTCAACATCACACTATACTGTCAGAGCCTGAACCAGAACTCAGTCACTTATATCTTTCATTGCGGAAGAGAAATCACTTTGAAACTTAGGATTTAGCATATTTACATCATGCTAACTTAACTCTTGAACTGCAAGACCATTGCTTCAAAACTAGAGGAATGTGGAGAATTCCATTTTCATGTTAGAAACATCTTTATAGAACCCACACTGTCTTCAACCTACTTCTAGAGGCCAAGTCTTCTTTGCATCACCATATACAACTCAGGATCAGTAAGAATGATCATACAACATGATTCAAAATGGGAACACATCCTCAGCATCAGCAACACAACTTGATTCTTCTAATTCATATTGATCAGGCTCCAAACACAATGCTGCTTTGATTGGGAATGTGACTTTTAGGATCTCCAAAGATGAGCTTTTTCTTAGGACCTCCAATGACGAGCTTTCTCTTTCTTAGGAGCATGACATCCAACCATGAATAGTCTCTTGCTCTTATGATAGTGTTGACATCAGTGTATGCTATGTTGGCATCAATGTATGCTACTATGTTGACATCAATAACAACATATATGACCAACAATATCCCCCTTTATCATTGATGGCAACATATGCTCTCCCTAGACTCTCTCCCCCTTTGACATCAAGGATAAAGGGATCCAATACCTTCTCTTTCTCTCCCTTTCATCAATAATCATATATCTATAAAAAAATTTCTTGCAAGCTCCCCTATCATCAGTCACCACTCCCTGCTCCCTCTGAGAGGTAGCCATCATTAGTCTAGGATAAATATATAGCATGAACTCCCCCTAGATAGATGCACTATTTTACATCTTAGCAAGGAGGGGCAATTACCCCTAACCTCTGCTAGAGATTCTCAAAAGTGTCCTTTTCAAGAGCCTTTGTGAAGATGTATACAATCTGATCCTTAGTTAGAACATATTCCAACCTCACTTCCTTATCTGCAACCTTCTCTCTCAAAAAGTGACACCTAATTTCTATATTCTTGGTTCTTGAATGCATCATTGTATTCTTGGAAATATTGATAGCACTTGTATTATCACACAAAATAGGAATAGGCTCATCATACAATACCTTGATATCCTTCAGAGTTTGCTTCATCCACAATAATTGAGTGTAGCAAGAGGCTGCTGCAATATATTCTATCTCTGCAGTTGATAAGGACATCGAATCTTGCTTCTTGCTCTGCCATGGAACCAATCTTCTTCCTAGAAAGAAAGCACCACCACTTTTACTTCTTCTATCATCAACACAACCAACCCAGTCAGCATCAGTGTATGCATTTAGATCAAAGTCATTACCTTTTGGATACCATAGACCATAGTCTAGAGTTCCTTTCAAGTATCTAAATATCCTTTTCACTACCTTCTCATGTGTTTTCTTAGGATTGGCTTGATATCTAGCAACGACACATACCACATGCATGATGCTTGGTCTAGATGCAGCCAAAGACAACAATGCTCTAATCATAGATCTATAAACAGTCTGATTCACCTCTAGAGACTCATCATCTTTTCTTAAGTGGCATCCAATGACCATAGGAGTACTCACTAGTTTTGAATCCTCCATACCAAACTTCTTCAATAATTCTTTGACATACTTAGCTTGAGAAATAAAGATACCATCATTTAGCTGGGAAATTTGAAGACCAAGGAAGAATGACACCTCACCAATCATTGACATCTCAAATTCTTTTTGCATCTCCTCTGCAAACTTCTTACACATGTCATCATCTCCACCAAAAATTATGTCATCAACATAAACATCAACTATCAGTATCATATCTCCTTCCTCCTTGATGTAAAGATTGCTATTTGTAGTACCTTTCTTGAAACCCTACTAAAGTAAGTACTTATCCAATTTAGCATACCATGCTCTAGGAGCTTTCTTGACCCCACATAGAGCCTTCTTGAGTCTACATACCATGTTCGGATCTTTTGATATCTAAAAGCCATCTTGTTGCTCAATGTAAACCTCTTCCTCTAGATCACCATTCAGAAATGTTGACTTGACATCCATCTAATATACCTTAAAATTCTTGTAAGTAGCAAGAGAAAGGAACATTCTTATTGCCTCATCCTTGCTACTGGAGTATAAGTCTCCTCAAAATCAATGCATTCTACTTGAGTGTATCATTTGCATACTAGTCCTGCTTTGTTCCTCACAACTTCACCATCCTCATTTAGTTTGTTTCAGAATACCCACTTTGTTCCTATAATATTCTTATTGGCTAGTCTGGGAACTAATTCCCATGTTTGATTTTTCTCAATTTGATCCAGTTCTTCTTCCATTGCTTTTATCTATTCATCATCCTTGTTGGCTTCGACAAAGGTCTTAGGTTCCACCTTTGATAATAAACACAAGTTTGCTTTCTCATGTGTCTTGGCAAATCTTCTCCTTGTCTGCACACCTTCATTTTTGTCTCCAATGATCTCTTCTATTGAGTGGTTCTTCTAGACATACTTTGCTAGGGTTTTAGGTATCTCTTTAGGTTCCTATTCCTTTTCTTCTTTTACTTCTACTTCTTCATCTTCAATACAAGGAAATATATCAGATTTGGTATCCTTTGAATCCTATGTGAACTGATACAAGTCTTCATCTACTTTGGCATTTGTGCTTTCAATCATCTTTCCTAACCTTTTGTTGTAGCATCTATAGGCCTTGCTTCTGGTTGAGTAACCAAGAAAGATTCCTTCATCACATCTTGAATCAAGCTTTCCTAGATCTTCATCTTTTCTAATATAACATTTGCTACTAAAGATCCTAAAGTATCTATAGGAGGTCTTCCATACCACAATTCATAAGGGGTCTTAGTGCTATTGATCCTCAACTGTACTCTGTTAGTTAGATAGATAGCAATGTGAATTTCTTCCTTCCAGTATACATCAGGCAGATCTGCATCTTTTAACATTGCCCTAGACATTTCTTGCACAGTTCTATCCTTCCTTTCCACTACCTCATTTTGTTGAGGGGTTCTAGGAGCAGACAAGTGCCTCCTAATGCCATGATCTTCACAAAAAAATTTAAATTCATTTGAAGTGAACTCACCTCCTCTATCTGACTTCAAGCATTTGATCTTAGCATCCATTTCATTTTCAACCAAGGCTTTGAAAACTTTAAACTTATCAAGAGCATTAGATTTTTCTCTTAAGAAAGTAACCCAAGTCATTCTAGAATAATCATCAATGAGAAACATAAAGTACCTTTCACCTTGTTGACTTTTTGCTCTTGTAGGTCCACATAAGTCTGTGTGAATCAGCTCCAATGGATTTGAAGAAGAGTACTCCTTTCTTTTAAAACTTGTCTTTGTTTGCTTTCCCATTTGACATTCCTTGCATATAGAGTTTGTAGGCTTGATTATCTTAGGCATATCTCTCACTGCATGAGTAGAGTTGATTCTTACCATGTTATCAAAGTTGTGTCTCATTCTTTTGTGCCACAACCAACACTCATTGGATTGAGTCAATAGAAATATTCTTCCATTTGCTTCTTTCAAGTGATAAATATCACCATATGTCTTGATACCTTCTGCAACAAGCTTTCCAAATCCTACCTTTCTGATTTCACAACCTTTAGCATGAAAAGTAAGATTGTAACCTTTTCTACACATCTGACTAACACTAAGAAGATTGTGTTGTAATCCTTTGACATAGAGAACATCCTCAGTCCTATTCTTTCCATCAATAGATATGACACCGTTTCCACAAATCTGAGATAACTCATCTCCTCCAAACTTAACAGCTCCACCATCCCACTTCCTAAGTCTTATGAAATTTTCTTTGTCACCAGTCATGTGATTTGAACAACCACTATCAATAACCCAAGCTTTAGTTTCTTCTTTTGCATGGAAGGCAGTCCATACAAGCATTGATTTTTCATTGTTTTGAGCTACTTGCAAGGTATAACATTTTCCAACCTCATTCTTTTTGTCACCAACACTCATGGCCAAGAAAAGTGTTTCATCATTTGAATCATCATGATCCTCATCTTCTAAATAACTATCTTCTATGGAAAATAGACTCCTTTGAAATTTACTATTTATGTTTCTTCTCTTAGTTTCTTCAAGAGGACATTTAGAAGAAAAGTGACCAACCTTTCCACAATTGAAACATTTGAAGGATAACTTGCATTTGTATTTTCCAGAGCCTTTCTTCAAAGTTCTTACAAAATTTGGTTCAATATCATCAGGACTTTCATCTTCATCTGCAGTCTCATCCTTTGTCTTTTTACTGACTTTGAAAGTTGCTTATTTCTTTGGAATATCACTGTCAAACTCTCTCATTTCAAAAGTAGTGAGGGTCCTAAACATTTGGTCTAAGGAGTATGTATCTAGGTCAACAGTCTCCTCAATAGCAGATATTTTGGAACTATAAGATTTGAGAAGAGATCTCAAAACCTTTTTCACAATCTCATCTTCTTTAAATCCTCCACTTAGACCTTTGATACTATTGACTACTTCATTTACCTGGAGCATTAAACCTGCAATATTTCCATCTTCTAACATCTTTAGGGATTCAAATATGTTCTTGAGTATTTGCATCTTGGCTTGCTTAACTTTCTTATCTCCTTCATAAATAGTTTTAATTTTATTCCAAACTTATTGAGCTAAGCTACAACTTATCACCTTTGAAAGTCCTAAATTAGCTAATCTACTCATGATAGAAAACTTGGCCTTGGCATTATTATCATACTTCTTGATTTCATATGCATCTATTGGAATAGAAGCAGGGACAATGTACCCTTTCTTGATAGAATCCCAAACTCCACACCCTAGTGAATCGATGTAGCCTTCCATTCTTACCTTCCAAAAAGCATAATTTGTTCCATCAAATGTGGGAATCTTGTTGGATCCTCCTAATGCCATCCTATTCCTTCCTCAAGTGGTTAAGCTTCCTTCAGAAGAACTTGGCTCTAATACCAATTGTTAGACACACTAGGATACTGAGAGGGGGGTGAATCAGTATCTAAATAATTCTTCAAATTTAACAACTTCAACTTATCCTAGGAGAAGTTTATTCAACTTCTTAAGTATGTCCCCCTCTACTAGTAGGATGAATGCTTTCGTGTGAGGAAGTTTATATTGGGGTTAAAACCTCAATCCAGTTCAAAGGTGGATCTCCATGGTCCATAATCCATGGATGACACCTTTGAAAAGATAATTAAATAGGAACATAAACTACTTAGTATTGCAAAGTAGAGAAGAGAAAACAAAAAAAGGGTAAAAGTTATCAAAACTAGCCTCCTACAAATTCTCCTAAACAAAAGATTCAAAAGGGCGATTAGTTTGGGGATAAGAAAAATAAGAATAAATTTTCTAAATTGGGTGAGCAGAGTAAGCCTTATGTTAAACCCAAAGCTTTTAGGGAAGGGGTAAATGATAGCAGTGACAAAGGGAAATCTATAGGACCTAGGGGATTGAGAGGTGGATGTTTTGTTTGTGGTGGTGAGCATTATGTAAATAAGTGCCCTCAAAAAACAACTAAAAGAGAAGAAGGAAATTAGCAACAACAATCCTTCTGACACCGTATTCTTGTGGTAGTACATAATAGACAAGCTAATTATCAAGCTACTCTTATTGAGCTAATAGGTATAATCTATGGCCTCTCAGTTAATGTTCTTATTGATACTGGTGCTACTAAATGTTTAATTGATCCTAGAGTAGTATAAAGGTTGCCTAGGAAATTTGGTTTTATGACTAACTCCTGGACAATGATGTATGGTAACTGAGAAGAGAGGAGGGTAGATGAATGTCTAGCCTTCAATGATTTGACACTTCCAAATTTTGTTACTCAGGTTAACCTTTGTGTGGCTTCTATAGCATCATATGATGTGATTCTAGGAATAAATTGGTTATTTCAGCACAAAAACATAGTAAATTGCTTTGAGAAGGTAGTAACTTGTAGAGATGATTTTGGGAACCCAACCAAATTTGTGGCATTCAAAGGGGTGCAAGCCTTAGACAAATTCCTTCCATGCAAGTGAAGAGAGCTCAATGGAAAGGATGCATTCTTTATACTATTAACATAAATGATTTGGGAGATAGTAAAGAACTCTCCATTGATGACCTTCTGGTGCTCGAAGAATTTTATGATGTGTTTCTACAGGAGTTAACTAGATTGCCACCTAGGACAGAATTTGACTTCTTCGTTGATCTCTTGGTACCGAACCACAGTCAAAAGCCTCTTATAAGATGAACACTTCTAAATTGTATGAAATGAATGTCCAGTTGTAGGAGTTGCTTGATAAGGGTTTAGTTTGACCAAGCATGTCACCTTGGGGAGCACCTATGGTCTTCATCAAAAAGAAGGATTGTACCCTCCAAATGTGCATTGATTATAGGATGATCAACAAGGTGAGTATTAAGAATAGATACCCTTTGTCTACAATTAATGAGATTTTTGATGAAATGAGAGGTGCTCTATGTTCTCTAAAATTTATTTAAGATATGGTTACCATTAGTTAAGAATTAAGGAAGAGGACATACACAAAACTATTTTCAAAACTTGTTATGGACATTACGCATTTACAGTTCTTCTTTTTGGGCTTACCAATGCACCTGCGACATTCATGAACTTAATGACCAGTGTGTCCAGGGACTGCTTAAATGATATTTTCATTGATGACATTCTCATTTATCCCAATAATGAGGCAGAACATGAAGAACATTTGAAAATAGTGTTGCAGCATTTGAGGAAACATCAATTGTTTGGGAATCTATCACAGTGTTCTTTCTATCAAAAGAGAGTGCACTACTTGGGTCACATAATCTCAGTCAAGGGAACATCAGTTGACCCAGCTAAGATTAAGGCCATTATGGAATACCCAACTCCCTCGAATGTTGAGGAAGTCTGAAGTTTCATGGGTTTAGCTCAATATTACCAAAGATTTGTTGAAGGATTCTCCAAGATAGCAAATCCTATGACCACCCTTTAGAAAAGAGAAAGAAGTTTGAATGGTCAGACAAATGTGAGCAATCTTTCTAGGTTTTGAAACACAATCTCACCACTGCACCTATTCTTATTGTGTTAGATCCAAATGGGAGATTTTAAGTCATAACAGATGCTTTAGAAGATGACTTGGGAGGGGTTCTTATGCAGAATGGTTAGGTTGTGGCATATGAATCCTATAAAGTGAAGCTAAATATGAGGTGAATTATGTGCCTCATGATCTACAGTTGGTTATGATAGTGCATGCTCTACAAATGTGGAGGCACTATCTTATTGGTAAACCTTTTGAGCTAAAAACTAATCATTTAGGCCTTAAATATATATTCACTCAACCAAATTTGAATGCTTGTTAAATATGATGGCTTTAATTTCTGAGTATGACTTTGATATTGATTATCTCAAAGGGAAAGAGAATAGGGTAGCTGATGCCTTAAGCCAAAGATGACATATTTTGGCCATCACAACTTTTTACTCTACTTTCAGAGAGAAACTGCTAGAATAGCTTCAGAGTGATGAGTTTTACCTGAAGATTAAATCAGATTTAAAGGAAGATGCCTCTAACCAAAAATTTGAAGGATATAAACTTGAGAAAGATGGTTTTTTAAGGTTTCAAAATAGAATGCATGATCAAGACATGGTGGGTTGAGAGCCAAAATCCTTGAGGAAGCACACAATGCTCCGTATTCCAAGCATCTCAGAGTGACTAAGTTCATGGTTGATTTGAAGTCATTGTATTTCTAGCCTAGTATGAAGAGAGAGGTAACAAAGTATGTGGCAAGATGCCTAGAATGTCAATAGGTAAAGGTTGAGCATGTACATCTGGTAGGATATTTGTATCCTCATGACATACCGATGTTGAAATGCACAAGACAACTGAGAGGGGGGGTGAATCAGTTGTAGCAAAAACTTAACTTCTTTCAAACATCAACATATTATCCACTTGATTATGATTTCACCATGAAAGCATATAATCAGAAACTTAAACACATGAGACACATGAGACACATGAGACACCATATTTTTACGTGGAAAACCCAATGAGGGAAAAACCACGGTGAGTGTTAGCTCACAATATAAATGATATATAAAAATTTACAACAAGGCTCACTGTCGAAGGCTCACTGCCTTAGGGATCACTACCTAGAATGCTCACTGCAAAAGAAGCAGCTCACTACCAATGGGGTGGCTCATAGCTAGTGGGTGGCTCACTACCAAAGTTGGTGAACTGAGATAGTAGCATCTACATTATGCCAAGGTTCATTTCCATTGAAGTGCAATAAATTTCATCTACTCTACTCTGCTCTGCTTTTTCACTTCGTGCTTATCTTTGCATCTTCACATACTCATCAATCAATCACAACTTCATTACATGTATTTATACAATTCATCAACCTTGGAATGAACATCAAGGTCAACATTACAATCATCAACCATTGGAACAATCTCCAAGGTTGGCATACACACATACATTAGAATAGGTCTGGACCTAAAAGGATTTGTGAAGGAGAATGAATGCAGACTATACCACACCTTAGCTAGGACTCAAATACAATCTTCCATGCTACAACAAGCTATCACAAACTCCAAAGTGTAATTGCAAGTTGTGAAAACAACCAAGTCGACTAAAACTGGTGTTAACACTGAGACCTTTAGGAACACACTTCATGCATGATCTGGATTACACTTTGTGGACCAATCAAAAGGTAGGAACATGATCCAAGGACATTCACAAGCACGTTACAATCACCAAGAACTCCCGTACAACCCTCAAACATTCTATCCAAAAGATTCTTCAAACTAGAGCACTTAAACATTACTGTCAGTCAATGTCATAAAGGAAAGATCACTTGCAGAGCACCAAATCACGAACCATTTGAACTAAACGCACATAACATCATTACAAACTTGATTCTAGAACTGTAGACTATGAAACTTAAATGTGGAGAAATGTGGAGTAGAATACATTCTCCCTGTCACCATTAGATGCACAGAAAAAATAGTTTTTACTCTAGTGAACAGAACTCACTCAAATCTTTATACCGGAGGCTCAAACTTGAAACATAGTAGCTACAGACATCCCTTAAGATAACTTCCAAACTGAAAACAAATATATTCAATCTACAAGATATGCGGAGAAAAACACAATACTTTTCTTATCAGACACTTGCTCAAACTTATTCAAATAATTTCCTTAGATGTTGACTTTAGGTGTTGACATCAATGACAACACTTACTACTCATACTAATTGCAACAACCATAATACAAGTGGAAAGTGATTAGTATGGACTTCATACAAGGATTACCCATGTCCAAGTCCAAGCATAATATAATTTTGGTCATAATTGATAAACTAACCAAAGAAGCTTGTTTCATACCTGGGAATTTGATTGATGGATCAATAACCTTGGCCAAGAGATTTGTGCAAGAAATATTCAAGCTTCATGGGGTACCTAAAACAATTATTTCCAATCGAGATGTTAGAATGACATCAAGGTTTTTGAAAATCGTGTATGTTGCTCTGAGTACTTGCCTTAATTTCAGTTCAACTTATCATCTACAAATGGATGGAAAAACAAAGCAAGTTAATCATATTTTCAAGGATATACTTCAAATGTACAAAGTATGGACCAATAGTACAAATGGTAGGAATACCTTCCATTGGTTGAATTTGCATACAATAATTCTTATCAATCTTCATTGGGAATGACACCTTTTGAAGTCCCCCACAGTAGGAAATGTCATACCCCTGTCAATTGGGATAGTATAGAAGACATGGTAGTTATTGGTCCTAATATGCACAAATAAATGGATGAGTAAATGAAATTGATTAGAGGAAGACTAAAAGAAGCTTCTGATAGACATAAGAGCTACACTGATAAGAACAAAAGTTTTCAATAGTTTTCGATAGGGAATATGGTGTTCCTTAGGGTAAAATCATATAAGAGTTTCATCTCCTTTGGCAAGTCAACCAAGCTAGCACCTAGATATATGGGGCATTTTGATTTATTGGATGTGATAAATCATGTGGCCTATAGATTGGCTTTACCCCTATCTCTCTCTCAGTTGCATGATGTTTTTCATGTTTCATTGTTAAAACCTTATCACCTTGACGCTACTCACATTTTGGATTGGCGGGCTTTACAGGTTCAGGATCCAAGGGCAGTATAGGTAGAGCCCCTACGAATCCTTGAGTAGCACAAACTTTAGTTTTTCGACAAGGATGTGGCCCAATGCAAGGTCCAGTGGGATCAGTTCTCTAAGGATAGTGCTACTTGGGAAGATGTTGTAGAGATGCAACGATTTTTCCCTCATCTTTTCTAGTTTTTGTACATCCTTCATATCATCTGGGCAATGACTACTCCTAGGAGGGAGGGATGTCATATCCCATTTTTCACATGACACAGTGTTGTTACTTGTAGATATTGCATAGGCATATATTATGTTATGTTGGCGATATATGTTACCTTATGAACTATCTGGTTAACTATTCATGTTACACTATTAGAAATAGAATTTGATATGTTTATATTATCATAGCATGGATTCATGAATGAAATATGACATGATTATACATTGATATTATTTGATGTTGACTAACTATAATTGGATGTCTGAGTATGATAGGATCCACCATAATCTCTCTTGAAGGGAGAGTATCACAGAGGAGGATCTAGCAATTCTAAGGTCGTCATGCATGATATGCACACACGCACTAATTCACAATTAGTAGAGTTGCATATAGAATGGAGTTTGTGGTTAGTGTGGTTAGTCTTTTGAGTCTTAGATATGATTCTCATTTGTTTCATTCTAGTGAACAAATTTAATTAATTAATTTCTAGGAAAATAAATAATGCATATATGGATGTGTGTGTCTAACACACACACACACACACACACACACACACACACACACACACATGCATTATTTCTTTTCCCATAAATTAATTAAAAACATATGGCACACACACACATATATTATATATAGATGATTAAATTTATATAAAAGGATTTGTTGCGGTAACCTGCGAATGTATATTTACAACCATATACATCCATGTGTATATATTATTGCACATGCAAGTATATAGTGTAAATTGGAATTATGGTAATATCATTGTTTCTTTTTACTTGTCAGTAATTTGACTATAGTAAATAATGTTATTGTTTTACCTATCAACAATTTGACAAAGGTGAATAAAAATATTATTTTCTCTCTACCCGAGCATAAAGGAAAATAATGAGTTTCATTATTTATTTTATGTTTCAACAGCTGTAATTTCCACATGAACCACTTATGATATGTTTAGGATTGTTTTGCATTGATCTGTCCTGCTCTGGAATGTTTGCATGGATCTAACCTAAGTCGTTGGGCCCAAGGCCACATGGAACTATTTCAATAATACTTATCAATAGAAAACCATAAAAACAAAACATATGGAACTTTGGAAGTCAGAGGGAAAGAAAAAGATAAAAGAGGATTTCAGAGAAGGGGAATGTAGTAAGGGAAGTGGAGAGAAAAAGACAAGGAAAAGAAGGGAAAAAGGAAGTTGCAGGGAAGAATTTAAAGAAATATACAGACTAGAAGCTCTGAACATGTATGAACAGTTTAAAATTTAAACTGTATTGGTATATTATGAAGAAATGTCTTTGATAATGTTGAGCAAAGTATGAGTTAATCTCTTCCATGAACTCAATATGTGCAAACAATTCTAATATCCGTGCCTGCAGCTATGAAATTTAACAGAGCATATTGTGACTTAAATATGTGAGTTTATCAATCTAGGGTACTCACAAGCTGGTTTATTCAAACTTGTAGATGTAAATGTTTCAAAACTTAGCTGAGCCAATATAGGCGATCATGTGTTGTTCCAACTAATAGTAAAATTTACAAAACATGAAATAAGGAAGAGATAAGAGGCAGGCTTCAGGCGGCTTTAGCTAGAGGGGTGAGCCTCATATCTAGCCACCTTCAGTATCTCAATGCTGCACTTGTTTTAAACCTTAAATCAAAATAAAATATATGATATGTAGCCATATCAAGGCACCACCAAACAATATTTAATAGGAAAACAAGAAGATTGTTAAATGCACAAAATTTATAGCTAGAAAAATTGCCCATGTGTAGCCTATGGCCAATAGATTATTCAATGTTTGACAACATAGAGAAATTTGAAGAAAGGCATCCCATGTGATGCTTGAAACCTGCAATAAAAATACATGAATTTAAACAAAATGGCCTTCTACAGGCGCCATGAGAGGAGCTCGCTATTTTGTTGCACCTAGCATGAGAAAAAGGGCCAGTGCCTTGCTCTGCAACCTTTTAAAGGCTCTTCTAAACCCTAAGCATTTTGATTCCTCCTTATTTTTTATTTAGTAATAAAAGTTAGAATGATATATCTCTTACGAGAAAAAGAAAATAGGTAAGAGAAATAGAAGTTTTACTTGGATGGACATGAGTTAAATAATAGAAATGTTTGATTACCCTTTAGATAAATCTAAAGTGTTGAATTAATAGTTGTAAATTATGAATTACATGTGGTAAATATAAATGGTGTGTTGATTATCACATATTATGGAACTATTGTAACTAAATTAAATTTAAAAGTGGAAACATGCAAGTTAAGGTGTTCGATGGTATGATTCTAAGAGGAATATTTATGAAGGATTGGAATTACTTGATTGTATTCCCATAACATGGACTTATGGTTTGTATTTCTATAGGTTTTCTTATGGGAAATTGGTAGGATGCATTAGTTAAATCCATACACACTATCATGCATGTCGGCCTCGAAGAGATAGTTTCTTCAGGATGGATCAGGCTATTCATGTGGGGAGCATGGGGAAGCCTTTTTCTTCATAGTAGGGTGGAAGTCACCTCTATGATGCTCTCTATGCTTCAGGTTATGAAGGAGAAGCTAAGGGAGAGAGATTGCACTGAGATGCCACAATTATACATAGAAACTTGCTACTTTCTAAATGGAAAGTTATGTACAAGGAATGTAATTAAATTATAATCTATTCAACATATGTATATGTTGTGTATTCTTCATCATTGTGGACATATGTGATGTAATGATCTCACTATGAGTTGTATTTATATATGATGGACTTATGATTGATTATGGGACCTAGATGGATTAGTAGAGATGTATGACTCTAACAATCATAGGGGGTTGGAAATGTTGTAAAATAATTGTAATTGTTATAATACAAATCCATGGAAATGATATTTTGTTATGTGGAACATGTGTATCATTATTATGTAATCATCAAATGTATTATATTTTTAACCTATGATGATCTTATGGATGTTGAGCATAGCTTAACTTTATGTAAATTGATTGTCATTTTCTATTAATCATATTTGGACAAAGTGTCAAATGGATTTATAAATGTTAGAATTATCATTGATATAGTATTAATGCATTATTCTAATATGGATATTAAATGGTGATGTTACAGCGATAGTGTGTGGTTAATACAATGTCAATAGGTCTGAGTGAAATAAAGAAAGTGGAAGAGGACCTAGGTATGACAATGGAATCATGACAGTGAAAAGGCAAGACAACAAGTGCATCAAGACAATGGCAAATCCTTTCCAATACATAGTAGACAGCATGATAAGCAGAGACAGTCTATGAGGAGATTCTATTGTATGTAGTATGAAGGGAATAGTACACAAATACGAAGCATATTCCGTGGTGGATAGTGATAGTAGTTGGAGACAAGAAACTCCAAAATCATCAAAAAACACTGAAGAAAATGATGGAGGTTTAAAGCAAAGTATGACAATGGATTCATGAGTAAGATTCTTATGGCAACTTTACAACAAAGGAGACATGCAGCATCCAAGAGATGATGATAGAAAACAATGGCACCATACAAGATAGCCATAACAAAGGTCAATGGATAGAAAGGAAGGAGGATCTACAACTATAGAGTAAGGACAGAGATGTCAAAGGAGGGTAGTGAAAAATGTCAACAAGTTGAAAAACATAGTGTGTTTTTTAACTTTGTTGAAATCCACATTTTTTTAAATCGGTAGGAGAGAAATATTCTTCTTAGCCCTCCTAGATCACAAAATAGTCTTCCAATCACATTTTAAGGCCCTTTGAAATACCTGTATAGCTTCTAAGTAGGAAGAAAGTGCAAAACAAATGGAAATAAAGTCATAAATGAGTAATTTTGATAGACAGTTTAGAGTCCTGGAAGGACTAAATCTTCTTCCCACGCCTTCCAAAGACTCTTGATGACATTTGTAGTCAAGAAAAACTAGCCTAAACATTTGCAAGGTGGAGGTTGGAGAGTTAAAACTAGTTTGACAACTACCTACGCATCAAGGGATAGTTGGGAGACTTGGGCAACAAGTTGAGAGCATCTAGGAGCCTAAAAAGGAGTATGCAGAGTGGATAAAGGTGGGAGAAGTCAAACTACTACCTTCCTTAATACCCACTTGGAAATTGAATGGACTAAAGATAGTGGTGGAGGTTTAAAGAAAAGTATGACAATGGATAAGTAAGATTCTTATGGCAACTTTACAATAAAGGAGACTTGCAGCATCCAAGAGATGATGACAACAAACAATGGCACAATACAAGATAGCCATAACAAAGGTCAGTGGATAGAAAGGCAGGAGGATCTACAAGTGTAGTGTAAGGACAAAGATGTCAAATGAGGGTAGTGAAAAATGTTAACAAGTTGAAATCCACATTTTTTGAAATCGGTAGGAGAGAAATGATTTTCTTAACACTCTGAGATCACAAAATAGTCTTCTAATCACATTTTTAGGCCCTTTGAAACACCTGTATAGCTTCTAAGTAGGAAGAAAGTGCAAATAAATGGAAATAAAGTCATAAATGAGCAGTTTTGATAGACAGTGTAGAGTCCTAGAAGGACTAAATCTTCTTCCCATGCCCTCCAAAGACTCTTGATGACATTTGTAGTCAAGAAAAATTGGCCTAAACATTTGGAAGGTGGAGGTTGGAGAGTTAAAACAAGTTTGACAACTACCTAAGCATCAGGGGATAGTTAGGAGACATGGATAGTAAGTTGAGAGCATCTAGGAGCCTAAAAAGGAGTATGTAGAGTGGATAAAGGTGGAAGAAGGCGAACAACTACCTTCCTTAATGCCCACTTGGAAATTGAATGGAGAAAACAAGGAGAATCGGTTCCTAGGCACGCAAGTTCAATTCAAACCTATAATGCAAGGCAAGGAGATATTTTTACTTTGTCATAGATTCTTTCCTACATTCTCTCCTATGCTTAGGAAGGGATATAGGATGCCTAAGATAGATTTTAGGTAGTTCTTTTCTACTGATCTTTAGGAGCACTTAGCATTATAACTAAAGATATGTAGAAACAAGAGATTTTTGTAAGATTTTGGAAGAGATAACTCAATTTCAGACTTGTATACAGCTATAAGAGCCTTTTTATCAATAAAATCAATTATTTTCCTTCTCACATATGCTTAGTTGTGTGTTATTATGAATGATTGATGAAATTTTTGTGATAAAATATACAACACCCTTTAATTAGTATCATTCTCAAACACCTTCATGTAGAAATACACATGATTTATGTAGGTCATAGGTTATGTTATTAGTTTCAAGAGTCTTTAGTTGTGAAAACATTTGATTTTCCTTCAATAAACTACAATAACAACAAACTTTCCTATGAAATACTAATGTATAGACTTGTCAAAACCTGAGTTGTACATCAAAAAAATTGTCTATTAAAACAAATTGTATGTCAAAATAGTAGTACAAGTCTTATTTTCAATTTGATGCATCACCTGCATAGGTTAGAGTTTAGTTTATGTTATTTTCCACCCTTTTCCCTAACAAACAACATTATTTTAAGTCATTCTAGGTGAAGTACCAAGGGAATCAACACTTTCTGGAGGTTCATTTCAGTCATAGGTCACCCACAACCTTTAAATGATCCCATGTTTCACTAGATAGTTGAGTGGACAACTCAATAAGGGTGCATATCCAAGTGACAACAATAACATAAATGCTTAAATAAAATTGGCCTAAGACTTTTCTTGCAATCTCTCTATAGATTAGAGATCCTTGTTGCATCATTTTAAAGGAAAAATTCAAAATTTGGTTAGAAAATCTTATTTTGTAATTATTAGTCTAGGATTATATAGTTCAAAATGTCAAGAGAGCATTGAGAAACATCATTAGGCATTTTCATGAGCCTTTGTAAATGAATGAACACAATATTGTGAAATATATGTTATTTAGTATTAATAAAGTAAGAAGAATTTAAATATGCATATAACACATAGATGTAATCATATTTAATAAAATAAATAAAGCAAATTTAGAGGAATTTAAATAGTATGGAGTCAAGTATTGAGCATTTTAAATGCATTATACACAAAGGTGGATGTATGTTGCAAAGAAATTTAACAAGTAAATCTATTTATTTCTCATTAAAAAAACTCTAAAATTTACATTCATAGGATAGACTAAACTAACTCTAAATAGGAAATGGAGCCTATCTTGTTTACTATCAAAGTCAATGAAACTAACATTTAACTATCTTTTCTCTACTTATATTCCATTTTTTCTGTACAAATTTTCACTAGTATATGTTTATTTAGTCTAAAATTCTTTAGGTTCTACCTACCTAATGCTACAAGTTTTAGTATAGAGTTGTCTATCCCGGTTGGTATGACTTGTGTGTGTTTTAATCTTTATATTGTGGTTAGCATAATTAACATTATGCTAACATATGCTTTTAATACTTTTAATTTATATGATACATCATAAATGTCTATTCTATTTCCTATTATGTCTTTTACTTATTGTCAAAAGTAAATTAAAAAAAAAAACTAGAAACCTTGTGGTTGTACAACCTAAACATGAAAAATGATTTTGAAGAATTTAGGTGAGGATGGTGGACTCTTCTAGGCTTTAGATCTTGGCCATGCTTGTATCAGCTTATGTCACTCCTTATGTCATACTATTTCTCTTAGTAGGATCCCCTATTGTTTTTCTGCATTTATTGTAGAATATTTAGGTTTTCTTGTGTGCATGCATTTTTTTTCCTTTTAAATAAGCTCAAACTTCATTAACCCAGTAGTCCCTACTGGTGTTGATGGTTTCATAGTGCATGAGAATAGATCTACTACAAAAGTAGCTTGGAAACTTCATTCCCAATGTATTTCATGAGGTATGTCATTTGAAACAACTCCAAATGTGGTGCTTCCTATCCTAGAATTTGGCAATGCCTATAAATGACTTAAAAAATTTAGTTTGATAGGATACTTGTTGGGATAATTACCCCAAAAAAATTCTTAAATAATGAGTGAGTAAATCTTGGTCCCTCATGGCGGTCCACTTGATGTTGTTCAAAATTTCATGATGGGGTTTTTCCTATTTCATTTTGTGGAAGCTAGCCATGCAAAAGCCATCCTCAAACATGGATTGTGGTTTGTTAATGTGTCTCTTCTTTTTTTCCCTCGTTAGACTCAAGATTTTGTATTCTCTAAGGAGAGATCCATGTGTCCCTAACTTGGTAGAATTTCCTAGGTTAACTTTTCCATGCTAGAATTTCTTGACTAAAATTGTGGCTTTTTAAGCAATATTATTTGTGGCAAGTTGGATAATTTTTTATTATCCCATCTAAAAAAATGTGTTTGTGTTGAGATCAATCTTTTTAAATATCTAAAGGAGTTATTTGTTCTATCAAAATTATCCAAATGAGACACACTCAATGTGTCACCTATCTTAACTTACCGAACACTATGTCAAGTGCCGATCCTTTGATCATAAGATTCATGAATGTCCTCTTGCTACTCCTTTTACTAAACCTACTCATTGGCCTACAAATGAGGTTCTACCTCAAAAAAAGGAAGGATGGTCCATAGTGGGGAGCTAAAAAATAATTAAAATGTTGGTAATGGTCTATAAACTTAGCTAGTAATGCTAGGCCACCACCTAAAACTCAAGGTGGCATCATGTCAAAACCTCAAGACAAGGAGAAATATATTGGTCCCACCAATGGAAATTTGTCCAATGAGGCAAATAAAAGGTTTTCTAGAACCCTACATCTATATTCTATTTTAACCTCTCTACATGAAATTTTTGTTTACTCACCCCATCTTCCACTCCAACAATCTCATAATGCTCTCATAGTCTGACTAGGCATTTGGAAGAAGGAAAATACATTCCATAGAAAAAAGGCATAGTCATCTAGTAATTCAACTAGGTAATTTTAATACTCTTCTAGTGGGTTAATTTTTGTATAATAGTTATCCAGATTTTGACAAGATGGATAGCGAGGATATGACTCTTGACTTTCATCAATGAATTTTATCTTCTAGAATGTTTAAGGTTTGAAAAACCTCACACACAAATATTATATGCAAGATACTTGATAAATATTTCTAGGGTTGTATATTCTTTGTTTACAAGAAGTTAAAGTTTTAGGGCTTTTGCTTTTTGTTGTTTGGTGTGCTATATGGCCAACAAGTCATCTTTTGTGTAGTAATCATGAAGCAAGTCATGGTGGTATGGTTACTTTTTTTTCCTAAATGGCACCTGCATTTGGTTGACTAGGGCTCTGATCCCACCAATAGAGCTTTATGGGCCCTTTTTTAAATTGACAATCATTCTTTGGAGTCATTAATGTTTATACCCCCAATGATGTTGTTGAAAGATCTTCCCTTTGGAGATAGATTTCTAATTCAATTCTTACTATTATTTGGGTTATATGCAGAGAATTAATAGGGTTGAAGTGACATGATAAATGTGGTACTTTACCCATACATTAGATAGTTGGTGAAAGAGAGGCTTTATACTACATGCATATGTAAAGGGGGTAGAAAAGGGAGACTAGCTCAATGGATCAAACTAGATCAAGCCCTCTTCTATCCTCAACATTAGGAGAGAGTGACTGAGCCTAGTTTCTACCCAAGAAGGAGAGCTTAAGCTATAGGTGTTCTAGTCCTTTTTGTTGTATAGAGATGATTCAACCAAACTTGACCTCAATCAAGCAAACTAGTTAGGATGTATGAATTAACACAAAAGATATAAAAAAACTATCACAGACTAACAAAAATAGAAAAGAGCAGTCAGATAGAAGAGTAGAGGTCAAGGAACAAATCAAAACCTGGTAAATTTAACAGTTGTTATGTCATAAAAAGTTTCCCTATAACTTTTTACCTCCTAGTTTAGCTCCTAGGTCCCCTTAATTTCATTATTCATGTTTGAAACTTATCCTGGAGCACTTTCCCCCAAAACCCATGTTAAATGGGGCCTAGGGGTTCATTTTAATGCTTAATCAAGACTCAAAAAGTGCCTTGGGACTTGGGTACCTACACCCAAGTCCAGGCTGATTTGTCAAGACCTAAATTCCAAGATGTTGGCATAGGACCTTTAAAAAGGTTTCCCTTTGTCAGCCTTTTCAATTTGAATTACGAAAGTTTAGCAAGAATGCATATTTAAATGAGTTATGAGTAAGATGAACTTATGATTAGCAAGCAAAGAGCATTCACGACATTCATTGTGTTGCAAAGAAGAATTATATTGTGTTTGTATGTGTTTGTTATAGATTTGTCTTCATCAACTCATCTCCTCATGATTTGAAGGCTCTTCATCTCTATGAGGGTTTCACCTCTAAGGTGACATCTATATGTGCTTCAATCAATTTATCTTATCATTGGATTTGGCCTTTGCCCTACAAGGACATACACTGTATCTAACAATGGTGTTGTAAGGCTTGAATGCCATTCCAGGTATTGACCGAGTAAAGCTCCTAAACACCACAACCCCTAAACCCTCTCTTTGTGATTACTGGTTATAGGTGTGGGATTTGGTGAAGTGGAGTTGTAGAGAAGCAAAACAAAGGATAGAGATTTGGGATCTAGAGAAAAAGTGTAAAGAGTCAACCCTATTGGACTAGGGTACCCACCCTAAAGTCCTCTCGACTGGCATTTCCATAAACTTTGAGGTAGGTTGCAATCTGACACAAATCATTGTTCCAAATCTGCAGAAAAGTTGCCCTATTAGACTTGGGCACCTACCTCGTTGTCCCCAAAGTTTCTGCCTTTAAAAATCTAAATCCTGGTATGTTTCTAATATGTATTTAGTGCCTTCTTGTGTGATCATCTATCGTATTTTGTTCATTTGTATACGATTTCATGTAATTAGGGTTTGAGGCTTAATTGAACTAAGGTTTACCAAATTCATCAATCTATTATATCTTTCCTTATCATTCCATAGTGACAACAAACCTGTAGCTGAGTCCTCTTGCATCAATAGTGACTTAGCTCAGTTTATGTCCTTGAATGTTAATGTGAAAGGAGGGTTTGATTGAATCTATCTTAACTACATTTCAACCTATCTTCCTTTTCATATATAACATTTTACTAAACCCATTTTTTTTATTGAACTTGCATATTGTTGAGTGTTTTAATCAGTCCTTTCATTCATTCATATCATATTTATCATCTTGCGTTGAAAAATTTTGCATACATTTGAAAATTTTGAAAAAACAAGCATTCTAGGCTCGCACTAAGACATAGTTTTACATATTTTGCATTACATATAATAAAAATATTTAGTTTTCTGATTTTAACATCAGATCTGATCTTTATTACAGTAATTTATCATTAATTCATATTAAATTTTGCATTTACAAGTTGCATTTTCTAGGGTTTTGCTTAAAAAGTTGCATTTTTCATATAACCTAGTCTTGGCAAAAACTAGGGTTTGTAGACAAAATTTCATTTTCAGATTTTGCTACTCCTTTTCAACCTTCATTGAAATCTGATTTTGAAGTGTAGTGTTGGATCATAGTGCATACTTTCCCATCCTATCTTTCCAACTTTCACCTTTTGCATTTACACATTGTGTATTTCAACAAAAATAACTACCTTCATCCTTTTGATTATGCATTGAGCATTGTAGGACTTTGGCATCCTTCTTGCATTAGATATAAGCTATTTTACACAATATACCTAATTATATTCCATTCATTCATCATTTTTCATAGTCTCATAATATATTTTATGCATTTACATTGAAAAATGTGAAAAAATAAAGCATTTTAAGTTCATAAACAAGCATAGTTTTGCATTGTTTCACTACGTATGGCATAAATATATTTTAATTCAGATATTGCATTCATTTTTGGAATACTTTTGAAAGGAAGCAAAGGTACATGGAACACACTTCTTACACCAACCTAATGAGGGGAATAGTATGCAAATTCTTTGAAATCCTTACAATTGCAGTAATGTTAATCACATAGCATAAAGATTACATCAACAACACAACACATAAAGAGAGTGAAACAAGATATACCATGGGGAAAACTCTTTCTGAAGAAAAACCCCACACTCCAAAGCATAGCTCAAATGTATTACAATAAACAATAACATATTACAATATAATTTCAGAGTCAATGCTTATTCAGGAGTCTCTAACACTCGTATCTAGAGATATTCCAGCAGCATTACAATACCTGTCAAAAACTATATGCATCTCCCATCCAAGCACCTGTTTATATAGAGTTTACAAGGCAAAATAGGAATCTTCTAGAGATGGGCATCCAACTTGGCCTCATGGCCCAAAACCCATGCCTAGGGACACTTGTCCTACATTACAACATGATTTTACACTTGTCATAACTTGCCTTCCCAATGTGGGGTGATCCATCCAAGAATAGACTATGACAAATACTCTTACACACCTTACAACTGTCATAGATTCCGTCATAAATGACAACACTTACATCTGTAAGAGAATCTGTCATAAACTAACTAAAAATAGCATATTCCTTTTACAAAATGTCATAACCCGCCTTGGGTGCCCAAAGATGCCTTCCTCAAAGATGCTCTTCGACACATGTCTTCACCTGTCATAGAACCTTCTATTCTTGACTCTTACGCAGCATAGAATCTATCATACGAATCCTTCATAACACTTACACGTCATAACTCCTTACACACTACACAAGATGTCAACACATGGTAGAAAACATCTACCACAATATGGGATGCCTATATCCACATGGGATGAGTTGACCATCCTAGTCACATTCTAAATGGAATGACAACACACCATGCCACTTCACACTAAATGACAAAATAGGATGTGCAACATAAATTACATCATAGGCAAATAAATAAATAAATAATCAAATAACCAATGCTAGGAATTACCAAGGTTGAGACACCTTAATTCCCAACATTCTCCCACTTGTCGAAAACCTTGTAAGATCCAATAGAAATAATAGGTTTTTAATTGCTATAGGTCGAGAGGCCCATAGACTCTGAACACCATCTGAACTTATCTTTGCCCACTGATTTCATCAATGCATCCACAACATTCTTGAAAGTGTTTATCTTCTCCAATATTACCTTCCCATCTTCCACCATATCACAAAAAAAATGAAACTATACATTAATATGCGTTGTTCTGGCATGGAAATTCAGATTCTTTTCTAAGCAAATCACACTTTGACTATCACAACAGATAGTAATCTATCCTACATCAATACCAATATCTGAACACAACCTCTTAAGCCAAATGGCTTCCTTGCAAGCATGACTAGTTACCATATACTTAGCTTCTATCATGGACAAAGTGACCACAAGTTGTCATTTACTCATCCAACTAATTACACCACTGAACATAGTAAACACATAAGCACTGGTGGATCTCCTGTTGTCAATGCCACCTGCCCAATCAGAATCCACAAATCCATGAATACTTACAAAATGCAGAGGTCCTATAGGATGACCATGATAACATAGGGAATACTTGGAAGTACCCCACAAATATCTAAACACTCTCTTCACTATATCCCAATGTACCCATCCAGGATTAGCCATAAACCAACTAAGGACTCCCACTACTTAGGCAATGTCTAGTCTAGTACAGACCATAGCATACATCAAGCTACCAACAACACTAGTATAAGGTACTTTGCTCATATCCTTCATCTCAGAAGGAGACTTTGGACAATCACTAACAGATAACTTTGTCCCCAAAGAAATAGGAATAATCAATGGTCTACAATCTATCATACCGAATCTCTCCAACATGGTCTTCACATACTTACTCTGGCTTAGCCAAAGTTTTCTGTTTGCTCTGTCTCTTCTAATTTCCATTCCCAAAATGTACCTGGATGCCCCTAAATTCTTCATCTCAAACTGTGCTGACAGCTAAGACTTCAAATCAAAAATCATATTCTTACCATTCCCAATTAACAACTTATCATCAACATACAATGCAATAATCAGAATGCAATCATTGTCAAATTTGTAATACACACAATGATATGATTTCAACCTCATAAATCCAATAGACAGCACAAAGGCATCAAATTTTAGGTACCACATCCTAGGAGATTGCTTCAAACCATACAAAGACTTCTTCAACTTGCAAACCAAATTTTCTTTACGTTTTTCTATGTAATGCTCTGGCTGTGACATGTAAATCTCTTCCTCCAAATCACCATGAAGAAAAGTTGTCTTCACATCCATCTGCTCCACTTCTAAGTCATAAGCTACTACAAGAGATAATAGGAACCAAATAGATGTCATCTTTGTAATGGGAGAGAAAATTTCATCATAATCAATTCCCTCCACTTGTGAGTACCCCTTCACAACCAATCTGGCCTTGTACTTCTCAACACTGCCATCTGCACCAAATTTCTTCTTAAACACCCATTTACAGCCAATAGGTTTTCGTCCTTCAGGCAAATGCACCAAGTCCCAAGTTCTACTCTTTTCCAAAGAAGCCATCTCATCTTCCATGCCCTCCTTCCAGGAACCTGCATCTTTCATGCCCATAGCCTCTATCACAGTTCTAGGCTCATCAGTGTTAGTAATCAAGGCAAAAGCACAACTAGAATCTAGCAATGAATATCCAAACCTATCAGGTTGCTTATTTGTTCATGTAGACCTCCTCAAAGGTTGAGGTTGAGGTTCTACTTCTTCTTCTGAGCTTTTAGATCTGCTAGAGCTCTCCTCATCATTAGGTCTCACAAGGTCTTTCAGTTCAGTCTTCTCAGGGGTAGAAGGAAAATGAACCACATCTTCTTTCTTTTCTTTCTCTTCTAGCTGTAGAACAACAAGAGAAGGTGTTAGCTCTCTAAAAATAACACTTCTGCTATACAACACTTTTTTGGCCATAGGATCCCAAAGCTTGTATCCTTTCATGCTGACACCATAGCTAATGAAGATACACTTAACAGCCTTGTTTTCCAATTTTGACCTCTCCTCCCTATGCACATGAGCATATGCCTCACAACCAAAAATATGAAGATGTCTTATTGAAGGCTTCTTACCAGACCACACCTTCATGGGTGTCTTACCAACAAGTGCTGAGGTAGGAGACCTATTTACCAGGTAGCAAGCAGTGGCAACCACTTCAGCCCAAAACTTCTATTCAAGGCTAGCTCCACTAAGCATACTCCTAGCCCTCTCCATTAGCGTCTTGTTCATTCTCTCTGCAACTCCATTTTGCTATGGGGTGTATGGAGTTGTCTTATGTCTTTAAATCCCATGTTTTTTATAGAACTTATCAAACTCTGGCAAACAAAACTCACCATCGTTGTTAGTTCTCAAACACTTTATCTTTTTACTAGTCTAGTTCTCAACAAAATCTTTAAACTCTTTGAACTGACTAAAGACTTCAGACTTACTTCTGAGAAAATAAATCCATGTCCTTCTACTGTAATCATCTATGAATGATACAAAATATATAGATTTAGAGATCGAAGGAACATTAACTAGACCAAACACATCAGAATGAATATGATCCAACACACTAGAAGACTTATGAGAACTCAAGTAAAATTAAACACAGATTTGCTTTCCATATATACAATGTTCATAAAAGTTGAAATCAAGATTACAATCATCTAACCCCTCAATGAGGTTTTATTTTTTAGGGATCTAAGACCCTTCTCACCAATGTGGCCAAGTCTCTTATGCCATAACATTGTCTTTTCAGCAGGAAGCCTCACTTCCAAAGCATGAGCACCCTTAGGTACCCAAAAAGCACTACCATCAAAAGTTGATATAATAGATCCTTTCGCTGCTAGTTCCAATGGTGGGGATGAAGTGACTATAGCTCTTTTCTTTGAGTTAGAAGAACTATTGCACTGTGAAGTGCATGCCTCCAGCTAAAATAGAGTAACTCTCTGAGTACCCTTTGCAAGCACCATAGCTCCTCTAGTCATCTTTCATCCTTCTTTCGAGAAGACAACCTGCACACGTACATCATTCAATTTACTTATAGAAAGTAGGTTTTGTACCAAGCCTGGGATGTGCAAAACCTAGAGATCCCCTTCACTTGTCCATCAGGGAATTGAATTATGACTCTTCCACGGCCAACTATCTTTAGATGAGAATCATCACCCAAGTACACTCTTCCACCATCAAGCTCTTCATACTTTGTAAACTAGTCTCAATGTGAGGTCATGTGATAAGAGGCACTAGAATTAATCAGCCACACATCATCAGATGCATGGGTGGCCAAGGAAGTGATGAAAGCATCACCATCATCTTGTGACTTGTCAGACTTAGAATTGGAGGTTTTCTTTTTTTTTCTTCTCCTCCTTGCACTCCTTTCAAAAATGCCCAGTTTTTCCACAATTCCAACACAATAGCTTGGACTTTCAGGAGATTTGGATCTCCCATAGGATTTAGATCTACCCTTCTCAGCTTTCTTGTCCTTCTTCTTCCCTTTCTCCATGGGTCTTCCACAAACCGCAAGAGCCTCTTTGGCCGACTCGGATGACTTTCTCTACATCTCTTCAGATAACAATGAAGACACTACCTCATCCATTTTGAAAGTGGTTGTAGTGCTTCCAATGGCCATTACAAGATGATCCCATGAGTCTGGAAAAGAACAAAGCAAGGTCATATGTACAGTGATCCTCCTCCTCCATGTTCACACTAAATGATGTCAATTGTGAAACTAGCATGTTAAAAGAATTCATGTGATCTGCAGCAAATCCTCCATCTTCCATCCTCAGAGGAAACAAATTATTTCTCAAGAATAGCTTGTTCACTAGAGACTTGGCTTGATAAACATCTCCCATCTTCTTCCATAGTTCTTTCGTGGTCTTCTCCTCATGGACATTCAACAAGACAAAGTCATCTAGACAGAGTCGCACAAGACACTTAGCCTTCCGATCCTTGAGGTCCCAATCAGCTTGTGCCATTGCTGTTGGTTTTGTACCAGAAATTATATCCCATAGGTCTTTGTCAACAAGAACGTATTCCATTTTAAGTTTCCACAACTTGAAGTTGTTGCCATTAAACTTCTCTATCTCTATTCTTCTAGATGTACCTACCATCTACTTCATACAACAAGATTACAGAATACTCTGCATAGACTCCCACTCAATCTAAGATCAGTACAAGAAAAAACCCCTACCCAATAGCTAGGACCAAAACTAGCCAGGCTCTGATACCAACTAAAAGGAAGCAAAGGTACATAGAACACACTTCATACACCAACCTAATGAGGGGAATAGTATGCAAATTGTTTTAAATCCTTACAATTGTAGGAATGTTAATCACATTACATAAAGATTACAGCAGCAACACAACACATAAATAGAGTGACAAGATATACCATGGGGAAAACCCTTTCGAGAGAAAAACCCCACACTCCAAAGCACAACACAAATGTATTATAGTAACCAATAACAGATTACAATATAGTTTTAGAGCCAATACTCTTTCAGGAGTCTTCGACACTTGTATCTGGAGATATTTCGGTAGCATAATAGTACTACCTATCAAAAACTATATGCATCTCCCAACCAAGCACCTATTTATATAGAGTTTACAAGGCAAAATAGGAAGCTTCTAGAGATGGGCATCCAACTTGGCCTCATGGCCCAAAACCCATGCCTAGGGACACTTGTCCTACATTACAACATGATTTTACACTTGTCATAACATGCCATAACATGCCTTCCCAATGTGGGGTGCTCAATCCAGGAATAGACTATGATAGATGCTCTTACACACCTTACAGTTGTTATATAATCTATCATACATGATAGCACTTACAGTTGTAAGAGAATCTGTCATAAACTGACTAAAAATAGTATATTCCTCTTACAACATGTCATAACCCACCTTGGGCACCCAAATATGCCTTCTTCAAAGATGCTCTTCGACACATGTCTTCACCTGTCATAGAACCTTCTATTCTTGACTCTTATGCGTCATAGAATCTATCATAGGAATCTGTCATAACACTTACGCGCCATAACTCCTGACACACTACACAAGATGTCAACACATGGTAGAAACATCTACCACAATATGGGATGCCTATATCCACATGGGATGAGTTGACCATCCTAGTCACATTCCAAATGGAGTGACAACACACTATGCCACTTCACACTAAATGACAAAATAGGATGTGCAACATAAATTACATCATAGGAAAATAAATAAATAAATAATCAAATAACTAATGCTAGGAATTACCGAGGTTGAGACACCTTAATTCCCAACTTTCATTGTCCATTTAAAAATATTGCTTCATTTCATACTTTACTTTGAAAATTTCACATGTTTATAATTAGACAATGTGTATTTCAACATAAGAAATTTAACCTCTTTCTAACATTTCTTTGCAATAAATCTTAAAAGTGGTCTATATTACCTTTTGTGTAGCACTCTTTACATCTTAATCACTCCAGTTGTAGGGACACTAGTGTGTTTTTCTTCTTAGTAACAAGTTTCAAAATCCTGGTTTCCTCAAGCTAGTGTTGTGGTGTACAAAAGTCTCTCATATTGGTTATATTTGATAAATGAAAAGATCTTATTGTGCATTGCTATTCCAAGATATTCTATTATGGCATCTTCATCTCATTCCTCTTTGGTATCTTTACATGCATATATCAAAGACTTTAAAAATTTCTTCAAATTCCTTAATATGAATCCTCTTGTTCTCACTCATATACAATCCATGTATCATAAGGACATATTTAAGTGCTATTCATTTTAAATCCTTGATTATGTATCTAATTTTGACAATTTCAAATCTCTCATGAATACTTACCCTTTGGTATTAGAAGATCTAACCAAATACATCTCCATGAAGACTCATGAGAAAGATGAGTGTGAAAGTTCTTCATCTATTAATGCCTTCGAACTAATATCTAAAATATATGATGATGATGATTCCATGAGTTATCCTATTCCTCCTCTAGTTGAATGTTCAAACACCTTGGACATCCCTAAGGAAGTGAAGACCTTTGATCTTCCTCCTTTGGATGAATGTTTAAGAACCTTGGATATCTCTAAGGATGCGAAGACCTTGGGTAGCTCTCCTTTGGTTGCAAGTTTTATTCCATTGGACGTCACTAAAGATCAAACCATCAACAATTCATTTTCTCTTTGTTCCAATGCTCTCCCTTAAAAGATGAAGCGTTGGTGGATAAAGAAAGGATCCTCACATTAAATTATTTAGGGATGAATGTCAAACTCAATCAAAATTAAAACAATGTTAATTCAATTACCTTTAATAGGTTTCTTCCACCCACTAAAGGGTTATTAGAAAAATGTACTAATATTCCTAAGATGATTGTGTGAGGGCCACCTAATGCACCTTCTTGCTTAAAACTGGTGATTACATTCAAGGTGATCAAAAACCACCTCAACCCCTGGATTACATTCTAAATTATATGCAAGACAAATCACTCAAAGGAATCAACGTGTTCAAAATGTGTCACAACAACCACATTACAATGTGATTGCTCACACATACAACACCCATAATAACAAGAAAAGTAAGAAAGCACCACATATGCCTATCTCTCTTCCATCTTCTCAACCTATGCTCCCTCAACCACCTCACCTTACTCATAAAGGTGGCCATGATTATGATCTTGTTGAGCAACTTCATGCTACTCCAACTAAGATCTCTCTTTGGGATTTAATACAAACATCACCTACATACCATAAAATGCTCCAAGAAGCTTTACAAAAGGTGATTGCACCATAGTTGTTAAGCCAAATGATGTAGCAGCTCTGTTAGATTGTATGCATGCAACAAAAACAAATATTCATTTTCAACCACATGAATTACCGTCAACCAAAGTTTAAAACCAACATGATCCTCTTATAATCTTTGTCACAATAGATAAAAAGTTGATAAAGAGAGTTATGATTGACAACGGATCATCTCTTAATGTTTGTGGCATTGATTTGCTACATAAAATCAAGGTCAACACTTCTTTAATCAAACTGGATAGGACTAGCATTAGTGGCTTTGATAATGTTGGTAGACAATCCCTAGGTACCATAACTTTACTCGTAAAGGTTAGACCCATGACATTATCTACCCTTTTTCATGTCATGCTCGATTTGCTTTCATATAATATGATTCTCGATAGACCATGGATTCATGCCATGGGGACAGTTTCATCTACCCTCCATCGATCAATAAAGTTCATTTATGAAAACAAGCTCCACACCATTGAAGCTGATCTTTAACCGAATAATTTTTACATATTCAAATGCAGAAACCAGTTAACAATCATAAGAGTCTAAATAACTTATGAGTTGATTCATCCATACATCTTGCCACAAATAATGTTGTGAAATACTCTAAACCATCAAATACACTTTTTGGTGATGATTGGGGTTCATTAGATTTTACTCCTTCTTTTACAGGGGAATATAAACTTAATAACTCTAACCATAACACATCAAAAATTGCATTGATCTCATCCAAGCAATCTTTGGAAACACCTAAGAAACCTAAAGTTTTCTTGGTAGAAAAAAAAGACAATACTCTTACTTATACTATAGATTAGAGACTTACGAGGCCTCACCATCTTCTAAAGAGATGGACTCTTTCTATGGTTGTGGATTTCAAATTTTGTACAAAAATTGCGACTACGTAGGCAATGGTTGTGATGTAAATCAACAAGGAATCAAAAAACCTTTACAAGTTGTTGGAATTAACTACACGATAGATATTGGATACCATTCTTTGAAGCCCACTAAAGCTTATTGTCGTCCTAAACTTAATGTTAATACAATATCAGCAAACACAATATATCCTGAGTTGATAGACATGGATTGGCTGCTAGGAACTATCCCATTGAACCAGGTAAGTATTACTCCCTCCTTTAGCCACACTTGATGTAGCATCTATTCTAGTTACTCTCAAGGGTGGCCTCCTCCTAGATATATATGTTGTTAGCATTGTGTTGTGTTCCCCTGTGCTATGTTATGAGTTCTTTAGGTCTCTTTGGATGACCCTTGATACTCATGTAAGGTCAAGGATACAAGGAGACCGCCTCTATTGTGACCATTCTTCTATTTGTTTCATCATTCTTTTAAATCACTTTTAAATCTTGATCTCATGGTCCTCCACCCCTAAGTCAGGTGTCATGAATAATCATTGAAAGGCATCAAGGCCCTGCTCTGGATCATAATCCACTCACTCACCATGAACTGGTATCCTCAATATATGCCACACATCCTCTAGTGTGATAGTGGCCTCTCCAGTCTGTAGCAAGAAAGAACTGTGCTCACTGTATCAATGCTCTACCAATGCTGTCATCAATGCAGTATGTGTTCATACAGGTGTAATATGTACTGCAAACCATAGACCAACAACCTCCACAAATAGGTTCACCTTGGCATCCAAACCCTCTGATAATGCTATATCCTTGGGTATATCTCCCTTCATAACAATATTGATAACACACCCTGCAGTCATTAATCGAATTGAGTGTTACTTATTAACTTGAGCCTACTTTGCTAAAAACCCTAGGTTTTGCCTATGTTTAGCCAAAAGCAACATCCTTTGCCATAGGTGACTTATGGTTGCTCATATGCGATATCATAAACCATAGGCGACGATCTGTCAACCATATGTGACACTGTTGTGTGGTTACACAACATGCCCCATTTTGCCTTAGCAAAACAGGGACCCAACTTTGCTGGCTTGTTCCCTTGCTTTTGTGCTCTAGGTGGTAGCGGTAAAAGTCATCAGTCAGTATGCATATGCCTAATGTCAGGTATATTTGTGATCTTGAAGTCTGAACTAAATCTCAAAGCCTGAATCTATCCTCAAAAAGCTTACCATGTGAAAGAGCTTGAAGTTCTAGGCAGGTTTGCCTTTTATATCACCTGAAAATTCATCAAAATGAGAGAGTTATGACAGGTCAAACTTCTGGTCAAACCTGGTTGTTGAGGGGGAGGATCATATTTTAAATATCACCCTAGTGCGGACATGATGATGACGCCATCATCATCATCCTGATCTTTAGAAGGAGGGTTACTTTAGTCGCAAGGGTCATATTACATTTATCACCTGATCTTAAATATGACCCAATATTACAAATCTCCCCTGATTTTACCAATATGATGGTGACGTCACCATCATATCCGGTTCGATGAGGAGGGTCATATTTGCTTGTATATCTGGTGCTTTATATGTGGGCCTCGAAACGTACATTACGTAAGCATACAAGTGGATATATAATGCTATATGCATCAAGCCAAGATAAAAAGGTTTTAAAGTAGTTACATATCGGCCTGACTTGTCATAGCGGCCCTACCTTGTATTGTCATACCGATGAGAAGTGTTTCACCGACAGAGATAGGGTCATCGATATAACTTATAGTATTGGTGGAGCTTTGTATTGTCTCCCCGATAGGTATGCTCTGCCTGATGAACTCTGTTCATCGGCATAGCTTTGACCATCAGCCCTCCCTTATATTGTCTCCCGATGGGTCAGGTCTGCCCGATGAAAGTGGTTATCGGCGTAGGGTTTGCTATCGGTGGAACCTTTTGAGGTCTGGGCAATAGTGTTTGTCTCCCTGATGAAAGTGGATATCGATGTAACTTAGGTCATCGTGGGGGCTTGCTTTTATCTCCCCAACTGGCCTTGGTCTCACCGATGGAAGGTGATTGGTGTGGCTCTTGGCATCAATGAAGTTTTGATTTGTCCCACCGATCATATGTGGTCTGCCCGATGAAGAATGCTCAGCGGTATAACTTTTGTCATCGGAGGTGCTCTGTATTGTCATCCCGATGGAAGTATCCCACCGATGGGATAAGGTTATCAGCCTAGCTTTAACTATCGGCCATGCTTTGTTTTTTCTCCCTGAAAGGTGTTGTCTTGCTGATGGATGGTCATTGTTGTAAGGTTTGTTATCAGTGGAGGTTTGTTTGGTCATTCCGATGTGTTAGGTCTGCTTGATAGAGTGTTTTCATCAGTATAATTTTAACTATCGGCCATATCTTGTTTGGTCACACCGATCATATGTGTTTCACTGATGGATGGTTATCGGCGTAGGGTTTGTTATTGGTGGAGCTTTGTGTTCTCTCGTCGACTAAGGTTGTCTCCCCGATGGGAAAGGCATCAGTATAACATTTAACTATCGGCCTTGTCTTGTCTTTTCTCTTCGATCTCATGTATTTCGCTGATGGAAATAAGGTCTTCGGCCTGACTTCTGGCATTGGTGAAGTAGTGGATTTGTCACGCCGAACGCTTGGTCACACTGATATACAAGAACAAGATACAAATGGATATGCAAACCACAGACATGAAAGAATGGTTAAGAACGGTTAATTCCTTGAATGTTTTTGCACCTGCATGATCATATTTGGAGCCTGATATGCAAAAGGAGATGGGTAGGAAAATAGAGCAAGGGAATTTTGGAGAGCTTGAATACATGTTGCCAGTCAACGATGGTTGACCTAGGTATTTTAAGCACTGTTTATGCGTTTGAGGCGTGATTTTCATAGATTTGAAACTTGATTGCCTGTATTTGCACATTTTGGGCCTGTTTTAGTGAAATGTTTATTTTCCTGTTGTTTATTAAATAATGCTGTGCTAAATTCTGGTCTATTTATTGCAGGAATCTTGAAGTGGTTGGAACTATAGCTAAAAGTTGCAGAGTTGCACATGGAGGCAACATGACCCTGAGCGATGAGGAGGATATTGTTAAATGTGCTATGTGCCAATTGGAGGATGGACTAAATCAAAGATACTAGAATATTATGTGCTAGCTGTATAATTGCCAGTCTGGCAAAGCATGTGCTTTTCATCTAGATCGTTGAATGTTTTGGGAGGATCTTGATCATAGGATCATTGTAACTGCTTTCTGGCTTTTATTCTATAAAAGGGTCAGAGCTTGTCAAAAATAAAAAAAGAGACATAGACTCCATAGAAGGAGGATATCTGGCAAAGTAAGGCCAATTTACTGTAGAATTAGCAGGAGATCAAATTGCTGAGACTAATGGAGATTAAATTGTTGAAATGTCAAGGTTTTTTTCTTCAGGTCACTGTAAATGTACCTATTCTTGAGCATACTGAATGAAGATGAAGTTTTAGATTACATCCTGATTGTAAATTTTATGTAATCTTCAAGTTGATTTCTGGATATGTCATGGTGAATGCTGTGTTCAAATAGAAGTGCTTTCATTTCATTACATGTTGTTGTCAACTTTTCCTTCGAAGATTTGCACTGGATCATGCGGATTTGTGGAATGTCCTGGTGAAGTATGATTTCTAGTTTCCTTCTCTTCATTGCATGTATGGGAGCTTGTATGTGGATTAGTGATCTAAGTCAAGTAGTTTTGGGAATCTCATTCTTTAACTCTTTTCTTTATTTTAATTTCATAAATTCATCATCATAACTGCAAATCCTGATAAATAATAAGCAGAAATAGAGAAATATGCTGACATCCCGTAGGTAACTGAAAATCCTTAGCATATTTTGAGCTGAATGCATGTAATATTGAAAATATCATGCAAAGAATTGTAAATAATGGTAGAAATCATGTAAATATTAACCTGTAGGCACATTATTGGATTGAATTCATAAGTGTAGAGGTAGAATTGTTAAAGATTTATGCAAAGCAGATATAAAGGACATGATATTTGGAAGAAATATTGATGAACTTTGCAGAAATAGCTGAAGTACGTAAGGCCCCTGAATGATTAATAGCAACACACATCAACCACTGAGTAACATTAGTAGATTAAGACCTAATCAATGGAGACTTGGGATCATCAATTCTATGAATTCATCGTATCTTTCAAGATGAGTAAAGGTTGTTGCATAACTTTTATTCTATGTTTGGTGTATGACTAACATCATCATCAATAGACACCTACAACCAAATGTGCATTTCTGTCATTCAAATGCGACATTTTTAACCATATGCGTCATGCAATCCTAAAACCCTAGAAACTTAACCATATGTGATACCTGAAACCAAATGCGACGAAACCACATGCATATGTGACCTAAAACTACCAAATGCGACTATCTATCGACCATATGTGCACTACCTATCTTGCTATGCCTTTGGTCACATGCTTGTATTTATGATGCCTATGGACCTATTAATGACACCTACAGAACAAGTTTTAGCTACATACTGGTGCTAGAGCTCCTGTTGGTCGCCCATATGTCCTCACCTGCTCCGCTCGATGATCATCTCACAGAATCACCATCTTGATGCTCTGGAAAGCTCTGAAGCACTCTAAACTCACAAGAGCTCTAGAATTCTAATCACAAATGATGCAAATGAATAGAAATGGACCCTTGGACCTCTATTTATAGAACCCAAAACCCTAATTTCTTCTAAGCTAAACCCTAATTCTTCTCTTCCATCCCTAGTTTATCCCACCCAATCCCCATATTCTTCGTGTCAGTCTAGTCTATCCTTGTTTTGTCATCTAATCGTGAGTCAACCCAGACTTTTCCCAGTAGCCTAGTTTTCCTCTTAAGGGGGCATAGCTTGTTTACCTCACGTATCAGTCATATCTTCCTTGAAACAATGTCCTAAAGTACATTGTCTCAAAGAGGGGCAAAATGTAGACACCCAAAATTAACCCATCGTACCATTTATCGACTTGTTGCATTATTCACCACTGCATATGTCAATTTTGTCTAGCACACTTGTATCAATTATCTATTTTCTTCTAAATCATCCACTTCTATAATTAATTAAATAAATTATATTAATTAATTTCATCTATTTTCATTAACTTTATTCTTCTATTTTCTATCTATAATTAAATAATCTTTAATTATTTTATTATCCCATTATTCTTCTAAAATTAAATAATTTTTCTAAAATTTATTTAATTTGACATTCTAAATAAATAAAATTAATATTTTATTTATTATCTTCTCATCATGCATATAAATTAAATAAATTTATTTATTTAATTTATATTTATTCTTCTAATTTTCTAAATTTAGCTTTTTCCCCCATCATTTAAAAATAAATTAAATGAATTTATTTGTTTAATTTATTTTTATCTTATCATTTTCCTCTTTTATCACTTCTCCTATGTGTACAAGTTGGCCTTGTCCTTAGTATGTCAAAAATTAAATACAGAAAATGATTTAATTGGTTTAAAAATCAATTATCCTTGTCATCCAATTCTTAAAATAGAAAAGCATTCTATTTTTAAGAAAATCAATCTTATCTTCATCAACAAAACCAATTAAATCATTTAATAAAAGCTTTCCCTATGGACACATGTCTTGTACACATTCATCCATGCCTCTTGAATTATCTCAACTGTCCATTCCACCACTTCTTCTCTACTGTTGATCAATCTTAGTTGAGAGCTATATATACACCCTCTCATTTCATTCCAAACATCCCACTCTCTTTAGCGTCTAGATTATCATCTTATGCATATCGCATCTATTGAACATCCATTAAGCACTTTGAGCATATCATCTTTTATCATCGCAGCTTTGGCAACTATGGTTGTTCCCTTTTGAGAAGCAATCCACATTCAACCAAGGAATCCATATAATCTAGGTGACATTGTTCTTTGATTTGCTTTCATTTTGCATCATTTAGATAGATTTACTGAAGGTGGTAAGATTGGGTTTTTATTGTAAGGCTTGATCTTGTTAAACTGATTTTTCCCGCTCCACATTTTGGCACACCCGGTGGGACTCACATCCTTGATTAATTTTTCATTGAAAAGTCATTTTTCTTTAAGTCTAGGTACAAAATAGCATAATCGATTTGCAGAAAGTTACATTCAGTCTATGGAAAATCACCTTTGAATGGCTCTGCATCACCTATGGTCTGTGTTTGATCACCTATGGTTTGTCAGGAATCGCCTCTAGTTGTATTAGGGTTTTATTGATATATTGTTCTTTGTAGGGTTTTTCTCTTATCTTAGTTGTGTCTGATTTGGGTTGCAAGCTGGTTTATTTGCTAACCCTAACTATTTTTCATCCTCAAGATGGTTTATTTGGGGTTGAGTTTATCTTTTGACCTAATCACATCACATTATTGTATCTCTTGTGTTTTCATTGTAGGGTATAGATTCGATTCAGTAGATCCATCTTTCTAGGTTATTAGGGCCTTATATATCTGTAGATTAGGAAATCAAATCAAAGGTTAAACATAAACTAAATGTAAATTGAAACAAAGAGTTTATACCTAGACATGAAAAACCCAATCTCATCAAAGAGAGAGGAACTTTGCACCCAAGAGCTCCTAAGATAAGATATACCCTAATTGATTCAAATGTGAAATGTTATCTCAATTTGCAACTCACTAAAGACTAGTTCATTAGATATTTTGGCACGATAACTCTACTTGAAAATTAGATCCTAAAATGGGTTGAAGGATGTTGTATTTATAGAGATTTTGGAGGGATGTTGATCCAAGGGTGGAGATTGGTTTGGAAGATCAATGGTGGAAGATAAAAGTGATGTGGAGGGCCTAGATTTGATCTTAGAGGAATGGAGGGCTAGGAATAAAAGTAAATCTTTTATTCATTTTGGGGAAAGGAGGAATTAAATGAGTATGGGTGAGATGGAATATTTATGAATTAAAGATTCATATGGGGAATGTAAAATGAATTAAAAATTTATTTGGGGATAAGTGGAGATAAATGAGGTATGGGGGTGTAAGAGGAATTAATTGTGATGTGGGATATATTTAAATAAAAAATTGACTTATGTGGATATATTTCAATTTTTTATTTGGAGGATGTGGGGAAGGGTGTTAAGCTAGGTTTGACCACCCAAATGAGAGGTTAGGATTTATTAAACATAGGTTTTATTTTAATTAATCCTAGGGCTAGGATGAGGTAGGCTAGGGTAGGTAATTAAATAATAGTTATTTAATTGCCTAGGATAGGGATAGGTCAATTAGTAGGCTGAATTAATTAATTAAACATAATTTAGCTAATTAATTAGATTTAGTGAGGAGAGGGAAATTGACCAAATAAATATTGCATATTTATTAAATTAAATTTGCTAAGGCTTGAACTATTGAATTAATAAAATTAATTCAATTGTTGGGGATAAATGATGAAAAATTAGGTGATGAAGAGATAATTGGTATGTTTAGGGATGTCAGGAGTCAGTTTGATGGTAAAAAATATTTTTAGGTGTCTACATTTACCCCTCTTTGATGTGGCGTTAGGACCTAGGAGGGAAGTGGCATTAGGTCAAAGAAAAATATGCCCCAGCTGCCAGGGTGGAATAAGATAGGTGAGGGATGCCCCCTCAAGAGGTCAGCGAAAAAAATAATTTTTTTTTGGGTGAGTTCTCGAAAGGATGCGACGAGAGTGAAGGTTGGATAGAAGATGGGAAAAGATGATGATAGGAAGAAAAATAGAGGAAAAAGGTTGGGCTCTGCACCCTAGAGGGGAAAAAGAGTGGGCAGTGGGATGACATGGCATGCTATATTAGGACAAGTGGGCCCTAAGAGTGCCACATTTGCACACATTGACTTGGTGAGAAGAAGGAGTAGAGGAGAGATGGCTGAGCGCAACCCCCAATTCCCTCGACTTCGACACATTTCTAAGCAGTTTCAATCGTTTGGCTGGGCACCAAAACCTGGACCCCAAGTAGGGCCTAACCCTAGCTTTGTGATTTTTTAGTTTTTTTACATTTTTGGGGTTTTGGAATGGTGGTGCTAATGCAAGGTCATGCAGTGCCAAAAGAATGTAGATTAGCGCCATCCTTTGGATTGGCACTATCCGCTAGGGTAGGCTAGAGTCAGTTTGTCACCATGTTTTTACGGTTTTAGCGTTATGTTCTATAGTAGCACAATGTGAGGAAGACTTAAGGTTGTAGCATTTTAGCGCCAAATGCATGGTAGGGTAGTGCTGTATTCTAGAATAGCTTTATTTTGATTAGTGGTGCTATTTTTAGTTTTAGCGCAAAGAACAGGATTAGCACAATATTTAGAATATGCGCGATAGAGGAAATTGGCACTAATCCTTAAATTAACACCAAGTGACGGGGTGGCACCATATTGTAAAATGGCACTAAGTTTATTGCGCAATAGAGCTAAGTGTATTACACAGTAGCGCTATGTGTTGAAGTGGGGCAAAATGCCTTGCGCAGTGGAGCTATTTTTTGTAATAGCGCTATTAGAAGTAGTAGCACAAGTGTAAAACATGGCATAAAGTATGGTTTGATTTGGCACCAGAGTGTTTTGGCTTTCATTGTTAGAAGAAAAGGAGGGGTTCGAAAGAAATATAGGTAAATTTTTGACCAGAATGTTGTGGATGTAGGATACACAATCATTTATAGTGTATTCACGGGAGCGATGCGTGCCATCGGTGATGGCATTATTTGATCAGTTTGATGATGCTGCTCGGGCCCGACTAGCTACATTGGGGCTCTTGATAGTGGTGTCAATGCTGGTGCTACGAGCCCATAGAACTTTGATGATAGCAGTAGTGGAGCGGTACCATTCAGAGACGTGCACATTTTTGTTGCCGACTGGTGAGATCACTATCACTTTTGAGGATGTTTATCGCATCCTCAAGCTACCTATTCATGGCCGGTGGGTGAGATATGACACAAGGAGGGGATGGAGGGCCCTGATCAGAGTATTTGGTGAGGCTCATATTATTTTATCAGCAAATGGGAGGGAGATGAGTTATGAGGGGACATTGGCGATGGGTGCAGATCCCTTTGCCTTATTCCTGTGCACATTGATTGGAGGGGTGGTGATGCCTGAAAGGAGGGGCAGGGGTTTTCCAGTTGGCTGGGGGGAGATGATCGAGGGGATGGTTAGGCATGAGACCGTATATGCCTGGGGATTGGCGATATTGGGGCAGTTATATCATGAGATGCATACAGTTGTCTATCTTTATGATTCAACGTTGTCAATCAGGATTACTCTGTTACACGTGTGGATTTGGGAGCACATTACTATGACTTGGCCGAGATGTGGATACTATCGACGTCCATTTGAGGCCTTTGTGTTTTTATATCGGGATGCTGAGTACACCTATACTAGACAGGTTCGGTACTAGAGGTGGCTGCTAGATGGTGTTTTTCGGGTGACTTGGTGACCCTACATCAGAGTGGAGCTGTGGCCTGATGATGATATTCACTTGCCTTTTGCTTTTCAGCAACAGTATTTGATGGGTCGAGGAGACCACACTATAGACATGTATCTACCATTGCAGGTTATGCAACAGTTTGGGTTACGGCAAGATACTCCATAGCAGATGGCCATCTTTGCACGGACCCACTGTGATGAGCGCTTCTAGCTTGCAGCTATATAGCCATAGGTTGCTCTGGATGATTTTGCAACTTTGTGGTCATTGCGTTGGGATTGGGGGAGCATGGTCAGGGATGCAGGCACTACTCCTACATTTGATACATGGTGGCAGATGTGGCGACTGAGGCATTTTACGGACCTGACAGAGGAGGTAGTCCTAGCGGAGGAGGCGGGGGAGTTAAGGGATGAGGATTCAGAGGATGATGGAGATGATGATTCTGATGAGGATGATTTTTGGGGGGAGGGGGAGGAGATTATCGTAGATTATCTCATGGAGATTAGAGGGGATGGAGAGGAGGAGGAGGTTGGGAGTGATGGTTAGCCGATGGATGTACTAGCAGCAATGGTAGCTGGACAGGTGCCCTAGCAACAAGTGAGATAGTAGGCACCTGTACAGTAGGTGCTTGTTGAGCAGGTTCAGATTGGGGTGGTGCGGCGGCAGAGAGGGCCTCAACAGCATGGGGGGCAGTTGAGGGTGGATAGGGGGGTCTTCTCCCACCACAGGGAGCGCAGCAGCAAGCTGTCACTGCAGGGCAACAGGCAGAGGTAGGCCCTTCTAAGGTTCAAGGGCTCACACCTCGTCGGCGGCCACAGGGTGAGGAGGAGATTGAGACCCTGCGGGCACAAGTGGCCAGCCTGTAGGAGGCATTAGAGAGTTGTGAGGTAGAGTTGGTACAGCTACGGGAGACAGTTACTTTGTTGGATGGGTCAGATGGACAGGTGGCTACATTGCAGGCACAGTTAGCCCAGGCTCAGGGTGACATAGCAGTTTTGACTAGAGAGTGGGATGCGGCACTTGCCAGGGCACAACAAGCAGAGGCTACGGTGGGTAGTTTGCAGGCTTCAGGGGCTGGTATGGAGCCAATGTTGACTTTGATGTAGACACAATTGTCCTAGGCACAGACTCAGATATCTCAGGTACAGGGACAGTTGCTAGAGGGCAGAGGATGGACAGACTATTATTAGGCCCTATATCACCCGGCAGTGCCAGCAGAGAGCACCAAGTTATAGTCAGGTCAGTGGATCATGGGCATCTAGGAAACACAGATCTAGATCTGTTCATTCTGTCCAGCAAGCGATGGGCCCCCCATCATAGGTGCCCCAGTAGGTTCCTTGGGTTCAAGTTCAGCCATAGCCACAGCCACAGACAGGACCACAACTACCACCAAGGTCAGGCTCTCCTAGTGCTTCAGAGAGAGGGTCCTCTATGTGACTATTGTATCATGTTGGCCCTTAGAGGCATTGTATCAGGACATTATATTTTTTGATGTATATGAGCGATGTACATTTTTTGCGATGATGATATATGATATGATGCTTTTTGATGGCCTCTATGTTTGTTTATGATGATGTTATATGATTATGATGATGCTCTAGATGATAGATGTAGTATGCTTTATGGATTATATGCTTATGGATGTGTTGTGTTTATGCCATGCAATGCATTATGTTGATGTTATGGATGTAGCTATTGATATAATATGATGGATGCAATGATGGTTTATTTACTTTGATATATGCATGTGTGTGATTTATGGATGATGATGTAAAATGGAAACAAATGTTCAAGTTAATAAACATTTATTATGGATGTTAAATGCAATGCAATGGAAATGTATGTTTATCTAAATAAACACATGTTATGTATAGAAATATGGATATGCAGCTAGATGTTTGTAGAATGCAGCTAAATGATTGTAAACTATATGATATTTATAAATGAATCTAATGAGATGATATGTAATTAGAAGATTCTAAAATGAGCCTAATAAAATGATATGCAACTATAAGATTTAAAATGAACCTAATTAAATGATATGCAACTGCAAGATTCTAAAATGAACCTAATGAAATGATATGCAACTGCAAGATTCTAAAATGAACCAATGCAACTACAAGATTCTAAAATGAACCTAATGAAATGATATGCAACTATAAGATTCTAAAATGAACCTAATGAAATGATATGCAGATACAAGATCCTAATGAAATGATAGGCAACTACAAGATTCTAAAATGAACCTAATGAAATGATATGCAGATACAAGATCCTAATGAAATGATAGGCAACTACAAGATTCTAAAATGAACCTAATACAATGCATATTAAATGATTATGATATGAAGCTACATGGTATGTGAGATGCAAGCTACGTGATGTGTGAGATGATTAAGTCCCGATACACATGATGTTCGTTGTTGGACCCTGGGGGTTTGGGTTGTGTGATAGAGGCATAAGTGGGGAGAGGATAAGGTTGGATGGATGGGGTACAGATAGGATTGGGAGCGGTGGAATGAGGGAATTGTTAGGTCATGAAACATGTGAGGACCGCCCTTTTTACTACTGTTGTCATGACCTATTTACAGTACTGTTATTGTTACTTTCATATTTGTGGGATAGCAGTTCCCGAAATTTGTCAGACTATTTAACTTTATTATGTTTTCGGAAAAACTAATTGGGTGATGTTTGGATAAGTTACTTTTCAGAAAAATGAATTAGAGATGTTAGAGATGATGGAAAATTGTAATATGATTTTTAATTATGTTAAATTGAACTAAGGCATGAGAATGCATGTGTTATTTAAGTTGCTTCGGCTATGATGAATTTATGTGGTTACTGATCTTGTAATTGAGTGTGCAGGGACTACTAATCAAACCACAGATTTCGGAGACCATTCCACACCTTGTTAATTGTTATTCCCTGTTAAGCCAATCTGGTTCCACGAAGAACCAAGGTCTCTTTGTGTTTGATGTCATGATGTATTGTGGTCTTTCGTATGGTCGAGTGGGTTAGGTTACCCTCATGTAATGTTATTTTTATAAGTAAGTGTTGTAAAGAGATTGAATTTGAAATGTCTATTTTTTTTTATTTTATGAGGCCCTTTTTCTTGTGCTTTACCTTGACCTGGGGTGTCTTGTATGGGTTAAAATTGACCCTGGGTTCTACCCCATGGGTCCAGGGGCCCATTTGGCATGGGTAACCCTTGAGTAACCTCCATCTAGTCAACTTAACCTTTCCCTGAAGTTAAGTGGCGAAAATTGGAGGTAGGAGGGGACATGATGGGTTGTACCAACACTCAACCCATCCCCTCTACTTTTCCCTAGATAAGAGATGCCATCCATTAGTAAAAGTTACCTCTTCTTTAGTAAGATTCCCCCATGTACTATGGGGACACCCATGTGAAGAAAGGAGAAAGAGGCATGGGTCACCTGTCTTGTCCCATTTAACTCTTTTTTTTTATTTCTCCCATGAGAAAGTGGAGTCACATGAAAGGATTAAGGAGTCCCCTTGGGAATGGAGAGTGACATAAGCCACCTGGACAGTATAGTGATTTTTGGGAAGGGTGAGGAGGTGACAAGTGTCACTTCCCCATTTCTCAAAATTGGAAAGAAAGAGAATTTTGGGTTATTTATTTTCAAATTTTGGGATGAGAGGGAGTTAGTTGAATTTTGGGGAAACTCTTTCATTTTGGCCTTACCAAAAATAGAGAAGTTAGTTTGGAAGATAGAGAAGAGAGAGGGAGTTGGTGGCTAAGCTTGGAAGTGAACTCTGTGGACTCTGCAACAACTTCATTCCAGGAGGGCTTGCAAGGTTGGTCTGAATTTTACCTTTGTTTTGGTAGGACTGAAATGTGTATGAAATGTGTGTAACATATGTGTTTAAATTTGTTTCTGTGGGGTTCTTGTCGGGTGTTTGACAGAGCGTCTCCCACTTGGGAGAAATGCTCATCAAGTTTGGGGTAGGGGAGGAGAGATCCTCCTCGGGTGCATACCTGTTCCATCTTTTGGGATGTTGAAAGCCTTGAGGGCATGTATCTGTGACTGTATTTTTGACTTGAGAGTCATATGCAGATTTCTTGTAAAATGTGATCACACTTGGTTGAGACCAAGAGAAATTTTATATGAGTTCATTTATCTGTCAGGGTGACACCCTGGAGTCGAGTGTATCCACTCTCCTGCCCCTTATGAAACTCACTGTAGTTGAGTTTCCGTAATGTGTAAAATAGCCACGGGTGTATGTGTGCTTTGGGATTGTTGTTGTTTCTGTTGTGAAGTGGAGTGTTTGAGTACCCAGGTGTGAGTATGGTCTCCCTAGCTCGGGGGTGACCCTCTTGCGGGTCTACGGAAGGGAGGAGAGCTAGACAAGTGGTATTGTCTTCTTTGTTTGTCTTTGATACGCAGGTTTTTCTCTTGGAGCTTCTGGTTGGCTATTTATGAAGAAACAGATTATCTTCTTGTCATGAGAATTAGGCCTGGTTCATTTCATAGAGATGAAGAGGGAACACCTCTCTTGTTATTGTTGTAAATTACTGATATTCTGGGAGTGAAGAAAATCACCTCCCTGGTCTTGTTATTATTGGACTTTTATTGGTTGTCATAAGTTTTCAGTTGTATACGGTTTGGGAGGAGAAAGTTCATATCTGGGAAGTTGGTATTCATGCTTGTGAAACTGTAATGTGAATGTGCTTAAATTTTTAAGTTGATGTTTACAACCTTTGTTCAATAGCAATTTTTGTGTTTCAAGTATTACTGAAAGAAATAAATTCATTTTTGCAACTTAATCTGAGTTGTTTACATTTGAAAGTTTGGAATTGCTTCTTTAGTTGAAATGCTAGTTCCCTTTTAATGTTGAAATGGAAAAGACAGTTTTTAAATATTTGAGTTTTCTCCATAATAATGGATTCTGTTAATTTAGAAGAATTAGAGGAAATCTAGCATGTAAATATAATCTGTTTGTAAATTTACAAGTCTTATATGTTTATAACAATGGAAAATTTATACTTAGAATAAGGGAAGAGCTATTTATCATTTGGTGAAATTGGGATATATATATATATATATATATATATATATATATATATATATATATATATATATATATAAATATTTATATCTAATTGTTATGACAATTTCTTTATACTATGTTGATTTGGAGAAAATGCATAGAGTAGTGAATTTAAAAAAAATTGTCGAAATTGGAATTATACAAAAATAATATTCTTCTCTAAATACTTTATAAATATATATATAGAGATATATATATATTTCTCATTTTGAGTAATTATCATTTTAGAAAATAATAGAGAAATTGAAAGTAATTATAATTGTTATATATTAAAAAAGGGGGGATATATATATATATATATATATATATATATATGAAATATATATATATATATATAAATATATTATCGTTGTTATATATATACATATATATATATATATATATTTATATATGAATATATAAATATATATATATATATATATATATATATATATTTGAAGATATTTTATTATTGATAATAATCAACGAACGGTGAAAGACTGTCAAAAAAAAAAAAAAATTAAGCCGCGGGTAACAAATTACACAGTCGTTATTTACTATGGGCGGTGGGGAAGAAAACCCCACCGCAGGTTTTTTGTCATATTTGGAGGTGTGGAGTGGGGCGGAGCCCCACCCACACCCCACGTCGTGGGAATGTGGGTGGGGCTCCGCCCCACTCCACATCTCCCCCCTCCTCCATACCCTTATGCCTCCCGCGGATTTTGGCTGCCGCTTTGCGGCCACCTTAAACCCCCGTCCGCCGCTCTGCGGCCACCTCAAATCCCCGTCCGCCGCTCTGCGGCCACCTCAGATTCCCGTCCGCCGCTCTGCGGCCACCGCCGCCCATGGCCGCCATCTGCTGTGGGTTGAAAGCCATAAAAAATGTAGGGCTTGGGCCCTAACATATGAATGGGTGATTTGGTAAATAAATTCAGTTTATTTTTATATAGCTCTATATATAGGCATATATATATATATATTATATATGTCTATGTATATAGCTATATATATAATATAAGAATGATTAGATACATCTGTATATATATATATATATATATATATATATATATATAAAGGTTTAAGTTGTGGGAAACCAATTTGTTCATTATTGAGATATTAAAATAAATATATTTTATGTATGTATATATATATATATATATATATATTTATTGGGCCCTCGTTTAAAATCGTTAATAACTATGTTTCATGGATATGGAGAAAAAAAAAATATATATATATATATATATAAATAACAATTATATTCTCACAGGAGATGTTATTAAGTTTCGAACACAACTACCAAAGAAGCTATATTACCATGAACAGAGTTTTATAAAGTGGTGAACCACCTACACCTATTGACAACGTCATACGAGTTACAAACAGTGTATGAATCGTAATTATGAGTAACAGTAACAACAGTAATTCTAAACAAGAGAAAATAAAATTATAATGTAAAGAGAGTTTAGGAATATTCAGTGATACTCTGGAAAGAGTTTCTCGGAAGTTTCAACTAAAAACATACTAACAATCACCCGGAAAATGAAGAGGAAAATTACACAACTCCTTACTCAAAAGAACACTGGAAATAAACTTAAGAAGCCACCACTGGCGATCCTTGTGGCCATATTAATCTCAACTGTAGCAAACAATCTCATATGTAAACCTGTAAGAGGTTCCGAAGAAGGAAAAACTAACATTAGAAAACACAGAGGAGAAAATGCGCGACATATCTCACACGGGATAAGAGAACTAAGTTGACGGACCCTTCTGTCAATTGTGCTTTGGAACAAGTTGACTAAGTATTTACGAAGAGGAGGAACCTAGATCGGGGAAGATTAGGAGACCGAGTCCAGCGAAATAGTAAACCAGCCTTTGTGACCTAGATCCTTCTGAAATTAGGTTTAATATCAACAATAACTGCAGTGATAACTCTGATTGACGTAAATCATGAAGAAAGGACAGGATGCACATAAAGAAAGTATAGAAAATGAAAGAGAGAGAGAGACCGAAATATAAACACACTAAATGAACTAAGAGATAGTTAAGGTAAGGGCGATAAAGATATAATCCAACTTAAGAACTTGTGGAAAGGGAAGAGAGGGCAACCAAACCGCCTTGTTGAAAATGCTAAGTCATAGGAGTAGTATGTTTTAGGGAACAAGAGAGGAGACAGACAACCGTGCCTGGCTGAAAAAATGACTAAATAGGGAGATCACTAGCCGGTTTAGTTGGAACAAGGCGTCGAGGGGAGTGGTTCCTCTATCAGCGAACCACGTGCGTAAATGAGTGCAGCGTAATTCCCACTAACGCCGTAAGGCATTCTGCTACCGAACATTGCCGAGGGTTCGATTTGAGAACTTGGGTAATCTCACTCTTGCAATGACGTTAGCAGCGTTGTATCGACCCTCTTGTTGATCTATATGTTTCCGTTTACACGCCATTGTACTTGTATTCCGTCGATGAGTATAGTGTTTCGCCATGAGAGAACACCGTTGAGCATGCGTACGCATGCGAAAGGGGTTTTTAGGACGGTGTGAGAAAAGTTTTTCATATCTCGTGTCATAACCACATGACAGATGTGGCTATGACACGTGCGATGTGGGTTGTGACCACAAGGAAAATGTGGGCATGACAAAACACCACGTCATTGAGGGGGGGCTATGGTTTGGTTTGGGCTGTATTGCGTGAGAATAAGCTGAAGGAGTGAGATTAGTGAGGGGATTTGGTAGGGTGGGGGGGTAGGTGGTTATGAAATCTAGGCCCGGGTGGTATAGTTGATTAGGATGATGATTTGAGCTAGTAACAGTAGTTGCATAACATTAATTGAGAGCATTTCTTAGTTTACTATAGCAATGTAGGATATAGTTCACAAAGGTATGAATGACCTAGGTGATGATATATATCCCATGATTGCATGGACTAGACCCGCAAACAATAGGTTGATTTCTTGCATGCCCAAGGTAGTATAACCTTGCCTACCCTAGGAAGGGGACTCATAGTGATGAGTGCTAATAGTACATATAAGGTTTTTAAAGCCTGTATATGCAAATGAGGCACATCATACTAGAACCGACCCAAGCTTCAATATATGAATACTATTCTTGGAGTAATGAAACCAACCCACAAGCACAACATATAGAAACAATGACCATGTCTACCCTAGGTGTTGTCTGCTACTTACCATGATATAATGAGATCAAGGTAGCTTTGGAGATGACCTAGAGGGAGACAAAAAGGTAAAAATCAATAATCAAAAAGACCAACAAAAAAGATACAAATAGCCTTTGTGTGCTCTTTCCAAGATACATGTTGATAGGATGACAGATTCTTGTCCATTGTGGGAAAGATATATCCTAGGACATGAATCAGTTGGGATTGGTTGGATAATATTCAAAAGGTGGGCAAAAGTATAGTCAGGCCATGTGTAGGATTATAGTTGGTATGTTGATTGATGATTTTTACGTTGGGGATGATGTTTCAAGTGTATACTTAGTGCGTGTATCATATAATGGGTCTAGCAAGCTCAATGAATGGGGACCATCCAAATGGGTTGGATGGGTACATCTTATGTACCTGAGTACTGAAACTTCCTTCATATTCTAGACTGCCTACATACCCTGTATCCATGGGATCAAGGCACTTTCAAGATGCAGGCGAAATGAATATGTAGTTCTGGCAAGACTTGATGATGTGGGAATGGTTTAGGATGGTTGTGATGTGATGAGTTTATAGATGTTGATGGTTGTGAGTTACAATGGGGGTGATTTGTGGTGAATTGTGTTGTTTTCGGATTTTCTAATTTTGTATTATTTTTTTATTTTTTGATTTTGTATTGTTTTTTGATTTTTTGATTTTGTATTGTTTTTTTATTTTTTTATTTTGTATTGTTTTTTGATTTTTGATTTTTAGTTGTACAAAAGGGAGCTTACAAGGATCCTCATTCCATGAGTTAGCCTTGGGATGGGATAATGTGGGTTGGGTGATAGGACTTGATGTTTTAGAATTCCAAGCCGTGTGATATGTGCGATATGGAGTGTTGTGACAGAAATAGGACTTATTAGATGGTAGAACTAGCCCCTACACATGGCGCCTGAAACAGGTTTTCACCATGGTACTTATCCAAGGTGTCACCGAGGTGATTTTCACCATTGGAAGTTTTTTATTGCACTCAGATTTTTCTTGATTTTTGATTTTTTGATTGGGATACTCGATGGGTTATGCGTAGAATTTTTTTAGATGTAGGATGTTCATAGGCTCATCTAGAGGTTAGCCCACAGGTGTTGCAAGCTGGTATGCTCCTAATCCATAGGTGGTTGTGATGACATAAGGTCCTAGCCAATTGGGTTTGAACTTGCCTTTCTTAGGGTGCTCTTGCAAGTTCTTCTGATTTTCCATAAGGACAAGGTCACCTACTTCAAATTTTTAGTTTCGGATCCTCTTGTTATAGATTCTCCTAAGGCAATTTTGATAGGCCTGTAGGTGGTTCAACGCATTCAGGCATTTCTCATCCAGTAATTCTAGCTGGTGCAACCTTGCGACTCGGTATTCCTCATCAATGATTATGTTTTACAGGGATACTCATAGGGATGGGAGCTCGACCTCAATAGGTAAAATGGCTTCAGATCTGAATACTAGGGAAAATGGAGTGGCTCCTATGGGGGTACAAATGCTTGTGTGGTAGGCCCATAAGGCAAGGTTGAGTTGGAGGAGCCAGTCACGGCCAACTTCATTGACTATCTCCTTTAGAATGCGGAGGATGGTTTTATTCAAAGCCTTTACTTGACTACTTCCTTGAGGGTAATATGGGGTGGAGAAGAGGTGTTTGATTTCAAATTTTTCACACAAAGTGCAGACTTCTTGGTTTTTGAATGGCTTTCCATTGTTGATGATGATGGAATGAGGGATACCATAGTGATAGATGATGTAATGGAAGATGAACTTGGAGATTTGGGTTCCAGTGGTGAAAGTGAGTGGTATTGTTTCCACCCACTTGGTGAAGTATTCAGTAGCTGTGATGATGAACTTATGGTTGTTGGATGAAGGTGGATGTATTTTGCCTGAGGTCGAGTCCCCATTGTGAGAAAAGCCATGGTGTCATGATTGGTTGCAATTCTTGTGATGGTGCGTGAATGAGATCGCCATGTTGTTGACATGGTAGGCATTTTTTGATAAACTGGTAGGCATCTCATTCTGTTGTTGGCCAATAGTAACTGGTTCTCAGGATCTTTTTAGCAAGAGAGGGTCCACTTGAATGTGCCCCACAGATACCTACATGTACCTCTTGCAAGGCCACTTCGGTTTCCGTAGAGTCTAAACATCGTAAAAGTGTGCCCTCAAGACTCCTTTTGTATAGGGTATCTCCTACAAGGGTGAAGCAGGAGGCTCGACAAATGAAAGATTTTCGTTGTGAGGTGGAGAAGTCAGGGGGGTGATATTATCGTGGAGGTATAGGTAGGTTTCTTGATACCACGGGGATAGGGGACCAATGACTTCACACACTAGCTCCGATTGAGGAACATCATATGCTGGGATGGGGAGTTCTTCTATCAGGAACTCACACTTCTTGATGTCTTTCTTCATGTCGACTAGGGATCCGATGGTGGCCATGGCATCTGCAACTTTCTTGTTTAGCCTTGGGATCTGCTCAAAGTGGATGTCATCAAAGTAGTCTTTGAAATCATTGACCATCTTTTTGTAAGGTAGGAGTTTATCATCCTTGGTCTTGTACTCATTGTTTACCTACCGTATGACCAGTTGAGAGTCTCCATACACTGTCAGCTTCTCAATTTTCCATTTGATTGCAATTTGGAGACCTGTGATAAGGGCCTCATATTCTACCACATTGTTGGTACATCAAAATGTGATTTTGAACGACTTAGGGATGGTGTCGCCTTGAGGGGTAACAAACAGGTCACCTGCCCCCGAGCCTCTATGTGTGTATGATCCATCAAAGTACATTTCCCATGCTTCTATTACTAGTGTTATTATCAAAATGGCTTTGTCAAGGAATTCAACCAGTCTAGGATGCTCTGCAGGCATGGGTGCTTCAGCCAACTGATCGATGATAACCTATCCTTTGATGGCTTTTCTCTCAGTATATTCGATGTCAAATTCAGTGAGGATCATGACCCATTTTGCCACTCTCTCAGTAAGAGCAGCTCAGTTTAGTAGATATTTCAGTGGATCAATCTTGGCGATGAGCTTGGTTTTGTGATTGAGCATGTAATGTCATAGTTTTTGTGAAGTAAAGACTAGGGCTAGACATGCTCTTTCAATTTGTGTATATTTTAGCTCATATGAGATTAGGGTGTGGTTGATGTAATAGATGGCTCTTTCCTTCCCTTGTTCATTGTGTTGTGCTAGTAAGGCTCCAATGGCTGTCTCTATCTCTGTTGCTAAGATGTATAACAAGAGGGGTTCTCCTTGCCTCGGTGGAGTTAGAACAGGGGGATTAGCTAGATAATCTTTGAGCTAGTCGAAGGCAACCTGACACTAAGTGGTCCACACAAAAGTTGTGTCTTTTCTAAGTAGGTGCTGGAATGGTTGACATTTATCAAGCAATTGAGCAATGAACCGATGAATAGATTGGAGTTTGCCTTGTAGATTTCTCAACTGTTTTAGTGTTTTTGGAGGAGGCATTTCAGTGATGGCCTTGACCTTTGTGGGATCTACCTCAATTCCTCTTCTGGAGACTATGTACCCCAAAAGTTTTCCTGAGGTGACCCCGAAGACACATTTCTTTGGATTCAGGTGAACATTGTATTGCTCTAATCGGTCGAAGATCTTGGCCAATACATCCAGGTGTTCTTCTCGTGTCTTTGATTTCCCTAGCAATTTGTCCACATAGTCTTCCATGATGTGGTGGAAAAGATCATGGAAGATGATGGTCATGGCTCTTTGATATGTGGCTCCCACATTCTTTAGACCGAACAACATTACCACCCAGCAGTACATCCCCCATGGACATATGAAGCCTGTCTTATGTTGGTCTTCTTCTGTGATCTAGATTTGGTTGTATCCTAAAAAGCCATCCATTAAGGATAGCATCTTGTGTCTTACTGTGAGATCCACTATCATGTCTATGTTAGGCAACAGGAAGTCATCCTTTGGGCAAGCTTTGTTGAGATCTCAGAAGTCGGTACAGGAACGGATTCGACCATCTGGTTTGGCTATCGGTACTAGGTTAAAAACCCATTCGAGATAATCAATTGGGCGAATGAACCCAACATCTAGTAGTTTCTTTAGCTCTGCTTTGACTAGTAGGGCCACCTGGGGGTTCATTTTTCTGAGCTTCTGCTTTACTGGTTTCGCATCAGGGTATATTGCAAGGTGATGAATGACCAAGGCAGGATCAAGCCCTAGCATGTCTGCATAGGTCCACACAAAATTATGATTTCTACATTTGAAGAATGCTAGGAAGTTTTCTTGTTCTACTATGCTAAGAGATTCTGCCCTGAAAGTTATTTTTGGCTCTTCTTCTGTCCCTAGATTCATCTCTTGGGCTGGCTCTACTAGGACGGGTGACCCATCTGGATAAATCTTGTCTATCTTGGGAAGGCCCATGCTTCCATCTCCTAGCGCCTTGTGGAGATTTTCACCAGGAGATACGTCTTTTGTTTTTACTTTTTTGGGATCTGATACTACTGCAAAATAGTTTTCACCATTAGATCCTTTTTTGATTTTTATATTTTTATGATTGGAAGCAGGGGTTGTCTCCTCGAAATAGGCATGTGTATCAAGTTCCATGATGTATCCTACTCTATGATCTCCCAGGGGGAAGTGATCTCTGACCCCCATCATTTTAGTGATGCCCTCATCATTTGGTGGTATGTCGAAGATAGGAGGTCCCCATTGGTCCCAGTCTATGAGGTCCAGGTATACAAGTGGTAGGTCATTTGATGACGAGGCTAGGGTGGTGATTGTGTAGATGGTGCATATGGATGAGTTGAAGAAATCATCAAAGTCACTAAAGGAGTCTTGATGGCCCATTTCGTTAACATTGTCGACTTCAAGGGAGACCGTAGCGACCTCGGCTAAGATACATTCGCTGGTAGTGAGGATACGTTGTCATTGACCATATCCTAACCCTTGAGTGTAGGGCTTTCTTGTTTCTTGGACTGGTTCCATGATCCCCTATTCATGAAGGCTGATACTGCCTTATCCTTTATAACCCTTATTTTTGACAATTTCAGACCCTTTACCATAGATTTCTATTGGTATGGTGGGAGCTTCTTTGTCCTTATATAGCCAGGATGAGATATCTTTGAGTACATCCTGATCTAGGAAATGTTTCTTTTCAAAGATGGGTGATGGTTTACACTTGATGACGACTGTGTTGGCTACTTCTGTCTTTGGGGTGCCAAACATTTTAGGATTGGGTAATGTGCCCACACAAAAGGTACCGTGCAGGTCGTATTCTCCACATCCCATGTCACTGAGCCTGATCTTGACCTCGGGCGGTGGTGGTGTTTGGGATGAAGTGGTGGCAATATTGGCAGGGTCGATGTATGAGGTGGAAGCTGTTGGATTGGCTTTGTTGTATGGGCAGAAGGTGTGGTCATAGCCTTCCAAGAAACTGCAATATTGGAAGGGGCGGGAGTTAGTGTAGACAGTTACTTCCGTGTCATTGTGAGGGAACTTGAGACATTGATGGAATGTAGATGGGACCTCTTGCACGGCATGGATCCATGGTCGGCCAAGAAGAATGTTGTAGGGAAGGTCAAGATCAAGGACCTGACATTTTGTTTCTAGTATTTTCTGTCCCACTTGAATAGGGAGCTTGATAGTGCCTTCAGATAGTCTTTCAGTGTCATCATACCCTTTGATTTGATGCACTCACTGGTGTCTACAACCACATCTGAGTATCCCAAGTGTTTTAATAGTTTAAGAGTGCATATGTTTAGGCTGGAGCCACCATCTATTAAGACTCTTTTGATGATGTGTTTGTGGATACGGACTTTGATGTGTAAGGCGTCATTGTGTAAGTGTTCAAAAGCTAGAAGATCCTTTTCTAAAAATGTGAGATGGTGAGGTGCGATGATATGTCCTACCATGGCTTGGAATTGGGTCACATTCAAGTTGGCGGGAACTTGAGTTTCCAAGAGTGCTTTGTCAAGGACATCTTTGTGAAGGGGTGAGGTACGGAGAAACTCAAGTATGGATATTTGTGTAGGGGTCTTTCCTAGATGCTCTAGGAGGTTGTACTGATTGGTAGGTGATGGATGTGTGATTTGACGAGGGGGGAGAGGATCTGATGTAGATTAAGGTGTTTGTTCAGTGGTAGGTGCTGTACGGATGGATACATGGCCACGACGGGTTGTGACAGCGCAATCGGGTGCTTGCGTCTGAATGGTGATGGTGTTGACATGGTCAGATGATGGCTCTATCCACCCTACGATAGAGTCATAGGATGCGGGTGGTGGGGTAAAATTTTATGCTTGATTGGATGAGGAGGCTTTATTATGGTTGGGCAGTGGATCCTTGTAAGCTCTGAGATTGGCATTTGGCGATGGTTGGGTGCTTTGATCAAGGTGACTTGATTTTGATCTATGAGATCTTGGATGCAATGCTTTAGTTTCATGCAGTCAGTGGCTTTGTGGCCCACAATGCGGTGGTATTCACAATAGTCATTTTCATTGTACCACATGGCTTTGAGCTCATTCTCTTGACATGGTCTAATAGGTGGGAGCATGATCAAACCTTTCTTGAGACATCTGTCGAGGATGTCCTCAATGGATTCTACTAGGGTGTAAATTGCCTTCGAGGTTTGTTTCGCTTAGTTTGCCCCCTTTGGTTATTTACATTGGCAGCAAATGTATGTGCAGGTGTTGGATTTTGTATATGTTGGACAGCTTTGACATCCATGACGCTGTCATTCAAAGTGTTCTTATTCTTCCCCCAATAGCGTGGCTTGTCATTTGATTGTGTGTTGGCATTGTTGTTTGTATTGGCGGTGTTGATATGAGGTTTATTGTTGTTGTTGTTGTTGTTGTTGGATTTGTAGTCATACAATTTGATGGAGCCCTTGGTGATGAGGGCTCGTTTGATGGTAGTACCTTTGTTGATGACTTCCTCAAAGGTAGACGCACAAAGGATTTATAAATGGAACCCTATTTCCTGATTGAGGTTGGTCACAAACATGGTGACGAGTTGTTTTTCAGGGATTGGCCATGGGAGTTTGCTTGCTAAGCTTCTCCACCTCTACAAGAAGGAAGCAAAGGATTCTCCACCTTTTTGTTTTGTGTTGCAAAGGTCTGTCATAGATATTTTGTGCTCAAAGTTATAGGAGAAATGGTTTACAAATTTTTTCACAAGCTCAGGGAAAGACCTAATGCCTGGGGCAAGATGTGTGAACCATTCAGCGGCTTGACCGCTGAGGTTTCTTGGAAATAGTCTCATTAGATAGCTATCGTTATTTGAGACTTCTAAGCAAGTGATGTAGAACTCCCTAAGATGATCCCTAGGGTCTCCCTTTCCCTTGTATTTGTTGACTTTGGGTGTTTCAAAATTCTTGGGGAAAGGGGGCATGTACAATGTTTGATCAAATGGATAAGGGCAAATATCCTCAAAGGAATAGTGTTTGTGCTTGCCCCTAGTTTGCATGTCATCTACCTTTTGGATCAAGGCCTGTACAATTGTTGTGAGATCCTGTGTTGGTTGTGGTTGGGGTGTGTACGGTTGTTGATGGATGAGGTGTTGGAGGTTAGGTGGGGTTTGATGTTGAAGGTTTTGGGAGGTCATGTTTTGATATTATGGGGTGGTGTTTTGATTGAGTTGTACAAGATGTTGTTGGTGAGCATAGAGCTGTTGGAGAATGTGTGGGGGTATTTGGGGGTTGGGATTATGTTGATTTGATGATGCTATGGGGTTTTGTAGATATGTGACATTGCATGGATTGATGTTAGATGGGTGGACATGGGATGAGTTGGTCGTATTGTAAGGTGGTTGTGAGAATAATTGCCTTAGGTAAGCTATGGCTTGAGGGTTGGGTGGAGGCACACTTGTGGAGGTACTTGGGTGCGTGATGTTTCCTTGGATTCCTAAGGTGATTTGTGGGATGGAAGAGGTTGCGTTAGTTGTGATAGTGGATGTGGTGACGGGTTGGGAAGTGGTAGGATTGGAGACATTTGTGGAAATTGTAGATATGGTAGTGTTAGAGCTTGTGGTGGCAGTAGATACAGTGGGAGTTGATGTTTGCGAGACGATAGGTTGGGTGTTTGATGTGGTAGGAATGATGGTAGAGGTGGATGGTTGGGATGATGTCATGTTATGGAGTGGTTGGGCACCAATTTTGAGGAGATAGTCAAGATATCTATTTGGATCTGACCCTAGGACTTTGTCAAGAATGTCCATGTTGTCGGCATCTTGTGTAAAGTTTAAGACATCTTGATCATCTTGGGACATGGTGGGTGGTGGTGGTGGTGGTGGTTGCAAAAAATGGAAGGGGTTTCGTTGGGATTGTATGTTGGGATCTGGAAGACCGAAGGTAGATTGTGTGTTTGGTTGATGGGTATGTTGTTGTTGTTGGTGTTAAACATTCCTATGCCACCATATTGTCTGGATTCTGCCATTTCTTGATTCTTTGTGTTGTGATCTAGTTATGGGCATGCATGTGTATGGTTTTGATTTTGAGGTGGAGTGAAATGGAAATGGAGACCTTAGAGAATTTGGATTAAATTGTTGGACCCAAAGATGGATGTGGTAAGAAGATGAAGGGGTGATTGTAGTGCGATGAAAGATCGATAGGTTTTTCAAAAAGATGTTAACCTAGGGGTGATAAGAATGGACGGTATTGACTTTTTGCACAAATTTGGACCAAAAGGTAGATGATGGATGATGTTTGCTTGAGGATGGTTTGGTGGAAGAGATTTTGATGTTTTGATTTTGATGTTCAATATTAGGATGATGATTTTTGAAAGGATTTTGATGGTCAACAAATTGAGCTTAGGTAAGATCTAGATTTGTTTCGTTACAAATGGATGTTTCTCTTTGTTTGGGGTAGACTAATGACCTTGCACAAAGAAGGATGATTATTTTACTTGAAAGGTAGACTAATGACTCTCCAAGCAAAATATGATGTGAATGATGGAATCTAGATCTAGCTTTAACTCAAGAGGATGATTTTTTCGATGGATGTTTTGATTTGGAAGATTTTGGATTTTTGGAGTGATTTCTTGTTACAAGGATTTTTTGTTTTGGTCCAAAAAAGGTATGCAAAGCTCAATGAGGATGAATAGATATGAAATTGAGTGGATTTGATATAGCAAAAGGGTCCAATAATGATAATGATTGATTCTCTAAGGTCAAAATGAAGGTATGATTTAGAAAATTTGAGGAGAAAATAGATGGGATGCTGTCAAATTTTTGGAAGGTGAATATGGATTATGGAAAAGCAGGTCCTAAAGATCGCAATGGAATTGGTCTTAGTCTCAGGCAAGTCAATCTGTAAATAGCACCAATCCATAGGTGAAATGGTGCCAAAAGAAGACAAATATGATGCTAAAACAGGGCAGTGTTGGTCGAGGCTCTGAAAAAGATAGATTTTGATGTCAAATTTGGATTTGTTTTGATTGAAGTTTGATCAAATGATTCTCATTGTCTCTTGGCAAGTTTGTTTGAAAACAATTTAAGCACAATAACACACAATAACCAAGATTTTTGTTTGTCAAAAGATGTGTGATTTTGTTAAACAAGCACTTTGCACAACCTAAGGTGAGGATATGACAGTATTTGTTGAATCCCCTAGCTACGCCTATTCAAAGCGAGTAGCTCCAGGATCTCAGTAGCATCGGATCCTCCTTACAATTGCACACACTTCTCACACATACCAAGATCTGGGTTTCCTATAAGGCTTGTCCCTCACCAAACCTTTGGATTATCTCTACTACCTCGGCTAAGAACCACATGAATTGGGGCCTCTTCAAAGGTTTCCCTTCTGCATCAACAAATAGAAGGATTTTGGCTTGCTAAACAAAGGTTTGTAGTAAGTGCTTTTGTTTAGGTGGTTATACATGCAGCAACGCTACTCTCCATTATGGAGTCTCCCAGCCTCCAAGGGTTACACCTTGGAGGGTTTTGGGGGAGGTTGGCTATTGGTATAACACAACAACACCTGTTGTTTATGACTTTCATCACAAACACCTTATTTTATATAGTGGCTTGAAAGAGCTTGGCTTTAGTTTGTTGCTGCTTGGGTCGTTCCCACCTTTCGAAGTGGGGTGGCAGGCCCTCTAAGGATTAACAAAAGCAACACAACCACAAAAATACTTTTGATGCCCAAGTTCATACAAAGATGTGAGGGGAGAGCATACGTATTCCTTGTGCTTGCATCACACTAAACATGGTTCATTTTAGTTCTTTGGATTATGTTGGGGGTGATTTATGCAAGTTTTGTGAGAATCTTTTGATTCCCAAGGTCACCAAGGATGCAAGGGAAGAGCATATGCTTTTTCATACCACAAACAAAAATCATGAAAACACTTCACACAAATTTTGATTGGTTTTCTTGCTTATATGAGTGAAGAATGCAAATTGTTGTTCTTTTAAATCCCATGAGTTCATTGATGCACTTTGTGGTTCTTTCTAAAGCCCAAAATTGAACTGTTTTGATAGTTATTGGCAAGCACTTGTGAATTTTAGAACACCAAATTCAAATGTTTTCTAAGATAATTCACACACACAAAGATTTGATTGTTTGGTTGTTGATTAATTTTTATTGCACCAAATCGAAATGTTTGTCTAAGCTAACATGCAAGGGTTCTTTTTAAGTTCCAATTGAAATGTTTGCTAATCTAAAGACAAACACCTTGCAAAAACTTGTTAGTATCCGCAAAATGATGTTGATGACCTCTAAACAACTTGTCAGTCCCTGCACAGACTGCAAAGTTAGTTTCTGAAAATAGTGCTAAACCAGATACCTAATGGTGTCACTATAGACTGCAATGGTGCTACTGATAGAAACTACCCTAGAAACCTGACACTTAGGCAAATAGCACTGATGTACAGACAGATAGCGATGATTCACAAATATGCGCTAATATCAGATACAAAATGTGCCAAAATATAATATGGCATTACAAAATGGTATAGAAGGTGTTAGAATAGAATATCGCGCTAAAATGAGATATATAAGGCATTGAAACAGTAAATAGCACCAATATGGGTATAATAAGGCACCACTGCGCATGCTATCAAACAGTTTGGTCACAGTTACGAATAGCACCAATTTGGGTTCCAATAGCGCCAATATGAGCCTTAGCTGGTCCATCCTGCAAAATAGAGGTTTTCTAACCGAAACAGAGGGTTAGGCTGCGCATAGAAGAGACCCTATTAGTCTTAGCCTACCAAATGGAAAGAAATATAAAATAAAAGCCAAAATGCATGTTTGTTCTTTTAAGAAAATTTTGGTATAACTTCTCCCTCCTCTTTCAAGATTTCTGCAGAAATAAAGAGCAATCTGGATAGGAAAAACAATAGAAAGAATGGGACTCAAATGTATAGGTGAGTAATATGTAAGAGAAAATGTGCTCTAAGAAATAGCGCTACAACAGAATATAGTGCCAAAATGCACCATAGATGGCACCACTACGTAGGGTATATAGCACCACACCTACAAAATCATGTCTGAAGCACAAAAATTCCCAAAAACATATTAGATATGGACCTTGTGGGTCCCACCGAGCATGCCAATGTAGATTAGGAAATCAAATCAAAGGTTAAACATAAACTAAATGCAAATTAAAACAAAGAGTTTATACCTAGACATGAAAAACCCAATCTCATCAAACGGAGAGGAACTTTGCACCCAAGAGTTCCTAAGATAAGATATACCCTAATTGATTAAAATGTGAAATGATATCTCAATTTGCAACTCACTAAAGACTAACTCATTAGATATTTTGGCATGATAACTCTACTTGAAAATTGGATCCTAAAATGGGTCGAAGGATGTTGTATTTATAGAGATTTTAGAGGGATTTTGATCTAAGGGTGGAGATTGGTTTGTAATATCAATGGTGGAGGATAAAAGTGATGTGGAGGGCCTAGATTTGATCTTGGAGGAATGGAGGGCTAGGAATAAAACTAAATCTTTTGTTCATTTTGGGGAAAGGAGGAATTAAGTATGGGTGAGATGGAATATTTATGAATTAAAGATTCATATGGGGAATGTAAAATGAATTAAAAAATCATTTGGGGATAAGTGGAGATAAATGAGGTATGGGGGTGTAAGAGGAATTAATTGTGATGTGGGATATATTTAAATAAAAAATTGACTTATGTGGATATATTTCAATTTTTTATTTGGAGGATGTGGTGAAGGGTGTTAAGATAGGTTTGACCACCCAAATGAGAGGTTAGGATTAATTAAACATACGTTTTATTTAATTAATCCTAGGGCTAGGATGAGGTAGGCTAGGGTAGGCAATTAAATAACAGCTATTTAATGGCCTAGGGTAGGGATAGATCAATTAGTAGGCTGAATTAATTAGTTAAACATAATTTAGCTAATTAATTAGATTTAGTGAGGAGAGGGAAATTGACCAAATAAATATTGCATATTTATTAAATCAAATTGGCTAAGGCTTGAACTATTGAATTAATAAAATTTATTCAATTGTTGGGGATAAATGATGAAAAATTAGGTGATGAAGGGATAATTGGTATGTTTAGAGATGTCAAGAGTTGGTTTGATGGTAAAAGACATTTTTAGGTGTCTACAATATCTATTCTATGATCTTTTGTTTGACTCTGTTATTTGAGTTTTGTAGGTTAGAGACCGCCAAATGCCTCAAAATGATAGAAAATCACTTCTGTATAGTGCCTAATCACCTTTGAATCATCCAGGATCGTCGTTGGCTCACACAACGTCACTTTTGCATAGCCCAGGATCGTGTATGATCGACATAACATTGCCTTTGGTAAAAATCAAGTTGCTTTTGATTTTCTATCAATCACTTTTGCATTTTGTTTCATTTCCTTTGGTTTGAATTATTTCAATCTTGGTTTCTTTGAAGCTAACATCTGTTGGTGTAGTTTTTTATCGATTGTCAAAGAAAGGTGGATTTGAAATTACTAACAAATCTGTTGCAGGTCGATCAGTCAAAGATTTACCCTATTTTCCACTAATCTAGGAATATTTCATTTAGTGCTTAAAAAGAACTTGTTTGCTTTGCTTATTTACTTTATTTGCTTGCTTGTTGTGTTTGTTGAATTTACATATCTTGCATTAGTAGATCCCTAAGCTAATAAAAAAAGTATCCTCTCCCCTTGCCTATCAAATGGATCTTGGGTGCAAGAGAAATTGTTATTATCTTTAGAGATGCCTACCTTGGTGGGAAAAGAGGTACTCACCCTAAGGGAAAGACCTTAAGTGGTACTTTTGTTTGGTCCGCTATATAAAAAAGGATAAGGTGAAAGCCAAGTCTAACCAGTATTAGCACTTACCATACATTGCTAGTTTGAATGGAGGCATACCTTATGTATATGAGACTCCTAGAAGGACTGGTTAAAGCTTTAAGTGACTTATTGGACGCTCGTAATGTGTTGGTCCCCCAAATCATTACTAGACACCTTTAGATTAGAAGCCCACCCCTTTTTAACCTTGTGGTGGTTTGTTCAAGGCAAGAGGACACATAATCCTCTCTAGATTCTCACCATATGCCTCCCTTGAGATGAGACATAAATCCTTGGCTTAGCATAAGCTACTTGTAGCTTTCCAAGGAGAGGGTGATTGGGTCATCCCTTTGTTCCTGAAGGCCCCTACCTATCCTCTCTCACAAAGACAAAAATGTACACACCCACTCTAGGTGTCCCTATACTTGAGTCAAAGGAGATTCTAAGTTGTGAGCTTGAAAAGTTGTTATTCACCTTGACCTTAGGTGGAGTAACCATTTGTGTTCAAGTGTTTTTGATTTGTGATAAGACTCATGGAAATCTTAGCCTTGAGGGGTTGCTGAACATACACATTTACACCAAATCAGTCAAACATCAGCCATTATGTCTTTGTTGTTTGTTCTCCTACCAATTACCTATCAAAAACAAGTCACTATCACTGAAACTCACCTTTGCACAGTCCATCCATCATATCCAGTCGCCTTTGAATGACAAAAACTTGCCTCTGAGTCATCCTAAATCACCTCTGATCATCATACAATTACCTTTGAGTTATCTAGAGTCACCTTTGCACCATTCCCAGATCACTTTTGAGCTACAAAAAATTGCCTCTGATCAACAAAATCATGCCTTTGGGTTATCCTGAGTCGCCTTTGAGCTATCCTGACTTGCCTCTGGTTGGCACAGCCTCACCTCTGGCAATCTACAGACTCTCTCCATTTATCTAGTCTAAAGCCCCATTCCAGTTAGTCCTTAGCCTTGCCATCATTTTTCTAGATAGTACATTGATCATCTACAGACAACACTCATCTTATTCAGCCTGATCACATCATATTTTGGACTCTTTGAGCTCTTGAATCCTCTTGAGACTCTAAAATAGCCACCAACATCAGCTAATCAATCAAATCAATATCATCCTCGATCATCCTTTGACTTTAGTCACTATCCAGCTTTTGATCATATCACAGCAATCCTTTTATCCAACTTAATAGAGTGGTCCTTTTGAGTTGAGCTACATCACTATCATCAATCAATTTGGTCTACCCTTGAGTTCATGAGTCTATCTCTTGGGAGATAACCTTATCCAATCAAGCCAATCCAAATCAATCCAACCAATCAATCCATCCTATCCAAATCAATCAGCAATCCAATCAATTGATCAAGCTAATCATCAATCAATCAAACCAATCAATCCAAGAGTCTCAACTTTGTCACACAACTCCAACAATCTCATCTATCATCAATCAATGCCTCAAACTAGGAGTCAATATAAGGCAGCCATGGAGGCTAACCTAAAAGAATTTCAATCTATGCCTCTCAAGGATGTCTCAAAATTCATGACTGGAATGGATGTTAATATCTTTGTACCCAAAGGCTATATTGTCGGACCCTCATCATCAACTCAAACATCACAATATCATATTGCTCAATCCACCTATGAAGAATCTCGAGATGATTTCAAAGAGATAAAAGACTTTGATGCTTTACAAACTGTAAATAGGCTCTTAAAGTCTAATCCTAATAGATTTCTCTTACAACTAATTCAAGGAGGAGCCAAATTGCCAAGTGACTTTGACATATCCACAATTAGAAAACAAGATCCAATTAATGATACTGTTGTTTCTAGAGAAACTCATAAGGCTATTACTACCATGTCCACCAAACTCACAACATCCAAACACCACCTTTGACTAATCAATCCACCCATCCACTTCATGTATCCTCTACATCTATGGAAACGAGCCAACCAAATGTTCCCACATCACTAGAGCCTTTGTTAACACAATCTTACATGATCAACCCGCATGTGTCCCAAGCACCTCAAGTCTCTAATCAAAGTGTGCCACATGTTGACTCATCTCATGTGTCACATCCCACTCCATCTTCTTCTATGAATATAACTCCTCCACATGTGTCACAAGCACCTCAAGTCTCTAATCAAAGTGTGTCACATGTTGACTCATCTCATGCATCGCATCCCATTCCATCTTCTGTCGTGAATATAACCCCTCTGCAAGTGACACAAATGCCTCAAGTTTCTAATCAAAGTGTGTCACATGTTGAACCATCCCAAGCATCTAATTTGTCTTCCTATCTCAATACATCATCTATGAATCTACCTCAAACATCGCATGTGCTATCTAATCCTAACACATCATTTATTGACCAACCTTTTGGATCATGAGCACATTCCACTTCCAACCTATCATATGTTGATCAACTCCTTCCACTTGGACCACCACAATCCAACCCTCCTACATCATATGCCAATCCATCTCCCGTGTCCCAAGTTCCACCAACCTCCAACCAACATATGTCCTACATCAACCCATCCTTTGGTTCACATGCAATACTGTCACGTCTCGTTTCTATGAACAATATAATTATTCTAGATTAGTGAAAAATAACTGTGATTGACCTTTACCTTAAGTGATTTTATACGTATGAAGGTAATTATTATGAGTTTATATTGATAAAAATTGGAAATTGATTTATATGTTAAATATTGTAGACATGATTACAATGATTTGCCTCAGCTATGTTTTGGAGACACTAACCTATTGACGTCAAGTTGAGTGCAAATGAATGTAGGTACTCGTCGAAGACAAGAACATGGTTGAGGTAGAGGTGTTCTAGCCACTTGGCAAGAACTAATGGGATGGATTACACTGATGCAATCACACACCACGTAGTTTTCATATGCATTTTTAATAGTTTTCTTATGCATCTTTGTGTGGAAGAAAAGTGTGATTGATGGTTTAATATTTAGAAAATATTGTGTTTAATTGCTACAATAGTTTATATTAAATGCATTATTTTATTTAATGTTGAAATGATTAGATGTTAGAAAAATTAGTGTGTTAGAAATCGTTTTCAAATGCATAATGTAATTACTTAAGTTTAATGTCTTTTTCGAATTGTAATTAAATACGCATTGCAATTTAAATAAGGAAATATGTATATGTATATGTGTGTGTGTGTGTGTGTGTATATATATATATATATATATATATATATATATATATATATATATATGTTTGTTTGTATTTTAATTAAATAAATATTAAATATTATTTTTTAATTTCCTAATTTTAGATGTTTGGAAGACAATATGCACATTAGATTTAAATAAATTATATTAAATTATAATTAGATATATATAGATTATTGTATTATTATTTTATTTACTTCTTGAATTATTAAAATAAATATATTTTAGTTAAAATAATTAAACAATGTTAATAAAAGCATTATTATAATTAGAATTTTAACAAATAAATAAGAAAATAAGTTAAATAGCAGTTTCCTGTTATGCAAGCCAATTTTGTTCTGCATAATAGTAAGTTGTACAAAAAGAAATTATTTTTATTGTTTTAAATAGAATTTTTAGTTTTATCTTATTGGTGGATTCTCATGCAAAGTGGAATGAAAATTTAGTTTTAAAATCTAAAAACTCCAGCTTAAACCTAGATTTCCAATGCCAAAAATAAGGCAACAAAAAGATTTTATTTTTGAAGAGGAAAAAAGGAGAAGAAACAAGGCATGAAGTTGCAGCAACAGGAACCCACAAAATATTAAAATAGGAAGGCAATTTGCAGCAAGAGAATTGGTATTTTCAGCAGCAAAATAGAGGTTTGTAGGCTATGACTGGAGAGAGAGGAAAGGGAAGCAACATTAGTTGCAAATCCATCAATAATCACCGTATTTTTTCCAGGTTTTTCATTTATATTTTTATTCATATTTTACTTTCTTGAAAGCATGTATTTATGGCTGCAAAAATGATAAGTTTTAGCTGCTTGTGGGCATTTGTTTTGGTTTGTGAATTGACTCTTCTAGCTGACTGAGCCATCCACCTTGAAAATCTACCTGAGTCCACCCTAAAAATGACTTGCATTCATTAGCCATATTCACTTTTGCTAGCCACCCATTAAACTAATGAAAACTATTATTGAAACCTCCATATCAATGTTAGGAATTATCCTGTCAAACATTCTTTGACTGATATTTTTCTTGTGATGGCTGAAATAAACTTTAGATTAGAAAAATTGACCTCTTTATAGGAAATACAAACAAAAACTCTCAAAATGATAGATAAAACCCTATTATCTATTATGGACTGCATTTTAAACATATTCTTTTACCTTAGTAGACAATAACAGTAAGTTTATAATCGTTGTGTTTTAATTAGTTTATTTTTTTGCAGTTCCTATTACTCATAACAGGAAGTCTGATTTTATTTTTCTACATTTAATTTGCTACAACAACAGGAAGTTTAAATTATGTTTTAAGAGTTTCATCACAAATTTGACATCAAAGAATAATAAAAGCTTAATTTCATGTATGTTATTGAGAAAATATGAATGAATAAATGAATAATAATATTAACTAGATTGCATATGATACTGAGAAATTATGATGGAATAATGGATAATAATAGCTAGATTGCATATGATATTGCAAAAATATGATTGAATAATGAATAAGAAATTATATCAAATTGATAAACTTGTGAATGCAATTGTGTATGGAAATGATGGATTATTGCTTGGAAAGTGTGTTTTCCTTGATTGGTGTTTTGGAAAAGGAATTTGAAATGATTTATAGAAGAACATTAATTATTTTATTGTATTATTCTATTGATCTTGAGGAAAGATAGTAATATTATTTGACATCAGTATGCATGAAACCTCATCATATGAGAGTGGAGTAGTCAAACATCAACATTTGATTTTATTTGGATTATGAAACAACATTTGGATATGAAGTAAAATCAATAGGTTCTACAATCTATTTAAAACATGGAAATATTAATTGAGAATATAATCAGATTATTGCTTCTAAAAAGGACTCATGATAATCTTGATTTTTGCTTGATCGAAAATTGTGCTTTCTTTATTAATGCATGGGAAAGGGATTAGAGGTGGTCATAAGTGATTTCAATTTATTCATTTATTTAATTGTTTATTGATTTATTTGCCTATTGATTTCTTGGGGAAAGAAGTAGATTTTTATCTAGGAATGTGTTTGGGTTACTTTTCGGGCTAGGATGCCGAATGTGGATTTTGAGAGATGGCTTTTCCTCTTTTCAAGAATTGAACTAGGTTACTATTTAAAGGATTAGATCTAATCAAGATGACATTGAAATAGATGTTTATTTGTCTAGCAAAACTTATACACACACACACACACACACACACACACACACACCACATCTTGTTGTGAGACAATCTGCATTTCATTATTTAGAATTACACATTCAGACATCAGGGTTGCATTAGGTATTCCCTCCTGCCAGTTGTTTCCAAGTAGCTAGACATTTCATGTAGGGCTGAGTTTCCTTCCTTTCATGAAGGGATCCAAGGAAGTGTAATTACTTCATGGTTGGGTGGAAAAGCACCTGGGCCATGTTCCCATTTCTCAACTCATAGGTGGTGGACCACTTGGTTTGTGCAACTGATGAGCGTATTGATTTATTTATTCATATGGTTCATGATTATTGGATGTATTATGGTATGGTTTTCAAAGGACTTTGTATATGATTTTATAGTGCTTTTACCTAGAATGAGCACGCGAGTTGTAAGATTTAAATGACTTTATTGATTTATATTAATGAGATTATATTTTGAAAGATTTATTGAATCTTATGGATTATCATTTATGAGGATTTCCTTTGTGAAGATTTATTGACTCTATTGAACCTTATTGATGAAATTATCATTTATTTTGAAATTGTATTTAAGCGGATTATTTACATCTTTTTACTTTTGACAATGTGATGTTGTATTTAAGTGGATTATTTACTCCATTTTACTTCATTTACTTTGAGATGGTTTAATGGCTTCTACATGTACTTGTGAGGCTTTACATATACAAACCCAAAATGTTAATCCATCACCAAACTCATACACATTCCCATCATTTGATAACCAAGGCCAAAACACATATACCCCGCCATACAATACATCACAACAACATCCTCCAAATCAACCTCTGGTGTACCAAATACCTCATCCAAGTCATCAAAATTCCATGCAGAAACAACAACCATCTACATCTAATTTTGAGTAGCGATTCAATCAGTTACAAAAACAAGTTGCAGATATGAGTATGAGCCAAACAAATAAGACATTTTCCATTGAGAAAGTATGCTCATATCCTTTCGATAAGTCACTTCAGATGATACCTTTTCCTCCACAGTTTGAGATACCACAATTTGAGAAATACAAAGGAAAAGGTGATCCAAATGACCATCTTAGAGCATTTTATGTAGCTTGTCTTGATGTTGCATATAACATCACATATCTTCTATGACTATTTCCTTGTAGTCTCAGGGAACAAGCTATGGAATGGTTTTCTCACCTACCTCTGAGAATCAAGTCTTTTAAAGAGTTGGTAGGGAAATTTGCATCACACTTTGCTTTCAATATAGAAAATGAGATATCCATGAATGATCTTGTCAACAACAAACATCAAAATGAGGAAACCTTCACATCTTTCATCCAACGATGGTGAAATATGGCTAGTAAACTCCCATGGTAGATGCTTGAGAAACAAGTCAACATCTTTGTCCAAAATCTCCATCCCAAACTATCATTTCAATTGTAACTACAAAGTGCCAATACTTTTGATTAAATCTTATCCAAGGGAATCAACATTGAAAAAGCTTTAATTGCCAAAGGTCTAATTAAGATTTTCAAGGAAATAAAAGACAATGGGCAATCTTCAAGTGATAAATAAATAAAATCAAAAGGTGAAACTAAAAGGTACCTCTTGACCATGAAAAATTAAAAATAAAGGATGTATCTGAGGGTGAAAACCTCTTTGAGATGCTCGACGATGGAGGCTTTGACCTTCCATTGACCACTGAATATCAAGAATGGTCACCCTATTGCAAATATGTGCCTAATCAATGTTGTCATTGATGTCAACATATCTTTGTTGTCATTGGTGTCAACTATATCCTATTTTGTTATTTGTTTAGAAGATTTATATGTTGAGGATATTGAGAAAATTAGCCCCTCCAGAAGAATCAGAAAGGAAACAGTGAATCACAGTGAAGAAAATGAGTTGCATATTGAAGAACAGTCCAGAAGGCTACTCCACATTTCTTGTAGATTGAAGATCTTGGTCTATGGATTGGAAGTTATTTAGAGGCATGTCTGAAGATACTAAATCCTAAGTTTGAGCCTTTGGCATGAAGAATTGAGTGAGTTACATTGACCAAAGTAAAACCTACTTTTTCTAATTATTCACTGGTGACAAGGAGAAAGTATTTTTCTCCGCATTCCTCTGCATTGAAGTATTTTTCTTTGCAGTTCTAGAAGGAAGTCTAGGATGGTGATAAGTGCCTACAACTATAATGGTTCATGATTTGGTGGTCCACAATCTATCTTTCTTTTATGATAGTTGAAGACAATGAAGTTCATGTGCTCTGATGTGAAGAATCTCATGAATAAAGTGGTTAGAGTTTGTGTGGTTGAACCTGGTGATTACAACGTCCTTGTGGATGCCTCTTGATTGTTTTCTTGCATTTACATTGGTCCGCATTAAGGAATTGAGATCATGTTTGAAGTTTATTCCTAGATAACGTAGCATGTAACCAGTCTTAGCCAACTTGGTTAATTCCAGTGATTACGGAGATGTATTGAAGATTGTAGAAGCATTTCATGGCATGGAAGATTGTGTTTGAGTCCCAGCTAAGGCGTAGAGTGATCTGCATACATCTTTACTACATTTCCTTAGCATAATTTTTATATTAGGTCAAGACCTATTTTGTAAATGTTTTTAATGCTGACCCTAGAGATTTTTCCAATGGTTGATGAGTGTAATGCTGACCTTGATGTACATTCCAAGGTTGATGAATGATATATATACTTGTGATTTGGTTGTGGAAAATGTGTCCTTGTGTGAAAAATGGGAAGTTAAGTGAAGAGGTGTAGAAGGCAGAGCAGAGCAGAGGAAGAGTATTGCACTTCAATGGAATTGAATTCAGGCATGGAGTAGATCCTATTATCTCAGTTCAAAACCCTTGGTAGTGAGCCACCCCTTGGCAGGGAGCCTTTTTCTGGACAGTGAGCCCTATTGGCAGTGAGCCTCTGATTTTTGGTATTGTTATAACTTATATATCTTGTGGACTAACATCCACCATTGTTTTTCCCTTGATAGGGTTTTCCACGTAAAAATCTAGTGTCACTTGTGTATGATCTTGCAATTGTGTTTATGTTTCTGAGTTTATGCTTTCATGACTTCATCATAACAAATAGTGGACAAGTGTTTAATGTTTTAAGGTGTAGAATTGTTTAAGTTTTGAGACAACTGATTCACCCCCCCTCTCAGTTGTCTAGTTTATTTCAACAATTGGTATCAGAGCCAAGTTCCTCAAAAGAAAGCTTGACTGCTTGAGGCTGATCGAGGATGTCATATAAGAAGGAAAGTCTATAGTTCGATGGAACAAACTACTCCATCTGGAAGATCCACATGAAAACCCATCTCCTCTGCTTGGGTTATAGTTTTTGGAAAATAAGTGAAAATAAGTATGAAATATCAAAGAATGGTCTACAAACTAAAGATGAGATCAAGGAATTTGAGTTGAACATAAAAGCCAAAGATTCCTTGGTAAGCACCTTATCTGATGTTGAAGTAATAAAGATCATGGAGCTGGAAACTGCTTATGAAATCTAGGAAAAGCTGAAGAATCTATATGAAGGAGATGAATCTATGAAGAGTACCAAATTGCAGAGTCTGAAAGCAAAATATGAATGTTTGAAGATGAGCAATGATGACAACATAACATCCTTCATGCAAAAGATCAACAAACTTGTGAGTAGCATTAGAAGTGTAGGAGGAAAAATTGAGGATATTGAAGTTGTGAACAAAATTCTTAGAACACTGGCTAAATCTTATTGTCATAAAGAGGTTGCAATTGAAGAAGTAATGACAGTGACAAAGATTACAAAAAATTAGCTGCTTGAGAAGTTGACAGCCTTTGAAATGAGAGAACTTGGTGATTCACTTCCAAAATTAGAGAATACTTTCAAGGCCAAAGAACCCCCAGATCTAACAAGTACAAGGTGGAACCAGATCATGAGCTTGAAGAACTTGAAGCCAACTTTGTTAAGAGTCTACCCAGATGTACTGGTAAGTTCAAAGGAAAACTACCTTTCAAATGTTTCAGTTGTGGTAAAGTTAGTCATTATGCTTCTAGATGCCCCACAAGAGTTCCTAAGCCAAGACCTGATAGACCTAGAATCCCAAAGAAATGTTATCATGTTGAAGATCTTGATGATGATGAAGGAGTATCAGATGGTGAACCAGATAATGCTAGTACATCTGGTAATGAATGCTTATTTATTGCTATTAAAGAAGAACCTATGACTACTAATCCTACTAGTTGTGTGAAAGAAGAAAAACTAGTGGAAAGCGCCTTGACTGCTCAAGTTGTTGAAGACAAAGATGAATGGGTTATTGAATGTGGATGCTCTCATCACATGACTGGTGACAAAAGTAAGTTCATAAGTTTGGAAAGATATGATGGAGGACTGGTTAGGTTTGGTGATGATACAACTTGTAAGATTTGTGGAAAATGATCCATTTCTTTTGATGGCAAGCATAACACTGATGGTGTCTTATATGTGAAGGGATTAAAGCACAATCTCTTAAGTGTTGGTCAGATGTGTGGCAAGGGTTATGATCTCAGATTCAAGGACAATGGAAGCAAGATTTTGGAAAGCTCTGGAACAGTGATTGCAACTGATAAGAATACAAGAGGTAACATTTATCATTTGAAATGGACTAATGAATATTGCTTGTTGACCTAGAATGATGAAAGTTGGTTGTGGCATAGAAGATTGTGTCATATCAATTTTGACAACATTGTGAAGATAAGTTCCACTTAGGCTGTAAGAGATTTTCCCAAGCTTGTGAAGCCTGCTTATACTTTGTGCAAGGAGTGCCAATTTGGAAAATAGACAAGAACAAGTTTCAAGAGCAAGGACCAATCTATTGATGGACTACTGAAGCTAGTGCATACAGATCTATGTGGACCTACCAGAGTAATAAGTCCATAAGGAGACAGGTATTTCATGTTGTTGATTAATGATTATCTAAAATGACTTGGGTTACCTTCTTAAAAGAAAAAGTAGAAGCCCTAGAAAAATTCAAAGCATTCAAGGAAATGGTTGAGAATGAGCTAGATTTGAAGATAAAGTGGTTAAGGTCTGATAGAGGTGGAGAGTTTACATCAAATGAGTTTAAGTTCTTCTATGAGGAACAAGGGATAAATAGATAATTATCTGCACCTAGGACTCCACAACAAAATGGAGTGGTTGAAAAGAAAAATAGGACAGTTCAAGAGGCTGCCAGAACAATGATGAAGGAAGCTGATCTACAGGAAGTATATTGGAGAGAGGCAATTCACACTGTTGTATACATCTTAAATTATGCCCAAGTCAAAGGTAACAATTCTAAGACTCCTTATGAATTGTGGTACTGTAAAGTGCCTACTATGAAATATTTCAAAGTTTTTGGAAGTAAGTGTTATATCAGAAGAGATGAAGATCTAGGTAAGTTTGATGCAAGATGTGATGAAGGTATCTTCCTTGGATACTCTACCAAGAGCAAGGCCTACCGATGTTACAATAACAGGTTGAAGAAGGTTATTGAAAGTACAAATGTCAAAGTTGATGAAAGCAAGGAAAAGGTGTTAAGTGGATATGAATCTGATGAACTGGATGTCCCCGCAAGCAAAGTAGTAGTGCAGCAAGAAGAAAACTTAGAAGAAGAAGAACAAGCTTTGGAAATCATTACTAAGACACCCAGGTATGTGAAGTTAAATCACTATGAAGATCAAATCATAGGAGATAAGAGTAAATGAGTTTAGACCAGAAGAAGAGTTGTTGATGAACAAGTTAGTTATTGTTTTATCTCTCAAGTGGAACCTAAAAATGTAAATGAGGCATGTAGTGATGAAAACTGGGTAAATGCTATAAAAGAAGAATTGATGTAGATAGAAAAGAATCAAACTTGGGATCTAGTCCCTAGACCGGCAAACAAGAATGTGATTAGTACCAAATGGGTCTTTAGGAACAAAATGAATGAGAATGGTGAAGTGGTAAGAAACAAAGCAAAGTTGGTATGCAAAAGATACTCTCAAATTGAAGGAATAGATTTTGAGGAAACATTTGTACCAATGGCAAGGATTGAAGCAATAAGAATGTTTTTAGCATTTGCAGCCTATAAGGATTTCAATGTATATCAAATGGATGTGAAGTCTCCATTCTTGAATGGAGAATTGGAAGAAGTCTATATTGAACAACTGGAAGGATTTCAGTCATTAGATTAGGGTGACATGGTGTACAGATTGAAGAAAGCATTGTATGGACTAAAACAAGCCCCCAGGGCCTGGTATGCAAGATTGGATAAATATCTGATACAGTTAGGGTTCAGTAAGGGTACTACCGACATCAATCTCTATTTCAAGATCAATGATAAACAAATCCTAATTGTTGCAGTATTTGTTGATGACATTATCTTTGGAGGCAATGAAGGTACGTGCATGGTTTTTGCTGGGGAAATGCAAAATGAATTTGAAATGTCCATGTTTGGTGAGATGAATTTCTTTTTAGGTCTGCAAATCAATCAATCAGATAAAGGTATCTTCATTTCTCATTCTAAGTATGTGAAAGAGTTGTTAAAGAAGTTTGGAATGCAAGACTCTAAATCGATAAGCACTCTCATGGTAATTGGTTGTAAGTTGAGAAAAAATGATGACTCACTTATGGCAGATTAGAAAAGGTATAGATCTATGATTGGAGGATTACTTTATCTGACCCAAACTAGACCTGACATAATGCATGTAGTTTGTTTTATGACAAGATTTCAAGTAGAACCTAAAGAGTCACATGTGATGGCAGTCAAAAGAATACTGAGATATTTGAAGTGCACAATGGATTATGGTTTGTGGTATCCAAAAGATAATGATTTCACTCTCAGTGCATACACTTATGTAGATTGGACTGGAGATGTAGATGACAGGAAAAGTACAAGTGGAGGTGCATTCTTCTTAGGAAAAAGGTTTCTATCTTGGTTAAGTAAGAAACAAGACTTAATATCTCTGTCTACTGCAGAAGTAGAATACATTGCAGCAGCATGTAGCTGCACTCAAGTGTTATGGATGAAGCAGACATTGAAGGACATTAGAGTTATGTATGATGATCCAATTGCAAACTTTTGTGACAATAGAAGTGCCATAAACATTTCAAAGAATCCAGTAATGCATTCAAGGACAAAGCATATATCCATAAGATATCACTTTTTGAGAGAAAACGTGACAGAGAATGAACTCAAGTTGGAGTATGTGTCTACAAAAGATAGATTGCAGACATCTTCACCAAGCCTCTACCTAAGGATACTTTTGAGTATCTCAAAGAAAAGCTAGGGGTTATCACCCCTCCTACTATAGACTAAGATGCACAAGAGTGCATCAGTCTGGTGGTGTTTAGAGTCCCACCTCTAGATCCAGATTGATTCTTTAAGGGCTACTTCTTAGGGGGAGTAGTCAAAGAGTTTAGAGGAGAGTTGGATCAGAATAGCAGAGTGCAATTATGTACCCTTTGCCATTGATGTCAAAGGGGAGAGAAATCATGTGAGCAAATTAGAGAGAAATAGTGCAGATGTGTAAAGAGAAAGGGGGAGAATCTTGTCATGATGGTTTTTGTGGTTTTTCACGTCATATGTTGCCATCAATGACAAAGGGGGAGATTGTTGCAAGTATGTGCCTAATCGATGTTGTCCTTGATGTCAACATATCTTTGTTGTCATTGGTGTCAACTATATCCTATTTTTTTATTTGTTTAGAAGCTTTATATGTTGAGGATATTGAGAAAATTAGCCCCTCCAGAAGAATCAGAAAGGAAACAGTGAATCACAGTGAAGACAATGAGTGCATACTGAAGAACAGTCTAGAAGGCTGCTCCGCATTTCTTGTATATTAAAGATCTTGGTCTGTGCGTTGGAAGTTATTTAGAGGCATGTTTGAAGATGCTAAATCTTGAGTTTGAGCCTCCAAAATGAAGAATTGAGTGAGTTATATTGACTAGAGTAAAACCTACTATTTCTGATTATTCACTGGTGACAAGGAGAAAGTATTTTGCTCTGCATTCCTCTGCATTGAAGTATTTTTCTCTACAGTTCTAGAGGGAAGTCTGGGATGATGATAAGTGCCTACAAGTACAATGGTTCATGATTTGGTGGTCTGCAAGCTATCTTTCTTTTATGACAGTTGAAAACAATGACGTTCATGTGCTCCAGTGTGAAGAATCTCATGGATAAAGTGGTTAGATTTTGTACAGTTGCTCTTGGTGATTACAACGTACTTGTGGATGCCTCCTGATCATGTTCCTGCATTTCCATTGGTCTGCATTAAGGAATTGAGATCATGTTTGAAGTTTATTCCCAGATAACATAGCGTGTAACCAGTCTTAGCTGACTTGGTCAATTCTAGTGATTCTGGAGATGCATTGAAGATTGTAGAACCATTTCATGGCATGGAATATCATGTTTGAGTCCTAGCTAAGGTGTAGAGTGATCCACATACATCTTTACTACATTTCCTTAGCATAATTTTTATATTAGGTCAAGACCTATTTTGTAAATGTTTTTAATGCTGACCCTGGAGATTTTTCTAATGGTTGATGAGTGTAATGCTGACCTTGATGTACATTCCAAGGTTGATGAATGATATATATACTTGTGATTTGGTTGTGGAAAATATATCCTTGTGTGAAAAATGGGAAGTTAAGTGAAGAGGTGTAGAAGGCAAAGCAGAGCAGAGGAAGAGTATTGCGCTTCAATGGAACGGAATTCAGGCATGGAGTAGATGCTATTATCTCAGTTCAAAAACCTTGGCAATGAGCCACCCCTTAGCAGGGAGCCTTTTTCTAGATAGTGAGCCCTATTGGTAGTGAGCCTCTGATTTTTGGTATTGTTATAACTTATATATCTTGTGGACTAACATCCACCATTATTTTTCCCTTGACAGGGTTTTCCACGTAAAAATCTGGTGTCACTTGTGTATGATCTTGCAATTGTGTTTATGTTTCTGATTTTATGATTTCATGACTTAATCATAACAAACAGTGGACAAGTGTTTAATGTTTTAAGGTGTAGAATTGTTTAAGTTTTAAGACAACTAATTCACCCCCCTCTCAGTTGTCTAGTTCATTTCAACACACCATTGTTGGTGGAAAAATCTTAGGAGAGATCAATCTAGGTACAACATAGAATCCCAAGATCACATTTCTAGAAGCATCACTATAAGATCAGGAAAAAATAGATTTCACCACCTTCTTCATAAAAAGATCAATAAACTTCATGTGGACTTATGTAGATATGCCAGGGTTGGATCCCTCACTTGTGGTACATCATTTAGTAGTATTTACAAATGCAAAACATGTTAGACAAAAGCTACGGAAAATGCATCCTCAAATAGCACTCTTGGTCAAGGTAGAACTTTAGAAACTATTGGATGTTAAGCTCATATGGCCTATTGACTATCTTGGATGGGTTTCTAATCTAATACCAGTATCCAAAGTCACTGGGGGCATTTGTGTTTGCACCAATTTTAGAGATCTCAACAAAGCCTACCCTAAAGATGATTTTCCACTTCCAAGCATACATATCATTGTTGATCTTACAGCAGGACATGAAATGTTATCACTAATGGATGGATTTTCTAACTACAATCAAATCCTAATCGCTCCCAAAGATCAACATAAAACAAATTTCATATGCTCATGGGGTACTTACTGTTGGCAAGTGATGCCTTTTGGTCTTAAGAATGTAGGAGCTACATATCAATGAGCCATGACTGTTATCTTCCACGATCTTTTTTACACCATAATGGAAGATTATGTTGATGATATCTTGGGAAAATCAAAAAATGGAGAAGGTCATCTAAAAGTACTAGAATAGTGTTAGATTCAGGGCAGACAACTGAGGGGGGGTGAATCAGTTGTCCAAAACTTTCTTGCAATTTACACACTTAAATTCACTTTGTAATTCAGCAGCATAATAATAATTCAATCATGGAAACACAATGCATTGAACCAAGAGCAAAAACACATTAACACACAAGACACCAAGATTTTGACGTGGAAAACCTGGTTAAGGGAAAAACCATAGGGTGATTAACCCAAGATTGTATTCTTTGTTAGAAGAATAGAAAGAACAAAATGGCACATGCCAATTAGGGCTCACTACTCTAGTACACTGCTCACAAGAGGCTCACTGCCTACAAGAGACACATTGTCTACAAAATAGTAAGTATCACATACATGAACTAGAGAATAGCATCTTCACCATGATTGATTCAATTCCATTTAAGCCCAATACGTCTTCTCTGCCTTTCACTCTTCTCCTCGCTACCACACACTCATCTCCACAAGACACCCTTTGAAATGACTTCTCAATTCCTTATTTATAGAAGACATCGACTTAGAAATAATCATCTAAGTTGGCAAACATCTATAAGAACATCTGCAAGATGAGTAACTCATCTGGTCAGCCAGTCTAAGGAAGAACACCTTCATTCGGAAGTAATTCTTCAAATACAAGCATAAACTCCAATGCGGACCACCAACACGAACTAGACACGATCCAAAGATCTTCACAAGCTTGCCTAAATCACCAAGAACATCCACACTTCATCTACTTACTGAAATGCTTCTCTCCTTCATCCGAAACCTCAAGAACATAGTTTGTCATCACTGTCACAAAGGAATAGATGCTTGTGGACCTTCAAATCATGAACCAAATGAGTTGACACTTCACAAAGACTTCCTGAATACTTCCTCAAATCCGTAGAATAGGGTAATGCATTTTTGGATCTCACCAGACCTGTCTGTATCACTCTGTCACCTCTGAACACCTACCGGAACTGGTTTTGCTTGAGCAGCCATAACTTCTTCAGAACTTCATGCGGACCTCTGAAATCTCTACTGGATCACCTTAAGACACATATCTACAAACCCTTTAAACCGCATCCTCTAATCCTCATCTTATCTTGGACTTTTTCCTTACTGTCTTCACTGTTCTTCACTATTCCTATTATGACCAAATTTCTCAATATCCTCAACAAACAGATCATCCAATCCTTATCATTAATGTAATAGGAGTATGTTGACATCAATGACAACACCGGTTAGGCCCATACTTGCAACAATCTCCCCCTTTGTCATTGATGGCAACATATGATGTGAAAAACTATTTTGACCATCAAGACAAGAACTTCTCCTTACTATCACAACCACCCCTATCAACAACAAGCATTCACATGTCTTATTTTCCTTCCTGCTCCCCCTTTGATAAGAAACCACTTATTTTTCACATGTCTTATCTCCCCCTTTGACATCAATGGCAAAGGGCACATACTTGCAATTTCACCACTTAAGAGTCATACCAGCTGCTCCCCCTAAGTAGCAGCTCTTAAACATCAATCCGGACCACAAGATATGACTATGATATCCACTGGACTGATGCACATCAGTGCACCTTAGTTCATCACCAAAGGGGTAATAACCCCTAACTTCTTCCTGAGATACTCAAAAGAGTCCTTAGGTAGAGGTTTAGTAAAGTTGTCTGCAATCTGATCCTTGGAAGGCACAAACTCCAATCTGACTTCATTGTTGTTCACTTGCTCTCTCAAAAAGTGAAACTTGATTGATATATGTTTAGTCTTTGAATGCAACACCAGATTCTTAGATATATTTATTGCACTTGAATTATCACAGAAGATTGTGATAGGCTCCTCATACTCCACTCTCATGTCTCTTGGCATTTGTTTCATCCACAAAACTTGAGTGCAACTACCTGCTGCTGCAATATATTCTACTTCTATAGTGGATAGAGATATTGCCTCTTGTTTCTTGCTTATCCAAGAAACCAATCTCTTCCCCAAAAAGAATGCTCCACTACTGGTACTTTTTCGGTCATCCACATCTCCTACCCAATCAGCATCTGTATAGGCATGAAGAGAGAAATCATGATCTCTAGGGTACCATAGACCATACTCAACTATCCCTTTTAGATATCTAAAAATCCTCTTGACTGCCATGACATGAGATTCTCTAGGATCAGCTTGGAATCTAGCAACAAGACCAATAGTATTCATATGTCAGGTCTAGTTTAAGTGAGATACAACAGTCCTCCAATCATTGACCTATACTGTTTTTTATCAGCCTTGGGAGAGTCATCATCTTTGCTCAACTTACATCCGGTTGCCATGGGAGTATTCATTGGCCTTGAGTCTTCCATCCCAAATTTCTTCAACAATTCTTTCACATATTTGGTCTGAGAAATAAAGATTCCTTTCTTTGTTTGAGTGATTTGTAGACCCAAGAATAAATTCATTTCCCCAAGCATGGACATCACAAATTCACTTTTCATTTGATTTGCAAAGGTTTTACACATACCATCTCTTCCTCCAAAAATAATATCATCAACAAACACTTCAAGAATCAAGATATTTTCATGATCAATTTTGACATACAAATTACTGTCAGCAGTACCTTTGTTGAAACCAATCTTCAAAAGATGTTTATCCAATCTTTCATACTAGGCTTTTGGGGCTTGCTTCAGTCCATACAGTGTTTTCTTCAACTTGCAGACCATATCACTATGATCAGACAATTAAAATCCATCTGATTGCTCAATGTACACTTCTTCTTCCAAGTCACCATTCAGGAAGGAAGACTTGACATCCATCTGATACACTTTGAAATCTTTGAACGCAACAAATGCAAGAAATAATCTGACTGCTTCAATTCTTGCCACCGGAGCAAAAGTTTCTTCAAAATCAACTCCTTCTATTTGAGAATAGCCCTTGCAGACCAATCTGGCTTTATTTCTAATTACTTCACCAACTTCATTCAGTTTGTTCCGGAAGACCCATTTGGTTCCAATCACATTCTTGTTCCTAGGTCTAGGAACAAGATCCCAAGTGTGATTTTTCTCAATTTGCATCAGCTCTTCCTCCATTGCTTTAGTCTAGTTTTCATCATTGCAGGCTTCATCTACTGTCTTAGGTTCAATATTTGAAATTAGACAATACTCATCTGAATTTTGAGCAATTCTCCTTCTAGTTTGTACACATTTGCTTTTGTCACCTATGATCTGATCTTCAGAGTGGTTTAGTCTTACATACCTTGGAACTTTGGGAGTTTCTTGCACTTCTGATTCTTGATCAGGCTCATTAAAACTCATCTCTTCTTCCTGATTTACTAGGTCAGTTTGAATCTATTTTTCAGAAGAGGCTTGGGCTCTTTGAATCAAAACACCATTCTGATCATCTTCATCATATTCATAAAACCTTGAGGGTTTTTCAATTCCTTCATCAACCTTCACATTTGTACTTTCTATAATCTTTCTCAGTCTCTTATTATAACATTGGTATGCTTTGCTTTGAGTAGAGTAACCCAAGAATATTCTTTCATCACTTCTAGCATCAAACTTGCCTAGATCTTCATCTCTTTTAATGTAACACTTGCTACCAAAGACTCTGAAATACCTCATAGTAGGAGTGATGCCAAACCAAAGTTTATAAGGAGTCTTACTAGTATTGCTTCTGATTTGTACTCGATTGAGAGTATAGACTGCAGTGCTAACAACTTCTCTCCAATAGATCTAAGGAACATTTTCTTCCATCATCATGGTCATAGATGCTTCCTAGATGGTCCGGTTCTTTCTCTCAACTACTCCATTCTACTATGGAGTCCTAGGAGCAGACAACTATCTCTTTATTCCATGTTTCTCATAGAAGTCTATGAACTCACCAGATGTGAATTCTCTACCTCTATTAGACCTCAGACATTTCAATTTTAATTCAATTTCATTATCTACCATAACCTTGAATATTTTGAATTTCTCAAGAACTTCTGATTTCTCTTTTAGAAAAGTTACCCACATCATCCGGGAATAGTCATTAATTAGTAACATGAAGTATCTATCACCTTGCACACTCCTGATTCTTGTCAAACCACATAAATCAGTATGAACTAAGTCTAATAATCTGATAGAAGATTGTTCCTTGCTTTGTTTACCCAACTGACATTCCTTGCACAAACTATTTGTAGGCTTCGCCAATTTTGGAAGATCTCTTACAGCCTGAGTATTGCTTATCTTGATGATATGATCAAAATTCACATGACGCATCCTCCTATTCCATAACCAACTCTGATCAATTTGCACAAATAGACAACTTTAACCAGTACCAACTAAATGGAAGATGTTACCTTTTGTTTGGGTACCAGATGCAATCTTTGTTCCGAAACTCTCAAAGATCTTGCATTTTCCATTCTTGAATCTGAGATCATAGCCTTTGTCCACCAACTATCCAACACTGAGAAGATTGTGCTTCAATCCTTCAACATACAATACATTACCGGTTTTGTTCCTTCCATCAAATGAAATAGTTCCTCTACCTCTAATTCTACCAGTAGAATTATCACCAAATATTATCACTCCTTCATACCTTTCCAAATCAATGAACTTGTTTTTGTCACCTGTCATATGGTGAGAGAATCCACTGTCAATGACCCAATCATCCTTTTCTTCAACTTGAGCAGCCAGAGCTCTTTCTACAACTTTATGATTGATAGATTCAGAGGGCATTGGATCTTCTTCCTTGATGGCAATGAACACCCCGTTACTTCCAGATTTGTCTCCTATCTCTTATTCATCATCTGTTACTCCTTCATCATCTCCTTCATGAACATAGTAACAATTCTTTTGGAAACTTAATCTATTAGGATTTGTCCTTGAAAATCTTTCCAGACATCTTGAGGCAAAATGACCAATCTTATTGCAGTTAAAACACTTAAAAGGCAATTTTCCTTCATACTTACCAGATCCTCTTGGCAGTCTTTTTGCAATAAGGGCTTCAAGTTGAGAAGTCTCTGCTTCTTCTTCTTCTAGGTCTTTTCTTGCTTTTTCATACCATGATAGTTTCCTTGAAGAGTTCTCTCCCTGATCAAACCTTTGTTTACCTTTTACAGAGGCACTGGCTTTGAATGTTCATTCAGCCTTTGGAGGGGAATCTCCAAACTCAGTCATTTCAAATGCAGCCAGTTTACCAACCAATTGATGTCTTGTGATAGTTGTATGAGCTCTGAATTCTTTAATGGCAGCAGCTTTGATTTTATAAGAAGTAGGAAGGGATCTGAGAACTTTGCCAACAATCTTATCTTCATCCAAGACTCCACCAGCACTTCTAATGCCACAAACAATCTCATTTACTCTTGGCATAAAAGTAGTGATATTTTCATCATCTCTCATCTTCAAATTTTCAAATTTCCCTTTCAAACTCTGTAACCTCGCACATTTAACGTACTTGTCTCCTTCATGTAGAATTTCTAGTTTTTGCCAAATCTCAAAAGCAGTTGGTAGGTCAACAACATTTGAAAGCTCTGAGTCAGATAATGCGCTTAGAAGAGCTTCTATAGTCCGTAGATTGTTTTCAGCATCTATGATTTCATTTGGGGCTTTCAGACTACCCTGAGGAGGAGTATACTTTGTTGAAGCCATGTTCCAGTACTGCATTCCCATACATTGCAAATGACATTTCATGCGACTTTTCCAAAGATTGAAATTGGTTTCATCAAACTTCAGACTATCCTTCTTGTAGGACGACATCCTAGATCTCCTCAAGGGGTTAGGCTCCTTTTAGAGGAACTTGGCTATGATACCAATTGTTAGATTCAGGGTAGACAACTGAGAGGGGGGTGAATCAGTTATCCAAAACTTTCTTGCAATTTACACACTTAAATTCACTATATAATTCAGCAGCATAATAATAATTCAATCATGGAAACACAATGCATTGAATCAAGAGCAGAAAAACATTAACACACAAGACACCAAGATTTTGACGTGGAAAACTAGTTAAGGAAAAAACCATGGGGTGATTAACCCAAGATTGTATTCTCTGTTAGAAGAATAGAAAGAACAAAATGGCACATGCCAATTAGGGCTCACTGCTTGAGCACACTTCTCACAAGAGGCTCACTGCCTACAAGAGACACACTGTCTACAAAATAGTAAGTATCACATACATGAACTGGAGAATAGCATCTTCACCATGCTTGATTCAATTCCATTTAAGCCCAATACTTCTTCTCTACTTTTCACTCTTCTCCTCGCTACCACACACTCATCTCCACAAGACAACCTTTGAAATGACTTCACAATTCCTTATTTATACAAGACATCAACTTCGGAATAATCATCTAAGTTTGAAAACATCTATAAGAACATCCGCATGATGAGTAACTCATCTGGTCATCCAGTCTAAGGAAGAATACCTTCATCTGGAAGTAATTCTTCAAATGCAAGCATAAACTCCAATGCGGACCACCAACACAAACTAGACATGATCCAAAGATTTCCACAAGCTTGCCTAAATCACCAAGAACATCCACACTTCATCTGCTTACTGAAATCCTTCTCTCCTTCATCTGGAACCTCAAGAGCACAGTCTATCATCACTGTCACAAAGGAATAGATGCTTGCAAACCTTCAAATCATGAACCAAATGAGTTGACACTTCACAAAGACTTCCTGAATTCTTCCTCAAATCTGCAGAATAGGGTAATGCATTTTCAGATCTCACCGGACCTGTCTGTATCACTCCGTCACCTCTAAACACCTGCTGGAACCAGTTTTACTTGAGCAGCCATAACTTCTTTAGATCTTCATGTGGACCTCTAAAATCTCTACTGGATCACCTTAAGACACATATCTACAAACCCTTTAAATCGTATCCTCTGATCCTCATCTTATCTTGGACTTTTTCCTTATTGTCTTCATTGTTCTTCACTGTTCCTATTATGACCAATTTTCTCAATATCCTCAGCAAATAGATCAGCCAATCCTTATCATTAATGCAACAGGAGTATATTGACATCAATGATGACACCGGTTAGGCCCATACTTGCAACAAATAGATCTTTGACAGACTAGAAAAGTATCAAGTGAGATTAAATCCTAAGAAATGTGTATTTGGGGTCACTTCTGGAAAGCTATTGGGTTACATCATATCTCAAAGAGGCATAGAAGTTGATCCAGATAAGGTAAAAGCTATAGTTAACATGCCTCCACCATCAAATTTGAAACAGCTTCACAGTCTTCAAGGCATATTACAATCTATCTGCATGTTCATTTCACAACTAGCAGATAAATGTCATCCTTTTCAACACCTACTCCAAAAGGGAGAACCTTTTAAATGGGATGATAAGTGCCAACAAGATTTTTATCAAATAAAGAAATATTTAGCTAAACCTCCTGTATTGGTACCTCCTATGCCTAATCGACCATTGTTACTATACATTTCTTCAACAACATCTCTAAGTGCCCTTTTAGCTCAACATGATGACTCAGGGAAAGAACAGGCTATCTACTATATAAGCAAAACTCTCGTCAGGTATGAGCTTAATTATTCATCCATGGAAAAAGCATGTTTATCTATAGTGTTTGCTTCCCAAAAATTGCGGCACTATATGTTGAACCAAAGAACGAAGCTCATATCTAAATTTGATCCACTCAAGTATCTTCTATCCAAAGCAGTACTCACAAGCAGATTAGCAAAATGGATAATGATTCTTAGTGAATTTGACATAGAATATGTTGATCAAAAAGCCATAAACAGACAAGTGATCACTGATCAACTAGCAGAAGCACCAATGACAGATATTCATCCTATCCATCCTGAATTTCCTGATGAAGAGTTATTCAATCTATATCCTTCAGTAGTTTGGAAGCTATACTTTGATGGTTCATATACACAACATGGATTTGGCATTGGAATATTATTCATCACCTCTCAAGGTGATTGTATACCTAAATCATACATGATTGCCTTCCCTTGCACCAATAGCATTGCTGAATATGAAGCCTTGATAATTGGATTACACATGGTTGTACAATGGGATATCAAACAGTTACAAGTTTTTAGAGATTCTCAGCTAGTCATCAAACAAGTTTTGGATGAATATCAAACAAAAGATGAAAAACTTCTCCCATACAAGATGATGGTAGATGACTTCAAGAAATACTTTTCCAAAATCACATTTGAGCAAATCCCTAGGATAAACAACAAAGCAGCAGATGCTATGGCTATAATTGGTTCTCTTCTAGATATGCCCACTAACACACAAAGATGTGAGTTTCTAGTCAAACAACTTTTGGTTCCAGCTTTTGAAATCTCACAATTTGACCTTATATGTGAAATTGTTGGTCCCAATTCTCCATGGTATGAGGATATATACAATTATCTCTGCAATGATACTTTTCCATTTCAATTATCTAACACACAGCGTAAAACCTTTATCCATCGAGCCTCTCATTACACCATCATTGGAGAAACCCTATACCGTAAGAGTCTTGATGGTATCCTTCTTAGGTGTCTTGACTCAGAAGAAGCTAAAGTTGCCTTATGTGAGGTACATGAAGGTGTCTATGGTTCACATTCTGCCGGCCCTAGCCTTACTAAGAAACTCTTGAGAGCTGGATACTACTGGCCAACCATGGAGCAAGATGCACAACAATTTTCTAAGAGATGTCTACAATGTCAGCAACATGGGGATATGCTACATGCTCCAACACATGAGCTACAACCTGTCATTACTCCTTGGCCTTTCTCGCAATGGGGACTCGACCTCATAGGAAAGATTCGTCCACCCTCATCCAATGTCCACAAATTCATCATTACCGCAACTGAGTACTTTACAAAGTGGGTTGAAACTATACCAATGACCTATATGATCGGAAAGAAAATATTTAAATTCATCCTCCATTACATCATTTGTCGGTATGGAGTTCCACAAGCCATCATTACCGATAATGGACACCCTTTCAAAAATCAAGAAGTTTGTGCTTTATGCAATAAATTCCATATCCAACATAGGTTTTCCACACCTTGTTATCTCCAATGTAACGGCCAAGCCGAGGCTTCTAACAAAACCATCATCAAAATTCTTAAAAATACAGTCAATAAAGTTGGTCATGACTGGCATCTACAACTTAATCCAGCCTTGTGGGCCTATCAAACAAGCATTAGAACTCCTACTAGCGGTACACCATATGCTCTTGTGTATGGCACCAAAGCTATCTTACCTATTGAGGTTGAGATCCCATCACTGAGAGTTTCATTACAACATATCATTTCTGATGAGGAGTACAGAATATCTAGATTGAATGATCTAGAGCTACTGGATGAAAGACACCTCATTGCACTTAATTGTTGTCAAGTCTATCAAAATTGACTTTGCCGTAGTTATAACAAAAAGATCAAGGAAAGAAGGTTCTAGGTAGGAGACCTTGTCCTCAAAGAGAATCATAGAAATCAATAGGATCATGAAAAGAAGGGTAAATTTGAACCAAATTGGCTATGACCTTTTGTGATCACAGCAGTCTACAGATTAGGAGCCTATACTCTCTCAACACCTGAAGGCATTCCTTTGGATGAATCTATCAATAGTGTTCATCTTAATAAATTTTATTCTTGATCCTTCGAACATCCCCAGCAAAAAAATAAATAAATAAAATAAATAAATAAAGAATAAATAAATAAAAAATAAATAATTCATCCTCTGGTGAAAACCTGGTAAACAGGTGCCTTGGATAAGTACCATAGTGAATACCTGGCAAACATGCGCTATGTGTAGAACTAGCTCTTACCATCTATTCAGTTTTTGTTTACCATACCATCCATCCCATAATAAACTCCATCCATCCCCTAATAAACTCCACCCATCTCACAATAAATCTATTTATCCATAATAAGACCACTCTCTTTTTCATTTCCATACTTTACTCCTATCATGGTTTGGAAATTGTTGGAGTTGAAGTGTCATTCCTTTCCATCATCTATCTAAAGCTGGGTCACCTAATCCATCACCTTCCATAATAAATTCTTCCCACACTAGGGGAACTTGTTCTTATTTTTTGGAGTGGATACTTAAAGCATCATCACTTAACAACCCATCAACATCTCATATCATCAAACATTCAACCAATCCCTTCAATCCATAGTCTGATCAATCCATCTACCTTTATCATTACCATCAACACATTGTAAGAACTACATATCATCTCTATCATTAAGTGCCTTGATCCTGTGGATACAAGGTATGTAGGCAGTCTGGAATACGAGGAAGTATCCAGACTCAAGCACATGCGATACACCTCTTCCATCTTTCATCCTTAATCCAACCTTCACCAATCATCATCTTCATTCATCTCATATTATTCAATCATCTATCTCCCACATCATTAATAAACACCTAAAACTACATATCATCACTTTCATCATCATCCTACTGTGCTTTGATCCGTGGATACAGGGTATGTAGGCAGTCTAGAATATGAAGGAAGTATCTAGTACGCAAGCATAGATGATTCATTCTTCCATTTTTCACTTTGTCTCTTCCAACTTACATCTTAATTTCACTAACTCAAGCAGAAAACAAACTATGCATGTCTCAATAGCTCAAGCACTCATCAAATCAAAGGCAAACAAAGACATTTATCTGCCCGCCTTAGGCCAACATTTGTCATATCAATCCAACATCTCAGCCTTCAATAGGATATATCTTTCCTCACAACAAGGTTCTATCCAATCTATCCATGAGCACCCTCTTTGGCAAGAGAACATGATGGTTGTGTCATTGTTTTATCAGTTGGTTTATCTTTTGTCTATTTCTAATACCTAGTTAAGGCTGCCTTGATTTCTTATATCTTGGTATGTCACGATGAAGTATGGACTAGGGCATAGTCATTTGCTTTCGTATGTTGTGTTTGTGGGATGATCTTATTCTCCTACTATGCCTAATGGTATCTTGTACGTGTTGGGATTAGCATCTTGCATATCAATATCTTTTGCTTCTGAGGACCTAAAAAGCCTTTTATGTACTAAGACTCTTCTATGCTAAGACTATTTCCCATACATATAACCAACAAGGTTTCATTATGTTTAGTGGAAATAAGTTCAAACCGTCTGCTTTCAAAGTCAAAATCCATCTCAGAACAACTAATATTCATATCTTGTGTATGTTGGATCAACATCTTGACCTCATACGATAGACAAGGTTGTATTATGCAGAATGCATTGGATACATCATCACCTTGGTCTTTCCATACCTTGGTGCATAATATCCATGTGCCATATCAAAAATAAGGATTGTAATCTCTAAATTGTGTGCAACCATTGCAAAGAAGCTGCATCTATTATCCATCATCCATCCATTTATCCTGCAATAAAATTCATAGCTCTCACAAGGATTGATCAATCAAATTTCATTTATTTTCAACTATTCATCATCATCTTTGGCTTCATTATCTTCATCCTACAAAGCAAGTGTGTTTAAATACATCACCCTATATAATTATCATAAGTTAGTATATTTACGTAACATAGATCATTGTACACTTCATTTGCATAAAGTATCTATCCATTTACATAAGCATATATCTTTCCATAAGCATGCATTTATCATAATCATTGCATTATCAAATCATAATCATATCCATTTATCATTACGTATCTACCATATACATATCATAATCATGAAAACATAAAACCATAAATATCAACATCATACATGTGCATCCATAATCATGATATCATATATCACCATCAAAATCCATCATATATATATGCATTTGGGTCAATACATAAGTGTCTCATCATGTACAAAATGAATCAATATATACAAAGCAGCTATCTAAGAGCCATCAAAATCACATACATCAGCTCGCAGGCCTCAAAAGATATACATGATACAAATGATACAATATATCAGAATCAAGTTACCACTAGTGTCTCGGATGGGTGGCACTCCCTGATGAAGCTTCACCATGATCTCCCCCTGACCTCTAAGATCCTCCTCCACCTAGATGTATGGGTGGTCCCATAACTGATGGGCTAGATCTCTCTGACCTCTCAGTCCTCCTCGAGGCTGATGCTCCAGATCTACTCCTAAAGCTTGGTTGTCACTGGTCCACAAGAACTGCTCCATAGTATAGGCCCCTGTAGTACTCGACCTCTGCCTATTCTATCCCTAACTCACCCTATACACGAGTAAGATTTCTAGCTAAAAAGACCCATGTCTAGTCAGTACACAAGGCTGTCCTCACTGCATCTTGCTCAACCGTAACCCTCTATACCATCTACACTGCTACATCTCTCTAAGAATTTGGCTAAGCCACTGGTCCATCATCTAGCATGGCCTGTATCTATGCTGGCTATGCCTATAATTCCTAAACCTAGGATCAAGCCCATCTCAGCTTGACTAAGGCTCTATCCATGTCCTGCCGCATCTATCTAAACCTAGCCTCTAGACAGGTCCTCCTAGTCATCTCATTTTATAGTTGCCACCATAGATGAGCCTCCTCTATCTCTGGCTATTTTCTCCCTACCTATCTACCTCCAATCGCAAGTTGTTGTTGCTACTAGGGAACCTGTCTCTGAACCTGACCTTGTCCCTAAGGCTGCTGTTGTCCCACTGTACTCCAACCTAAACCTAAGGAGCTCACATCTACCTCCTTACCCTAGCAGGACCTCATCTCTATACTGCTACCTCTTCCACCTCCCTAGGTATTGTCAATCAAGTCATTCAGTGTAGTACATCCAGTATGTATCATACTCTAGGGTTGTTCCTGCATCTATCAGTACAAGTATCCAATCCCAAGCAACTGGCTGTAATCCCCATAGCTCTGCTAATGCCATCTCCAAAAAATCTCTAGACCCCAATTAGGGATCTCTCACCATGTCCTCCTAAAGATAGCATCCCCTACTGGCTTAGGCTGGGGCAAACCAAACTATTAGAGCACTCTCTCAAGTAGAGAGTGCTCTATGATGTAAACCCCTCTGCCAAAAATATATCTAGGTTGGTGAGCATACTTTATCTTCTCTACATCATCCTCCCTGCTCTCACAATCATGCCAAAGTCTCCAAATGAAAGTGTCGAGCTCATCTAGTGTCCTCCAATATACAGGCGCATTGAACTATCTATAGGTCATAGCTCTACCATACATGTGCATGAATGGGTCTCCTACCTCTCTCTATCATGTCGCAACTAGCTTGGTCACTGGAATATGCTCATATGCCCACACATGCAAATGTGTAACCCCAGTAGACATACTTGAGCTAAACATGTATGCATAGTCATGAAGATAGTTGTAAAGCTATCCCAGTATATAAGGACCCCACACATATCTAATGCCATATGTGAACAAACCCTCCATCACTGTACCCCATCCTATAGGGAATCCATGAACTCATCTATCTAGAACCAGAAGTCAAATCACCACCACCACTAGCCTCTACAATCAGTCACAAAGCTTTCTCATCCTCTACATCCCGATCTCATGGTCCTCCACCCCTATGTTAGTTGTCATGAATAATCTCTAAAAGGCATCAGGGCCCTACTCTAGATCATAATCCACTCGCTCACCATGAATCAGTATCCTCAGTATATGCCACACATCCTCTAGTGTGATGGTGGCCTCTCCAGTCGATAGAAAGAATAAATTGTGCTCACTATACCAACACTGTCATCAATGCATAGTATGTGCTCATACAGGTGTAATACATGCTGCAAACCATAGACTAACAACCTCCAAAAATAGGTTCACCTCTGCATCCAAACCCTTTGATAATGATAGATCCACTAGGTGTATCTCCCTCGATAATAATGTCAGTAACACAACCTGTAGTCATCAATCAAATTGAGCGTTACTTATTAACTTGAGCTTACTTTGCTAAAAACCCTAAGTTTTGCCTATGTTTAGCCAAAAGAGACATCCTTTTCCATAGGTGACTTATGGTGACTTATATGTGATATCATAAACCATAGGTGACTATTTGTCAACCATATGTGACACCTACAACCAAACACGCATTTCTATCATTTAAATGTGACATTTTTAACCATATGTGTCGTGTAATCCTAAAACCCTAGAAACTTAACTATATGCTGTTGGAAAATGTGCCTCAAATTATTGGCTTGTTATTCTCTCATCAGCTTGATTGTTCTCTCTTGGTAGGACTTGTTCATAGTCTCCTCGTTGGATTGATTCCTTCATGCTTTGGTGTTAAGTCTTCATGTCGGCAGGAGGTGATCATTTCGGTGGAAGTCTATGTGTAGTCCTTTCAAAAAATTGATACCGTTGTGAGCTTCTGTTGCATCGACAATACATGGTCATATTGGTGGGAGTCTCTAAGTTGTCCCGTCGACAACCGATACAAAGTACATTGAAGTGACATAGTGACTTCGACAAGACTCTGTCTTGAGTCTCTTCGATATGGCTACTATTTCGCAAGCCTGTAGGCTCCTTAGTGGGGCTCGATAAAAGTCATACGTGAGTGCACTATTGGCGATTGTGCAACCGACTAGCCCATGGGTTCCTTGGTGGGACCTAGCTAGACTAAGCGGGATAATAGGGATTGGATGGAGAATGTATGACATGGCAATGAAGACCATGGTCAAAGCTTGGCTAGTTAACAATATCAGAATGACATTGAAAGTTCAGTGAGAGGCTATTTCTTGTCTTTTCGATGTCTGATGAAGTGTTGGCGTAGCCTGCAGTGACAATTATAGTTTAGTTGATAGTTACAAATTGTGGCTGATAGTTAAATGATTAGTAATTGTTGGCTACAGGAATTGAATCGACAATTTCTGGAATGGCTTGGAATGCAGAACGAAGAGTTTCTGTGTGGTAACCGAATGTGAAGAGGTTAACATAGTAACTGTGTGTAATGAAATAATAGAATTGTTCAGTGCATGGTGTTAGAGGTTGATCAAAGAAATGTTTGGCTGCCAAAGTTTGAGATTGTAACAAGATACCTGAAAGCACAAATCTGCTACTTTGTATGTAACCAATATTTTACTATAATACAAAGAGATTTTGCTTGGTGTGTGGGTTTTTTTCTCCCGTAAGGGTTTTTGCACATAACTCTGGTGTTGATCTGTGTATGTCTCTTGAATTGTCTATTCTATATTTCTAATTAATGTGCATCCTTGAATGAACTGTAATTGAAATTAAAAGTATTTTTTGCATTTCTCTTCTACAAATTGGCATTAGGAAGCATTTCTACACTTAGCTTTCCTTACAAGTGGTATTAGAGCCTCACCAGTTGTGTTATCCTTGTGGGTGAGTCAGGTTTTTTGTGCTAATTTGGTTGAGTGGGAGTTTTGCAGAGAAATCAATTTGTCTTGATTGCAGATTTGAGATGGCAAGCACATTCAGAAGAATAGAGATTGAGAAGTTCAACTGTGGCAATTTTGATTTATGGAAACTCAAAATGGAAGATTTTATCATGGATCATGAGTTATGGGCTGTAGTGTCCTCAACCAAACCTGCAGTAATCTTGCAAGATGATTGGGATACAATGGACCAAAAGGCCAAGGGTCTGATTAGACTATGCTTGGCTGATACAGTTCTCTTGAATGTCCACGAAGAGAAGACTACGAAATTTTTATGGAAGAACCTTGGTGAAATTTATTAGGGGAAATCTCTAGTAAATAAGCTATTCCTGAGAAAGAATCTGTACTCTTTGAAAATGGACAAAGGAGCGTCTATTGTAGATCACCTAAATACATTTAACATGCTCATTGCTCAGTTGACATCTGTGGGTGTGAAGATTGAAGATGAGGATCGTTGCATGCTCCTATTGTGTTCATTTCCTGACACATGGGATCACCTGGTAATGGCTATTGGGAGTACAACTACTTTCCATATGGAAGAGGTGGTTGCTTCACTACTTTCAGGGGAGATGTGGAGGAAATCTTCTGAGATGGCCAAGGAGGCCCTTGCTCTTCAGGGCCGATCAAAGGAGAAAGGCAAGAAGAAAGACAAGAAGTCTAGATCCAAGTCAGAGGGGAGATCAAAGTCTCCTGGTAAAAAGTCCAAGGTGAAATACTGGAATTGTGGGCAGAAAGATCATATCTGGAAAGACTGCAAAGAGGAGAAAAATAAGTCTTCTGATGATTAATCTTCTCAGAGTGAAGCAGATGCCTTCATTGCAACCTTGGCAACACAGGCGTCAGATGATGTCTAGCTGATTGATTCAAGTGCATCCTTTCACATGACATCTTATAGAGAATGGTTTTCAAAGTATGAAGAATACAAAGGTGGAAGGGTGTATCTAGGTGATGATTCTCATAGAAATTGTTGGCCATGGAAGAGTCAAAATCAAGTTTCCTGATGGAAGAATAAAAGGAATCAATGATGTAATGCACATACCAGGTCTAGCTTGAAATTTGCTTTCTATTAGTAAGTTGAATGATGTTGGTGTGCAAGTTTCTTTTGTGAATGGTGGTTGTAAAATTACAAGAGGCTCAATGGTGCTGGCCAAGGGTGCACACGTAGGCAATCTGTTCAGGCTGGATGCACATGCTATTCACCGTAACAGTGTCTCTGCAAAATTAGACAAAGCTGCCAACCCTACGAAATAAAACGTTGTTCCTCTGGGTGCAAATTCCTTGGAGGTGAAACTCCTAGTAGAGAAAACCATGTTGTGGCATCACAGACTCTGCCACATTGGGGAAAAAGGCTTAAAATCCATGAAAAACAAAAATCTAGTAGAAGGGCTTGTTGATTGTAACCTTGAGTTTGAATTTTGTGAACATTTCATTTATGGAAAGCAACACCGTGTTTCTTTTTACTCAAGTCCTCATAAATCTTATGGTATACTGGATTATGTTCACTCTGATGTTTTTGGTCCAATGAATGTTCCTTCATTATCAAAGTCTAAATATTATGTTTCTTTTATTGATGATTATTCGAGAAGGGCATTTGTGTATTTTTTAAAAAGTAAATCAGAAGTGTTCAGTTGGTTTAAGGAATTTAAAACCTTGGTATAAAATTAGACTGGTAGAAAAATTAAATGCCTAAGGACAGATAATGGTGGTGAATTTTGTTGTACAGATTTCAAAAGGTACTACAAAGACCATGGGATTAAAAGGCATAAAACTACACCTTATACTCCACAACAGAATGGAGTTGCTGAAAGGTTGAACAAAATGCTGATGGAAAGGGCAAGAAGTATGTTGAGCAGCGTTGGCCTAGAGTAGAAGTTCTAGGCTGAGGTTGTGGCTACAGCATGTTATTTAATTAATCAATCACCCTCTTCGGCACTTGTTGACAAAAAACCTTTGGAAGCATGGTCTGGTAAGAAGCCCTCTTTAGGACACATTAGAGTCTTTGGTTGTGAGGCATATGCATATGTGCCAAATGAAAAAAGATCTAAATTGGAAAACAAGGCTGTAAAATGTATCTTTATTATCTATGGTATTGGTGTTAAGGGATACAAGCTTTGGAATCTTGTTACTAAGAAGGTATTGTATAGCAGAAGTGTAATCTTTCATGAGCTAAAACCTTCTTAAGTGGATCTACAGTCAGAGATGAAAGAAGCAAAAAAGAAAAAAGATGTTGTTGAAATCCCTCTTACTCTAGAGAAGGAAGAACAACAAATTCCTAGTGTACCTGAAATTGAGAAGACCTTGAGCAGTTCTGAAAGTTTTAAAGAAGAACCTCAACCTCAGCCTCAACCTGTGAGGAGGTCTACACAAGAGAAGTGACAACCTAAAAGGTTTGGATATTCTATGTTGGATTCTAGTTGTGGCTATGCTTTGATTGCTAACACTGATGAGCCTAAGACTGTAAAAGAGGTAATTAATATGTTTGATTCAGATTCCTAGTTGGAAGCCATGAATGAGGAAATGACTTCATTGAAAAAGATTGAAACTTGGGATTTGTTACCCTTGTCTGAAGGTTAAAAGCCTGTTGGCTGTAAATGGGTATTTAAAAAGAAAATTGGTCTGGATAGTAGTGTTGAAAAGTATAAAGCAAGTTTGGTTGCAAAAGGGTATTGCCAAGTAGAGGGAATTGATTATGGAGAAATTTTTTCTCCTATAGCTAAGCTGACATCTATTAGATTTCTTTTGTCACTTGTAGCAGTATATGACTTAGAGATTGAGCAGATGGATGTGAAGACAACATTTCATTGAGATTTAGAATAAGAAATTTATATGTCCTAGCCTACGCACTTCATTGAAAAAGGCAAAGAACATCTGGTTTGCAAGTTAAAGAAATCTTTGTATGGTTTAAAATAGTCGCCTAGAATGTGGTACCAAAAGTTTGATACTTTTGTGTTTTCATTGGGATTTGTGAGATCAAAATTAGATAATTGTGTGTATTATAAAACTGAAAATGGTCATGTAATTATTATTGCCCTGTATGTGGATGATTTATTATTCATTGGGAATGGTAAGGGTATGATTTATGAATTAAAATCTTATTTTTCAGCACAGTTTGAAATAAAAGATTTAGGTGCAACTATGTATATTCTGGGGATGGAAATTAGAAGGGATAGGGAAAATAGAAAACTTTGGCTTAGCCAAAGCAAGTATGTTAATTCTGTCCTAGAGAGGTTTAATATGATAGATTGCAAGCAGCTAATTGTTCTAGTGTTGCAGGGAATGAAGCTATCTGCTGAAGATTGTCCAAAATCTCCTACTGAGATAGAGGACATGACCAAGGTGCCTTATGCAAGTGTAGTTGGTAGTTTAATGTATGCAATGGTCTGTACAAGGCCAGACATTGCCCAAGCAGTGGGAGTGCTTAGTCAGTTTATGGCAAATCTAGGGAGACCACATTGGGATGCTATGAAAAGAGTTTTCAAATATTTAAAGGGTACTGCTGAGTATGCCTTGTGCTATCATGGTAACTCTACTATATCTAAGACTTTAATTAGCATTTGTGGATATGTGGATTCTAATTAGACAGGGGATATTATTGATGGTGGTTTTAGCACGTAGCAATGCAGGTGTGATTGTTGGTTTCCAACCTCTCTTGAAAAGTATCCTACCCTAGGTAGGACTACTCCAAGGATAATACAGCTAGGTCTTAGCTTTCTTAGAATTTCTCAGTTGGTATGTTCTAGTTGTGCCTACAAGGGGTCTTACATGCAATCTGCAAATCTTCAGGTTTGGGGCAGCAAATACACATAAACCCTTTTATGGTTTTCAGCTGATAACATAGTTTGAAATGCTGCTGAAATTCCTATTCTAATAACTAACAACAGTGGTTTTTAAAGAAAATGCAAAAGGTTTAGGGTTTTAGAAGGATCCTAAGTGACCTTCATGATGCTACGGTTATCTTCAGTAGATAAATACTCCAAACTTTAAACCAGTTTCTGAGTTACCAAACTAAAAAGGGTGTTACAGTGCTGCAGAAAATGGTGCTATCTTCAATGGAAGTCAAAAGCTTTTCAGACCACATTCATTCATTAAATACCCAATAAATGGTGCAACTTAACTTGTGAAATGTAGTTAAACTTTAGCACAAATAATAAGCCCATACTAACTTTACACAGCTATTTACTATCAGCAAACAACTAAAAATATGGACTTGGAATATTCATCAAATACTTCAGAAAACCATTAACATCATAAAAGAACAACTAATCTAACTATGGGAGAGCAAGAAGTAAACCATGAAAACCACAATGATTCAACACAAGATACAAATTCTCAGAATTACTGTAGAAACTTGCTTTGTATTACTTCAAATGGCATAGAGTCAACAATTTGGCATCAAAATATCTCTTACAAATGAGAGAAAAGGATGGCCCTTTTATAGACAAGGCACCATACTGAGTTTTTCAATGGACGGTGGAGATTAACTTGACACCAACGGTCCATATTACATGGCATTTAATGAGATACATCAGTTTGTTACATTTTTGGATTTGCCTTTGTCTTGTAGGAAAAAGACAAAATACATTTTGCAAATACATTGAATCTAGACAAAATGAATACCCATTTGATTGTACATGATGAAAAGTCAATTTTCAATGCCTAATAAAGCCAAAATAGAGTCACATGACACTTGAAAATTTGAGCTGATGTGGATTCACGGGATTCCAAGTGCTGACTGGATCAAAAAGGAGTATTTGACACTTTATTAGTGAAGATATATCCAATTGGATGCTTGTTGGACTAATTCTTGATGAATGGACTATTGGAATAGCTATATGCATGTCTTGGTGATCCAATCTAGGGTCATTTGAGTGGTATTTTTGGGAAAATATCGAAAATATAATTTTTGATATTTTCTACATCGTAGTAAATTGCATTTTTGGAGGCCTTCGGAGTGGAATGGGGGCTCGAAACTTCTCGGTTGCTTACCATTAAGCCTTAGCAACTGGGTAGCTCAAACTAGATAATCAGTTTATCTTTCCAAAGAGTCCAAGAAGTTTAAATTCTAATAAAATAGCTAGGAGTTATGACCCCCGGACTGGATCACTAGGATATTGGACTGGATCTGCAGGAATAATAGTGATTTGGCATAATCTTCTATGTCTTTTAGTTCCTAAGACTCATCTTTATTATCTTGGACATTATACTAACTTTCTTTTGCATGTGCAGCAGCAATTTGGTTGATAGAATGTCGATTCTACATCTCTGGATCAGTACTACATATTTGCATGTACATCCTTCCAAGACAGCTCTAGTTGGCTCCTTTGTGCTCTTAGACCTACAATAAACAAGACCAAGCATCAATTTCATCATAAACAAGTCATTTGCCATCAATTTGGATCAAAACATATCCATTTGCAGTCATGAATCAGTCAAAAACAACTCATTGTCAAAGTCACCTTCTTTATAACCAACCTCTTAAATCTACTGATTTTTGCATGATTTTCTATATTTTTTACCATTTTCAAGTACCCATTTGGCCAATATATTGATCTAGGAATTTTTTGTAGTCATTAGGATCCATTTACAGACTTTAATTTCATGTTTTTCTAGCCTTTTCTACAAAAAGTAGGATTTTTGGGGGTCACAAACCTTTCATGTGTAGTGGCATTAATTATCGTAAAACGTGCCCAAAATCAACACAAACTTGGTAAGATGTTCATCATGATGTGACAACTAGTTGTACAATTCAAACCCATCAAGAAAATCCCATTTGCACCTTGAAAACCCAAATTTTGGCCCAAGTTGATTTGAGGGGTCACTGACTTAGCGGGGATTTTGTGGTTGTTCAAACTTGCATGGATTTTGGGTCCATCTGACCTTGCGTGGATTTTGGGTCCATCTAATTTTAGCACAGATTTTGGGTTTGTCTGACCTTGCACCGATTTTGGATCCGTCTGACCTTGCGCGGATTTTGGGTCCGTCCGACCTCTGCGCAGATTTTGGGTTTGTCCGACCTTGCACGGATTTTGGGTCCGTCCAACCTTGCGCAGATTTTGGATCCATCTGACCTTAGCATGGATTTTGGGTCCATCCGACCTTAGCGCAGATTTTGGGTCCGACCAACTAAAATGATGTTTCATGAGGTTAGTCGGTGAAGGCAGTTTTCAGTGCAGGTCCGTCAGGTGCATTTTTAGCGCTTTTCTTCAAATTTGTCTCAATGGGGATTTTTGGTCCAACTGACTTAGCGATGGCTTGGAGGGAGGTCAGACAGAGGTAAATTTAGTGCAAAAGTCAATTGGAGGCTATTTTAGCACTTTTTGCAATAGGAGGTGCTTTTAGCGCCAGATTTTGAATTGGTTAGGGTCAAAGTATATTTAAAAATATATTTAAGTATAAGAAATTTTCTTATACTTTAAATATTTTTAAATATACTTTCAGGATGTTTGAGATACGTCTCAGATCCATAGGATTTTATATGCAGATTCTAGAATTTTGTGGTTCCACCAGATTTCAGACTTAGCCATTTTTCAGGATTTTCAAGGTTTCAGACTTAGCCAAATCAGGGCTTCAGGACCGTGCGACGGAATGAAAGTATGTAAACCCCTTAGTGAAATCATGTGGAATTTGACATGATTTTGCAACTCTAAGACCTGGAAACTAGGACTTTCAACATGAAACATCCTTCGGAAGCAATTTCAAGGATAACATCCAATGACATAGGATTTTTGAGCAAAATGCAGTAACACCCAATTCCAATGCAGAAGGCAACAAATGGCTATTTTCTAAGCACAAGACCACTCAAGACACTTCCAAATCAATCATGAAAGACATCAAATCACTCCAAACATGCAAAGTACTCAAATCTGGAACAAATCATGCACTCTAAGTATAAATTCACGTTCTCATCATCATAATCAAGAAAGATTGAGACTCCAAGCCAAAGAAAAAGAAGGGGTCTCCATTTGGCAAAATGGGGCATGTGTGTAAGGCACAACATATATGTATTCATGATGTTTGGTGGTGCAGTTAATTGGATGAGCAAGTGGCAGGCTATAGTCGCTTTGTCCACTACTGAGGCTGAGTATATGGTAGCAACTCACGTCTGTAAGGAATCCATTTGGCTTAGACGACTGTGTTCCAATATTGGGTTTAATGCAGGGCAGATTACTATTTATTGTGACAGTCAAAGTGCCATTTGTTTGGCAAAAAATCTATCTTTCCATGCTAGGATGAAACATATCAATGTTCGGTACCATTTTTTTCATGATATGGTGGAGGATGGAAAGGTCAATCTGGAAAAAGTGGATACTCTTGAAAATGTTGTTGATGCATTGACAAAGCTTGTGAGCATAGATAAGTATAGATGGTGTGCCAATTTGATGGGCCTTGGGGCCTAGACATTTAGTAACTTTAAGCATTGGAAGAAGCCAGTAAGTTCTTCATCAAGTGGGGGCATGTTGGAAAATGTGTCTCAAATTACTGGCTTGTTATTCTCTCATTGGCCTGATTGTTCTCACTTGGTAGGACTTGTTCATAGTCTCCTCGTTGGACCGATTCCTTCATGCTTTGGTGTTAAGTCTTCATGTCGGTAGGAGGTGATCATTTCGGTGGAAGTCTATGTGTAGTCTCGTCAACAACCCAATACCATTGTGAGCTTTGGCTGCATCGGCGAGACATGGTGATATCGATGGGAGCCTCTAAGTTGTCCCTTCTGAAAGGAAGCTAGGTGTGCGGAAAATGCTTCCTACACTAATCTAATGAGGAGAGGGCTATGCAAATTCAACTTTATCCTAACTATTACAGCAATGTTAAACCATTAACATGAGATATTGTAGCAATACACATACACATAGAAAGTAGACAGAAGAGAGAGAGAGACAAGATATACGTGGGGAAAACCCTTATGGGTGAAAAACCCCACACTCCAAAACACATCTCAAATGTATTACAGTAAACAATAACATATTACAATATAGTTTCAGAGCCAATGCTCTTTCAGGAGTCTTCAAATGTTGAATCTGGAGATATTCTGGTAGCATAACAGTACTCGTACCAAAGTTGTCTATCTCCCATCCAAGCACCTGTTTATATAGAGTTTACATGTTTATATAGAGTTTACAAGGCAAATATGGAACCTTCTAGAGATGGGCGTCAATCTTGGACTCATGCCCCAAAACCCACGCCTAAGGACACTTGTCCAACATCCCATCCCGAAGTGGGTGCCTGGTCCCAACATAGGTTATGATAGATGCTCTTACACAACTTACAGCTGTCATAGAATCTATCATACACTGACTAAAAATATCATATTCCTCTTACATGTCATAACCTGCCTTGACCGCCCAAAGATGCCTTTCTCTCATGCAAAGATACTCACCCACACTTGTCATTAATTAAAAATTGTTTGAGGTTTCGGGGGTATTGCCCCTGAGCTCCCATGAGGGCACTACCCCTTGACCCCACCCTTGTCACCAAAATTTACCTTGCTGCATATACACAAGGTGCTGACTATGCTAACTCAACATGGGATAAATAAATACAACATTAGGAATTTGCAAAGGTTGAGACACCTTAATTCCCAACGTTCTCCCACTTGTCGAACACCTTGCAAGGGCCAAAAGTAATGACAAGATTTAACTGCTAGGGGCCAAGAGGCCCATAGACTCTAAACACCATCTGAACTTCTTTGTTCCCACTGGTTTCGTCAATGCATCTGCAATGTTCTTCAAAGTATCTACCTTCTCCAAATTTAGCTTTCCATCCTCAACCATGTCTCACACGAAGGGAAAATGAACATCAATGTGCTTTGTTCTAGCATGGAAAGTTGGATTCTTCGCAAGGCAAATTGCACTCTGACTGTCACAACTGATTGTGATCTGACTTGCATTAACACCAATATCTGAACACAATCTCTTAAGCCAAATGGCTTCCTTACAAGCATGAGTTGCTGTCATATACTAAGCTTCTATCGTGGATAAAGTAACAACTAGTTGTCGCTTACTCATCCAACTAATAGCACCACCAAATAGTGTAAAAACATAAGCACTGGTGGATCTCCTGCTATCAATGTCACCTACCCAATCTGAATCCACAAATCCACGAATATCAACAGAATGCGGAGGTCCTGAAACATTACCATGATAGCAAATGGAATACTTGGAAGTATCCCTCAAATATCTGAACACTCACTTAACTACATCCCAATGAACCCATCCAGGATTAACCATAAATCGACTAAGGACTCCCACTACTTGGGCAATGTCTGGTCTTGTGCAGACCATAGCATACATCAAACTGCCAACAACACTAGCATAAGGTACTCTACTCATGTCCTCCACCTCACTAGGAGATTTTGGACAATCCTCAATAGACAACTTTGTCCCCAAAGAAATAGGAACACATAATGGTCTACAATCTACCATGTTGAATCTGACCAACACGGACTTCACATACTTACTTTGGCTTAACCAAAGTTTTCTGTTGGTTTTGTCTCTTCTGATTTCTATTCCTAGAATGTACCTGGCTACCCCTAAATCTTTCATTTCAAACTAAGATGACAACTGAGATTTAAAATTAGAAATCATATTTTTACCCTTCTGAATGAGCAACATATCATCAACATATAGTGCAAAATGAGAATACGATCACCATCAAATTTATAATACACAGAGTGATCCGATTTCGATCTCACAAATCTAATTGACAACACAAAGGCATCAAACTTCAAGTACCATCTCCTAGGGGATTGGTTCAAACCATACAAAGACTTCTTAAGTTTGCAAACCAAATTTTCTTTACCTTTCACCATGTAATGCTCTGGCTGTGACATGTAGATTTCTTCCTCCAAGTCACCATGAAGGAAAGTTGTCTCCACATCCATCTGTTCTACCTCCAAGTCATAAGCTACTGTGAGTGACAATAAGAATCGAATGGATGTCAGCTTTGCAATGGGAGAGAAGATCTCACCATAATCTATACCCTCCACTTGTGAATACCCCTTTGCAACCAATCTGGCCTTATACTTCTCCATACTGCCATCTGCACCAATCTTCTTCTTGAACACCCATTTACATCCAACAGGTTTCTATCTAGGAGGCAAAGGCACCAAGTCCCAAGTTTGATTCTTTTCCAAAGAAGCCATTTCTTCCTCCATGGCCTCCTTCTAGGAACCTGCATCCTTCATATCCAAAGCCTCTGATACAGCTCTAGGTTCATCACTGTTAGTGATTAAAGCATAAGCACAACTAGAATCAAGCAATGTAAAACCAAACCTTTCAGGTTGCTTTCTTATCCATGTAGACCTCCTCAAGAGCTGAGTGATGCAGAGGAAACACAACAGAAGCTTACAAATAGGATGGAAAAGCCATTAATCCACTAGCATGTTAAAATCCTGGACATGCAGTATGTAATACCTATCGGCTTATCATCATCATCATATTTCTTGCTAACACAGACAACATCATCATATTTCGAAGAGGCATGAAATATCCTCCTGCTAACTACTGTTCACTTCCTTATCGCCTTTCGCCTTTCGCCTGTCAGCAGCATCATGATACTCAACGAACACAATTATCCTCCTGATGATCACTATTCACTTAGCGCCAAACTCTATCGGCAGCATCATGAGGTTTAGCATCATCTTCACCCTTCGTCAGTAGGATATGAAATATCCGGTTCCTCTCATATATCTTGATGATGATATTCCTTATGCACCTTTTCTTCGATGCTTACATCACCCTGATATCGACCTTCTTTAAACAAACAGCATCAGGATATGACTTATCAAGTCATGTTGAAACATCCTGATGATGTTAACCAAACTTTATGCTGATGATTTATGCCGATGCCAAAACACTTAGCGACAGCAGGATAAACTTGCATAGGGTGATATTCGCAATATCCTGATGACGATGACGTCACTTGCACCCGATGCTGATGTCAATGCACCTGATGATGATGTCAACAGGATATAAGACACTTATATTCTCCGCAACATGATAATGAATATTCGGTGATCTTTTCAATATCCTGATGATGACCTTTCCGGTCCTTAGCCAAAAAGTGAACTTTCACTTCTGCATGCGATAGCGATATGCGGACGATGGATACACACGAAAGGTGATCTTGACGATGATATATACACTGAGTATATATCCAACCTATATCATCCTGATGCACTTGAAACATGCAATTTTTGCCAACTTCAGAACCTAATCCTAATAGCGATATACTCGTAGATGACGATACGATTCACTCCGTCTGGAAAAGCACATGCAGATCCCTGTATATCCGTCAGCTGCATGCAAACTCACAGAACCGCACAATTTTACAAAGAAAACATGATGATCAGGCCGGATCACCTTCAGATCAAAACTTAACAGTTTATCTTCCTAAACCCTAGCACATGAGGATGCTAGGTTGATTCATAGCATGCTACCAATCGATCTCCCACACAATGAAATGCATAAACAGAAAACTAAAATACAACCTAAACTAACATGCATGACCATTCCACTGATTCACAGAATCAACCGGTGGAAGGGTTGAAAGTATCCATTAACCTGTAATCAGAACAGAAATCAAAACATAAACAGCTGATAAACCAGATAATGCAATTGATGAGATCTTATTTAGATGAAACACAAATGTCCTGTTTCTACAATACTATCGAACAACAATGTTTCACAATGTCTGGACTGATCTCTGGATCTCACTCAATCACCAGTACAACATAACATAACTACTACTCTGATCTCAAACCCTAACTAATCTGAGTTATATATAGCACTATCCTACGAGTACTACCAACTCGGTTCCCAGTGGCTGGGAGCTTCCAAGCGGCTGGGAGAGGACAGCTCAGACAACCTGATAATGAACTCTAACTACCTGCACATTCTCCTAGGTGGATCAAACACATACGCATTGGTCTAATGGACCTTATTACATTATGAAGTCAAACATGCTAAAAAAAAGACTAATGTCCTGTCATGCGGACAATGAACCTATATCCTATCTTGTAGGGGTGCTCCTGTACCACTGAGGTTGAGGTTCAGCTTCTTCTTCTGAGAATTTAGAGCTGCTAGAGCTCTCCTCATCATCAGGTCCAACATTGTCTTTCTGTTCAGTCTTCTCAGGGGTGAGAGGAAACTGAACAACATCCTCTTTCTTTTCTTTTTCTTCTGGCTGCAAAATAGTGGAAGAACGTGTAAGCTCTCTGAAGATGACACTTCTACTATACAACACTTTTTCAGCCACAAGGTCCCAAAGCTTGTATCCTTTCACACCAATAGAATAGCCCATGAAGATACACTTAATAGCTTTGTTCTCCAACTTTGACCTCTTCTCCTTACGCACATGTGCATATGCCTCACAACCGAAAACATGAAGATGCCTTACTGAAGGCTTTCTACCAGACCACACCTCCATGGGTGTCTTTCCAACAAGAGCTGATGTAGGAGATCTGTTTACCAGATAGCAAGCAGTGGTAACAACTTCAGCCCAAAACTTTTGTTCTAGACCAGCTCCACTAAGCATACTCCTAGCCTTCTCCATCAGTGTCATGTTCATCCTCTCTGCAACTCCATTTTGCTGTGGTGTGTATGGAGTTGTCTTATGTCTTTTAATCCCAAGTTCCTTGCAATACTTATCAAATTCTATAGAACAAAACTCACCACCGTTGTCAGTTCTCAAACATTTAATCTTTTTACCAGTCTAATTTTCAGCAAAGGCTTTAAACTCCTTAAACTTGCTATAGACTTCAGATTTGCTTCTAAGAAAATAAATCTATGTCCTTTTACTGTAATCATCTCTAAAAGATACAAAGTATATAGATTTTGATAATGAAGGAACATTAACAGGACCAAACACATCAGAATGAATGAGGTCCAACACACCAGAAGACTTATGAGAACTCGAGTAAAACTAAACACGGTTTTGTTTACCATAAATGCAATGTTTGCAAAAGTCAAACTCAAGATTACAATCATCTAACCCCTCAACGAGGTTCTTGTTTTCAGGGTACGTAGACCCTTCTCACCAATGTGGCCAAATCTCTTATGCCATAACATTATCTTTTCTACAGGAAGTTTAACTTCCAATGCACGATTACAACCATCAAGATTAGAAACAACAGATTTCTTCGCTGCTCATTCAAATGGTGGGGATGAAGTGACTGCTGCCCTCTTCCTTGAGTTAGAAGAACTATTGTATTGTGTAATGCATGCTTCCAGCTGAAACAGAGTACCTCTCTAAGTACCCTTAGCAAGCACCATAGATCCTCTGGTCATCTTGCATCCTTCTTTCGAAAAGACAACCTGCACACCTGCATCGTTCAAACTACTTATAGAAAGCAGGTTCCATGCTAAGCCTGGGATGTGCATAACCCTAGAGATCCCCTTCAGTCAACCATCAGGGAATTGGATAGAGACTCTTCCACGACCAACGATCTTCAGATGAGAGTCATCACCTAGATACACCTTTCCACCATCAAACTCCTTATACTTAGTGAACTAGTCTCGATGCGAGGTCATGTGGAATGATGCACCAGAGTTGATTAGCCACACATCATCAGATACATGGGTTGCTAGGACTACGATGAAGGCATCACTGTCATCTTGTGATTTGTCAGAATCTAAATCGGGAGCTTTCTTCTTTTTCTTCTTCTCCTCTTTGCATTCCTTTCAGAAATGTCCGGTCTTGCCACAGTTCCAACAGAGTCTTGGACTTTCCAGGAGATTTGGATCTCCCACAGGATTTGGATCTACCCTTCTCAGCTTTCTTGTCCTTCTTTTTCCCTTTCTCCTTGGGTCTTCCATGAACTGCAAGGGCTTCTTTGGCTGCCTCAGAAGACTTTCTCCGCATCTCTTCAGATAACAATGAAGAAACCACCTCTTGCATTTTGAATGTGGATGTGGTGCTTCTGATTGCCATGACAAGATGATCCCATGAGTCTGACAGAGAACAAAGCAGGGTCATACACTGATCGTCCTCCTCCATCTTTACACCGATAGATGTCAATTGTGCAACTAGCATGTTAAAGGCATTCATATGCTCAGCCACAGATCCTTCATCCTCCATTCGAAGAGAATACAACTTCTTTCTTAGGAAAAGTTTATTGACAAGGGATTTAGCTTGATACACATCCCCCAACTTCTTCCAAAGGAGTGTTGTTGTAGCCTCCTCATGGACATTTAACAACACAGAATCGGCAAGACTAAGTCTTATGAGACCCTTAGTTTTTCGATCCTTGAGATCCCAGTTATCTTGTGACATTGCAGCTGGTTTAGTTCCATTCACACTTTCCAAGAGGTCTCGGTCAACTAACATGTCTTCCATCTTAAGCTTCCATAGCTCAAAATTACTACCATTGAACTTCTCTACTTCAAACCTTCCCGATGTGCTTGCCATCTCCTTGCTGCAATAAGATACCAAATGCTCTGCACAGACTCCCACTCAACCTAGGATTAGCTCAAAAAAACCCCTACCCTACAACTAGGACCAAAGGTGATCAAGCTCTGATACCAGCTGAAAGGAAGCTAGGTGTGTGAAAAATGCTTCCTACACTAATCTAATGAGAGGGCTATGCAAATTCAACTTTATCCTAACTATTACAGCAATGTTAAACCATTAACATGAGATATTGCAACAATACACATACACACAGAAAGTAGACAAAAGAGAGAGAGAGACAAGATATATGTGGGGAAAACCCTTACAGGTGAAAAATGCCACACTCCAAAACACAGCTCAAATGTATTACAGTAAACAATAACAGATTACAATATAGTTTCAGAGCCAATGCTCTTTCAAGAGTCTTCGAATGTCGAATCTAGAGATATTCTGGCAGCATAACAGTACTCGTACCAAAGTTGTCTATCTCCCATCCAAGCACCTATTTATATAGAGTTTACAGGGCAACTATGGAACCTTCTAGAGATGGGCATCAATCTTGGACTCATGCCCCAAAACCCACGCCTAAGGACACTTGTCCAACATCCCATCCCAAAGTGGGCACCTGGTCCCAAGATAGGTTACAACAGATGCTCTTATGCACCTTACAGTTGTCATAGAATCCATCATACACTGACTAAAAATATCATATTCCTCTTACATGTCATAACCTGCCTTGACCGCCCAAAGATGCCTTTCTCTCATGCAAAGATACTCACCAACACTTGTCATTAATTAAAAATCATTTGAGGTTTCGAAGGCATTGCCCCTGAGCCCCCACGAGGGTGCTACCCCTTGACCCCACCTCTGTCACCAAAATTTACCCTACTGCATATACACAAGGTGCTGACTATGCTAACTCAACATGGGATAAATAAATACAACATTAGGAATTTGCCAAAGTTGAGACACCTTAATTCCCAACATTCTCCCACTTGTCAAACACCTTGCAAGGGCCAAAAGCAATGACAAGATTTAACTGCCCCTAGACCTCGCAAGGGGCTATGCCCCTAAACCCTGCAAGGGGCTATGCCCCTTGACCCTATCTTGTGGGCGCTGCCCCCAAACCCCCGTTAATTATTCAAGGGAGAAACCACAACTGCCAAGGTCACCAAAATTTACCCTATTAGATATACACAAGGTGTTGACTATGCTAACTTAACATGGGATAAATAAATACAACATTAGGAATTTGCAAAGATTGAGACACCTTAATTCCCAACACCTTCGATAGCCGATACAAAGTATATCGAAGTGACATAGTGACTTCGGTGAGACTCTGTCTTGAGTCTCTTCAATATGGCTGCTATTTCGCAAGCCCATGGGCCCCTTGGTGGGGCCCAATAAAAGTCATGCGCAAGTGCACTATTGGCGACTGTGTAACCTACTAGCTCGTGGGTGCCTAGGTGGGACCTGACCAAACTAAGCGGGAGAACGGGGATTGGATGGAGGATGTATGACATGATGGTGAAGACCATGGTCAAAGCTTGGCCAGTTAACAATATCGGAATGACATTGAAAGTTTGGTGAGAGGCTATTTCTTGTCTCTTCGATGTCTAATGAAGTGTTGGCATAGCCTGTAGTGACAATTATGGTTTAGTTGATGGTTACGGATTGTGTCTCTGACAGTTAAACGATTAGTAACTGTTGGCTACAAGAATTGAATCAACAGTTTCTGGAATAGCTTGGAATGTAGAATGAAGATTTTTTGTATGGTAACTGAATGTGAAGAGGTTAACATAGTAACTGTGTGTAATGAAATAATAGAATTGTTCAGTGCATGGTGTTAGAGGTTGATCAGAGAAATGTTTGGCTACCAAAGTTTGAGACTGTAACAAGATACCTGAAAGCACAAATTTGCTACTTTGTATGTAAACAATATTTTACTGTAATACAAAGAGATTTTACTTGGTGTGTGGGTTTTTTCTCCCGTAAGGGTTTTCCCACATAACTTTGGTGTTGATATGTGTATGTCTCTTGAATTGCCTATTCTATATTTCTGATTAATGTGCATCCTTGAATGAATTGTAATTGAAATTGAAAGTATTTTCTGCATTTCTCTTCTACAAATTGGTATTAGGAAGGCATTTCCACACTTAGCTTTCCTTACATATGCGATGCCTAAAACTAAATGCGATGAAACTGCATGCATATGCGACCTAAAACTACCAAATGTGACTATCTATCAACCATATGCACACTACTTATCCTGCTACGTCTTTGGTCACATGCTTGTATTTATGACGCCTATGGACCTAAATTAATGACTCCTACATAACAAGTTTTAGCTATATACTGGTGTTGGAGCTCCTATTGGTCACCCCTATGTCCTCACCCACTCCGCTTGATGATCTACTCATGGAATCACCATCCTGATGCTCTGGAAAGCTCTGAAGCACTCTAAGCTCACAAGAGCTCTAGAATTCTAATCACAAATGATGCAAATGAATAGAAATGGACCCTTGGACCTCTATTTATAGAACCCAAAACCCTAATTTCTTCTAAGCCAAACCCTAATTCTTCTCTTCCATCCCTAGTTTATCCCACCCAATCCCCATATTCTTTGTGTCAATCTAGTCTATCCTTGTTTTGTCATCTAATCGCGAGTCAACCCAATCTTTTCCCGGTAGCCTAGTTTTCCTCTTGAGGGGGCATCACCCGCCAGTTTCACTGGGGCATAGCTTGTTTACCTCATGTATCAGTCATATCTTCTTTGAAACAACATCCTAAAGTACGTTGTCTCAAAGAGGGGCAAAATGTAGACACCCAAAATTGACCCATCGTACCATTTATCAATTTGTCGCATTATTCACCACTGCATATGTCAATTTTGTCTAGCACACTTGTATCAATTATCTATTTTCTTCTAAATCATCCACTTCTATAATTAATTAAATAAATTATATTTATTTAATTAATTTCATCTATTTTCATTAACTTTATTCTTCTATTTTCTAGATCTATAATTAAATAATCTTTAATTATTTAATTATCCCATTATTCTTCTAAAATTAAATAAATTTTCTAAAATTCATTTAATTTGACCTTCTAAATAAATATAATCAATATTTTATTTATTATCTTCTCATCATGCATATAAATTAAATAAATTTATTTAATTAATTTATATTTATTCTTCCAATTTTCTAAATTTAGCTTTTTCCCCCATCATTTAAAAATAAATTAAATGAATTTATTTGTTTAATTTATTTTTATCTTATCATTTTCCTCTTTTATCACTTTCTCCTATGTGTACAAGTTGGCCTTGTCCTTAGTATGTCAAAAATTAAATACAAAAAATGATTTAATTGGTTTAAAAATCAATTATCCTTGTCATCCAATTCTTAAAATAGAAAAACATTCTATTTTTAAGAAAATCAATCTTATATTCATCAACAAAACCAACTAAATCATTTAATAAAATCTTTCCCTATGGACACATGTCTTGTACACATTCATCCATGCCTCTTGAATTATCTCAACCGTCCATTCCACCACTTTTTCTCCACCGTTGATCAATCTTAGTTGAGACCTATATATACACCCTCTCATTTTGTTCCAAACATGATCCCACTCTCTTTAGCGCCTAGATTATCGTCTTATGCATATCACATCTATTGAGCATCCATTAAGCACTTTGAGCATATCTTATATCATCATGGCATCTTTGGCAACTATGGTTGTTCACTTTTGAGAAGCAATCTACATTCAACCAAGGAATCCATACAATCTAGGTGGCATTGTTCTTTGATTTGCTTTCATTTTTTGTCATTTAGATAGATTTCTTGAAGGTGGTAGGATTGGGTTTTTGTTGTAAGGCTTGATCTTGTTAACCTAATTTTTCCTGCTCCATAGGCATGTTTTAGATGGTGGGACTTAGCAATAAACTCCTTCCATCACTTGTGTTTGTCATGTATAAGACGTATAGTATGTCTATGACATGCTATATGGCACTCGTGTATTTCGTGTGTCTTCCCCTTGTGTGGTATCAAGGCGTGTAGCAATGAGCTCCCCTCACACTTGAGTTTCATTTGGCATGTCTTCGTCCTTGTGTAGTATCAAGGCACATAGTGATGAGCTCCCCCTACATTTTAAGTTTTTGTATTGCATGTTTTTGGCAGTTTCAAGGTGTGTAGTGATGAGCTCTCCCCACCCCTTAGTTAGGATTTTATTTCATATATAAAATGTTATATCAATGTATTCATCGTGTCCTATGTAACTGCTCTCATGTCTTCATCATGTATTGCATGTTTTCACTGTATTCACCATATTTTGTGTGCTTCCTACTGTATTCTATGTGTCTTGCATGTATTCAATGTGTCTTCTAGTGCTTACATGAGATTGGGGGCTAGAAATAGTTCCTCAATCTTTGTGTATTCCTTAGCTTCATGTGCTTGGCATGTTTGATGTTCGACCATAGTTTAATGCATGTATAGAATCATAAGATCATACATACATTAAAGTGGGGGCTAAATGTTATGTTGTAAAAAGTTTCCCTATGACTTTTTACCTCCTAGTTTAGGTTCTAGGTCCCCTTAATTTCATTATGCATGTTTAAAACTTATCCCAGAGCAATTTCCCCCAAAACCAATGTTAAATGGGGCCTAGGGGTTCATTTTAATGCTTAATCAAGACTCAAAGTGTCTTGGTACTTGGACACCTGCACCCAAGTCCAAGATAATTTGTCAGGACCTAAATTTCAAGATGTCGGCATAGGACCTTTAAAAAGGTTTCTCTTTGTCAGACTTTTCAATTTGAATTACTAAAGTTTAGCGGGAATGCATATTTAAATAAGTTTATGACTTCATTTTACTCCTAGTTGATTAAGGTGAACTTATGATTATCAAGAAAAGAGCATTCAAGGTATTCATTGTGTTGCAGAGTAGAATTGTGTTGTGTTTGTATGTGTTTGTTGTAGATTTGGCTTCATCAACTCATCTCCTCATGATTTGAAGGCTCTTCATCTCCATGAGTGTTTCACCTCTAAGGTGACATCTATTTATGCTTCAATCAATTTATCTTATCATTGGATTTGGCCTTTGCCCTGCAAGGGCACGCACTCTATCTAACAACAGTGTTGGAAGGCTTGAATGCTATTCTGGGGCTTGACCAAGGAAAGCTCCTAAACACCACAACCACCAAACCCCTCTCTTTGTGATTGCAGGTTATGGGTACGGGATTTGGTAAAGTGGAGTTGTAGAGAAGCAAAGCAGAGGATAGAGATTTAGGATCTAGAGAAAAAGTATAGAGAATCAACCCTACTGGACTAGGGTGCCCGCCCCAAAGTCCTCTCGACTGGTATTTCTGGAAACTTTGAGGCAAGTTGCAATCTAACACAGATCACTATTCCAAATGCAAAAAAGTTGCCCTATCAGACTTGGGTGCTTGCCCCGATGTCCCCAAAGTTTCTGTCTCTAAAAATATGAATCCTTGTATGTTTATAATATGTATTTAGTGCCTTCGTGTGTGATCATCTGTCGTATTTCATTCATCTGTATATGATTTCATGTAATTAGGGTTTGAGGCTTAATTGAACTAAGGTTTAACAAATTCCTCAATCTATTCTATCTTTCCTTATCATTCCATAGTGACATCAAACCTATAGTTGAGTCCTCTTGCATCAGTAGTGACTTAGCTCAATTTATGTCCTTGAATGTTAATGTGAAAGGAGGGTTTGATTGAATCTATCTTAACTACATTTCAACCTATCTTCCTTTTCATATATAACATCAATGATGTCTAGGATAGGAGTGGTTGGGTGCCCTAGTCCTCCTCTGGGATCGGGTAAAACTTTTGGGATTATCATATCCGTAGGTGTCTGTACTTCCATCTTTCTGACTGTCATCTCGTGAAACATGCTCATCTTTCTTGCACACACACAAAGAGGGGAAAAGGTTTTGTTATTTTAAGGGTTTACCTCAATCAAACCCTATGTTGGTGTTCCCACCTCCACAACAACAATTGATAAGATACAAGAGTGCTTGCCCTTGTAGGGCAGAGGCCAAATCAATAACAATATGATTGATAATGATGATAAATGATGATAATAACAACAAGATGTCTAACCTTAGTTGATGAAGAATTAGTACCAACAAAGGAGAGTGATGAAAAGGGCATCACACTTCCTTCAAAGCCTACAAACAACTTCAATAACATTCATAAGTAGAAGACAATCCAAACACATAGAATCATTTTATCATAGGATAGCAAATGACAGCAAATTCACATCAATCATCTTAGCATTCATCTTGGTGTAAAATGAGTCACAACACACATTTAAACATGCATTCCTACTCACCTTTGGCAATTAAAACTTGAATAGGCCAACAAATACAAACTATAGGACCACCTTAAGCTAACACCTAGAGATTAGACCAAGTACTTTTTACATCCTATTGACCCTTTGATAGATCTTATCCTTACAAATTGATTCCCCATTTATTTTTTTATTTAATGGAGATTTGCTAAACCCAAAGTTAAAAATATAACTTTTCTAAACACATAATTATTGACTCATTAGCCCACATCAACCCACATCTGACGTGTCTAGAATTTGGAGCCACATCCCTACCATTAAATAGGTTGGATTGACTAGTGGAATAATGCTCTCAAATACACCTTTTGCTTCCTCTCTATTTATGGCCCACACTAGCTAGCTTGATTTTCCTACCACTCATATGAAGCCATTCCATGCCACCACTATTCTTGATGCCCAACCCTTTACTCCTACTCTACAAGTATGTGTTTTCAAACCTATCAACAAAAAAAAATTGTTGATAATCACTTTACTAGAGGAGATCGAATTAAAACCTACCTTAATTGAAGAAAAGTTTCTAAGGAATTCTTCCATTCCTTGTATGATTGTCACACTTCCTATGGTATTAAAAAAATCAAAGAAGGCTAATATCTTTTGATGGAGCTTCATATTATCACTCAAGCCTTTGTGCACACTATTACAAGTAGGTTTTCAACACTTAGGAGGATTCTCCTGAATGATCCATTGCTTTGTAATAGTGTTTGAGTGTGATCCCTTTTCAAGTTACACACTCTCTAAGAACTATTTTTGAGTAGTTCCTTACTCTAGAGGATCTTCATGAAGCTATTTTCTCCATGGATAATATTAAGTCTCTAGAAAGTGATGGCTTCCCATGTGAATTCTATAAAGCCTTATTGGATTTAGTTGGTAAAGACCTTCACAAAGTCTATCTTGAAGCCTTTCATTACAATTTTTTAGGTAATATTATTAACAAAGAAATATCAAATTTGTACCCATGTCTAGAGATCTAAATAGTATTTGTAATTTGAGACCAATCACTCTACTAAATGTCTTCTATAAAATCATTGCTAAAGCTCTTTCCCTCAAGCTATGACACATGCTCCCTTTGATTGTTCATCCTAAGAAAATTGATTTAATCAATTTCAAGTACATTATTGACAATATTATTGTTGTGTGAGAAGGAATGGATATGCATTCTCAATAGCAAGTCATTTTATCAAGATCCATTTTGCCAAATCCTATGATCACATTGAGAGGCCTTTCTATGCTCCAAGATTTAGGATTTTGTCCTCAATTTGTGTGTGTTGTTCAGTTTTTTGGTGGATGCCTCTGCTTGAATTACCATTAATAGTCATCAATTTGAGGCTTTTTGAATTTTTTCAATCTACCAAAGGTACCCCTTAGCTCCTACACTAAATGTTCTTGTTGCAAAAGGATTTGGATATCTTTTGGCGAATGTTATTTCTCAAAACTTGGTTAAAGGCATCTCTTTGTCTACTTCTTCGACCCAATTATCCAATGGTCATTTTGTTGATGACTCCTTTCTCACTCTCTTGGATGAAGAAAATAACATCAACCAAGCTCTTTAATGTTTCAATATTTTTAACAAAGCTTTAAGATCTAGTATACATTGGCAAAAATATTAATGTTATAGGCAATATTTTTATGATAAGCCTAATTAGCTAAATTCCTATGGATATAAGTGGATTGATCATGGGGAAGTGTTTAATTTCTTTAGAATTCCTTTTGTCTCTCAACCTTCTTCATATTATTTGTGGCAAGTTTTCATTTCTTGAGTTGATAAAAATTAGTTAATGGATTGCCAAGCATCTTTCTCTAGTAGGAAAAATTTAGGTGTACTCTAAAATTGTTACTACTATGCATGTATACTACTCCTCTTGATAGGCGCCTTTGAAAGCCTCATATTTTAAGATTTAAAAAATCCTAAGGGATTTTTTATGGGCCTCCCCTAGAGGATTTCACAAAGTCACCTAGGAGTTTTCTTGTCTCCCTCGTGACTCTAGTGGGCTTGGCTTAATTTCAATCCCACATCAAGGCTAAAAGGATTATTATAGATCTAGAAGGGAATTAGGCTTAGAAGAACTTTATTAGGCATTGTATTTCTATAGGGGTGTCCAATGGGCATCAATCTTGGAAGTGGCTTGGATTCCACAATATTCTTATCATGAATGAGCCCATTTAGATTTAGGGCACTTTTGTCATCAAAAGTATATGGAAATCTTGGGAATCCATTAAGCCATGGCTTATATGGGATGTAAATGACTTCTGCAATGGCCTTTCTATTTAAATCAACATTCTATTTGGTATCCTTCTATTATGTATTGCCAGAATTGATCCCTTGCTAAGATGCCTTGGGTGCATGGTGGTGGTGTCCACCTAGGGTTAGGGTTTCAAGCTTGAACATTTGCAGGTTTCTCATTAAAACCATGAGAATTGCTAAGTCCTGAGGTCTCTTGTTTTGTATCTTTTTATCTTGTGTTGACCTCCTGGAGCAAGTTGTCATTCACTTAGGCTACATATGCATGCCTTTGCGCTCATTTGTTGACTGGCCCCTATGCAATGTTTTACCGCTTTGTCCCGTCACATTTAAGAAGAGATGCTAAGTTTAAAATCATTCTATACAAAGGTGAAATCTGTCGAAATGTATCTCTTTGTATGTACAAGTCCAAATGTACATTGGTGGGCCAAAAAATGTCGATCGACTTTCAAAAAAGTGAAAAAATGTGATTGCATACATTTTAAATGCATATCGGGTTTGTATATGCAATGAGGAATCTTTCACAGATTCTAGGAATATTCCCTGCTTGTATGTGAGGGTTGCATTGTATATTTGGTTTGTATGTTGAGAAATACAATGGCAAGATACAAAGGGAAACATGCAAGTGTAAGATATATTGGATGCATACAAGGAAAATATGCAAAGCAGAATGCACATCGGGTAGGTGCAAGGGTGAATGTATGTTCAACATGCATTGGGTTTATACAATGAAAAATATACAAAGAAGCCTGACATGCATTTGCTACAGTGGAAAGATTCATCGGCAAAACAACGTACATCGGTGATCTATGCAGCAGTTTTCCCGACAACCGATGCACATTGAAGGAAAGTGATACAATGTATGGGGGCCACAGACATACAAAAAGGTTTGTATATGTTCAACATACAAAGCAAAACGTATATCAAAATATGCAAGGTGAGATATACATTCCCAAGATACATTGGCCGGACCTGAGAAGGTATGCTGTGTAGTTACTTCAAAATTGAAGTTGGGTGCTTGTATGTTTTGTTTGTATGTTTGCAATGTATATGCGATGTACAAGGTGAATGTACATTCATGATATACAAGCCAGACCAGATTTAAAAGTCAAGTGTGGTTAATTCAAGGTTGGCATCCCCGGCTTGTACATTGCACTTGTATATGTGATATACAATGGAGTATGCAAAAGAAAAGATACAATGTGGATTCCAAGGGATGTTCCAATCCAGCAGATAATGTGTTGACAACCGTAGCCTGCATGAATATGACATTGTATATGCCAGTATACAAGGAAAGGGAGGTGCAACCTAGATGCGAAGGATAAATAAAATGCAGTGAATAAAATTTAAGGTCCGTATGTTGTATAAAATGCTTGTATATGCCGATATACAAGCCGATGTGCAATGAAAAAGATATAAACTGGACCCGAATGAATTTTCAATTTGTTCTATACAATTTGGGGTCCACCTTGTATATAAGATGATTGTATATGCGTTTGCATATACAAAAGTGACAAAGGCAAAATAGGCAGTAAAGGTAAAACAGAAGCAGGAAAAGTCTGCGATGGCAAGGAAGCCTCTACGTGGCACATTCCCATTGGCTAGCGACTTGCTTGTTTGATTTGAGCCATAGATTTGGGAGATGCAAAGAAGGATCGACAGCTGTGTTCAAATGTTCTATGGCGAGGGTTTTCCCATGCATATACAGTGGCATTCTTGGTGGGAAAATTGTTTATGCATTCACTGCTGCGTTTCCATAGTGGCTGCGAGTTGGTATGTCATTAATGGTAAGATTGCAGACAGGTATGGCCCAAAGGGACATGTCAACTACCACCTCCAAGTGGAAAATCTTCAAGCAACGGCACAGGGCTCGAGTTCAACTACTCCTCGCCCTTCTCCTACTTTTTCCCATTTTGTCTCCTGCTGCATTCATTGTTTTGGGCGCCATTCCTTGGTGCATTGTAATTGGTAGAATTTTGATTTGACTTTTGTACGGTTCTGTTGAGGGAACATTCTAAATATATCAGAGTTGTGTGCCTCATTGTTTTGGTTGTTGAAAATTGGACAAATTTTGGTGTTGTGATAAAATACAACTACATTGGTGGCTCTATTTTGGGTGCCTTGTGAGTTTATGAATCTCATGTTGTATGTTTTATGTATAAATCTACTAGTTTCATGTTGATTTAAATGAGTAATGCTTCACTACATGTATTCTGTTATTTGCTTCCAAATTGAATGTGTGCTTCTTCTGAATCTAAATAGCTAAGGGGTGTTTAAGATCCTAGGATATAGGTTTAGTATGTTGAATGCTTGATCTTTTACCTCTGCTCAAGGAGTAGATTAAATATTTTGGGTTAAGTGTTGCGAAGAATACATTGCAATAAGGATATCTGTAAGCAGAGATAACTGAATACTCTATTTTGGGAAGTACTTGTAAGGCAGATACTACAAAATCCCCTTGAGACACAGTTATTGATCCAATTTTATGATGATCATTCACATGTGTAAGTCTATTGACTTCAAGCCCTGAAATAGGCACCAGTCTGGTCTTGTATTTGGGCTATAGCTCAAGGTCCCAGTTTTGCATCCAAATACCAAAAACAAATCTAAACTTCAATTATAAACCATTAGCACATTAGAAGTAGTCTTAGGACCAAAATCCTCTATCTCACAACTGAATATAGGCCCAAAGCTAGCCCCTTTGTACTTATTTCATAGTTTTGGTCTACAAAAAAGAAGGATTTATCTGCTTTGTATCAACATCCCAGTAATCTCCATAGGCATATGTTATAGATGTTGAATAGGGAATACCGCCCTTGGTTCTGCAGAGCCTAAAGAAGAAGAGGAGATATTTATAGAGTCTATCTCCTATACTATTGGCCCCTGGCCCGAAAATCATGTTGATCAATGATGGCTACCTTGTAGGGGTAACTGCGAAGAATCATCTAGTCTGGGAAAAATCCAACACATGGTTTGAAATTCTATCATAAAGGAATCAAGACTTTGCCTAATCTTTTTTTCTAAATTACTAGAAGTTTTATTTCTTGGCTAGAGACCAAATTTAAATATAGGCTCTCTAATCAAGACTTTGAGTCATTATAGACTATTCTTGAGTCTTTTCCTCTCCACATGGTTCATAAAATAGGGGTGATAACTTTCAAATCTTGGTGGAAAGATTCAAATTGATATCTAGATACACCATTTTACAATTTCAGACTGTGCAAGGGATACACTTGGCTCTCTCTACACCTTATTATTGTTTGAGATTAAACCATAGATGGATTCTTCAATCTTTTGTAGGTTCTTAGCACCATAGATTTCAGATAGTTTGATCATCCATCCTTGAGCTAAAGCTTTCCCATTTTACCTAGTGTATTATCTACCAAGGCCTTCCTATTGGTACTAGGATCACTCAACTTGGTGTTGTGAATCCTCACTGTCCATTTTGTGAACAGTTAGAGACACTTAAGTACCTCTTCTAGTTTTTTCCTAGAGCCCAAGTTACTTGTAATTCGATTCATGTTTTCTTTAGGCCTTTTTAGGAATGAGACTTTTTCATGGCATATGATTCTTTTGGGAGATTGGACTATATTTTCTACTAAGTTCACCATGATTTGGCATGTTTTTAGGGTGGAAATTATTTTAGCATTTGGAAAGACATAAATTCAATAATACTCTTTGGTTGTTGTATTGATATTCACTTCTTTTTTATACTAAGGCTCTGATTTGTTCCAATGTTCTCTTGTAGACTTAGCTGGAAAAAAAATATTGTACTTGAAGTGGCCCATTTATAGGTGCTTTTGGATCATTAGGGTAATGCCCCATGTATGGTTTCTAGATTTATACTAACCCCACTATCTAGTAGGGGTCACTCGCCTCCTTGTGGCTATTGATGTGGATATAGTAAGATTACTCATGGTCACTCTTCATCACATGCTTACTATCCCCCTCCAAGAAGAGTCAAGAACTAGGCTACCCATGGTTGGTCTCAACCATCTTGCCACCTTCAACTTCTTCTAAACCTCATGAAAATTGGGCCTTTAGATGGCTAGATTTTGGAAAATTTCATCATCTTTCTTTGGTCATTTCTCTTGCTCACAATGCTTATCCCCCTACCAAAAAGGTTCTTGGTTCAATAGCCTCCAAGTGGATGTAATCCTTATCTACCACCAAAACAATTCCTCTAATTTGTTCACAATATTTTAACTTAGCCTCTCCCTCTCTTACATTCTTGTTTGGAATTTTGTAAATAATGAGTCCTTTGATAACTAGAATGTGACTCATACACAACACAAGTGAATCAGAATCTAGTCAACACATTAACTACACCCTTTCTTAAGGCATCAACCAAATCACTCCTACCTTTTCAGGGAAAGCTAGCTATGCAAGAGTGAATAGGATGATTACTCTCTTTGTGTGGAAGAAGCGGATGTGAGTGGAGTGGTTTGTTTTGTATGAATGTTGAATTGTTGAATTTATGTACCTTGTGATAATACTAAGGGCTTCTGATGTTTTCCTATGTTTGACTATTTGAAAATGTTGTTCAATTCTATGCCCCATGATGAAACTGGGGACTTCTTTGATGTTTGAATGTTTAATATATTGTGTGCATCATGAGAAAACCAAGGGCTTCAATGCTTGAAACATTTGAAAGTTTAAAATGAATGTCTAATGCAATTAATCCCAAATGAATACAAGCTTTTTTTGTTTTTACAATTTTATGATGATCTAATTACTATGAAAGGGAATTATGTATGTAAACTATATGATCATGTGTTCATTTTTTTTATGTTGATATCATAGTGATTGAATAATGAAATAAAACAAATTAATCTAAGAGTAAAAATGGAAATGAAGAAGTAATATTTTCTTATACTAAAGCAACTTTTCAATGAAATGCAAATCTACTTCTTTAAATGCAAAGTGATTTGTGAATGCAAAAAGGAAGAAGTGATCTTTTCTTTACACTAAAACTTTCTTTTCAAAGATTTTAAGGACATGCAAACTTACTTTCCTACATGCAAATAGATCTATGAAGAAGAAATGCAAATAATCTAGGAATGTAAAGGGGAAAGAATAAATAATCTTTTCTCTCAAGCTAAGAACTTTTATTTTTAAAGATGCAATTTTATTTCCCCACATGGAAATTATCTTATAATTACTAATGAAACACAAGATGAACCTATAAAATGGGTGCTAGTGACTAGCATATGTCTTTAGAGGTCCTTGTGGCAATTGTCTCCTCCTTTGTAGTAGCAAGGTACTCCTTTTGGAAATAAGGATAAAAAAAGGGATGTAAGAAAATGAAAAAGTATCTTAGGAACAATAAAAAATTAATAAGAAAGAAGGTACGATCCTTGTGCAATCAAAAAAGCTAGAGGGGATGCTATGTATAAGCTTGGCTAAGGAAAGAATACATGAAAACAACTTCCTAAGGGAAATTTTATAAGATTTAAAAAATTAAATCCAAAAATAAACTAAGAGGCTTGAAGGCCTATGAAGAATCTTGAAGAATCTTGAAGAAAAAGAAGATAAGAAGCTTGTGAAGAAGCTTGAAGAGAAGCCTATGTGTTCTTGAAATGATAAATGATGATAAATAATGAAGATGAGAGTTGTATTTATAGGTAAAAATGGGATAGAATGGGAGAATAAGTATGATAAAAAGAAAGCACAACTCAAGAAGAAAAATGGAACAAACCCATAAATAGTCGAAGAGATAAGAAGAAAACTAGAAGAAGACTTGATAAAACTAAAAGAAAACTAAAGTCAAATCAAATAAAAATTAGAAAACATTTAATCATGAGTTCACAGTAGTAATAAAGAGGGAAAAATAAAGAGTTGGCATGAAAAAATAGGAGTTAAAATGGATTAAAAATGAAAGATAAAAGCCAAAAATATGAGTTATTTCACATGTGCAAAAAGACACAGGGTCTCCCATTTTTCCAGTCAGGGTCACCTAGATGACCCAGAAACACCAAAGATGACTCTAAGGGTGACCTAGAGATAGTAGGGGTGTCCCTAAGACACTAAAGATGACCCTAAATAGGAAAAACAAAGGGATGACTTGGCAAAACACAAGGCAGGGTAAGTCAGTTTGAGGGTTGAAAAAATGATGGTCAAAGAGGGTAAAAACACAAGGGACATGTCACCAAGAGTGAAACTACTAAGAAGAGTATAATTCATTCCTACGTGGTCATGATTAGGACCTCTTTATCATCATCAAACTACCATTTAGGCCTAACATAATTTTAGTACTTATATATTTGCCCCCTTGGAGAAAGTAATCTACATGAAAGGTAAACCTATTATTTCCAGAGAATGGCCTTACCTTTTTCATTTTCTTGCATCTAGACCTGATATACAAACATAAGAACCTAAGATAAGGAAATAAAGATTACAAATACATGCTAATTTGAGAGGATAAGAACAAATTATCCTTTTATTGGAAATTTTGAAGAACGTATTTTATTTTTATGATTTTCAAAGAGTTATATAATTTTGGGTTTTTCTAAAGATTTTGTGAAGGTCTGACTTGACATTGTTTTTGTAGGGCATGTTGAGGTCCTTGAGAGACCTATTCTTATTAAAAATATTTTTCCCCCTTGTGTGGGGATACTTGCACACTTGAGTGTACATTTTTTCTCTTTTGATTCTGTTGATGGAGTGACTTGTACTCAAACATTGTATTCACCTATCGTTACGAGACTTGATTGATTGAGTTCTATATGAATATTTGGTTGATGTCTTATATTTCAATTTCCCTCTTGGTGAACATATTTGGATAGATTTTTATTAAATTTTATACAAATTTTTATGAGTACCTATGATGATCACATTTGGATGATAATGATGTTGTTTTTGTTATCTTTTTTGTTTATAATGTATGCAACGGATGTGATTCACATATATGAGAATGCAAAGTAATATGTTCTAATTGATGCTTATAGATGTCATGATGACATGTTTTATTGTATGTATGCAAATGGGATAGACAGTGTAAATTCTCTTAAGTAGGAATTTTTACTTAGAGGATTGCGAGTTGACCTAGTATAGGATGACCTACTTAATATTTTCAGGATAGGATAAGGGAATTTATTGGAATTTTGGGAGTATATGAAATAACTTCAAAACTTGGTATTTTAGAAGGATAAACAATAATCCTTATCTAGACAAAACAATTTGACTAGTTTTCACTTAGATGAGTAACAAACTTTGTAGGTACCTTCTAGACTTAGATCAAAGATGGCCAACAAGATAGACCTAGGGTAAAGGAAAGGATCCAAATCTCCAAATTCTCCTAAAATATAACTAAAATCTTGGTTCTTTTCTAGCTTGTGTGTGTGTGCGTGTGTGTGTGTGTGTGTGTGTGTGTGTGTGTGTGCTTTGTACATCTCTTTTTTATTTTCTTCGATAGATTCGACACTTATAGCTTTGAGCTTAGATTTATCCCAACCCAAGAGCATCGACATCAGAAATCCTCTCTTTTTCTATTTTTTTCTTTTCTTTTTCACTCTATATTTTTTTGTATTTCTTATTTTTTTGCACTCTTCTTTTTTTAAATGTTTTTGTGGTAATTTTTTTCTCTTTCTTTTGTACTTTTTTTGTTCTTTTGATTCTTTTTTATTTTTTTGACTGTCTTTTTTATTGCTTCCTACAGAGTTATGATCCCCCTAACATTTTTTACCAGGAAAGATAATGGATTGGTTGCCACCAAGATCTTTCACTATCCTCCAAGACTTCCCCTGTGCTAAGGAGGATTGGGTAAGGTCTACTTGCAAGATTCTATTGGTTACTATAGGCTTATGTACTTTATATGCTTTGACTAGACATGGTTCGTTAGGATAGGATTAGTGTAAAGCTAAAAGTTCAAATTTGCTTGAATTTGTTGGTAATGCAAAAGGGAAAATGGCTATTGTGATTTTTAAGGGAATCCCTAGAGCTTATAAGGAACAAACTATACTAGAAAACTTTTAAGACTCCTTGCTAAGGGAAAAATCAAACAAGAGCATGTCACAAACAAAGATGCATGGTGGATAGAATGAAAATGCATTTTTTTTAGATTTTCAAAGTTTCATGATTTTTTTTATTTTTAAATGATTTTATGGATTTTTACAAAGTTTTCAAATACTAAACTCTTCATCTTCCATAGTGCACAAGAGGTAAGTGTTTCTTACAACATCTTCCTTGACTACATATGGATTTTTCCAATTTGGTCTTTTATAAATTAGCTTGTTGATTTTGAGTACAAGGTCTCCAAATTTGAATCGTTTTGGGAAGACCTTTTGTTGTCTATTTGTTTGGTTTTCTCTGCTATCTAAATTTTTGTAGGGACACTCAAATACTTGGTATAAAAATTTCTTTGGGTTTGGTGAGATGTTTTGTGTACTCAAAATTTTTCATTGTTTGATAATTTGCCCCCTAGCTTTATCATTTTTTGTTCATGTAGAGTTTTAATGTTTGTTTTGGTAGTTGCATTAGTTTTGAATTTTTGAGGGGCAATCAGTGTTGGTGTTTGAACATTTTTTTATGACTCTCCTAGTTCTTGTGTAGGTTCTAGTTCTTCTTTTTTGGATGTTCATGTGCCTAGATTGATCAGAATGGCTGCTAAGTTGTAGGGATCATAAGAGTTTGTTGAGTGGGGATCAAATGGAAATTCTCTTGTTGCTTCTTCATTTTTAGATATTTTTGCAATTTGTCTAGATGTCTCTCCTTTTTCAAAAATTTTAATCCCTAGGTAATTGGTAGTTTTGACTAGGTCTTTCTTCTTTCTTGCTTGTTTGATTCCATAAATTTTGAAAGGGTCGGGATCCCCTTTAATAATATGGGTGTGACCCATATGTGAAGTGGATTTACTAAAATAAGATGGAGGGTGTTATGTTAGAAAAATGTCCCCTTGGAGGCTTTTCCTTCTTTAGGTTTAGCTCCCAAGTCCTTTACAATGCATTTGCATCATCTTGCATGTTAATGATGACTCCCGATGAGAAAACCACTAAGTTTCATTGCAAATGGGACCTAGGGGATGCACTTATGATGACTCTTGCCTGAAATAGGGGGGGGGGGGGGGACTTGGGTGCCTGCACCCTAGCCCTACCCTATTTTGGGTCAAGCCCTATTTTTATGTGTCGATTATATGACCGTTATTAGGTCCTATGCTGACACCTCAAGTTTGAATTACAAAATCTTAGTGGGGATGGTTGTAATTGAATATATAAGCATGTTTAGATTTTCATTTGTAAACTAGAGAAGATGATTGCAAACTTTAGGCATACTTGTGATTTCAAGATATTCATTGTTGTAGAGCAGAGCATTGTTATGGTTTTTGTGATTGCAGATTTGACTTCTTCTCATGTGATTGAAGAGCCTTCATTTATGTAAGATCTACACTTCAAGGTGATATCTATTGTGTTTTCTATCATTTAACATTTCAATTTTTTCCTCTATCCCATAGGGATACGTACTCTTTAGCTGACAATGGTGTTCAGAAGACTTGAATGTCTCTCTGAGGTTTGACCGAGGCAAGCCTCTAAACACCACAACCCTCAACCCACTTTTTTTTGTGATTATAGGTCACAAGTTTCAAAAGCAGAAGAAGTGGAGTAAGGAGGCATTACAGACTATTGGAAGTACAGAGAAAAGAAGAAAATTAGGGCTCAGACTAGGGCACCCACTCATTAGTCCTCCGAATTCTGAAGCAGTGAAATCTCTGTGACAGCAGGATCATGTTGCAGACATTCTTTAGAGATCCTGACAAAAGTAGGTATACTACACTAGGGCACTCGCTCATTAGTCCTTGACTTTTCTGCACACCGATCTTTGAGATTTGGTATGTATTTGGTTGTCTTTTGATATCTCTGTGTGCAATCATTTTCTGTAATTTATCCATTTGTTTATGATTTTACGAAATTAGGTTTTGAGCATAATTAGACTTAATTGAACAACAAATTCACACAACTCTAATCTTCCCCTATGTCCCAAGTGATAGGAAATCTATAGTATATTTCTCTACTCAGTTGAATGTCCTTGAATGTTTAGTGGTGAAAAGAAGATCAAGATAAACCCTTGAAACAAACCATAAAAATATCTTTTCCCCCTTTTTTTACATTAAACATTTTGGTGAACCCATGGTTTTAATGAATTTTGCACCTTTATGAGTTTTTTACTTTATATTTCCATTCATTTCATTCATTCATTTCATTCTTATCTTATTACATTTGAAAAATTACAAAAAAAATTGAAAATTTTGGAAAATTTTGAAAAAATTGGCATTTTTAGCTTGCATTTTCAAATAATTTGAATTAGTTTGCATTTAATTTCATATAATTTTTGTCATTATCATCAGATCTGATTTAATTTATACAAATTCATCATTCATCATTCACTTATATTGCATTTTCATGCTTAAATTGTTAAAAATTGATTGAAATTGTGCATTTTTTCATATAACCTAGTTTTGCATTAGCTAGGGTTTATAGTCAAAATCTTGTTTCAGATTTTACTACCCTTTTCAAAAAATCATTAGGAATTATTTCTAACTATAGTGTTTCATCATAGTGGCTTTCTTGCAAAATTTCATGTCTAGGGTTTGAAAACCTTGCATTTTCACTAGATTTGGCCTTATCGTCTCTCTAGAATTGCATCATAGAAGTGTTGTGAAAGATTTTTCTACATTATTTGGCTGATATCAGGGTTATAATCTTCTGACCCTCCTAAAATTCCTCACAACACCCTCTTTATTGGGCCTTTGCATTGAAAATTGGTGAAAAATTGCATGTTTTTAGTGTATTTTCACTAGGTTTTGACTTGTCATCATTACAGAATTGCATCATAGGCATGTTGTGAAGGATTTTGCTACATTATTTGAATTATATTAGGGTTATAATCTTCTTCCCCTCCTAAAATTCCTCACAACACCCTTTCTATTGGGCCTTTGCATTGAAAATTGGTGAAAAATTGCATATTTTAGGTGTATTTTCACTAGGTTTTAACTTGTCATCATTATAGGATTGCATCAAAGGTATGTTGTGAAGGATGTTGTTGGTTTATTGGACTGATATTATACATATTATTTTCTACCCCTCATCAATTTCCTTACAACACATCTTCTCTCACTTGTTTACATTGAAAACAAAAGTTGAAAAAATCAAGTATTTTAGGTCATTCTCACATATAGTTTTGCACTTGTTTCTTGCATAACTTTTGAAAAGCTTTTAAAATATGATTTTACATTGCTTTGAAAACATATACACATGGCATATTCATCTCATTTCTCTTTGGAATCTATACATGTGTACATCACAAACTTTGAGAACCTCTACAAATTTCTTAATATGAATCCTCATGTCATTACTTATATACAAACTATGTATCACAAGGATATATTTATGTGCTCTTCCTTTGAAATTATGGAATATGTAGCTGATTTTAACAAATTCATGTCTCTCATCAATACATACCCTTGGGTAATAGAAGAATTAATAAAACACATTGAGAATGATGAGTGTGAAGATTCTCTTAATAGTTTGGAATTAATAGGTACAACATATGATGATGATACTGACAATGATAATAATAATGATGATCCCATAAGTTATCCCACTTTTGAATGTCCAAGAGCCCTAGATGAGAATTCTATGGATAGATTTAGTAATGATACAACACCTTAACCTTTCAACGACACTTTACCTTTCTTTCATTCTAATGCTCTCCCTGGCCAAGATGAAGCATTAGTGGATGCAGAAAGATCTCTCACAAAACAACCTGCATTAGAGGACCCTCCTAGAGGACATGGTGACCTAATAATAACACAAGCCTATTATGATTATGATGAAATAATTGGTAGGGTAGAAGTAGAAAATGACTATCTGAACTATGATGAGATAATGGGTATGATAGAAGTAGATAAGGAGAAAGTTGAGAATTCACCTTGTCCACAGAAAAATGGCATTGGATTGCTCATTGACAACTGCTAGCCTAGTTGTCATTGTAGGTAAGTATTTCTAACTTTGGTGGTCACCTATTTCATAGCATTATTGGCTCATTTATGTGACCTCTCCTCTCATGTTGTGTTTCCCCTCTGATGTGTTATGTGTTGTTTAGGCCTCCTAGGATGACCCTTGATACTCTTGTAAGGTCAAGGATATCGGGAGTCTGCCTCTATTGTGACCCTTCTTCTATTTGTATCAGCATTCTTCTATATTGTCTCTCCTCTATTTTTATTGTTATGTGTTGTGTCCTGGGGGCATAGCATTGTGGTTGGTGACTTGGGGGCACCCTCCTACGTGATTGTCCCTAAGGCACTTATTTCTCCTCTCTCGATTTATTGTTTACCTTCTTCTAGTGGTTCTACCTAGCTGGCAGATGACGAAAAACATATTATACTAATATAGACCTAGTGTCCCTTCAATGAGAAATAAAAAATGGACCTATTCCATACATGATGATGGGGTTGATATATATTATATGATGCTTGGCTAGTAGAATTAGTCCATGTGATATCTTAATGTTGTCTTATCGCACTTACAAAACATAACAATATTGTTGCTCCATGCACTTTGTCTATCTTGGATCTTGCTTTCCTTATCTCTTTATGTGAATGATTACATGCATTGTTGTTTTTCATGATTATATGGATGCTAACACCTTTTCTTGCAAGAAATTGTGTGTTTGTGGGAACATTTGGCGATCATAAAGTACATGTCACCTCTGGGGGACATGGGCTTTGCAAGAGCTCATGTTCCCTTGTGTGTTTTCTCTCTACCTTAACATCCTTGATATCACTACATGATATCAACCACCTTAAGGTGGAGGCATATATAAGGTAAGTTGTCTGATGATTTTGGTACTAACGAAACATGTTTGTAAGCCCTTTGTGGAGGCAGGATGTTGTATCTCTGAGTGAGTGTACATCTTTCTTTTTATATTGCAATCACTTAAGCCCTCTACAAAGGTGGGATATCATGCATATCCTTTTTAATTTTAATCCCTCTATGGAGGTAGGAGTGGTGTATTTCTCAAGGAGATTGCACATCCTATCATTTTCTAAAAGTCCTTCAAGCAGGCGGGGCGGATCAGAGACTATCCTAACCCTTAAGCGTGTCTTTGGTGATTATTGTGGCAAAGCCCAATCATTGATGTGTGCTTGTAATGTGCCTGAGATAGCTACAAACCTAGAAATAGGTTTCTTCAATTGATTGTTTATTGTGTTTTCTTCATGTCTTCCATGTGTGTGTATGGCGTGTTTGTTCCCAAGCATAGTTTCAAGACCAGTGGCGATGAGCTCCTCCTATGCTTTGGAATTTGTATGGCATGTTTGTTCTCAAGTGTAGTTTCAAGACTAGTGGTGATGAGGTCCTCCTACACTTTGAGACTTGTTTGGCATGTCTGTTGCCCCTTATACATTTTAAAGACTGGTGGCGATGAGCTCCTTTTGTATTAGGGTTGTGTGTTTACTTTCCTTGTACTTGCATTTGCATTCATATGAGAGAAAATAAAAAATAAATAATCATTGCATTCACTATATTCATTGTGTTTTACGTGTCTTCAAAGTTGTCTTCTCTGTGTCTTGTGTCATGTCCCCTTTCTAAAATAATTGATTAATGGTCATATTAACCCATTTTATTCTTCCGTAGGTTAATTGGGCAAGCATAGGAAGAATAAATATTTAATATTTAATATTGTCCAACTAATATCTATTTCAAGAGGACAATTAAATATTAAATTAAATATTTTAAGGCTCAAAGAGGGGCATTGGGTTTTATGAGGTGTCCATTTGCATGAGGATTTTGAAAATCTTAGTAAATCACAAATGGCAGGGGAATTTATGACAATGTATGACAGCTTATGACAACTATCATACCCCAAAATAGCAAGATATCAAAGGAAAACATGGGAATCTTGGGTTTCCCTCTCTCCCAAGAAATATTGATACAAAATATGTAATTTTGGTCATTTGGAGGTATTGTTGATTTGATATTTTCTCTCAAACTTGTAGATTTGCAGATTGTGGCTTCGATGGATGAAAACCCATTGGAATAAAGAGGCTTGTCAAAAAAAACCCATGAGTTTCAGGTGGCCAGAGGATGAAAACCCTTTGATCACAAGGAGTAGCTTCAAAGATTCAGTAGTTTCTGGCAGTATCCATTGTTTGTGTGTGCAGGGCTTCATGTGTCACAACAGTGGCTCCAAGAGTGTTCAAATGTAATGCTGTTGTTATATTAATTTTTTTTAGTGTTGTAGCTATAGAATTTAATTTCATAGTGCCAGAGATCATCTCTAGGAGTTCTGGGTTGTGTTGTGTAATTTTTTGGCTTGTGGGTTTGAATACATAGTGTGGATTTTAGCTTGTAGTGAAGATTTGGTTGTGTAGTTTGTGGCTGTGTGCTGTAGGTTTTTTCTATAGATATTTTAATCATATTAGACTCTATTTCATGAATTTTCTTTCTGATAATCAAACAATATCATTTTATGGTGTTTTTGGTACATCTAGGTGATTGTCAGTGTCGATAGTTTTTGTGGGTTTTGCCCAAATATTGTTGTTCAAAGTTGTATTGTTTGCTGCTACTATAAATCAGTATATCAGACTTGATAACATGTTATTTACATCAAAAATCAATGAAAAAATGTTTGGGTGAAGTTTCATCTTTTTGGTGTTACTTCTGTGTATGACTAGATAGCTAGTCTTGTCAAATTTGGTGCAAATTTGGTGAAGATATTTAAATTTATTTTTAAATCTGATTTAAAATGTTATTTTTCAGTTTGGCTCATTACAGTGGTATCATATCATAATCTTTCTAGCCTATAGGTTACTTAGATGATTGATGATACCGAGTGACAGAGAAATTAGATATTTGAGGAGAGAGCAAAAGAAATTGTAGTTGGAGGAAACCATCGCAAATAGAAGAAATGTGGAAGAAGATGACACTCAAAGGAAGTTTAATCAAATGGTTGAGGCACAAACTAGGCTTTCTAAAATGTTTGGTCATATGTTGCAATGGATTTAAAACATCAATAATAACAACAATAACAATAATGGAAACAATGGTGGTAGTGTTTCGGGTGCAAACAATAGCAACAATGAAAAAGGAAAGGAGATTGAGACACAAAATTCAGGGGCTGCAAACAAACCCTTATTCCTACCTGAAGAGGAACCTGAACAAGTTGAGTCTGCAGCTACTAGTTTGTTCAATACGGAGACCCTTAGCAAATGGCGTCGAGAATACAATGCATTGGCAAATGAGATCAAGAATGATATGTCTTGGGGAGAATATGTAGAGTTCATGAGAAGAGGTGAATCTCAAAAGAAGGGAAATAGCAAAAATAAAGAATTGAAACACAAGTTGGGAAAATTAACAGCAGCCTTCTTTGATGGTAGTGAGAAGATTTCAACTAGGACTTGGCTACAAAAGTCAGAAACATACTTTATGCTCAACCCCATGAAAGAGAAAGATGTAGTTTAGTTTTCCACCTTGCATTTGGAAGGAGAAGCCTATGAATGGTGGTACCATGGTCACACTACATTGGGATATGATCAGGTACAAACTTTTGATGAATTTAAATAGAGGATTCTTGACAGGTATGAACTGAAAGAGGAAGAATAATATTTTAGTTAGCTGTCTAAAATTAAGCAAAAGAACTCAGTAAGTGAGTATATAGTAGACTTTCAAAAGATTGCAGTGATGGTACTTGAAATATCAGAGAAAAGAAGAGTACATCTATTCATCATGGGGCTCATTGAACCTCTTAAGGGGTTTGTTAGATCTTTCACACCTCTCACTTTGCAAGAAGCTATCAAGAGGGCTTTAACCCTTGAGCCATCAATTCCAAAGAATGCTTTCCCACACTCCTCCAAACCGAACACATGGCATCATAATGGAGGATTCCAGAAGAAACCATTCCATGCACTCACACATGTACAAAAGAATACAACTCCTAATACTGCAAAGAAGATGGATGAAGAAACAAGGAATGAGCTTAGGAGGAAGAAACTTTGTTTTTTCTTGTAGAGAGCCTTGGGTCCCTAGACATAGGTGTTTGGGAAAGGGACAAGTCCATTACATAGAGGTTATCTCAGATAAGGATTTACACTCAGATGGCAATGAGGAGTTTCATGACATAGAGGATTCTGAACCTGAGATCGAAGAGGAGACTAAAAAAGAAGGTTCATTAGCTGCACTTTCAAGAGCACCAAGATATCATCCTTTCAAGGTTTGTGGAGTGTTAGCAGGGCAGCGAATGACTATTTTGATTCATAGTGGGGCAACCCACAATTTTATTGATGAGGGGTTAGTCATGAAGAGAGGCTTGAAGACTAAAGAATTTGAAGGTTTCAATGTGACTGTTGTAGATGGATTCACTATACCATGCACCAGGGTGGTCAAACAATTGAGCATCACTATGGGAGACTATAAGGTTTGTGATGATTTTTATGTTGTTAGTATTGGTGAAACTGATGTTGTCTTGGGTGTTCAATGGTTGCATTATATTGGAGGACACTATCAGAATTATCAAACTATGGAGTTCAAGTTTTAGTCTGAAGGCAAGGAGATCACACTCAGATGGATTTTGAATGGAGCTCCAAGAGTGGTGACAACAAAGAAGATGGAGAGGACTTTCAGAAGAGGTCAAGTTGCATGGGTAGCCACTTGCTTAATCTGACCTTCAAGCTCTCCAAATGGAAAAGGTAAATTTCATTTTAAAATTCAAGAAATTTTAGATAAACATAGCATTGTTTTCAGTGACATAACCCCAGGACTACCTCCAGATAGGGGATTTCAGCATGTTATAGAGTTAGAACAAGATGCAAAACCTGTTATAACTACTCCATATAGACATCCAAGGGGTTACAAAGAAGAGATAGAGAAAACTATCAAAGAGCTCTTGGACATGGGATTCATTAGACCAAGTTCTAGCCCCTTTGCATTATCTGTAGTTCTTGTGAAGAAGAAGGATGGCACTCTAAGGATGTGCATCGATTATAGAGCTTTGAATAAGAAAACCATTAAGAATAGATATCCCATACCAAAGATATATGAACTTATTGATGAGTTTCATGGAGTTGTTTACTTTTCTATGATTGATTTGAGGTCAGGATACCACCAAATTCGGATGAGAGACAAAAATGTGGAAAAGATAGCTTTTTGGTGTCACTATGGGCATTTTGAGTTCTTGGTCATGCCCTTTGGCCTCACCAATGCACCAGCCACTTTCCAATAAATCATGAACAAGGTATTTAGCAAGCGACTTAGGAAGTTTGTCTTGGTTTTCTTTGATGATATATTGATCTACAGTAAAACTTGGAAGGAACACTTGGAACATTTAGATATATTTTTGGGTATTTTGGAGTAGCAATCTTTCTATGCTAAGTTGTCCAAATGTGATTTTGGATTAACTAAAATTATTTACTTGGGATATGTCATAAGTTCTAAGGGTGTTCAAGTAGATCAACAGAAGATTCAAGTAGTACTAGATTGGCCTCCACCTGCAAATCATACATAGTTGAAAGGATTCTTTGGGCTATGTTGCTATTATAGGAGGTTTGTGAAAGGTTTTTATCATCTTGCTATTCCATTGACTAATTTGACTAAGGAGGGAGCCTTTGCATGGTCTGAAGAAGCTCAGAAAACTTTTGACAAGTTTAAGGAGGTAATGAGTTCATTCCCTGTGCTTGTTATTCTTGATTTTTCATTGCCTTTTGTAGTTGAATGTGATGCTTCTGGTGAAGGTGTTGGGGTTGTCCTAACTCAAAAGGGACATCCAATTGCTTTTGAGAGTAAGAAGCTAAACAATCTAGAAAAAACATATCACATTTATGACAAGGAAATGTTGGCAATTATGCATGCACTAGAGAAGTTCAAACAATATCTTGTATGTGGGAAGTTTGTTGTGAAAACTAATCATAATAGTTTGAAGTATTTCCTTGATCAAAAAGATTTGAATGATTGCTAACAAAGGTGGGTAAGCAAGCTGCAAGCATATGATTTTGAAATAGAATATATGAAGGGTAAAAGAAATGTGGTAGCGGATGCACTTTCTAGGAAGCCAACTTTGTGTTCATTATCTTCTATTTCTGCGGAGTGGAAAGATTCTATCATTGCTGAATATGTCAAAAATATTTTTGACTCTAATGTTTTGGATGATTTAGTAGAAGATGATAGGTATACAGTGAATGATGGGATGATTTACTACAAGAACCAAATTTTCCTTGTTCCTAAATCAAAAATCAAGGAAAAGATTTTAAGAGCTTTCCATGACACTCCCTTGGCTGGTCATCAAGGTTACTTCAAAACATACAGGTAGATACATGAGATATTTTCTTGGAAAGGGCTGAAAGAGGATCTCCACAAGCATATCAAAGAGTGCATGACTTGCCAAAGGAACAAAGGTGAGCAGATGTTTACTTCAAGCCTTCTACAACCACTACCAATTCTTGAACAGAAATGGGAGAGCATTTCCATGGACTTTATCACAGGACTTCCTAAGGTACAAGGTAAGGATTGTATATATGTGGTGGTGGATAGATTAACAAGTATGTTCATTTCTTTCCCACCACTTTAGAATTTAAGGCTTCTCAAGTAGCAGAGTTATTTTTCAAAGAGATGTTTAAGCTGCATGGTTTGCCCAAGAATATTGTTAGTGACAGAGCTAGTAGATTCCTTAGTTCTTTTTGGAAGGAACTCTTTCACTTGACAGGAATAGAGCTCACACCAAGTACAAGTTACCATCCACAAACAGATGGACAAACAAAAATTGTTAACAAGTGGATAGAGAGGTACTTGAGGAATTATGTTTCAGATCAGCAAACTAGTTGGGTCAAATGGTTGCACTTCGGAGAGTATTGTTACAATACATCACATCATATGTCAATTGGTATGCCTCCATTCCGAGCTCTCTATAGTTATGACGCACCTGCTTTTGCTGATTTGATATTTTCAAATAGTAGAGTACCTACAGCTAGTGATCTTATCAATTATAGTCAAGAGATCATAAGGTCACTAAAAGATAACTCGAGGCAAGTACAGAATCAACAAAAGACATATGCAGATAGGAGGAGAACAAAAAGATCTTTTGAGGTGGGAGACTTGGTATTCCTTAGATTACAGCCATATAAACAGAGCTCCTTGAAGAAGAGTGGGGCTGAGAACCTTAAGCCTAAGTTCTTTGGGCCTTAGAAGATCGTCAAGAAAATTGGTGAGGTAGCTTATGAATTGGAGCTTCCTCCAAATAGTAGAATATATAATGTATTTCATGTTTCTTATTTGAAGAAGGTTCTTGGATAGAAGGTTGCTCCTTCATCTGATTTACCACCTTTAGATGATGAAGGGGAATTGATTCTGGTTCCTGAAAAGATTTTGGAAACAAAGGATAAAAGATTGAGGAATAGGAGCATTCTAGAATATTTGATCAAATGGAAGAATTTGCCAGTGGAAGATGCAACATGGGAGGGACCAAAAATTCTTGACCATCCAAACTTACATTGCTTGAGCACAAGCAATTTCTAGGAGGGAGGACTTGTCATGTCCCCTTTCTAAAATAATTGATTAATGGTCATATTAACCCATTTTATTCTTCTGTGGGTTAATTGGACAAGCATAGGAAGAATAAATATTTAATATTTAATATTTTCCAACTAATATCTATTTCAAGAGGACAATTAAATATTTTAAGGCTCAAAAGGGGGCATTGGGTTTTGTGAGGTGTTCATTTGCATGAGGATTTTGAAAATCTTGGTAAATCACAAGTGGCGGGGGAATTTATGATAATGTATGACAATTGTCATACCCCAAAATAGAAAGGAATCAAAGTAAAATGTGGGAATCGTGGGTTTCCCACTCTCCCATGAAATATTAATACAAAATATGTAATTTTGGTCATTTGGAGGTATTGTTGATTTGATATTTTCTCTCAAACTTGTAAATTTACAGATTATGGCTTCTATGGATGAAAACCTATTGGAGTAAAGAGGCTTGTGGATGAAAACCATTTGATCACAAGGAGTAGCTTCATCCATAGGTTGCACAGAGCTTCAAACATTTAATAGTTTATGGCAGTGTCCATTGTTTGTGTGTGCACGGCTTCATGTGTCACAGCAGTGGCTCCAAGAGTGTTCAAATGTGCTGTTGTTGTTATGTTAATTTGTTTTTAGTGTTGTAGGTCTAGATTTTTATTTCATAGTGCCATAGATCAGCTCTGGGAGTTCTGGGTTGTGTTGTGTTGTTTTTTGGCTTGTTGGTTTGAATACACAGTGTGTATTTCATCTTGTAGTGAAGATTTAGTTGTGTAGTTTGTGGTTGTGTGATGTAGGTGTTTGCTGCAAATATTTTGATCATATCAGACTCTATTTCATGAGTTTTCTTTCTGATAATCAAACAATATCATTTTATGGTGTTTTTGGTACATCTGGGTAATTGTCGGTGTCAGCAGTTTTTGTGGGTTTTGCCCAAATCTTGTTGTTTGAAGTTGTATTGTTTTCTGCTACAATAAATCAGTATATCAGACCTGATAAAATTTTATTTACATCAGAAATCAATGGAAAAATGTTTGGGTGAAGTTTCATCTTTTTGGTGTTAATTTTGCGTATGACTAGCTAGCTAGTCTAGTCAAATTTGGTGCAAATTTGGTGAAGATATTTAAATTCATTTTTCAGCTCTGATTTGAAATGTTATTTTTTAGTTTGGCTCATTACATCTTGCGTGACTATTACTATCTTCTCCATGTTTTGCGTGCCTGTTATTGTCTTCATTGTGATTAGCGTGTCTTCTCCATGCTTGGTGTGCTTGTTATGTTTGTTGACCTTACTTTAATGCATGTATTGGCCTTGCATTTATACATACAATAAAGTGGGGGCTAAATGTTATTCAGAAAAATGTCCCCTTGGGGGGTTTTCCCCCTTAAGCTTTAGCTCCCGAGTCCTTTAGAATGCATTTAGATCATCTTGCATGTTAATGATGACTCACGATGAGAAAATCCCTGAGTTTCATGGCAAATGGGACCTAGGGGATGCACTTATGATGACTCCTATCTAAAATAGGGGGAGGATTTGAGCGCCCGCACCCTAGTCCTACCCTATTTTGGGTCAGGCCCTATTTTCATGTGTTGGTTATATGACCGTTATTAGGTCCTATGGCGACACCTCAAGTTTGAATTACAAAATCTTAGTGGGAATGTTTGTAGTTGCATATATAAGCATGTTTAGGTTTTCATTTGTAAACTAGAGAAGATGATTGTGAACTTTAGGCATACTTGTGATTTCAAGATATTCATTTTTATAGAGTAGAGCATTGTTATGGTTTTTGTGATTACAGATTTGACTTCATCTTCTCATGTGATTGAAGAACCTTCATTTATGTGAGATCTACACTTCAAGGTGATATCTATTGTGTTTTCTATCATTTATCATTTGGATTTTTGCCTCTATCCCATAGGGATATGCACTCTTTATCTACCAATGATGTTCGGAAGACTTGAATGTCTCTATGGGGCTTGAATGAGGAAAGCCTCTAAACACCACAATCCCCAATCCACTTCTCTATGATTGCAAGTCACAAGTTTTAGAAGCAGAAGAATTAGAGTTGTAGGGAGGCATTAAAGACTATCGGAAGTGCAGAGCAAAAAAGAAAATTAGGGCTTGGACTAGGGCACCAACTCATTAGTCCTCCAGATTCTGAAGAAATGAAATCTCCATGAAAGTAGGATCAAGTTGCAGACATTCTTCAGAGATCCGGACAAAAGCAGGTATATTAGACTAGGGTGCCTACTCATTAGTCCCCAACTTTTCTACACACCGAACTTCAAATTTTGGTATGTATTTGGTTGTCATTTGATATCTCTATGTGCGATCATTTTCTGTAATTTGTCTGTTTGTTTATAATTTTACGAAATTAGGGTTTTGAGCATAATTAGACTTAATTAAACAACAAATTCACACAATTCCAATCTTCCCCTATGTTCTAAATGACAAGAGATCTATAGTAGAGTTCTCTACTTGGTTGAATGTCCTTGAATGTTTAGTGGTGAAAGGAGGATCAAGATAAACCCTGAAACAAACCAAAAAACATATCTTTTCCCCCTTTTTTTACATTAAATAGAGGGAACCACCCTCTTCCTATGAATCCAAGGTCTTCCTATGATGGGAAGTGTACAACAAGAAATGTAGGACGAGCCCTAGTTCCTTATAGTCAGCAAGACTTGACAAACGAGCTGCCAATACATCACCATCAGCCGGACAAGCACCGTCAGAAAGACTTTCCTAATTCTCTTCGTGACCAAACTCACACTGATAGCTCAACCAGCTTTAACTTCGGTGAGACATCTCCTATCAGCCAAGTCTACCATCCTCCTACCAATGCACTAATGGCAGTTAAGTCCCTCTCATCTTAACCGTGATGGTTAACATGCCGATTAGTTGTGACCTTATCGGCAAGACCCTTCCCGTCGGTGAATCTATTAACTTATCTCCCAATGCGCTGATGGCATTTACCTTTCGTGAGACTTATTTGGTCGATGAACACTTGCAATCTTTGGCCAATGCGTGGATGAACCAACACCCTCGGCAAGACTTGTTTCATCAGTGGGACTTTCTCCTGAAGCTACCGATATGCTGATCACTCTGATGTCACCTTTGACCTTCTCTTGTCGGCATGACAATGACTATCAGCCACCTTAGGGTTTTCTACGCTGATACACTGATGCACAGTTTACCTTCTCTGAACCCTAGCACATGGAGATGCTAGGTCAACCTACTATGCAACTCGCACTGTCTGGATCCTCTACACCATCGACACAAAACAAAACAAGAAACAAAATGAATATTGGTACAACAAAGCCATTCCATTAATTTTGACAGAAATCGCACCAGTGGAATGCTTCATGACGACATACGGTAACAATGAAAAGCACAGAAAGAATGGAAATCTACAACTATACATATTTCAATTACAGAGAACAGAAATTGAATTGATGGAACAGAATATCTTTATTTCTCATTAGAACAACACTTAATCATGCACAAACAACTTCCCTTCGATCTGATTACAATCTAAAAAAAAATGTCCCCATTTGGTTCATTCCTCTAGGTTTATAAACTCGCCTTGAGGAAAACCAACCAATTCCAAGCGGCTGGGAGACCAATTGTCTTGAGAATAGCAATTTGACAAATATGACCTAAGTCACTTGGGAGTTACAAACAGAAATGAAAATGCATTGGTCAAATTGACCTTATTACAACACAAAATATGATTTTCTAGGTGCTCTTGCACCATACTCCCCAGGTGAAAGTTGTCTCAAGTCCTCTTAGAGACTAATTGTTGCAAATCACCACCCTGCTTTTTGATGTCTTCTTCTAGCATCCATGTGGTCTCTAAGTCTGGAAGTCCTTGCCATTTGACTAAGTGCTCAAAATAGGTTTGATGTCTTGTCTACTTGGCTATCCTACTATCCAAGATGCACTCCATCTTCGGTGGTTTCTTAGGTGGTAAATATTGCACCCACTCTGCACTGTCTTAAACAGAATCTGCTATATCTTCTCCTATATCAGGACTCTTATATAATGTCAGATCAGCAACATTGAATATAGGTGAAATAGCAATATCATAAGGGAGTTCAATTTTGTAAGCATTAGGACCATATTTCTCCAGAATCTAACAAGGTTCAATTTTGCCCATCATCAACTTGCTGTGTTTTCCTGTGGGCAGTCTGTGCTTGTTGAGATGAACCATGACCATATCTCCTATTTGGTACTGCACATCCCTTCTTCTTTGATCCACTCTAGCCTTGATCTTCTGACTGTTCTAGTGTAGAGTATCTCTGACTTGTTGATGGATCTCTTTCATAGCCTCTGCAAATGTATCAGCATGGCCACTCCTTTTGTCTAAACCCTGAACATATCACAATTCAAAATTCCTCTAGGATGACTACCATAAATAGCTTCAAAAGGACTTAGATTGGTACTTCTATTTGTAGAATCATTATAGGCATACTCTACTTGTGGGAGTACCACATCCCAACTACTGCCATGTTCTCTAGTCAAACATCTCAGCAGATTGTGTAATGACCTATTCACAACCTCAGTTTGGTCATCAGTCTGAGGATGATAGGCTGAATTAAAAGACAAATTTGTACCCAATCTTTTCCACAAGGTTCTCTAGAAATGTCCCACAAATTTGTTGTCTCTATCAGATACAATACTCAAAGGTAACCCATGAATCCTGACAATTTCTTTAAAGAACAAACCTACAATGTAACTAGCATCATTGGTGGTCTTACAAGGAATAAAGTGAGCCATCTTGCTGAACCTGTCTACCACAACAAACACACTGTCATAACCTATCCTTGTTTTGGGCAATCCCATCACAAAATCCATTCTCAAACTTTCCCAAGTTCTGTTTGGTATGAGCAAAGGTTGGTACAGTCCTGCATTGGTTGAGACCCCCTTTGCTCTCTAGCAAATCATACAACTCTCAACAAACCTTCTGATATCAGATTGCATCCTTGGCCAAAAGTAAAACCTTCTTACAAGATCTAAGGTCTTATTGAGCCCAAAATGTCCTCCTAAACCACCACAATGTTTCTCCTTCACTATATTATCCCTCATGGAACACTTAGGGATACATAGTTGACTTCCTTTAAACAAAAATCCATCCTGCAATGTATAATCTAAAAATTCACTATGGAAAGCATTGGAAAACTTACTGCATACCTTGTAAATCTCCTTGAAATCTTGGTCCTTTTCATACAATCCTTTGAGTGCCTCAACACCCATGCTTTGTAGCTACACTTCTTGGACTGTCAACACCCTTTTGCTTAAAGCATCAGCAACCTTATTGGTTATCCCCTTCTTATGTTTGATGATGAAGGTGTATGCTTGAAGAATTTCCACCCACTTCATGTGTCTATGACTAAGCTTTTCCTATCCATTCAAAAAATTGAGAGCATGATTGTCAGTGTATACAATAAATTCTTTAGGAAGCAAGTAGTGCCTCCATTTTTTCAGAGCTTGTACCATAGCATACAACTCTAAATCATAAGAGTACTTCCTCTTGGCTTCATTTAACTTTTCACTAAAGAAGGCTACTGGTCTGCCTCCTTAGCTCAACACTGCTCCTATGGCCAGCCCACTTGCATCACATTCAATTGTGAAAACCTTATTGAAATCAGGTAACATTAAAACAAGGAATTTAGCAACTTTCTGTTTCAGACTCTCAAAGCTCCTATTTGCTTCTCTCATCCACACAAACTTCACCTTGCAACCAATTTTATGGTTTCCAACATAGGTGCACAGATGTCACTATAGTTCTTAATGAATTTCCTATAGAATGTGGCCAAACCATGGAAACTCCTTACCTCTCCTGCTATCTTAGGCATGGGCCAATTTAGAATAGCCTCCACCTTTAAAGGATCCATCTTCAGATCACCTTTGGAAATGACAAAACCCAAGTAGATCAACTCTTGTTTCATGAAATCACATTTGTCCAAGTTTATCAACAGCTTCTGGTCTTTTAGCCACTTCAAGACTATCTCTATATGTTGCAAATGCTCTTCTTTACTTTTACTAAATATCAAAATATCATCTAGGTATAGTACCACAAACTTACCTATGAAATCCTGCAATACTTCATTCATTAGCCTCATGAAAGTGCTAGGGGTGTTTGAAAGACCAAAAGGCATCACAAGCCACTCATATAACCCTTCATTGGTTTTAAAAGTTGTCTTCCACTCATCCCCCTCTCTTATCCTTATCTGGTGATACCCACTCTTCAAGTCTATCTTGGAGAAATAAGTAGCACCTCCCAAACAATCCATTAGATCTTTGATTCTAGGAATAGGAAACCTATACCTAATGGTTATCCTATTTATTGCCCTAGAATTAGTACACAGTCTCCATTTCCCATCCTTCTTTGGGGCTAAGATAGTAGGTACTGCACATGGGCTAAGGCTCTTCTGTATCAATCCTTTGTTTAGGAGTTCTTGAATCTGGTTCACTATCTCTTCATTTTGTTGTGGGGTCATTTTATATGCTGCCTTATTAGGAAGTACTGCTCCTGGTATGAGGTCTATCTGATGGCTAATGTCTCTGACAGGTGGTAGGGAATCAGGTATATCTTTTGCAATCACTCCTTTGTAACTCTCAAGAAAATCTTTGACCTCCTTAGGCCCTACTTCACTCATACTTTTCTTCTTTTCTCCCTTTGGCTTCACAATCAAAGAAAAACCTACTCCATCACCTTCCTTTAATGTGTCCATGAATTCTTTCTCTCCTACCATCATTACACTAGACCCTACATGATGTGGATCCTCTTCTACCAATGATTGTATCCTATAAGTCACACCATCCTTTTGGAATGAGTAAGCATTCTTTTCTTCATCATGATGAGCCTTTATGTCAAACTTCCATGGTCTGCCCAACAGAAGATGGTAAGCATCCATTGGAAGGATGTCACATAAGATTTTATCTCTATACCCCCCAATACTGAATTCTACCCATTTCTATTCATTGATGAGTATGTGCTACCCCTTATTCAACCAACTGACTTTATATGGACCGCTATGGGGTATCTTTTCTAGATTCAACTTATTCACTGCTTCCAAAGATATAACATTATAAGTAGAACCAGAGTTAATAATAACTTTATAAACCTTACCTTGGATCTTGCAATTGATTCTAAAGAAAGCCCTTCTTTGAGATGGTTCAGTCTGCACTAGTTCCTTAAGCAGTATCCTCTTTATCATCAGATTTTCTCCCATTTCTAATGCTATATTCACTTCAGGAGATGTCACACTCCTTGCATCTTCTTGAATCAAAGTGGTTCTCTTCTCACCACCATGAGAAGTTGAGGCCTTCTCTGGACACTTGTATGTCAAGTGCCCTATCTGATTACAGTTATAACATCTCATATTGGAGAATTTGGATCCTCTACCTGATCCACTTGTCCCACCTCTTCCATTAGGCCTTCTTCCTCGGTAGCCTTCTCTACTACTGGAGTCTCCAACTTGCTCTTCTTGGCTAGACTCACCACTAGGCCTCTGGTTAGGACTTCTTCCTCCAAAACTGCCTCTGCCTCTAAAATTCCTTCCACCTCTACCTCTATTATTCTGCTGACTCTCTCTTTATCTTCTCTTCAGCCCTTAAGGCCATTTGGAAACACTTGTTCACTATTTCTGGTGCTAAGATGCTAATCTCATCTTGGATGTTCATCCTTAGGCCATTCAAATACCTGGCCACTTTCTCTGACTCTTCTTCTTGTCTCTTTGATCTAAGACTGAGTTTATGAAACTCTTGTGTGTATGTATTCACATCAAGGTCTCTCTATCTGAGGTTCTACAATTTCTTATACATCTGCACGTTATAGTCCAAAGGTAAGAATTGTGCCTTGATTTTGGTCTTCATCCTTTCCCAGGAGGTTATCATATTCTTCCCCTCCTTGACTCTCTCTCCTTGCTCATAATTCCACCATGCAAGAGCAGATCCCTTCAATCTTGCCTTTTCCAACTTAACCCTCTTATCATCAGAGACTTCTTTGTATTTGAAATGATTGTTCAATGCCTCAATCCAGTCAATCACCTCTTTAGCTTCCATACTTCCACTATACATAGGCAACCCATCTATGGTGTCCCTATTGACTGACTTCAATGCATTTACAAATGCCCTCTGGTTTGTTGGCATCTCCTCTGTCTTCTTATTGGTTTCTTCAATTTCTATATCGCCTTCATCGTTGTCACTTTCATCATCCCTATCTTTGGTTTTGGACTACTTGAACTCTCCCAACTTGGATTCAAGTATCTCCTCGATCATCGCCTTGATGGCGTCCTGTGACATACTTTTGGGATGCATCCTCTCTGCGTCTGTCTTGCTTTCTCTGTCTGACATACACTATTCACAGATAGCACCCAAACACCAACACTCCTGCAAATCCTCAATTCGACTTGCCGCCCAAATCTTTTTGGGATCTCATACCAATATGATGGGGAACGCACAACAGGAAATGTAGGATGGGCCCTAGTTCCTTATACTCAGAAAGACTTGACAAACAAGCCACCGATACATCACCATTGGCTGGACAACCACCGTCAGAGAGACTTTCCTAAGTCTCTCTGTGACCAAACTCACACCGATAGCTCAACCAACTTTAACTTCGGTGAGACATCTCCTATCGGCCAAGTCTACCATCCTCCTACCGATGCACCGATGGTGGTTAAGTCCCTCTCATCTTAGCCGCGATGGTTAACATGCCAGTTAGTTGTGACTTTATTAGCAAGACCCTTCCCGTCGATGAATCTATTAACTTATCTCCCGATGTGCTAATGGCATTTACCTTCAATGAGACTTATTCGGTCAGCAAACACTTGCAATCTTTGGGCGATGCGCTGATGAACCAACACCCTAGGTGAGACTTGTTCCGTCGATGGGAATTTCTCCCGAAGCTACCAATATGCCGATCACTCTGATGTCACCTTTGACCTTCTCTTTTTGGCATGATAATGACTATCAGCCACCTTAGGGTTTGCTACACCAATACACTGATGCACAATTTACCTTCTCTGAACCCTAACACATGTAATGCTAGGTCAACCTACTTTGCAACTCGCACTGTCTAGATCCTCTGCACCATTGACACAAAAAAAAAAGAAACAAAATGAATACTAGTACAACGAAGCCATTCCACTGATTTTGATAGAAATTGTACCAGTGGAATGCTTCACGATGACATACGGCAACAATGAAAAGAATAGAAAGAATGGAAATCTACAGCTATACAAATTTCAATTACAGAGAATGGAAATCAAATTGACAGAACAAAATATCTTTATTTCTCCTTAGAACAACACTTAATCATGCTCAAAAAACATCCCTTCGATCTGATTACAATCTAAAAAAAATGTCCCCATTTGGTTCATTCCTTTGGGTTTATAAACTCACCCTGAGGAAAACCAACCTATTCCAAGCGGCTGGGAGACCAACCGTCTTGAGAATAACAATTTGACAAATATGACCTAAGTCACTTGGGACTTACAAATAGAAATGAAAATGCATTGGTCAAATAGACCTTATTATAACACAAAACATGATTTTCTAGGTGCTCCTGCACCATCCTAGGATCATGTTGTAGGTGGTTTCTTAATTGATAACATAAAATTTAGTTGGGAGAGTTTTGGGACCTAATGTGATTTGAAGATTGATGTTTCCCATTGTTTGGATGTTTGGGTTATCATGAATTCTAAAGGATGGAACTTTTTCATGTGATGTAAGTTTCTTCATGACCCATTCGAAGAGAGAAAGAGACGACATTAATTATAGACCCATCATTAATCATGACACATTTGATGGAATAGTCTTGAGATTGGATTATTATGTAAAGGGGGAGATCACCTTGTTTAGTTATGTCAATGTCCATAGCTAATTTTTTAAAATTAAATGTGGAAGAAGAATTATTCTTGTTTGGAGTGTTTTGAACTAGATGACCTAAATCTAAGGCATTGAGGAGAGTGTTCTTATGAGTAGGAGAAGTTTTGATAAGTTTTAGCATGTGAGAAAATGTTGAGTTGCTAGGAGTGTCATCTAGTTTTTATGGTCCTTGGGTATCACAAATATATTGTTTTTGTCCAATTCCATGAGGCCTAACATATTTTGATGAAATTTATCTTGATGAATTTTGGGACTATTTCCTTTGTCTTGTTGGAATGTGTCCATGAATGTTTATTGACCTTCTTAGAGATTTCATATGATTTCATTATACTTTCTTCAATTTGAATTATCATGCGCCCTTTTCTTGTGAAATGAGCAGTAACCCATAGGAGTGTAGTGGTTTATCTTGTTTGGAAGTGGTTTATACTATTCATATGTATGGTGTGATCAAATTTATCTTGAGGGTGGAGGAATGTATGGTTTTGTTCCTCTGGGAGGTTTGATATGAAGCGATGGTACTCCTAACATGACTCAATATCATGCCACCTTCTATTATGAAATGAGCAGTATTTATCATAATTTTGAGTATTGCAATAATTTTCATATGATTGTTCATTGATTCTTAGGGGATAGTTGTTAACATTTTGGTTCCCCAAATTTATATTATCATCATGATTATATTTTAATCATTGTTGTTATTGGATGGTGAGATGTTTGTTGTATTGTTACTTCTATCATGGTTTACCAACCTTCCATTGGTATCATACTCCTTTCTTTAACTATTGATAGAAGGTTAGTCAATTCTAAGGGCACTGTTAGGCACCTCTTCATACAATTTATAAGGGAGTTTTTGGACCCATTCGTGTATGTCATTATTAAGAGCATGTACGAAGATCTATCACAAAGTTCCCTATGATCCAGGTTTGGTGTGCTAGTTGAAGAATAGAGAACTTTCCTCCATCATGTGATAAAATGTGTAATTGACTCATTGGTTTCTTATCTAATTGTTAAAAATTCTCTTATTCTTATTTTGACTATTTTTTTAATGTCAAAGGTAGCCACAAATTAATTGATGGGTTTCTTAAAAGAGTAGATCAATGCTTCTAGAAGTCAATAGTACCAATCCAAAGTGATACCCTCCAAAGCCTTTGGGAAAATCTTGGCTACCATCCCATCCCAAGGAAGGAGTTCTCACACTATTGTGACATAGGATTTGATATGAGAGTTGGGTTCACCCTCTCCATTGAATTTTGGAAGTTCAAGGAGAGGATGTGGTAGTTTGACATTACAAATGTTGTAGTCAAAGAGGCTCTTTTAAATACTCAAGGTATGTTCCTAAGAGGGGGTTATGTGTATAGGGTCTTGTTACTCCAAAAATTAGCCCTACAGATGGATCTTGTTGCACTTGTTGAAAACGTATGCTAGATTGTTGACATCTCGAGAGAATTGGATAACCATATGGGATCATGTCTTTGTTTTTAAAATTGGGTGGGCTTTTTTGAGTTTGTTTCTGTATCATAAGAATCCCACCTATTTGATTAAAACTTGATGAGGGAAAAAGAGGTATGAATGTTTTGTTACTTTTGTTGTGGAATTTTATATGAGAGGGGTATTAGGTTTTCCTCTAGTTTGATTTTATTTTCTTAGTAAATGGATTTTCATGTACCCTAGTTCTTTCCTTAATTTTGTTTTGGGAAGGTTTTCCAACACCTCCAAACCCAAGCATCTTACTTTGTTGGAGTAGAGTGGCTATAAGGTTTGTGGGTGTGGCTTCATTTGTTATTTTATTTTTTCCATCTTTTTGTAAATTGTTTTGGATTGGGATTTGAGTGGCCCCGTTTGTTTTCTTTTATGATACTTGATGTTCCATAGGTTTTTTAGTTTGATGTTCTATGTGGAGGACTTCTTGTTGGCAAGAGACACTATATAGATTCATGATTGTTGTCATTGATGGAAACAAAGTTCATCCCATACATCCGCAGGACATGGTGTGTCTCTACCAAAAGTCAGAATGAAGATTGTTGTGGTCCGGTAAACAAGAACAGAGCATGTGGCAAGGTCCGACAGACAGGTCCGGATCTCTCAGAGGAAGTATCTTGGTGAAGTGTGAATTTGGGGAAGTCAAGAGGACTACCTTGAGTGATAGATTCCAAGGTTTTAGCCTCCGGTGATAGATGAGATAAAAGATATGAATACTTGAGTACCGGGTTCCTGAGTGATAGTGTGAACAAATTAAGAACTGACTGACAGAACATCAGACTATTTTCTGAATGTGTTACTGATGATGGAAAAGGTTCTTAAGGCTAGGTTATGTTTGGCTAACATGATTGATGACTTTTACAAGTATATTCTTGATCCGCATTACTTGGTGTGCAAGGATTCAACCGACATGTCAGAGTTTGTGAAAAGAATTAACTATTCCGGGTGCCAACTTGAAAGGTGATGAAATCACTTGTGCGGATATATATACATGATGGATTTAGTTATGAGGTGTGTTGTTGAAACAAGAAAAGTGTGAATAAAAGCAGAAGTGCAGAGTAGAAGTAGTAAGGAAGGTCCAGTATGTGAAAGAAAAGCAGCAAAAGAAAAGAGGAAAGATGAAGTGTAGCAGATCAATGTACTGAGCTTAACCGGAATTAAACTCCAGCATTTGTAGATGCTTCCAATCAGTTCAAGTATTTTATTACATTCTTTTTGTAGATAGTGAGTCTCTTGTAGGCAGTGTGCTCGGGCAGTGAGCCCTAATTGGCAAGTGCCATTTTGTTTTTCTATTCTTCTAACAGAGAATACAATCTTGGGTTAATCACCCCATGGTTTTCTCCCTTAACAGGGTTTCCACGTCAAAAATATTGTGTCATGTGTATTTCCATTTCATGGTTGTGTTTGCTTGTTTGAATTAATGTTGCATTAATTAATAAGAAAGTTTAGAAATAAGAATTAATTAGGACAACTGATTTACCCCCCCTCTCAATTATCAACACTTCTTGTGCCTCCAAAGCTTTCTAAAAGTTCTTCTCTAGATATCTCACCTCGTTGTCCATATGGGTGGCTATTTTCCTATAGCTTGGTATGGATGGTTTGATTGCATGATATCATCTAATTCCCAAAATGAATTTTTGTATGTTATGAAACCATGTGGCTCGTATTGGTCATGCTCTGAATCTGAATCTTTAAATTCAAATGGATTTTAAATTGGAGCCATTGGATATGAGAGTGTGATGGATTCACTAGAGGGGAAGTGCCCCTAAACTCTATGTGATTAAGGTATAATGGAAGAGATGTGTGGAGATGTGAGAAATCCCACACCAAAGGACTTGTTAAAGCAATTAGAGTGCAAAAAGACTCTATCAAAAGTTTTTTCATTCACGTCAATTTCACCAAAATATATGATAACCAAAATGTGACTCAAACACAACATGGGTTAGTCAAACTCTAGGTAACACATGCATTGCACCCTTGCTAAAAGAGTTATCCAAATCACTACTTCCTTTCTAGGGAAAGCCAACTAGGTAGGGGTGATTGGGATGATTACTCTCTTTGTGTGGAAGAAGAGCTTCATGGGTGTTGTTGGTTTTTTCCCTGACTGGATACTTTCTCCTAGATTTCCCTACAAGGTAGCCATCAATGATCAACAGGATCTCCGGGCCAAGGGCCAACAGTATAGGAGATAGACTCTATTTTTATCTCCTCTTCTTCTTCAGGCTCTGCAAAACCTAGGGGGTATTCCCTACTCAACACCCATGAAATATAACTATGCAAAGACTGGGATGCTGACACAAAGTAGATAAGTCCTCCTGTAAGTAGACCAAAACTGTAAGATAAGAGCAAAGGGGCTAGCTTTGGGCCTATGTTCAGTTGTAGATAGAGGACCTTGGATCCTAAAACTAATTCTACAGTCCTAATGGTTGTGGTTGAAGTTTGATTTTGATTTATGTTTGGATGCAAAGCTGGACCTAGTGTATAACCTCAACATAGAGCTAGATGGGTGCCTATCTAGGGCTTAGAGTCAGTAGACATACACCTGTGAATGATCAGCATGAACAACTAAAACTAGATTTCAAGGGGATTTGTGTGATATCTGCCTTACAGATATCTCCCAATACAGAGTGTTGAGTTATCTATACTTATGGCATCCCTATTGTAGTATATTCTTCCCAATACTCAATCTGAAAACACTTTAATCTACCCCTTAAGCAGACGTTGAAAGATCAAGCATTCAATACAGGAATTCTATATTCTAGAATACCAGACACCCCTTAGATATCTAGAATCAGAAGAAGGATACATGCAACACTGGAGATAGAATTAATAAAACACATGCAAATACAACATTATTCATATCAAATCAATCATGAAATTAGTAGATTCATGCATGAGACATACAACAAGAGATACATAAACTCACAAGATTTTCTATACAGAGCAACCAAAACTAGTTGTGTCCTATTACAGAGCCAAAATGTCTAGTTTTTCAACAACCCCAGAATGAGAAACATAACCTGCTAAATACTACAGGGAACTGTACCCAGCAATTAATTACATGGCCCATTTCAAAATTCACCAGATACAGTACATGAGAAAGAAAGGTGCTCATCAAAAAATGAATGCAACTGGTAGGGGATGGGATAGGGGAGGCCTCGAGCCTTGCACTGTCACCTGGTTTCAAACGGGTAGTTTGACCATTCATGCCATAACCTACACTTCTGCAATAATCACCATTAAAGGTTTCAACCACCCGCGGCAATGGAAAAAGTAGCAATAGCACGTCTTTGAAAACTTCCCGCCAAAAAGTATTATGCTCATATTTCAAAAATGCAGGAAGCATTAGTCCCACATGCATTCCGTAGAGACCTCTTTGTTACTTTATAAGCATGGCTGCATGTACACTAAGTGTCGAGCATTTTGCCCTTCTCAACCCACGAATCCTCTGCCAATAGCCCATCTCCCAGACCCCTCACCATCGGAGCAACCAAAAATCCTCTCGCTGACCTCCCGTGTCACACCGATGAAGCCCCCGTACTCCCTTGTCAGCCAAACACCTACCATCGATGAACCTCTCACCAGCTGGGCCGATACACAATGTCACCCTGATGACCACCACAAATCACACTCTGTCAGCGAGACCACCTACATTGGCGAACACCTTGCCCACTTCTCTGATACGCAGTGTTATGCCGATAGCACATACAAGCTACCTTCATCGGCAAGACCACCTTCCATCGGTGAACCACCAAACACCTCTACCGATACACCAAGCTATGCCAATGGCAACTCCATCAACTAGATCGAACACATCGGAGGATGCAAAATCTCCTACGCCGATAACAAAAATCACGCCGATGAACACACACAAAAGCTTCCAAACACATTGGAGCACTCTAGAAATCCTTCACCGATACGCCAAGTTACTTTGATGAAAGCCCTAAGTCACACTTGGTCAGTGTGACCTGCCTTGTCAAAAAGACATCAACCCCGGCTGCCGATATACCATATCACACCAATGCCTATCCTCATCAGCCAAACACAAAGCATCGGTAATCCTCAAAACTCCTCTGCTGATAGACAGAGTCTTGGCAATGAAATATATATACCATTGTGAAGAACATGCTCGCCGAGACAAAAATGAACTCACACCGATGGACCCAGAAGAAACTTAGGAATTTTTTTGGATTTTTTGTGAAGGTGCCTACATGAAAATTACTCGAAAAATGACAGTCAATTCAAGCACCAACAGTGGCTTTGTCTGGGGATGCATGCCTCTCGCAGGCATGGCAAGAACCTCAAACCTCTGGGATGCATACCAGTCCCCTATCCATTGGGTACAGAGTCATAAAGCTACAAATCTGCATCACCAAACACACTTGATGGCCTAAGGCCACCAAGAAAAGGAAAACCTATATTTCCCTTTGTCAAATATCTTGTTTTCATCTGCATACACTGGATCAAACCTAGAGATACTGCCATGATCTGCCCACAAACAAACCTTGTCACTTGCATAAACAATTATCTCATTTAGCTGGCTCCTCTCAACCTTATGCAAGCAACCTTCAGCATTAGGTAGCATGTGAATGCAATATTTATCAAGCAATGCATATTCAAATGGCACTGAACATAGGTTATCATCACTATGCATTGCAAAGTGATCCTCTAGCTGTACTGAAAATAGGAAACACTCAGAGTCCACCACACAGCTGGGAAGATCAGGGTTCATTTCATCAGCTGGCCTATCAAAAGAAAAGCTTTCAAATTCATAATTGTGCACATCATGCACACAACCAATAGCAGCACCAAACTGGAAAAGACTAGGCTCTGGCACCACTTTACAATCAGGCACATTTTTACAGTCACTTACTTGATGTATGTTGGTTCCTCTTTCATTAGTATGAGAAACAGAATCCAAGTCAAAAATAGTGCTCAAACCTTCACTATACTCAAATAGATCCTCATCACCATATGTGTCAAAAATGGGTGATCCAGGTACATTAGCTTGATCATAATATGCCATTTGTTCATGGGCAGTAGAGCATACATTTTCATCACCAATGGGTTCCCTTTGTGGAGGAGTATCAGCCTGTGTGTCATAAGCAAAACAGTCATCAAATGAAAAACAATCATGCTCTGCACTAGCACTTGTTTCAATCTCTGACTACTCTTCATGATCTCTATGTGTTTGAAAAGAAGGCAATGTTTCCCACATGGAACTATTTCTCTGTTTGCTTATATCTTCTCTGTCTTGAGTACAATACTCACAATTATCTCCACAAATCCATTCCAAAAGTTGCCCATTGTTGTCCACAACCTCATTATTGTTTTCATGGCCAAATGTCTGATCATTGCAATGGGAGTCCTGATTAGTCCTTTCACTGGCATCTTCAGTATTCATCTTTTCATCTTCACATGATGCTTGAATCATTTGGTCATTTGCAGCTTCACAACTATTTCTCACACCAAGGCCCGTGGATAGGGAATTTTGTATATGCTCATTTTTTATTTTTTCTATATTTTCTATGAACTTGTATGCCATCTGCATACTTGTCACCTTGAATTCCCTCAGTATTGCACTAGAGCCCTCCTCAAAAGCCTCAAAATACATGCCAACATAGGCTGAAATATCAGGTCTGAAGACTTCTAGGATCTGTGAAAGGGCTACTGCAAATCTATGACTGAAAACAACACACGGCTCTTCATCTTGTTTTCTGATTTTCATTAATTCTGCAACAAGATCAACAGGTTCTCTTGCAAATTCTTTTTTGAAATAGTCAGCAAGCTCATCCCAACAGGCAAAGGATCTCTTTGGAAAGCTCAAATACCAGTCCTTTGCTTTTGCATCAAAGGACCTAACAAAAAAACCTCATCCACATATCCTCATCTCTGAATGAATGTTTTCCCATGAACTCATGAAAATTTTGGATATGTGCATTCCCATCACATACACTGTGACCACTAAATCTAGGCATCTAACAGTATATCCTAGCAGGCATATTTTCTACTCTATAATCAACCCATGACAAATCGAGTTGGTCATACAAAGGATCAAAAGGGTTGACAAGAGGCTTAGCTTTCTAACTGGCAGACACAATAGGGTTATCACTATTTAACTGAGCCTACCTAGCCTCTAAGAGTATCAACCTATTTCTTATCTCTTCTATTCTGTTTGTCAACATATCATCCCCCTTTTGACTGAGTAGGGGTGAATACTTGTTTGGATTCATAAAATTCCTATCTTAGACATCCTTTGTCTACCTAAGACCTATAACCTCCCCTGGCATCTAACCTATGCAGCAAAACAACGAATATAAGGGGAAGAAACTAAGTACCTTTTCTCATCCAGATGCAGAAATATGAACATACTTTATCACGTAACATACATCTATCTTTCATGTGCACTTGAATCTTTCTTGTAGAATCACCACCTCTCCGGAGAGGACAAAATTTTCAATAGCTGAAAGCTACTTTTCCAGGTTCATTCCACCAGCAGAGCCAGGCAAAACTTCACCAAAGGCTGTAAGATATCACTTTTCTTGTTCATTCCCCAACGGAGTCACCAATTTCTATTGGTTTTTTCCCTGACTGGATACTTTCTCCCAGATTTCCCTACAAGGTAGCCATCAATGATCAACAAGATCTCTGAGCCAAGGGCCAACAGTATAGGAGATAGACTCTATTTTTATCTCCTCTTCTTCTTCAGGCTCTGCAAAACCTAGGGAGGTATTCCTTACTCAACACCCATGAAATAGAACTATGCAAAGACTGGGATGCTAACACAAAGTAGATAAGTCCTCCTGTAAGTAGACCAAAATTGTAAGATAAGAGCAAAGGGGCTAGCTTTGGGCCTATGTTCAGTTGTAGACAGAGGACCTTGGATCCTAAAACTAATTCTACAGTCCTAATGGTTGTGGTTGAAGTTTGATTTTGATTTATGTTTGGATGCAAAGCTGGACCTAGTGTATAACCTCAACACAGAGCTAGATTGGTGCCTATCCAGGGCTTGGAGTCAGTAGACATACACCTGTGAATGATCAGCATGAACAACTAAAACTGGATTTCAAGGGGATTTGTGTGATATCTGCCTTACAGATATCTCCCAATACAGAGTGTTGAGTTATCTATACTTATGGCATCCCTATTGCAATATATTCTTCCCAATACTCAATCTGAAAACACTTTAATCTACCCCTTGAGCAGATGTTGAAAGATCAAGCATTCAATATAGGAATTCTATATTCTAGAATACCAAACACCCCTTAGATATCTAGACTCAGAAGAAGGATACATGCAACACTGGAGACAGAATTAACAAAACACATGCAAATACAACATTATTCATATAAAATCAATCATGAAATCAGTAGATTCATGCATGAGACATACAACAAGAGATACATAAACTCACAAGATTTTCTGTACAGATCAACCAAAACCAGTTGTATCCTATTACAGAGCCAAAATGTCTAGTTTTTCAACAACCCCAGAATGAGAAAGTTAACCTGCTAAATACTACAGGGAACTGTACCCAGCAATTAATTACATGGCCCATTTCAAAATTTGCCAGATACAGTACATGAGAAAGAAAGGCGCTCATCAAAAAATGAATGCAACTAGCAGGGGAGGGGACAGGGGAGGCCTCAAGCCTTGCACTGTCACCTAGTTTCAACGGGCAGTTTGACCATTCATGCCATCGCCTACACTTCTGCAACAATCACCATTAAAGGCTTCAACCACCCGCGGCGATGGAAAAAGTAGCAACAGCACGTCTTTGAAAACTTCCCACCAAAAAGTATTATGCTCATATTTCAAAAATGCAGGAAGCATTAGTCCCACATGTACCCCGCGGAGACCTCTTTGTTACTTTATATGCATGGCTGCATGTACACTAAGTGTTGAGCGTTTTGCCCTGCTTGACCCATGAATTCTCTGCCAATAGCCCGTCGCCCAGACCCCTCACCATCAGAGCAATCAAAAATCCTCTCGCTGACCTCCTGTGTCACAACGACGAAGCCTCCGCACTCCCTTGTCGGCCAAACACCTACCATCGGTGAACCTCTCGCCAGCTGGGCCAATACACAATGTCACCCCGACGACCACCACAAATCACACTCTGTCGGTGAGACCACCTACATCAGCGAACACCTTGCCCACTTCTCTGATACGTAGTGTTACGCCGACAGCACATACAAGCTACCTTCATCGACAAGACCACCTTCCATCGGCGAACCACCAAACACTCCTGCTGATACACCAAGCTACGCCGATGGCAACTCCATCGGCTAGATCGAACACATTGGAGGATGCAAAATCTCCTACGCCGATAACAAAAATCATGCCGATGAACACACACAAAAGCTTCCAAACACATCAGAGCACTCTAGAAATCCTTCACCGATATGCCAAGTTACTCCGATGAAAGCCCTAAGTCACACTCTGTCGGTGTGACCTGCCTTGTCAAAAAGACATCAACCCCGGCCACCGATATACCATATCACACCAATGCCTATCCTCATCAATCAAACACAAAGCATCGGCAATCCTCAAAACTCCTCTACTGATAGACAGAGCCTTGGTGATGAAATGTATATACCATTGTGAAGAACATGGTCGCCAAGACAAAAATGAACTCACACCAATGGACCCAGAAGAAACTTAGGACTTTTTTGGATTTTTTGGGAAGGTGCCTGCATGAAAATTTCTTAAAAACTGACAGTCAATTCAGGCACCAACAGGTGTGAGTGGAGTTGTTTGTGTTGTATGAATATTGAATTGTTGAATTTGTGTACCTTGTGATGATAATGAGGGCTTCCTTGATGTTTTCCTATGTTTGACTATTTGAAAACTGGCAAGGGTTATTGTACCTTGGCATTTAATCATATTTTATGTGTCAAATCTAGGGCTGTGTCCTCAGCTATTTGCAATAAGAAACCTAATAATCAACAGTCCTTAACTAATCTACTAAATTGAATTTCCCTAATTAATCAAACTAATGCTTCTAATTATTTTCTTGAAAGGAAAACCTGATCTAAGGACTGAAAGAGTAAATTGTTGAAAGGATCTATCTAATTCACACAAAAGATGAAGCATGCATTAAATGGAAAACAAGATTGCTTTAACAATAATTAATCTATCTTATGAAAATAGGAAAACTATACTCAATGAAAAACTACAATAAGACAATAAAGTAGAGATACTAGCCTCCTATCTATTGGTGGGAGTGGGCCCTTGCTCCACACCTTTAGAACTAAAGGCTAAACAAGAAACTTAGAATAAAAGTATAATAGCACTACTTTCCTTAATCTAGTCTATCTAATGTATATTGCGTTCAAATGTATATATTTATGCTCTGAAATGAAATTACATGAATGACTGCTACAAAATCCTAATTAATTATTTTGTTGTTCACATCCAAATATATATTAGTCTAAGAGACAAAATATTACTGGAGTTAACTACTTTTCCTAATAGTTCAACTTGAGATATAAATAATCTCTTATTCTTAAAACTACAACATGCAACTGTCTATCTAGAGTATAATCATGCAAAGTATTAAAAAGGACTTTAGTGATACTAAAGGTACTACTAAATCTAGAGTTTAACTTATAACAATAATAGGTTGCAAGGCCCTAATAAAAAGGAACTTGATTTCCTAAAATAGCGAACTATAAGAAATCCTCTAATCTCATGCAAAAACAAATGAAAGTGTATCATGTCCCCATGGACAACTGGAGTCATCTACTAGGACACTCAAGCCTAAATAAGAAGACTTTGTAGCTCTACAGACACCCCAGAGATCCGGGTAATCAACGGCACCAGAGACTCTATATAGCTCTGGAGACTCTGTGTTATTGCCAGCAACTCTAGAGACGCTTCCAAAACTTCCTAAGACATAGCTCTAGAGATCACCATCTTCTTTACTTTGCTACACCACTCCAGAGGTCCTCCAACAAGCTAGAAAATGTGGGAGTATCATGTGGTGTCTTTCATGCCTAGCTCTGGAGATAATTAGAATTACCTCTAGAGTTCCTCAAAACTACCTTTCATCTATGCAATGGATACCTGTGAAACCAAAAAAGAGATAATTCTGCACAATTTTGTAAGTTTCACTGCAACATAAGTCTTTTCATCATAACAATAATCTTTAGCATTTCATCTCTTATTCGCATAATTAAAACAAGACTTCACAATTCCTATAGTGCAATTACTAGGACAGGTAGCGTGAAAAGATGGGAAAAAGGAAGTAAAAAGGTATGTTTGGATGAGTGCTACCTGACACTCATCAAAAATGTTGTTCAATTTCTATGCCTCGTGATAAAATTGAGGGCTTCTTCAATGTTTGAATGTTTAATATGTTGTATTCCTCTTGACAAAATTGAGGTCTTGAATGCTTGAAACATTTGAAAGTTTAAAATGAATGTCTAATGCAATTTATCCTAAATGAATGCAATCTTTTCTTTTCCCAATTTTATGATGATCTAATTACTGTGAAAGGGAGATATGCATGCAAACTATATGATTTTCTAGATAATGTAATGTAACTATTTGTTTGTGTTTTTGATGTTGATATCATAGTGATTGAATAATGCAATAAAACAAATTAATCTAAGAGTACAAAAGTAAATGAAGAAGAATTATTTTCTCATACTAAAGCAACTTTTCAATGAGATGCAAATCTACTTCTAAATAAATGTAGAGTGATTTATGAATGCAAAAAGAAAGAAGTAATATTTTCTTTACACTAAAACTTTCTTTTTGAAGATTTTAAGGACATGCAAACTTACTTTCCTACATACAAATTGATCTATGGAAGAAATGCAACTAATCTAAGAATGTAAAGGGGAAAGAAGAAATAATATTTTCTCTCAAGCTAAGAACTTTTCTTTTTAAAGATGCAATTTTATTTCACTACATGAAAAATATCTTCTAATTACTAATGAAACACAAAATGAAGCTGTAATAATGGGTTCCAATGCCTAGCTTATGTCCTCAAAGGTCCTTGTGGAAACCATCTCCTCCTCTGTAATGGTAGGTTCTTCCTTTCGGTGATAGGGATAAAAATAGGGACATAAGGGAAATGAAAAAGTAGCTTAGAAATTGAGAATAAAAAAGGTGCAATCCTTGTGCGAGCATAAAATCTAGAGGGGATGCTATGTATAATATTGGATAAGGAAAGAATACCTTAAAACAACCTCTTATGAAAAATCTTAGAATCTTTGCAAAATTAAATCTAAAACTAAACTAAGAGGCTCAAAGGCTTGTAAAGAAGCTTTCAAGAAGATTGAAGAAAAAGAAGCTAAGAAGATTGTGAAGAAGCTTGTGTGTTCTTGAAATGAGAAGTGATGATAAATAATGAAGAGGAGAGTTGTATTTATAGGTAAAAATGGGATGGGATGGTAGAAGAGATAATATTAAAATAAATCACAACTCAAGAAGAAAAAGGAAACAAACCCCTAAATAATCGAAGAGATAAGAAGAAAACTAGTAGAAGACTTCAGAAAACTAAAAGAAAACTAAAGTGGACTCAAAAAATTAGAAATACTTTAAAAGGGATAAGATTTGGTCATGAGTTCACAATAGGAAGAAAGAGGGAAAAATCAAGAGTTGGAACGAAAAAATGGGAGTTAAAACGGGTTAAAAACAAAGGAGAAAAGCCAAAAATATGAGTTATTTCCCACATGCAAAAAGATATAGGGTTACCCCATTTTCCAATCAGGGTTTCCTAGGTGACCACACTAGGGGTGATCCTCAGAGTGATCTAGAGACACTAGGGGTGAACCTAAATAAGAAAAATGAAGGGATGACTAGGTAAAACACAAAGCAAGGTAAGTCAATTTGTGGGTTGAAAAAAGCTGGTCAAAGAGGGTAAAAACACAAGGGACATGTCACCAAGAGTGAAACTACTAAGAAGATTATAATTCACACCTACATTCTTGTGATTAGGACCTCTTTATCATCATCAAACTTCCATTTAGGCTTGATTGGATTTTAGTACTTACAAGTCCTAACCATATTCACACACTAGTTTGTTAGGGATAATTTATATATCCTCAATGATTTGGCTTGCATTAATCTATCAAACCTCCAAATATACTTTCTATAACCTAATAGTTCACTCATAACATACAATTCTAGGCATAAAATTAGGGATACATGCCTAAATCCATGATGATTCTTCTTTGTTTTGTTTAGGTTATCTAAGAGTTGCTCCCTTAGGGATTCACATAAGTCATATTCTTTGCCTTTTTTAACCATCTCATATGTTTCATAGACACACATAACAACAATAGAATCATAAATATTTATATGATATACTTTTTAGGCAATTCTCTTCATTGCATTCTTGATTATAAGGTTTCAAATCTTGCTCACTACTAAGCGTCTTGCATCCTAAGCTACCTGAGTTAAGAATTTACATATTCACTCTCCATTTTCTTAGGTAGGTCTCCCTTGTCCTAAAGACCCATGACCACTTTAATTATATCTTTTTATATGTGGAATGGTTGATCAAGATATATGAATTCCATGTAAATCTAGCTTAGTACTATTCTTATCCACTTGTGTTCATCCTTAAAGCTTGGAAAATTTCCTAGATATTTATCTTTAATCTTCCAATGTTCTCATATGCAACCAAGTATTCTCTAGTTATAGGGTCCTTTATGGCTTGGCTTTCCTTTGCAAACCATAAATGGTCCATCTCTATCAGTATTACATGTATGTATTTATTTACATCTTTGGCATATACCACTCCTCTAGGGATATTTGAGAATGATCCCTTAGGGTTGTTTTCTATTTCTTTTCATGGAATGGGTGATTGTTATGGAGTAAAAAGTGGACACATGCCTTTTTACCTCATTGTTTAGTTCTTAGGTCCCCATAATTACATTATGCATTATAATTGATCATCCTAAAGAGATTTCCCAGCACCAATGTGAATTTGGGGCCTTGGGCCCTTCCTTAACCTCATCCCAAACTAAAAAGGGGATCCTAGACTTGGGCACCAATTGCCCAAGTCCTCCCTGATTGGTCGAGGCCAATTAATGCTATGGTAGCATAAGACCTTTAAAAAGGTTCCTCTTTGTCAATTCTTGTGATTTAATTTCATGAATGTTAGCAGGAAGGCATATATAAGTGTGTTTTTGAATTCATTATCAACCTAGATGGATATAGAGAACTTATGATATTGGAGAAAAGAGCATTCAAGGCATTCATAGTGTTATTAGAGAAGATTTGTGTTTGTATTGTGTGTGTTGTTGTAGGTTTTGAATCATCATCCATCTCCTTATGAGTTGAAGGATCTTCATTCTCCTAAGGGCTTCACCTCCAAGGTGATATCATTGTTATTTTAATTATTTTATCATCATTTGGTTTAGCCTCTACCCTGCTAGGGCACGCTCTCTTACCTATCAATAGTGTTGGAAAGTTTGAATGCCATTCTGGGGTTTGACTGAGGCAAATCCCTAAACACCATAACCCCCAAAACCCTCTCTTGTCGTCTTGTGTGCAGGTTATAGGTACATGATTCGGGAAAAGTGAAGTTATAGGAAAACTGTGTAGGAATCAGGGTTTCAGGATCTGAAAGAAGTTCTAGAATATTTCTATGAAAAGACTTGGGTAGTTGGCATGCTAGACTTTTGGGAATTTTGACACCAAATCTGGCATCTGAGTATCAGTTACAACATTTTCTCAGTTCGAACCTCTGGCAGATTCTCACTTTCAAGACTTGGGTGGTTCTTATTTTGTCCTCTAACACTTCATCTTCCAGGATACATGTTCTCATATCTCTCTGATCATCTTTGTACATTCAAATTCTGAGTTTTAGTCATTTTCTATCTGTTATAAGTTAAATATCTTAGGACTAGGGTTTTATGCATATTTGACCTAGGATTTGATAAAAGGCTTGGTTAAATCTGATCTTTCCATAGCACTCTTGAGCACAAGACCCATAGTTGATTCCTCCTCCATTTGGTAGTGATTTGGCTCGGTCTTGTCCTTGAATGTTATTGTGGAAGAGGGTTTGATTTGGTGTGCATGTTAGACTTCATTCATTCATCCCCTTTTTCATACATAACATTTTGGTGAACCCATAGCATCGAACATTTGCATCTTGTTTAGTGTTGAATTCAGATCTTACTTGTATTCATAACATACTTATCATTCTTCATTGAAAGATCTTACATAATTTTGAAAAAAGCGAAAAAAAAAGCATTCTAGGCTTGCATAAAGGCATAGATTTGCATTATTTTTCATTGCATATCATTGAAACATTTGATTTTCTAATTTCCACATCAGATCTGATCCATATTATAGAAATTAATCATTTCATGATATCACATCTTACATTTGAAGATCTCATTTGCTAGGGTTCTATTGAAAAATTATATTTTTTCCAATAACCTAGTCAATTACAAAAGCTAGGGTTTGTAGTCAAAATCTCATTTCAGATTTTGTTGCTTTCATAAACATTCAATCAAATCTGATTTTGAATTGTAGTGTTGCATCATTTTACATCCTTGCTTTCAAAATTTCAATGTTTGCAATTACACAAAGTTCATTTCAACATTAAGAACTTTAGTTACTTTCTCATACTTCTTTGTGCAAAATCTCAAAATCATTTACATTGCCTTATTGTGCAGCACTCTTCACACCATACCCACTTTGTTTGTAGTGAAATTAGCATGTTTTTTATTTTCAAAAACCCAATTTCCTCAAACTAGTGCCTTGGTGTGCAACGGTCTCACATACATGGCCTCTAATCAAAATAAGGGTGGTATGGTTCCTCCTTGAGCTAATAAGAAAAGGAAGGCTCTTGAACCCGCAATCTCATTCACTCAACATGAGGTCACAATTAGAGATATTGATGGCCCTCTTTACATTACAGCACGTATAAGTGGGAATCCTACAAGAGGAATCCTTATCGATCCTAATTGCATGGCAAATGTGATCGCTGAAGAGTTCTTATACATGCATGATTTGGCACAAGACACTTATGATCCTACACATATAATGATCAAGCCACATAATGGACATTTCCTCCTGATTATTGGAAAGATTACACTCTTGATTAAGGTGGTGGAAAAAGCCTTAGAACAACCATTTGTCATCATTCCCACCTCAGACCTATTTTGTGTGAAATTAGGCCATCCTTGGCTCAAGTCCATGAAAGTGGTCCCTTCTACCATTCATAAAGGGTAAGTGCACAAAGATGGGGGACCAAAAGGGGGTCTTAAGATGCCACTTTTTTTTCTAAAATTAGGAAACATTGATGTTGGATGAGAAATTGAAGATAGCTACACTCAAAATTTGAAGATGGAACAAAAACAAGAGTTGTAGTGCTCTGAATCTAGTTTCTAAACTACTAATTTTTTCTAAAAATGGTTGATATTAAAGGGTTCAAAAAGGGGGAGCACAAAAATTGTTCCTTTTTGTCTCAAAAAAACATAACATAGCATCTGGTATGCTCCCCCTAAAATTTTAACATTTTTTTAGTATTTCAAAAATCCCTTCAGTGAGAAATTAGCTAACACCATGTAGTTTAACCCTAATTTTTTAGATAATTTTTTCATGAATAATTAATCTTTTAGTAATTTTCAAAGTGGACACATCCTAAAAAATAGAAAATTGAGTGTGCTTGCCCCTAAAATTTTTGAAAACTAATTGAAAATCAATTTTTTTTTAAGACATGTAGAATGGAGTCTAGTTTCTAAAAATGTAACTTATTTCAAATTTTGATGAACAGTTTAAAAAAAGGTCAAAAATACTAGACACTGGTTTTTGACAAAAAATGGATACACTAATAAAAGAAATTAAAGATGAAACCCTTAACATACTCAAAATGTGAAAAAAATTATATGGTTAGATAGCTAACAGAGAGATTAAGATTATGGTGGTATTTTTTTGAGTTTTCATCAAAATAAGTGCAAACCTAATGGGGAGCATGCTCCAGAGTACGTGATTTTTTTCTACAATCTAGAAAAACATGTCTTTGGACGTCCTAAACATAGTCCAAGACAAATCCAAGCCTTAGGCTTGGAAATAACCAAAGCAACGCATAACGCAAGCACGTTATAACATGTTCGTGTTTTGTGCATTCACATAACACGAGTGTGTTATAACGCGCACACATTATGTGCATTCCCATAACGTGAGCGTGTTATAATGCACTCACATTATGGTGAACTAAAACAACCCTCTCCCTCTCCCTCTCCCTCTCCCTCTCCCTCTCTCTCCCTCTCTCTCACTCTTGCTATGGTTAAAGGGAGGGCTTCACCAGAGAGAGAGAGGGAGAGGGAGAGGGAGAGGGAGAGGGAGAGAGATGGAGGGATAGAGAGGGAGAGGGAGGGAGGGAGGGAGGGAGGAAGAGAGAGAGGGAGAGAGAATGAGAGAGTTTTACTTTTGCAAAATGTGTTCGCATTATAATGCAAGTCACATTATAACGCGCTCGTGTTATGACTTATATGGGACCAAAAAGTCATGTGACAACTTTTTGGTCCCTCATATTTGTGCATATACCCAATGCTTAAATTTTTCTCATCAAGGACAAGTGCATGATGTACATCATAGTGGATGGAAACCTTTGGTCAATTGTGGAAAATTCAACTTGGACTACATTTGGCCACAATCCACTGAACCAAATCAACCAAGAGAAGATCATTTTTTCCTCACATATCAAAAATATAAGGCAAAGTTAATAGCTCAACTATCACATGGCAAGAATTCTCCTAGACCCTCTCAGTTCCCTGAGGCTACAATTCCTCCTACTGAACAAATAGAGAGTGAAAAGAATCTCGAGCTGAAGGAACCCCCTCGCCCAAGAGGTAAAGGAATTTTTGCTGAGGTTCTTCCTCCACCATCCTTATAAGGATCGGCAAAACAACCATAATGAGCAAAGCATTTCATCAAAAAAGATAAATTTTGTACCTACTTCCTCTTCCAAAATGTGGAACTCATGAGACTCCTCTGGCAAATATCACCAACAAGACAAGAAGGAATCAGAATGTAAGAGAACAAAGGAGAAAATGACAAGCTTTAGCTCAACAAGTATCACCTCAACAATAACACATCCCACCAATAGAAACTGAATCAAAATAAGAGCTAAAGGATGAAGAGTTACAATAAGGAGCTTCAAATTGGGCCATAGTACCCTATGTATCTATTTCTTCCCACATTTGAGATTGGGAGAAAGATGATTTGCTCAACGAAAATTACTAGTGTGGTTGCAGCTTTTCACAGGAAAGTGTTTCTCACTCTTTTAGCCACCTTTGATGTTGCACCTCTTTGAGTTGCTCTCATGGGTTGCCTCCTCTTATGTGTTGTGTTGTGTTCCCCATGTTGTGTTAAATGTTGTTTAGGTCTCCTTGGATGACCCTTAATACTCTTGTAAGGTCAAGGATACAAGGAAACTACCTCTGTTCTGACCAGTCTTCTATTTGTCTCTCTATTCCTCTCTCTCTTAGTGTAATTGTTGTGTATGGTATCTTGGGGGCATAACGTTGTGGAGGATGTCTTGAGGGCATCTTCCCACATTGTAAACCCAATTCACTTTTATCTCTCTCATTTTTAGTGTGTCCATTCTTTAGTGGCTCTACTAGTCGATGGATGAGGAAAACAAATCAATACTGATAAGGACTGTGTGTCCCTACAACAAGAAAGAAACAATGGACCTAGTCCATATATGAAGATGGGATTGATATATTACTGATGCTTGCCTAGTAGAACCACCTTGTGTTGTGAAAATTTCTATAATAAACCTTTGCAATACTCTAAATCTACTTCTATGCACTTTGGATTTTTTTGTATCTCACCTTGTAGCTACACTTGGTTCTGAGACACCTAAAGTATAACCTAATGGCTATACTCATTTCCAAACTCAATAGTGTAGCCTTGGTTTGTTCATGTGGTATGTTACCTTATTTCTATGCATGAATAATGTTGATGATTAGAATTTGATACTAACGCGTGTGTTTGTTGGAAACATTCGGCAATCATTGTCACATGTCACCTTTGGGGGCATGGGCTTTGTGAAAGCTCTTGTTCCCTTGGATGTTTTTACTTTACCTTAAATGTGTTTGATACTAGAAAGCGGTATCAACCACTTTAAGGTGGGGGCATATATTATGGTTGATTATTTAGATATTGATGATAAAGCGTGTTTGTGTATGCATCCTTTTCACTGTAAGGCATCTCCATGATGTAGGTGGGGTTGTGTACTTTGTTTTGTTTGGTGCATACCTCCTTTTCACTATAAGGCATCTCCATGATGCATGTTGGGTTGTATACTTTGAGCATGCTTCCTTTTCACCATAAGGCATCTGCAGATGTGGGTGGGGTTGCATTTTGAAAGCCCTTCTATGGAAGGCGGGATTGTGTCTTCCCTTGAGCGGTTGCACATCATTTTAATAAATTCCTCTGTGGAGGCAAGGTTGGATCTTGACTTATTCATCCTTAAGCATGTCTTTTGCAGTTGTGGTAGCGTAGCTCAATCGTCAGGCATGTTTAACGTATCTTAGATAGTGGAACGTAGCGATGAGCTCCTCCTTATCACACGTGTTTGCTGTGTATAAGACGTATAGTGTGTCGACAACATACTCTATGACACTCATGTATTCCATGTGTTTTCCATGTGTTTTCTGTGTCTTCCTTGCATGTCTTGCATGTTTTTGTGTGGTATAATGGCATGTAGTGATGAGCTCCCTCCATGCCATGTGTTTTGCATGTTTTTGCATGGTCTAAAGATGCGTAGAAATGAGCTCCCTCCATGCTATGTATTTTGTGTTAGGATTATATTTATAATGGTTTAATCATGTCTTCTCTATGTACTGCGTGACTGTATTCATGTATTCTTCATGTATTGCATACTTTTACTATCTTCTTCATGTATTGTCTGCTTCCTTATTGTATTCACTGTGTCTTATGTGACTGTCAAGTGTTTTCTCATGTTTGCCTAAGCTTGGGGGCTAGAAATAGTCCTTCAATCTTAGGGTGTGTATTCGCTCTTATGTTTGATGTGTTTGATGTGCTTCTATTGTACTTTAATGCATGTACTAATTATAAGATCGTACACACATTAAAATGGGGGCTAAATTTTATGGAGTAAAAAGTGGACACATGCCTTTTTACCTCCTTGTTTAGCTCCTAGGTCCCAGTAATTACATTATGCATTATAATTGATCATCTCAAAGAGATTGCCTGGCACCAATGTGAATTTGGGACCTTAGGCCCTTCCTTAACCTCATCCTAGACTAAAAAGGGGCCCCTAGACTTGGGCGCCAACTACCCAAGTCCTCCCTAATTGGTCAGGGCCAATTAATCCTATGTCGACATAGGACCTTTAAAAAGGTTCCTCTTTGTCGACTCTTGTGATTTAATTTCATGAATGTTAGTAGGAAAGCATATATAAGTATGATTTTCAATTCATTATCAACCTAGATGGATATAGAGAACTTATGATATTGGAGAAAAGAGCATTCAAGGCATTCATATTGTTATTAGAGCATATTTGTGTTTGTATTGTGTGTGTTGTTGCAGGTTTCAAACCATCATCCATCTCCTTATGAGTTGAAGGGTCTTCATTCTCCTAAGGGCTTCACTTTTGAGGTGATATCATTGTTATTTGAATCATTTTATCATCATTTGGTTTAGCCTCTACCCTGCTAGGGCACACTCTCTTATCTATCAACAGTGTTGGAAGGTTTGAATGCCATTCTGGGGTTTGACTAAGGCAAATCCCTAAACACCATAACCCCCAAACCCTCTCTTGTCATCTTGTGTACAGGTTACAGGTATAGGATTCAGGAAAAGTGAACTTACAGGAAGACTGTGCAAGAATCAGGGTTAAATCTAATCTTTCCATAGCAAGAAAGAGTACAAGAATCTATGGCTAAGTCTACCTCCCTTTTGTTGTAATAAATGGCTCAGTCTTGTCCTTGAATGTTATTATGGAAGAGGGTTTGATCTGGTTTGCATGTTAGACTTCATCATTCACATTTTTCATACATAACAATAATATATGAGTTTCTTAATTTCATTCACTTCTATGAGCTATGGTGTTCCAATGCCCATCATTTCCTCTTAATATTTTCATTTACAAGTTCTTCTTACTATTTTGTTCCAAATCATATCTATTTAAATCCTCATTTTTTACCTAGCTACTTATCTCACTTCACACGTAAAGTTCTTAGTGACTTTCTACTCTCACTTGACCTTCTTGTATAACTTTTCTATTCACCATGTTGACATCACAAATGAGCTCACTACTACTTATGTCTATTCCCATGATACCTTTCTATTAAAACTTGGTAGGAATTCTTTTCGTGTGATTGTTAACATATAAACTCCCATTGTGTCTACACTACTATAATACAATCTATATTATATATTTTACAAGTTGTTCATACACTCACTTCTTCATTGAATCATTTTCCTTGTTCTCTAGCATAGTAAGGTTTTAATTGAGCTTCATTTACATATCCATTTAATAGATCATTATTCAATGTTTTCAACTTTATAGCACTAGATTTTAAGACATGATCAATGTAGTATTGTCCCAACCACTACATTATCAATTTTCCTAGTTTTCTAAACTTAATATCATACAATAACACTATATCTCCTAGCTCAACCTAGTTGGTCTTATATTTTGATTGTGCTAGGATTTTTGTTTTCTCTTTTTTTATGTTTGGTTATAAGTTTCTATCAACCAATTCTCACTTAATTTGTCTAATTCTATTGATAGATTCTTATTCATTTAACATTGTGGAGATTATAAGATACAAATTAGAGACCATATATTGTATTTGCAGTGTCATATCTAAACCATATACCAACTATATTGGACAAAATCTTGCTAACCTTTCATATGTTTTATGGTGCATTCCCATAACACCATGGGTATCTTTTGATCCCAATCTTTGGTATTATGATTGTTATCTCGTAGATCTAAACCCTTGTTGCAGTTGTAAAATTTTAGCAATCTGGAGAAACATGGGAATGATCTCGAAGTGTGGGACCTTGCAAACTGAGACCAGACCTCCAGAGAAGGCTGGTTCCTCTTTCTAAGCCTATTACTTAGAGCAATGTAACTAAATCTAGTGCTAATTCTTGCAGGGGAAAAGGGTTAGAAGGAAACTAAAATGAAAAGGAGTGATACACCAGATTTACTGAGCGATGGTGATCTTGGTGTAGACACAACAATGATTTCAATGATGAAGGGGATTCACACAAGCTTATGACTGATTGAGGCTTTGGTATGAAGGTGAAACCTGTAGAGGAGCCGTTTTACTCACAGAACAGACTATAACTTCAATTAAAACACAGAAATCAGGACATAAGAGAGGTAAGAAGTCATCCATATATTAAACATGAAGGTCAGAAACCATTACATTACAGAATATTCAGTAGTAGAAGTCTGACTACAGAAAAATGGTAGCATAACAGCCCAAAATAAAACCATCCTCCTTTGTTACATCTCATGTTTTAGCATATATAGCACTTGACCTGAATCGGTTACAATCAATCCGCCCATGGGCTCTGTCAAAAAATATCTGCCCCTAAAAAGATGTCAACCTGTAAGAAATTATGGCATGAAAAATCTGGAACTGGGGCAGATAGCAGATATTTTGAATCTTTAATATAAGCTATTGAATCATCAACCTACACCCATAAATGCAACAAATATCTGCATCTGCATATGCCAAATTGGTTGCTGAAACGTCCAGTCGCCAAAGCATGCAAATCCAGATTTAATTTTGAAAGTGAAGATATTCCCCTCAAAAGCCTACCAAATGAAAGAGGAGGTAAAAACAAGCATATTTGTCTTTTGCAGCATGTTGAAATTTGCCAGAATGAGGGAGATACAGGCGGTCAAAGTTACGGTCAAACTGCATCTGTATCTGCATATCATTTTGCATATCCACAATTGTATCACCATCTAAATAACCCCTTGAATCTGTCTTTGCACATGCAAACTACTTTGTATGTATCAGGTCATCGGGGTGATCTCCAGCTGAGCTGTCGATGGTCTGGTCTTGCCGAAATGTTCATTATATGTGCGCTTGCATTCGGTGTTTAAATCAGCCTTTAAAATTGCCTTTGTATATCATTTGTATATACAATACAATGGCTACATAAAAGAATAGGTCCCCTTTCAATCGGCCTTTGAAATTGCCCCTGACACGTGGTACCACCGCATTGGTCGATGAATTGATCCTCGGGCCCATCACTGAAAAACTACATCTTCCCTATCGGCCATCGGAGAAACATTGAGTTGAGCCGCCGATGGTCTTTGTCACGCCGAAAAACCCCTTGCATGTGCCTTTATATATGCTTGTATCTGAGATACAATCGACCATGCATATAATGCAGAACTCAAAAGATTATCAGCCATATTGGAACTTTAGAACAAGTCCGGCTTGTATCTTTTTTTCTTTGTATATCGGCACATACAAGCACTTCACCATACAAACTGCAGACCCCAAAATGATTATCAGCTGCATTTGATTTTCCAGTCACGCCCGGGTTGTATTTCACCATTGTATCTAACCTTTGTATATCTCATATACAATGCAAAATATACAAAGGAAAACTGCATGCAAACACTTGCATACAAACATGCATTTGAACTTGTACCTACCCTTTGTATGTGACCTTGCATATTGCCTTTGTATAATTGAACATACAAATGCAAACATACAAACAAAAGATGTATACAATCACTTGTGCCTTTATCAACCAAAATGCATATTCAATTCGGGTCCGGGCCTTGTATCTTAGGATTGCATATGCAACTATATATGCGAATGTATGTGTAAAGATACAATTGTGTATACATGCAAAAAGTGGACCCCACCTGTTGTATCTTTTGTATGTTTCCTTTTATATTACCTTTGCTTAATTATGGACCCCACCTTTTGTATCTGTGCATGCATCAGTTGTTGAGGAGACCTCAAACTGAGCCGCCGATGGTCTTGTATCTTGTGATGTACATTCACACTTGTATCTCACCTTTTGCATATTTTCCTTGCATCTTCCCCTTATATCTCTTCCTTTGTATGTGTGATTGTATATATGAACATACAATGCGAACATACATACAAAGAAACATACAATTGCATATGCATATAAAAATGACTAAGCATAAAACTGAGAAACCATACGATGGAAAATACTTGAAGCTAAAAGATTTATGGGTTTTTCTGGGTTTTTTGGCAAAGATTCTTCAAGTGAGATTTTGGGATTTTTGTAAGCCACAACATCAGTTTTTTGAAGACTTTAAGCTTTCTCTCCTATTTAGGCTTTCTCTGATCAGATTTCTTCAATAGAAGGAGGGAAAACAGAATATTTGGGGGGGGGGGGCAAAATATGACATCTTTGGTGACCTCTCAGGGGTATTTGCCTACTAAACAAATTGATCAGTGGCCTTATACATCCATTGGGTATGGAGTCAAACAAGATTGCAACAAGAGCAGAGGAGCTGGAACACTGAGCAAGCTACCAAGCCAAAACAAAAAACAACAAACAAGCATGTATCTCCTAATGAGAATACAACAAAGTGCAAGGGCACTTATTTGAAAGGAAACCTAAAACTAAAATAAAACCTATTCTAATCCTAAACTAACCAGTTAGAGGTGACCTTAAACAAAGCCATTAACTAGTTCTTGAAAGTAACTACCCTTCCTTAACAATTTACATTATTTTTCATGCATGTGGGCAGTTAAAAAGATGTGAGGGGGGAATGGGCATATGACAAATTGATAAAACATCCCCCACAAAATGGAGATAAACTCACCTATCCACCTAGACTGATTGTTGATGCTGTTAACTTGTGGTGAATAAATGGGCTGATCCCACTCATTTTGATGCTCAACTTCATGCTTACAGGTAAGCATGACAAGTGGTGACTCCTCATGATGTGTCTCCAGCTAGGCTAGATGCTTGATTGGGCATCCCCTTGAAGTGACATGCAAATCATCATGGTTTTTCTCATGTCTTTGTTCTGATTCTTTCTCTCCTTGCTCCTCATTTGGTATGATGGTGACATCCAATTGACTTTTATGTTGCTCTTGTGTATGAAAAAGATGACTTGGGACCTCATGGTTTTCTTTTTCTTCCTTCAAAGAACCCAAGAAGGCTGATATAATGTCATCATGGCTGCATTCTTCAAACCCTTCTACCTTTTGTTCATGGTTGTCTTGTTTCATCACAGCCTCTTCCAATAAACTTTCATTTGTTATATCAGCCTTAAACTCTTCTATACAATAGAAAGGAAGCTCCTCCAACAAGTTGAGATCTTGCAAATCAGCTTCATCAGCCTCTGCATCATCTAGCACAGAGCAACATGCTTGCCCCTTGTTATGGCTTGGGACCTCATTGTCATGCTCAACCTTAACCTATAGCAATTTGTCATTATTTTTAGTGTTTTCTTGTTGCTGCATATCCACAACCAGCTGCTCATTCTCTTCATCTTCAACATAATCAGGTAGCTCATGAAGTAGGGCAGCATCATCCACCTTAAAAGTGACCTTAGCAACTTTTTCCCTTATGCCTCCATCCTTTGACTGCAGCTCCACAGGATTTTGTTTAAGTTGCCTATGTAGCTGAAGGCTTTCCCCATGCACTCTTTCTATCTCCACCTTGTTTGCTTGTTTGGATGCATGAGAAAAGGCTTCAAAAGAACTAAAGTCTAGAGGACTCAATCCCCCATTTGGGTTAACAGTAATCACAGGTGCAATAAGTTCAAACAATTCTTTCCCTATGAGTGTAGGAATAAACTGCTCCTCATTAGTTTTATCTTCTTCCACCTCCTCTTTTGGCTCATCTTTCCAATTATCTTGGTAGACAACAAGTCCACCCTTGAGGATTGAAATATCATCAAGGAAAGAAACATGAATATCTTCTTGAATTTCTTGGAGGGGAGAGGGTTCTGGACAAATTTGTTCCTGGGCAGTAATAATCTGAGTTTGCATAGGAATAGGGACTTGTGGAGAGACATAGGCTTTGAAGCCTAGAAACTTGTGGAGTCTAGGTTGCTCTTCTATAGGCCGAACATGTGCAGAAGAAAGGGGCTACTTGAATTTTGGGATTGTAAACACATGCTCCTTCAACCTAGCAATTTCATCATAACTATCCATGCTACGTCCATATGATAAGAGGATTTGAAAGGGCTGTAAACAGGAGATATGGGGTTGAATTTGTGCCGAAACAGGCTCCTGTGAAGGCTGAGAGCCTCTGAAACTTGGGATTTTAAAATTGGGAAGTGATTTTGGAGGCACAGATGGATTATCCTGCCTGAAGCTTGGAATCTTAAAATTTGGGGCTTCTTTCACAGCAAGCTGGATAGGTGTCATCCTTATAACAAGGTTTTCTTGAAAACCCCCCTCTTGTGCCTCTTGTTGTTGATCGTGTTTTAGCATTTTTATAAGTTCATCAGCCTCCCCATTTAGATCTAGGTACAACTTCTTGAGACCATATAAGCTTATGATGTTGAGGTCATAAAACCGCTGAGGCCGACTATACCCTGCTTCACTTTTTTCATTGTTCAAAAGTATGTCAAGCTTCACGAAACTGCTCATGAGCTCATTGAAAGCATCAACATCCTCGGGGGCAAAAACTTGGGATGTATTAGGAGGGTAGTTGCACTAGCTAGGATAAAAATAGTCTTTTTGGGGTTGATAATAAGCACTATTAGGCTACCAAGAAGACTAAGTCAGGGTGGGAGGGAGGTAAGCATCACGAGGATGCTGATATTCTATAGCGGTAGGGCTGTATGGCATAAAATTAGAGGCATATGGGGCCTAGTATTGTTGATATGGGGGCCAATAGCCTATATTTGGATTAGGGGTAGGGGAATAGCCATGGTTCCCATAAAATTCTGACATCTTATAGCACCTAAATGCTGGATAATCAGAAAAATGTTAGAATTAGAGTGAAATAGGTCTGCAACCAAAGAGAAACTGGATACATACTAGAGAAAGAGTCGCCAGGTGATTGAGATGCTTCTGGAAGCTGAATAGACTAGGAAAACCACCAAAGTCCTAATCTTTGATGAAATTTTAGGTACTTGGGCTGCTGAAACTAGCTGATTCTTCACTTGTAGAGTCGCTAGATGTATGAATATTGCCTCTACAGGCTAGTAATACTAGGAGAAACACCAAATCTCTTAGTACCTTGATGAGAAGTTCATCAAACTAGTCCCACCGGGCGTGCCAGAAACTGTTATCTCGTAGATCTGCACCCCTACTGCAGTTGTAAAACTTTAGCAATCTAGAGAAACATGGGAATGATCTTGAAGTATGGGACCTTGCGAACTGAGATTAGACCTCCAGAGAAGGCTGGTTCCTCTTTCTAAGCCTATTACTTACAGCAATGTAACTAAATCTAGTGCTAATGCTTGCAAGGGAAAAGGGTTAGAAGGAAACTGAAATGAAAAGGAGTGATACACCAGATTTAGTGAGCAATGGTGATCTTGGTGTACACACAACAATGATTTCAATGATGAAGGGTATTCACATAGGTTTATGACTGATTGAAGCTTCAGTATGAAGGTCAAACCTACAGAGGAGCCATTTTACTCATAGAATAGACTATAACTTCAATTAAAACACATAAATCAGGACACAAGAGAGGCAAGAAGTCATCCATATATTAATCATGAAGGTCAAAAACCATTACATTACAGAATATTCAATAGCAGAAGTCTGACTATGGAAAAAATGGTAGCATAACAACCCAAAATAAAACCATCCTCCTTTGTTACATCTCATGTTTTAGCATATATAGCACTTGACCTGAATCAGTTACAATCAATCTGCCCATGGGCTCTATCAGAAAATATCTACCCCTAAAAAGATATCCACCTACAAGAAATTATGGCATGAAAAATTTGGAACTAGGGCAGATATCAGATATTTTGAATCTTCAATATAAGCTGCTAAATCATCAACCTACACCCATAAATGCAACAAATATCTGCATCTACATATGCCAAATTGGTTGCTGAAATGTCCAGTCGTCAAAGCATGCAAATCTAGATCCAATTTTGAAAGTGAAGATATTGCCCTCAAAAGCCTACCAAATGAAAGAGGAGGCAAAAATAAGCATATTTGCCTTTTGTAGCATGTGGAAATTCGCCAGAATGAGGGAGATACAGGCGGTCAAAGTTACGGTCAAACTGCATCTGTATTTGCATATCACTTTGCATATCTGCACTTGTATCGCCATCTGAATAACCCCTTGAATTTGCCTTTGCACATCCAAACTACTTTGTATGTATTGGGTCATTGGGGTTATCTCCAGCTGAGCTGCCGATGGTCTGGTCTTGCTGAAATGTTCATTGTATGTGCGCTTGCATTCGGTGTTTAAATCAGCCTTTGAAATCACCTTTGTATATCATTTGTATATGCATTTGCATATACAATACAATGGCTACATACAAGAATGGGTTCCCTTTGAATCGGCCTTTGAAATTGCCCCTAACACATGGTACCACCGCATTGGTCACTGAATTGATTCTCGGACCCATTGCTGAAAAACTGCATCTTCCCTATCAGCCATCAGAGAAACATTGAGTTGAGCCGCTGATGGTCTTTGTCACGTCAAAAATCCCCCTACATGTGCCTTTGTATATGCTTGTATCTGAGATACAATCGAGCATGCATACACTACGGAACTCAAAAGATTATCAGCCATATTGGAACTTTAGAACAAGTCCAGCTTGTATCTTTTCTTCTTTGTATATTGGCATATACAAGCACTCCATCATACAAACTGTGGACCCCAAAATGATTATCAGCTGCATTTGATTTTCCAGTCACGTCTGGGTTGTATGTCGCCGTTGTATCTAACCTTTGTATATTGCATATACAATGTGAAATATACAAAGGAAAACTGCATGCAAACACTTGCATACAAACATGCATTTGAATTTGTACCTGCCCTTTGTATGTGACCTTGCATATTGCCTTTGTATAATTGAACATACAAATGCGAACATACAAACAAAAGATGTATACAAACACTTGTGCCTTTATCAACCAGAATGCTTATTCAATTTGGGTTCAGGCCTTGTATCTTAGGATTGCATATGCAATTGTATATGCGAATGTATGTGTAAAGATACAATCGCGTATACATGCAAAAAGTGGACCCCACCTATTGTATCTTTTGTATGTTTCCTTGTATATTACCTTTGCATAATTACGGACCCCACCTTTTGTATCTGCGCATGCATTGGCTATCAGGGAGACCTCAAACTAAGCCGCCGATGGTCTTGTATCTTGCCGATGTACATTCACACTTGTATCTCACCTTTTGCATATTTTCTTTGCATCTTTGCCTTGTATCTTTTCCTTTGTATGTGTGATTGTATATATGAACATACAATACAAACATACATACAAAGAAACATACAATTGCATATGCATATAAAAATGACTAAGCATAAAACTGAGAAACCTTGTAATGGAAAATACTTGAAGCTAAAAGGTTTATGGTTTTTTCTAGTTTTTTTGGCAAAGATTCCTCAAGTGAGATTTTGGGATTTTTGTAAGGCACAACATGGGTTTTTTGAAGACTTTAAGCTTTCTCTCCTTCTATTTAGGCTTTCTTTGATCGGATTTCTTTGATAGAAGGAAGGAAACAAAATATTATTTTAGGGGGGGGGGACAAAATATGACAAAAATGATCACCTAGTTTTTTCAATATATTTCCCACAATTTTACTAAATTCTTCACTTTCATCATTTGTTTACAAGTGGTAAGTTGTACTCTTATTTTTATGATCTCAAAAGTTGGGATTGTTTCACTTACAATATGTTTTCCTTAGTCACTTCTAATTCTTAGACATCCAAACTATCTGATGATTTTTTCATAAGTAATCTTCATCATAGTTTGTGTCATGTAATCCTTAGTAGGTTTTATCTATACCCACTTGGTCAGATATTCAATGCTAGTGATGATAAAATATGCATCAGCCTTATGTGAAAGAGGGTTGATTGGGCCAATAAAGTCAATGGTCCATTTTTCAAATGGGATAGTCATAATGGCATTTCATCCCTTGCAATTAGTTTTCCAACTCTTTCACAAACATCACATTTCCTAGCATATTTGTTGGCATTCTTAAACAAGCTTGGCACCAATGTCTTGCTAGTAACACCTTTCTTCCTATGCAATCACTAGAATTATGACATTCAAAAATACCTTCATGATCCTCTATTAGAATATCCTCCCTCTCATTCTCTAAAGCCACCTATTTCAAAATCTAATCTCTACCCATAATATACAATTCTCTACCAATTATTGTATATGAGAGGGATTGCATAGTAATCCTCCTTTTTTCCTCTCTACTATGATTCTCAAAAAAATCACTAGTAGATAACAATTTAAAAATATTTTCAACTCATGTGGCACCATGTTCATCTTGAATAAATGTGTGTTGGGAAAATAATCCTCAATAGGGCCTCCATATTCTATTGTTTAAATCTTGGATAAGTGATCCAGTACTTGATTTTCCTTTCCTAGCTTAACCATTATTTTAAAATTAAATTCCTTTGAACAACATAAACCATTTACATATGTCACCATGTAGGACTGATTTGTTTATTAAATAATTTAGTAGTTCATGGTTAGTATATATAAAATGAATGGAGTAGCCAAAATATAGTCTTTAAACTTTTTCAAAGAAAATATCATTTCTAAATCTTCCATTTTTGTCATTGTATAGATCTTCTTAGCCACCACAAGATTTTTTCTAGTGAATTCCATATGATTCTGTTTATTTTCTCTTGGTTGTGTGAATACTGCACCAATTATTTACTAGATGTATCCACATAGACATGGAACAACTAATTCCAATACAAAAAGATTAAAATGGGAGCCTATATTATTTTATTCTTCAACAAATCAAAAGAGTATTGGCATTTCTCTATCCATTCAAATTTTATATTCTTCTTCTTATTTAAAAGCTCCTCAATCAAGATAGGGAGGGTTTCATAGTTTCTAATGAACTTATGGTGGTAACTAGTATACCCCATAAATGTTTTAGTCTGTAATACAATTATGGTAATCTTAAGAGGGTCTACCATCATTCCCTCTTTACAAATTATATGATCTAACAAGGTATTAAATAAAGTGGCATATAAGAACTACTTTAAATTCAACACAATTCTTAGGATGTGACATCTCTCAAATATTAACCTCAATCCCTTGACATGATCTCTTAACGACCCATATATTATCTAGTCATCTAAATATACCTCTAAAAATTCATGAATAAAACCTCTAAATGCATTTACTACAATCCTACTAAACACCACAGGTACATTCTTCAACCTAAATGACATTTTCATGTACATGAATGATCCCCACTTAGTAGAAAAAGTGGTTTTAGGCTGATCCTGTTCTTTTATTTTCACCTAATGGTAACCAAAAAATCCATTAGTTATTTAGTATACCTCTCTATTGGTGACTATTTCTAGTACTTCTATAAAAGGAGTTATAAATGGATCATGGATGTAATCATTTTTTATCTCTCAAAAATATACGCATATTCTTATTTCCATAGTTTTTCTATTTACCACCATAGGATTGATCCATTCCACATCCTCAACTAGTCATATCATCCCTTTGATGATCATTTTATCTAGTTCCTACGTCACCTTCATTTTTATGTTAGGATTCAACTAGTAGGGTTTCTTCTTTAGTGGTTTAGAGTCATCTTTCAAATAGACCCTCATTACCATGGCTTCCTCCTTTGTACCTTTCAATTCTATGAGGGTTCTTAGAAACAAGTCTCCATGTTCCTTCAATATTTCTACTACCTTCATCACTTCTTCATCACCCTAATATTTCACAATCTTAGCTACCTTTAGTGTGCCATATTTGGCCATGTTCTCCTCTCTTATTTTCAATGGTTGGTAGAATTATTTGGTTCTATCTTTATTTTTATCAACCACTTCGCTTTCATTCTCCCATATTTGTACATCCAAGTTTTGGGGGTTGTCTTCTTCCTCTAGGGGATCTTTCTCCACCTTTTCACTAAAAAGAAGGCATTCTACAATTCCATGCCTACTTGGATTAACCACTTAATCATCATCCATATTCCTTATTCCTTTTGTGGAACATCCAATGCTTCATTTTCACCAATTTTTCTTCTTACCTCTATCTTTCACTAAAGTTGCCACCTCTTTAATCTTTTGTAGCACCTTGTCTATTACCTTTGTTCCTAATGTATATACCATATCTTTGAAATAGGTGATAGGATCCAATACAATAATTGTATTCTCAATGTCTCATTTGTTTCTCCTATCCCATTCCAAATTTCTTCATATTTTGGAAGGTAGTATTAAGAGTTTGTGGTTTAGTCATATTATTCTATTTCATCCATGTTTCCTTCCTCTTTCAAGTACTTTTTTTTATTAAAATAATTAATGCTTTGTATGTTAGATTACCTGGGCTATGGGTATTCCACCATATTGTGCCACTTAGTACTAATGTGCCATCTAGGGCTTCCATTCATAGGTTCTCCTTCTCAAAAAAAATTTCCATAGTTTAAAGGTATCCTATAAGGTCACCCACCCTAGAATAGTGTGGTAACTTGACATGCGATATCTCTTTCTTGATGTGGTGCCCTATTTTGCTTTGTGGTACTCTTTCTTGATGTGGCACCCTATTTTGCTTTGTGGTAGTTTTTCTCTCTAAAGTACATTTTAGTACCATATTGGGTATTTCTTCTAATACTAAATATATTTCTTGCTCCCAATATCTTTCTTGCTCTTTTTCCTACCTCATTCCACTCCCATATCTCTACCACATCTTCAATGTCAATTGATGACTCACCACTATCCATAATTATTTCACCCTCTGATGTGGGTTCACCATCTAATTTGGTTCTTAGGATTCTTCTAGCTATATAGATTCCTCTAACTCTTCTTCCTCTACATCTTCATTTGTGATATATTTTTCTTCCATAAATGCTCCTTTCATACTAAAATTTAAGGGCATATGAAATACTCCATCATTTCCATACATGATGAGCTCCTCTTTCTCTACATAAAATATTCCATTATTAGCTACAAAATATTCTAAATATAAAATAATGGTGAATGGATTGGGATTTCCTTCATGCATTTCTATAACCTTAAAATTTTCTTTTGTTGTAACACCCATGAAGTTCATATGAGCCACATTCCTCCATGATTTGAGGGGACATCTAGGAGTGCCAATAGCTAGAGTGATATCATATGGTGTTTTATATAGATTAGGCTCTCCTAATGCTTCCTAGTTTCTTCCCAGAATTGTATTAATATTGACCCCTAGGTCTAGTAATGCATCCTTTACTGACCTATTATTAAGTTTGACATCTAATAGAACTAGTTTTTTCCATTATTTTCACTATATTTCTAACCTATGGTCTTCTTTTCTATTCTATTTTCTCTTTATTCCAATATTTGGAGAAATGTTTCAACATCTCCAATAGGGCCTCCTATTTTGTAACGTTGGCTATCTCCTTCAACCATTGCACCTCTTCTTCTAAAAAACAAGCTCTCCTATCTTCTTCTCTCTTTTTCTCATCTTCAATTATTTTTTTTGACTTAGCAACTACTCAATAATGCTTCCTTTTTTCTAGGTATATTTCTTCCCCACTCTCCTTGGATACTTATTATATTTTTTTTTCCTTTTCTAATGTCTATTCATCCTTGAGTGATCACCACAATTCTAATTTTCTTCTTTTCAACTCCTCAATAGCCTTATTTCTAAGCCTCTTCTTTTTTCTTGGTATTACCTTTTCCAAAATTTCTTACTCTATTTGAGAGTGTTTCCCAATATCTATATTCTTTTGTTTTTCTTCCCTTTTGCATCTTTTGGCATTCAACCTTTCCTTCTTATGAATTTTGATAAGAGCTTTTGTACCATGACTGCATTCAACCTTGACAATTCTTCACTTTTCATACCTAGCTCTATTTCATTCCTATAAAATTGTGTGGCTTTAGGATATCTAAACACATAATGAGCATTATCGCTGTAGAATATGCAAGTTGATATTTTCTCTTTCTCTACTCAACATTCATTAGCATAGTGTCCATATTTCTCATAGTTGTAATAGTTCATGTATGTTGGCCTCCACTTTATTCCTCTACCTTAGTCTCTTCTATTGTTATTCTTATTTTGATAAACATCCCCTACCACTTCCTTCTACATACTATTAATGATAGCTTGAAGAGGGGCTATCATCTTGAATTTTTGGTATTGCATCTAGGTTGATATTGCTAACCTTCTTGGAATTAGGGTTTTATTGTGGTACCTAGTAAATATGATCTCAAGCATGAAAAGTTCTCTTCACTATTTTTGTTCTCTATCCATACCTAATGATAAAAGTCTTCATCCTATGGCTTCTTATTACACCATGGTTTGCATTCATTTCTCCCTTTAAATACCAATGTTGGGCAGATATGACTCATGTGCTTATCCTATTTACTACACATGCCACAATATATACTTTTAAGTCTTTTAGGTACCTATCCAAACTCCAATTTTAGTGCAACAACCCTTTTGGTTCCATCCATCACTAGACACTTGTTCCTTAGGTGTCTCTCATTACAATAGTGAGTGCACCATATTCTATTTCTTCTAGAAATAGGAATGTATCTCTCTTCTCTCATTTTGCAAGTTCCTTTTTATTGAGCTTTTCTCTAGAGTGCACTAATTATTCAAACCCACAATTTATTATAACTTGTAGAGTAAAATAGCTAGAATGTTCATCAATAAGTGTTCCTTGGGTTAGATACATCCTCTTTGACTAAGCCTCACAAGTTCCAAGCCTCCACTAGTTACCTCTTCTACAACACCCTTATACATTAAGGCCAACTCATTTGAGTTGACTATTAACTCATATTATTTTAAATACTCCATCATTCTAGTTATATTTTATTTGTAGTTTAGATTTGGGTTATGGACCACTAAGGTTTAATAACTTTGGTGACCACCATTTCCATTGACCATCCTCATGTCTCAATACTAGGCGATCCATTAGCAATAATCCTCTTGGAATACTCTCTTGATTCCCCTTACACTTTCTCTATCCTCCTCCAATATCTCTCTTCTCTCTTGTTGTGCCTTTCATACATACCCCATGGTTTCACAAGCAAAATGGGGACCCCCTCTTTTAATTTTAGTGATTATGCAATTTCCCAGCCCTTCCTAGTTTTTAATCTTGTCTAGTGAGCTTGGGTCCTAGTTGGTCAAGTTGGTTTAGTCGTCCTAAGTCCTAGTTGATTTGCATGGTTTAGATGCATTTATTTTCCATGATATGTGCTAGTGTGAACACGTGTTTTATCTAGCTAGCTTGACTAGGTGCTCTTCACACTACACTTAAGCTCACTTAGAAAGTTTTTTCACTTTTGTCTCACGTCATGTGTACACATTTGTCCTCACACTTGTCTCAAGTGAGCCCACATGTGTCACACCTTTGAAGAGGTAGTCATAAATTCATTCCTACCTTCTTACCTCCTCATTCTTGCCTTTATATGCAAGGGCTTCTATGTACGTTTTAAAACACTTTATATGATATTATTCTTATCTTGCCTATTCTTGCTTGTGGATTGTTTGATCTTGCAAAGTTGATCTTGGTTGCTCCAACATGGTATCAAAGAAAGCTTGCAAATATTTTCCTAAATTGCCTTGAATTTACATGATATATCTTTTTTAGAGGGTTTTTGGAACCCACTTTCATATGATGCCTCTTGAAGAAAAATTGACCTCACGTTTGTGCTCAGAAGGCCAAAAAATGTTAGGATTGACTATAAAGTCAATAGGGTTAAATGGTGATAGAATTTTTTGGCAATTTTGGAAGGTATCCACTAGAGGCCATATGGAAATCCATATAACATATATGAATCCATATGATCATATAGTTGTATAGATTCCATATGTTTGTATGGTCCTTAGCTTCGGATCTACGTGGTTTTATCCCATCAATGGTTTTTTCTTTTATTTCATGGATAATGTTTTTTTGTAGTTTTCATCTTTCTAGGGAAGATTTTATTTTTGTAGGGTACATGCTTGCATCATGTTTGCACTTGTAGGGTATGACTCTAATAGAGGGATTTAACCCATGGTGATTTTCTTTGATGGAAAATCCTCGACTATCAGGTTCTAATGTTATCCACTGGTCCATGGGCACTCTACAATTGTGACATGATCATATGGGGATCTAGGCTCCTAATCACCACTAGTGCCTAAGGGGATTAACCCCAATCCACTCTTCCTACTACCCTTTGGCCATCTCCACCCAACCAATAGCCACTAAGCCACCAACCATTGAGTGACACCACTAGTGCGCAACCCACCACTTCCAAGGCACTCCACCCAACATTATTAGTTTCTACCACTACCACTCTACCTAAGGGAGTGAGACTACCCTATGTCTAACATAGAGCCACCAAGATATGTGCAATAGCTCCTAAAAGGGGTTTATTTTATTTTTTACATAACTTGGGTGTAGGAAGTCAAATTTTTGACTTCTTATAGGTGTTCGAAATCTATTTCTGAGAAATTTTCCACATATGTAATTATGTTTCCCTAGTTTTCTATATTTTTGGGGGATTTTCCTCTGAATGTTTGTTTTGTATACTTTTTTGACATTTTTGCAACAAGGCATAACTTTTGCCCACGATGTCAAAATTTACCATTTTTTCTAAAATTTATCAAAAAAATGCAAGGAATCTAATTGTACATGTAGTTTTTTTCCTTGGATAGCCTATTTTATTTGAAATTTGTAAAACTGCCACATGTTATAAATGATCAATTTCAACTTCCAATTTGCACAAATTGTACTCAAATCTTGTCAATTTTTTTGGGGTGCATATTTTATAGAATTATTTGTTTTGGGTGTTTAATTATCTTTTTATAGGTTTGTAAGACATGTATGTAATTTTCTTCTTATGTTCACCTCATGAGATAAACTAAAAACATCATTTTTGGACACTTGTCAGAACTCTACAAAAGCATAGTTGTTTGTAAATGCACTATAATGAAGTGTTAAATCTGATTTTGTGTTCCTTTTTGGGGGGATCCTTGCACATCATAGTGTGCCTCTTTTGTACTCATACTATTTTATAAAGTGCCATGAGGGTTTGTGTATGTTCCTTGTTTTTTCATCACAACTTTGTTTGGTGAGTATACCTCCATGAAAATGAATAATTGAACATTTTAGTCTCATGTGTGTGTACCTTTTTCTTGCACACCCTTTTTTAGTGACATGTACATCAGATTGGATATGATGTTTCATCTCTTTACATGCCTTTGTTCCATATTTTAAATGATCTACTAATATATCTCTCTTGTCAACATTATCAGGGGTATCATCACATGGTTATGCTAATGCTTCTTTAGTTTCATTTTGGAGTGAGCTATGTATCTAGTTTTTGTTCTTATGTACTAGGTGAATGTAGCGACTAGTTACCCATGCATTGGTGAGATGGAACACATACCATATATACACTCTTGCATTCTTGTTTATAGAGATGACCTTCTACCTTATTTAGTTGATCAATATTTGTGAGACTTTGGTTTGGTATCTTTGTAGAGCACCACTTACACATTTTAGTAGGGTCAATGGGGTCACTTATTTAGTGCTTTTGTGTCTCTTTCATCATTGTACCATGTGTATTATCAACTTCATAGATTGTTTTTCCTTTGTGCCATTTGTGCATATATGCTTAATTTTCCACTTCATAGATTATTTTTCCTTCATGCCATTTGTGCATATATGGTTGAGTAGTGTTATTGAGGGCACTTATGTAGAGTTTTGTGCATCACTTGTCTTGATCTACATTCATTGGAGGGTTATTTTATTCTAACAAACACCAATTCTTCTTTGACAAAGTTTAAAGCTTCTACATGCTTCAATAGTTCTTCATGTTCCTATCTTTCAAGGAGAATTTTTTAGGAGGTTTATTTTTCCTTCTCATTATCTCTTTTGGAGAGGAGTTTTTGTCACAAGGTTTTCTTGTTTTCTCTATTTGTGAGAGATCTTATGTACATGGGTACCTCATCAGGCCTTATTTCCAGCACCCATCCATGCATCTTTACATCTTTTATTGTTTATCTTTCTCCCTAAGTATTGCTTAAGGGGGGTGTTAGTGTAAAAATGTGTTTTATCTAAGTAGCTTGACTAGGTCCTATTCACACTAGACTCAAGCCCACTTAGAGATACATTTTCAATTTTGTCTCACTTCATGTGTAGTCAACATGTGTCCTCACACTTGTATCAAGTGAGCCCACATGTGTCATACCTTTCGGGGGTAGTTAGACATTCAACCCTACCTTCTCACCTCCTCATCCTTGCTTTTATATGCAAGGGCCTCTATGTACATTTTAGAACACTTTGTATTATATTATTCTTATCTTTCATATTCTTATTTGTGGACTGTTTGATCTTGCAATTTGATCTTGGCTACTTCAATTATATGTACTATTTGGGTGAGTTTGATTGGCTAATTTGTCATTATTATAGTAGGTGTCTTGGTGGCTTTGATTGCATGGGCATAATGTGACTCTTATGGTCCCTTATTAGGTTCTTAGTGTCATCACTTATTGGTATTCCTATGCCTTCATCATTGTATTAGTTTATGTTGGTCTCAAGGTTCCTAGTTTCAAGAATAATTGTACCTCTTCATGCTTACATCTTGGCTTCCAAGGTTGCAATTTGTCATGATTCAATAAGATTCAATTTAAAATCATCCCTTCTCATGGTATTATAATGGAAAAAGAGGTAGGTGTATATTATGTCTTGCTCTTTAATTGATTATGTTAGGTTGAAAAATTGATTTATCTTGTTTATTCCAAGTCTAGATTTATTTTGCATCTATATTTGATTGCACCTTGTATTAAAGAAGGATAGGGAACCTACTTTCTTATTACAAAGATTTTTTAATTGCTCCCTTGCATGGGGAGACTTTGCACACTTTTGTGCACTTTTTAGCTCTTTGAACTCCCTTGATCGAGTGACTTGAACTTAGAGATTACTTAGCACTTTATTGCAACAACTTTGATTGGTTTTAGATTTATATGTAGTTCTAGTCAATATCTTGTATTTTGCTTTCTCTCTTATGCACATGACTAGTTGTAGGACTTTTGTTTTAAAACCATGGATGCTTATATATGATGACACTATGATCATGTTATTTTTGTTATCTTTCTAGTTTTAAATGAGATTTATGCAATGTGAATATGTATGGATGTATTTGATACACATATAGATGGCAATGCAAATTCTTTTCTACTTCCTTTATTATGAATTTCCTTTTTCTATGACATGATTTATTGCTTATTTTTGTATGATATGCATATGGGACTAACATTACAGTTTCTCTTTAGTAGGATTTTAGCCTAGGGGATTGCAAGATAAATTATCATAGGGTGACCTACTAAAATTTCAAGATAATATTTCTATTGACCGATTTTTCCTCTGGAAGGAGTCAAAATAATTCAAGCAAGATCAGTCAGTATGCATATCCCCATGAAAGCCATATTTATGATCCTAAGGTCTTAACCCAATTTCAAAATCTGAATCTTGCCCGAGGAAGCTTACCATGTGAAAGAGCTTAAAAAAATAGGCAAGTTTGCTTTTTACATCACCCTGATATTCGCTAAAAGGAGGAAGTTATGTGGGGTCATCATATTTCTGCCAACCCGATCTTTCATGTCGGGGTGATATTTTAACATCGGGTGATCTTAGTTAAGATCATCCTGATGTTGGTACTCCAAAGTTTTCTAAGTATGACCTGATCTTTTGAGGGGTCATCACATTTGAATATCAGGTGATCTTAGTTGAAGATCATCCTGATGTTATGTTTTCACTTCATGATCGCTGGATCACCCAACATGCTGCTGATGTCATTTCTATGTCAGGGTGATATCCACTTATTTCATAGTTTCATACTTTTCTGCAAGGGGTGATATTTCCAAATATCAGTCATGTTCCAAAGATCACCCCAAGGATGACGATGAGGCTATAGTGCAACCTGATATTTCGCAAGGGGTGATATTTCTGAATATCACCCTATCCCAAATATCATGATGATGCCATCAATGCCTGAAAGGGGTCATATTTTCCTTAATGCCAATTAGCATTTGAAGTTCATCCTGATGTTCGACATGATGGTGACATTGTCAAGATGTTTGCGGACATGATCATCTGGATCATCGGTGAGACATATGAGGTCGGCAGAGCAAGAGGAGCTTCCTCCGATGCATCAGTTTATGCCGAAGAGGTTGAATATCATCATCTGGTTTCTTTTAGAGGAGGATGATATTTCCAAATATCAGGTACCTTACAAATATCATCCTTTCTGCCAAATATTGCCTTACATTAATATGATGATGATCTGGATCTGCATGTCGGTTGAGTGGACTTTTTCAGCGATGACCTTTTCGAGTTGGTGCAGATATTTCCCGCATTCATTGCAGCACAGGAGGAGACAGCTCACATTAATGATCAGAAATATCTTGCCACTGCCTGGTTTTAGATATTTTCTCTGCCACCTGGGTGTGGAAGATCAAGGAGTAAGCTACTCGCATTAATGATTCTAAATATCTCCTCACCTGCCCCTATTCTAGATCCTTTGGCGCCATTACTCCTGGTAGGTGGATGTCCCTTCAGGAAGATATTTTTGATTGCAGCTCTCTGAGTGAATTGGGTAATCGACTTAGGTTAGATGGAGATACTATATAAGCTAAGGCTTATGATGTAGAAAGGGTTGGAGACTTTTTGGCATTAAGGCTTTTCTGTTTCCAAACTGAGCTTTTAGTTACTATAACCTTGCCTTCTTACTGAATATATGCAAGTTATCATACCTTTTGTTGATTTTCTAATTCTGTGTGAATCTGCATATGGTTGTCTGTGAATGTCTCTTTTCCTCTCAATCATCTTGCTTCTTGCCTCTACTAGAATCAACTAATTTGTGTATACCTACTTGCTATATCTAGCTGTGTTGTGCATCCTCCAGTTCTATGAAAGTTTCTTTAGTCTATCTAGTGTATCACCCTTGTTTTCAAGCTTTTATTTCATTTCCATTGCAAGCTTTCTTCCCCTTTTCACCCCAAAATTCAGTAGTTCAGGTGATAACTAGACAAGGAAGCCGGCCTTCTCTGGAGGTTTGATCTCATTTAGCAAAGTCCCACACTTAGAGATCAATCCCATGTTATTCCAGTTTGTAGAGCTTTAACAGCTTCATGCAAGGGTGCAAAACTAGGTGATAACAACTTTGGCACGCCCGGTGGGCTAGGTATGATGAACTTATCATCAAAATGTTGAGAGATTTGGTGTTTCTCCTAGTATCATCAGCCTTTGGAGGCAGTACAAACAACACCATGGCGACTCTAATGGCGAAGTAGCTGGTTACAGCAGTCCAGTTTTCCAAGCAGCTAATGAGGTTGGTGCGACTTCTTAGTTTTACTATCATTTGACAGTTTTCATAGCACCTGGTGACTTTTTTGGTGTCCTAACTCCCATCCTAGTGTTTCAAGACCTTGTGATCTATATTCATTCCTAACTTATTATCTAGACTTGCCTATGTTCATGATTTACCCTGGCAATGTCTAGTTATCAACACCACAACGGTTATCCACCTCCATTCCATGAAAATACAGGCTATTGGCCCCCATATCAGCAATACCAGGCCCCCAATGCCTCTAAATTTGCCCCAAACACCCCCTCTCCTCATTGCAGTCAGCAATACCAGTGAGAACATTTTCAAACCACTCTAGTCCATCCTTGTTTGCAGCCTGCTCATTCCTATAGTCAGCCTTGTGAAACCCCTTCTACTCTAAATCAAGCATGCAGACACCCTAGTCAGTCCCAAAATGATGCTGATTTGGGTAACCTGGAGAGTTTGTTACTAGATTACCAAAGGCAAATGTTAGAAATAGATAGAGAAGCACAGTATAACATGCAGCAAGAGGAGCTTGCATATCAGGCTTATTTGTCAGAACAGGAGGCAGAAAATAGAATGGTGTATGAAGAGAAATTCTTGAACATGCAACCTGCAGCTAAGGAGAAACTCATGAAGTAGTTGCTTGCTCAAGAACAAGAGCTCAAAGTAAAAAAATTCTCTCCTATTTCTAGCTTAAAGCAAGTCCATCCTTCGAACCAAGGTGAATCTGTGAACATGGCTCAAACTTCTCTACCATGGCAGCCTTCTTGGGCCCACCATCCTGGTTATAAAATGTCAAATCTTGTGAAGGCCGATCCTCTCATGCCAGTTCCAAATCAAGAGGAGGAAAAGGTTGTAGAGTCCAGGCTTGTTATAATTCCAAGTTTCAGGTAGTCTTCTGCCTTAAAGGTGCCAAGTTGGAAAGGGCCATCTTTTTCACCTTGCGAGGACCCTCCATCAAATACAAAAATAGAAATATGCCCTAGCATTTAGCCAGCAGAAGAAGAGCAGAGGAGATTTTTGTTGGCTCCATATCAAAAGTTGGAAACTCAGTCAACCCTCACTTTTCCAAACCTATTTTGTGAAGAAGAGAGTTCCAAGGTCAGAATACCAAGCTTCAAGTAAGGAGAGCCTCCTAAATGTCCTAAATTGGATATTCCAAGTTTTAGAGGGCCTCATCCACTGCAACAAGAGCAACCTAGACTCCACAAGTTTCCCGGCTTCAACACCTATATCCCTTCACAAGTTGTTGTTCCTGTGCAAACTCAAATTATCATTCCCCAGGAACAAATTTGTCTAGATTTCTCTCCTCTCCAAGAATTTCAAGGAGTTATTCAGGCTTCTTTCCCTAATGCTATTCCAATCCTCAAGGGTGGGCAAGTTGTTTACCAAGATATTTAGAAAGATGAGCCAAAAGAGGAGGTGGAAGAAGATAAAACCAATGAGGAATAGTTTGTTCCTACACTCACAAAGATAGAATTGTTTGAACCTATTGCACCTGTGAGTATTGATAATGTCACTCCAAAAGTGGATGATGCTGCCCTACTTCATGAGCTACCTGACTACGTTGAAGATGAAGAATATGTGCAGCTGGTTGTAGATATGCAGCAACAAGAAAATACTGAAAATAACAACAAATTGTTGCAGATTGAGGCTGAGCATGATAGTGAGGTTCCAAACCATAAAGAAGGCCAAACATGCTACCCTATGATAGATGATGCAGAGGCTGATTATATTGATATGCTTGAGGAACTCCCTTGCTGTATTGAAAATAACAAGGAAACTTAACATGGACAAGAGCAAGTTGAAGATTTGTTCTTTATTATCCAGCAGGGATATCAACTTCTTGGTGGGGAGGTTCTCTCTTTTAAACATGTGTATGGCTCATTTTCTGAGCCTAAATCAAAAAATCATGAACCTCTTGTTTATAAGGTGTAGGCGGCCATATTTGTGGTAAAACCACAAGAATTAGAATTTTCAACTCAGCAAGAAGAGGAATGCAACCATGATGACATTATATCAATTTTCTTGTTTTCCTTGAAGAAGGAAGGATAAAGAAATGAGGTCCCAAGTCAGCTATTGTACACACAACAGCAACATGAGAGTCAAATGGAGGACACCATCATACCAAATGAGGAGCTGGGGTTTTCAGAACAACAAGAAGAGAAGAAATCAGAACAGGGATATGAAATCAACTGTGTTGATTTCTATGTCATCTCAAGGGGATGCCCAATTAGGCATCTAGCCCAGATAGAGACACATCAAGAGAAGTCACCACTTGTCATGCTTACCTCTAAGCATGAAGTTGAGCATCAAAATGAGTGGGATCAACCCACTTATCCATCACATATCAACAACATCAGTAATCAGTTCAGGTGAATAGGTGAGTTTATCTCCTTTTTAGGGGAGGTCTTTTATCAATTTGTCATATGCCCATCCCTTCCCCACCTCTTTTTAACTACCCACATGCATGATGAACATTGCAAATTATTAAGGAAGGGCAGTTATTTTCAAGAACTAGTTAATGGCTTTGTTTGAAGTCATGTCTGACTGGTTAGTTTAGGATTAGAGTAGGTTTCATTTCTGCTTTAGCTTTCCCTTCCCTAAGTGCTTCTGCACAGGTTGCTTTGTCATTAGGAGAAAGCAGGTCTTCTCCCCATTTTTGTGTTTTGAGAGGCAGGTCCTGTTTTCCCAACATATTTTAACTTGACTCCTTGCCCAATGGATGCAATAAGGCCACTGATCTCATGTTTAGCAAGTAAACATCCCATAGAGGCCACCAAATTGTTGACCTATTTTTCCTCTAGCAGGAGTCAAAATAATTCAAGCAGGATCAGTCAGTATGCATATCCCCATGAAATCCATATTTATGATCCTGAGGTCTTAACCCAATTTCAAAATCTGAATCTTGCCTGAGGAAGCTTACCATGTGAAAGAGCTTGAAAAAATAGGCAAGTTTGCTTTTTACATCACCCTGATATTCGCTAAAAGGAGGAAGTTATGTGGGGTCATCATATTTCTGCTAACCCGATCTTTCATGTCGGGGTGATATTTTAACATCGAGTGATCTCAGTTAAGATCATCCCGATGTTGGTACTCCAAAGTTTTCTAAGTATGACCCGATCTTCTGAGGGGTCATCACATTTGAATATCGGGTGATCTTAGTTGAAGATCATCCTGATGTTATGCTTTCACTTCATGATCATTGGATCACCTGACATGCTGCTAACGTCATTTCTATGTCGAGATGATATACGCTTATTTCACAATTTCATGCTTTTCTGCAGGGGGTGATATTTCCAAATATCAGTCATATTCCAAAGATCACCCCGAGGATGACGATGAGGCTACAATGCAACCTGATATTTCACGGGGGGTGATATTTCTGAATATCACCCTATCCCAAATATCATGATGATGTCGTCAAGGCCTGAAAGGGGTCATATTTTCCTTAACACCAGTTAGCATTTGAAGTTCATCCTGATGTTTGACATGATGGTGACGTCATCAGGATGTTTGCGGACATGATCATCTGGATCATCGGCGAGACATATGAGGTTGGCAGAGCAAGAGGAGCTTCCTCTGATGCATCAGTTTATGCCGAAGAGGTTGAATATCATCATCAGGTTTCTTTCGGAGGAGGATGATATTTCCAAATATCAGGTACCTTACAAATATCATCCTTTCTGCCAAATATCACCTTACACTAATATGATGATGACGTCACCCGGATATGAGGAGCTATGTTTTATGAACATGATCAAGAGGATCTTTCCTCCATGATATGCTACTGACGTCATCGTAATTTTCAAACATCAGGGTGATATTTTATATCATGTTACTTCCGGCAGGAGGATATTCCGCATTAGGAGGATATTTCATATCGAGGTGACATTCTATATCAGGCCAACATGCAGGTGGCCCACCGATACAAGGAGTCTTGCCAATGGGACTTGATGAGGAAGAGGATTATGATGAGGCTCATGATTATGCCATCAGGAGCAAAATCACCGACATTATATATGCTCATGGCTTGGCTTATAAAGTGATGAAGACATCACCTCCGGGTGCATGTGGGATAATCAGTTCTCGCAGAAATTTGAAAATATCAGGATGATGACCTTTTGGTGGGAATTCTTCAGGAGGGTTCCCACTTCCACTTTTGATCCGGATCTGCATGTCGGTTGAGTGGACTTTTTTAGCGACGACCTTTTTGAGTTGGTGTAGATATTTCCTGCATTCATTGCAGCACAAGAGGATGCAGCTTGCATTAATGATCAGAAACATCTTGCCACCGCCTGGTTTTAGATATTTTCTCTGCCACCTGGGTGTGGAAGATCGAGGAGTAAGCTACTCGCATTAATGATTCTAAATATCTCCTCACCTGCCCCTATTCTAGATCCTTTGGCACCATTACTCCTAGCAGGTGGATGTCCCTTTAGGAAGATATTTTTGATTGCAGCTCTCTGAGTGAATTGGGTAACCGACTTAGGTTAGATGGAGATGCTATATAAGTTGAGGCTTATGATGTAGAAAGGGTTGGAGACTTTTTGGCATTAAGGCTTTTCTGTTTCCAAACAGAGCTTTCAGTTACTGTAACCTTGCCTTCTTACTGAATATATGCAAGTTATCATACCTTTTGTTGATTTTCTAATTCTGTGTGAATCTGCATATGGTTGTCTGTGAATGTCTCCGTTCCTCTCAATCATCTTGCTTCTTGCCTCTGCTAGAATCAACTAATCTGTGTATACCTGCTTGTTATATCTGGCTGTGTTGTGCATCCTCCAGTTCTGTGAAAGTTTCTTTAGTTTGTCTAGTGTATCACCCTTGTTTTCAAGCTTTTATTTCATTTCCATTGCAAGCTTTCTTCCCCTTTTCACCCCAAAATTCAATAGTTCAGGTGATAACTTTTTGGATTTTCAAAATTATTTGATTTTATTTTGGATTTTTTATATATAATACTTTTTCAAATGAAAGGTATTAACCATTTCACTAAATTATTTACCTTCCATGATGTACAAGTGATAAGAATCATTACCAACATCTTTTTTAACCATAAACGGTCATTTCCAATCTTCATGAAAATTTCATTTATTTTTATGTCTTTTGTTTTTTGTGATTCCTTTTTTGAGGATGAATTCACTTATTCTATAAGGTCCTATTGTGGTTTTTTGCTCCACAAGTATGATTATACTTTCTTGCAAAGACTAGTCTATCGTGAAATGAGCTAAGGATTGAAACACATATTGCTGGGATGGGGTCTAGTATGGAGCTCCATCACTAGCCAACAATTTAGTAAGAAGATCAAAATCATCTTGTATATAAACCTTCACTTCAACCCACTCTTAGATGGTCTACAAGAATTAAAATAACTCAAAGGGAGTTTGTGGCTCCCTTTGCTCTTCTAGAGGAACAAATCTTATACTTGTTTTTCCATTTGGTTTAGGTCATAAGTCCATGAAGTATCTTGTGTACTTTCAAGTAGTTCCAGAATGGTGGGATCTTTTACCTCAATAGGTATGTGTAATTTTTTCTCCTTATAGAATTCTCCATCTCATACTTCATCTTCATTAGGGAACCTTTTAACAATTTTCATTTAGACTTGAGGCGGTTCCCATATGTCATTATACTATATGGAAGTTGTAGGTGAAGGTGGGTTATGTGAGTTGATTCCTCTAAAATCCTTGGAAGAAAGCTCAGGATCATTTTTAGACTCATTACCAATTGAGTTAGAGTGAAAATGATCATTAGAGTTTGTCTTCCCTTGTTGTGTTGACAGAGTCCAAGGAGTATAAGACTCACTCATTGGTGTCAAAGGTGTATAAGAATATCTCAGCATTGGTGCTAAAGCAATGTATGACTCACTTGAAGAAGTTTCCCTAGGAAGCATTAAGGGACTATAGCCCTCTGACATATCTTCTTCTATGTCAAAACAGGCATTTGGATTTTTTTCTGCTAGGTCAATGGTTTTCAATTGAATTTGATTTAGAGGGAGGGGCCATCTTTGAATAGGAAGAATCTCATTTCTTTTCAAGATCATTTGAATGGGCCCTATTGATGGATGTTTTAGCATGCAACAATGTAGGTGAAATATAGGTATCTCATCTCTCTTGAAAGGAATCTAATCACAAAAAAGACTACCCCAAGGTTTATACTGTCAGGTCTTGAATTGCAAGATAACTTAGTTGGATATGATTTATTATTCCAGTCAAGGGGACTTACATGCAATGTAGGGTTTTATGAGATATGGCAGTAGTAGATATGTAGAAACCCTAAGTAATACAAACTGTGAAGTCTAAAAATCTTATCAGTTGTTTATCAATGAAGTGTTGCTTCAACCTAAATCTACCAACCTTTTGAACAAAATGTAAAAGGACAGGGGAAAGAGAAATGAGTGATAAATCCTAAGGACAAATCACAGTGAATGAAAGTGTTGTAGATAGACAAATTCCCTAAAACTAATATCTACTTAACCAAGTTAAACTACAATGTTGCAGAAATGGTACAATCTTCAAAGGTAGTCAAAGATTTTTAAGTTACACAAATTTATTTAACACCCAATTACTAGCGTAGTTTAATCAATGTTATGCCACAAAAATTAATTCAATAAAATTGGTTCAAACTAACCATTCAAAGTTATTGTTATATATGAAAAAGGAGAATGATGAAGGAGACAAGAACAACAAATCAAACCCTCTTCCACAATAACATTCAAGGACAAGACTGGGCCAAATCACAACCAAATGGAGGAGGACTCAGCTATAGCTCTTATGCTCAAGAGTGCTATGGAAAGATTAGATTTAACCAAGCCTTTTATCAAACCTTAGGTCAAGTATGCATTAAACCCTAGTTCTAAGATAATCAACTTGTAACAGACAGATGATGACTGAAACCTAGAATCTGAATGCACAAAAGATAATTAGAGAGATATCAGAACATGTGTACTGGAAGCTAGAAAGTGAGGACTATTTTATGAGTGCCCAAGTCCTGGAGGTCAAAATCAGATACTAAAAAATGGAGAAATGTCACAGAGGATATCATGCTACCAAATTCAGTGCCTATTTGAGCAGGAAGACTATTTCACGGGTGCCTAAGTCTTTCGTAGAGAAATATTTTGAATCTTCTTTTAGATACTAAAACCCTTTCCCTTATACAATCTTCCTATAGCTTCACCTTTTTAGATCTCACACCTGTAACCTGCACACAAGAAGAAAAGGGGTTTGCGGGTTATGGTGTTTAGGGACTTTCCTCAATCAAATCTCGAGATAGCATTCAAGCTTCCCAACATCGTTGTAAGATAGAGAGTGTGTGCCCTAGTAGGGAAGTGGCTAAACATAAAGCAATGATGATAGAATGATTCAAATGACAATGATATCACCTCAGAGGTAAATCCCTTAGGAGAATGAAGATCTTTCAACTCATAAGAAGATGGATGATGATTCTAAATATGCAACAACACACACAATACAAACACAAATCTTCTCTAGAAACACAATGAATGCTTTGAATGATCTTTGTTCCAAGATCATAAGTTCACAATATCCATCTGGGTTCATAATGAATTCAAAAACACACTTATATATGCTTTCCCTATTCATAAATTTAATTGAAAGAGCTGACAAAGAGAAACCCTTTTAAAGGTCCTATGCCGACATGCTTTGAAATTTTCCCTAACCAATTAGGGAGGACTTGGGTGTAGGAACCCAAGTCCTAAGGTGCCTTTTTGGTCTGGGGTAAGGCATAAAATGGGCCCCTAGTTCTCAATTGTCATCATTTTTGAGGGATTTTGCATCGGAATGAATATTTTACATGTATAATGTTATCACGAGGACTAGGAGCTAAACTAGGAGGGAAAAAGGCATGTGTCCACTTTTTACTCCATTACAGTTACTTACAATCAATAAGAAACAAATGGTATGGACTAGAGCATTCATCAAATATCTAATCATTCATTCAAATTGCAATTGCACTTTATCTAAATCCAAGTAGAAATGAACCATGAAATCTAAAATTCACCAACACAGTAACACAATTTGCAGAAACACCTATAAACATGCTTTGTATTAATTCAGAATTTTGGTAGTCTCAACAATTCATTGTTCCAACCTTACAAAGAGAGAAAATGACTTCTCTTATATAGAGGAGCAGGCATACCGATTTTTACAATGAAGGGTGAGGATTAATCCAACACCAAGGGCTCAAATTCAACAACATTTAATTTTCGCAATTAGGTAGTTACAATCCCAAAATTGATTGTCCTTTAGGAAAAAGACAAAAATACAACTTTTGGACTCAATATAATAGGACAAAATAATAGCTTTTTGAGTTGTCTAATGAGACAAAACTCTTTTCCAATGAGTTGACTGGTCAAAAGGAGTATGTGGCACATTTTGTAGTGGCAGCGACCTTGCTGGATTTGGCATTTAACTTATGCCTCCACGGAGTCGACTTTATGTTGGTCATTGTCATCCATTGTTACTCTATTTTTATCTGCTTCTTTCTTTTTGTATGCCATCAATGCCTCTAATGTTGGATTGATCTCCTCAGGAGGAGGATCCTTCACAAAATATATTTGAAACTTGAGGGTATCAATGGACCTGGATAAATTATGATATATTGCAAATTTTGCCCTTATGTTCTTCTTGAACACTTTAAACTTTGCCTACAATTTGCTTGCTTTATTCATGTCAGTTATACTATAGGACAAAACATCTCCTTGTAGTAGCAAACCTAACTAGTTCTTGTATTCCTGAGTGTCAATTGGAATGGTGTCATCAAGATATAAACCAGTTATAGCCCAGAGCAGGTCATTAAAGTTGTAGATAGCTTCCAAAAGTTGAGTCTTAGTAGACTCACCCTCAGTCTTTGATTTGTCAAAAATCTCCCTTCTTAGTTTAAGCATCTCCAGCCAATGATCAGGCATATGTAACTTGTCCTTTTCCAAAATGTTCTCCTCGGTGAGAACTTCCTCTGAGAGTTTACTCATCACCAAAACTTGGGGATGGATATGTGAATAATAATCATCATAACTCTTACTATCTTCCATTATTTCTTCCCATTCTACCTTAAAAGCACAAAATTCCCTATTCATCTCAGTGAGCTCATCAATTATATCATAGCCCTCTCTATATATATCTCTGTTATCCACTATCATTTCACTAAAGCAAGCCTTCCGATATTATCAAAATCTTCTACTTCTTCCTTTGAAAGAATAGAAGGAGCAATGGCAGTTCCATCCTCGATGTGCATTGGCTTGATCAAATACTTGACACAAGCATGGAGTTCCTCATTTTGTTGCGTGAGTTGTTGCTTAGTAAGCTCATCCTTATTCATCTTGTTCATTATGTTTGAGATAGAATCCTTGAATTCCTCAATTTCTTGCACTCTATTAGTTGGACCAAGGTTTATTGTAGAAATATTGTACTCCTCTAGCCTAACGTCTTCTTTATTCATTTTTGCAGGAGGTACTGCAATCTCAGCCACCTTTGACCCTGAAGCATCTTTGTATATTTTTTATTGTACCTTTGCCTACTTCTGCTTCTTTGGCTTCTCAATTTGGGCAAGGAAGCTATCCAGATTTAGGTCAATAACTTCAATTTGAGGTTGTTTTACCTGAAGACTCTACTATAACCAATCTGGTGTTACCAAAGAATGAGTAGAGGAACCAATTTGGCCTCCCTTTTTATTCAAAGAATCATTATTGCTTACATCACCTATTATTGCCCATTTATCTGTATTGTCTTCCCCAGGAGTTTTTGCATCAACTTTTGAAAGAGATCTATCTGTTCTAGATACTTCCCAACATCCTACTTAGCCTTATCAAATGTATCCTAATCTGGCTCATTTTGAGGTGGAGTATCATCAATATCAACCATCTCCATAATGCTAATATTCATAGGAGGACTATCTGGAGCATCTTGTATCTACACTTCCTCCTTATGGATTATGTTTAGCTCTACATAGACCTTTTCAATTCCTTCCAATAGGGTCACTTGGGGAGATGGGGACTTACGAGCATCCTGAACACTCTGGAATGGCTAGATTAAGTTGTTTATTGTCATTAATGAATATACTGTTGTACTTGGTAGCTACACCCTAGAAAGGTTTGCAAATGTTGCAAAACCTAAGGAATGCGGAATGGAAGGATGGGGAAGAATGAAAGAGAGGAAAATGAGAGGAGAAAGTTTGAGAGGTGGCAAGGAGAAGGATGGAGATGAAAGGATGGTAGATATGGGTGGCAAAGAAGAGACTGTGAAAGGTGAAATAGATGAGATAGAAGAAATGGAGAGTGAAATGGGAAGAGACAATGAAGGTGGTGAAGAGACAGGAACATCAAAAAGGAGAAGATGGAGGGGACGAAGAGGGTAAAGTTGGGATAGCAGCTGGAGAAGGTGGCACAGAAGTTGCAATGGAAAGGGTAGGAGAAGGTTGTGAACTCATAGTACGAGGAATGGGAGGCACAAAGGTAGTTTTCACACTCAATGCAACAAGAGGAGTAGTAATAGTAGGTGAAGGAATAGCAGTGGATATAGTTGCTATTGGAGGGTCTTGCACAATATTAAGGCTTGGTGCCTTCTTTGAAGTCTTGGTTTTCTTCACCTTTGACCCTTCTGCTTCCCTAGCTTGTGTAGGTTTTCTCTTAGATGTCCTCATTTGAACTGGGGACACAGTGCCCCTCATTACTTTCCTCTTTGACTCCTTTACTCCTTTACCTTTACCTTTCTTATCTACTAAGGGAATATCATCTTTAGTGTCCTCACTATCATCTTTATCCCCTTAGGCTGCCTCTCCTAGAACTATAGGCCCTTGCTCCTCAACCTTAATAGGTTCATCTTTTTCATCATCACTTTCCTTTTCTAGCTAAGGGTTTGTGTATGTCAAGGCTACTCCTATAGCCGTGAGTTGAGCCACTTGTGTCCTTACCCATATTTTTTTGTATCTAATGGGATTCTTCATAAGCTCCTCAAGGGAACTAACTTCTACCTCAGCCCAGTTGGGAGGTGGGATTTGCTGACCAAAAACTCTCATCTATTCATCCTCTTGGATCACCACTCCATCATCAACCAATTGATCTAGTGCTTGAGCAATCTGAAATCTACTGATGAAGTCTAAAGACAATCTTGAGTATTTTCTTCTTCTTATTTCATGCTTATCAGTACAATTTTCCCAAAAGTCCTCCAAGTGTTCCTTATGGAAGAGATTATTGCTTACATGTTGTTCTAATGTCCCAAAAGGATCAAAATGTGTCTGAGCTTTTTAGAAATTTAGGTGTAGTTATTGCATCTCAACATTAGAGTACTATGTTGCACTAATCATAATACAAGTGAATAACCACCAGCCTAGAACAATAGGGAACTTGATGGAAGCTCTATGCAGATGCTTGAGCATATTATGGCACACACATATTTGTCTTGTTAACTCCAACAAGACTACCTTGTCAGTTGGATACTTTGGTAGCTTGTAAGGAACTCCCTTGAATCCTTGCACTCTAAGATATGTAAATTTTGGAAATTGAATGTACCACCTGCCATAGTTCTAAATGACATTGGCAGCCTCTAGGGATATCCTCTTAGACATATCACCTTGCAACATTCTAGTGATATGCATGGTGAATGTATCATTCACCCTTTTGTAGTGCACTAATGATTGGACAAGTTGCAGTTGTGGGTAGCATTCATATACTTTCAACTCCCCATCTGCATTTCCAATTGTTCCTAGCTGAGAAAGACCAAGATAAACAAAGCTTCTAGCCAACATGTATACTACATAAGAGGACCAATGGAAGTTCTTAGTCCCACTTAGGGCCAAGAATCCCTCATGGATATTATCACTTATAAGACAAGCCCAGTGTAGTTTCCTATCTCCTTTCAAGATTTCCCCAATGTAACCAAACATCCATGGTTCAAAACTTGATGCAACAGGTAATCCCATAATTCTGCTCAACAATGTGACCAAATCTCCTACCTCATCCTTTAAATCACTCCTATACAGCACATGAGGTAGTTTGGACATTGTTGTCCTCTTCTTCTTCATCCATGTGTCATTAATAATTCTCCTACAGGCTTCTAGCCCTTGGTCATACATTGCTTGGTTTTGAGCCTTATTAACCACAGTTAGGGTAGGGAAAGGAGGAATATCAAAAGCTTTTGACAGAGCTTCCATAGTGAAGCTTGCAACTACTCTCCCATCCTATGTCACCACTAACCTAGTGGGAGCATGATACCTCTCAACACAAGCCACAATTAATTCTGGACATTAGACTGATGTAGGGAATGCAGCAGCCTGGGCAATCCCATTGTCTCTTATCCTTCTTGCCCAATCAGTTGGATTATTCCTAGAGATCCTTATCTTGAAATAAACTAGGTCAATATGGCCTAAGTCAATATCTCCTATGTTGTTCTAGATCAAAGTGATCTTTGAAGATGGAGGAATGCCCTTGAACTTGTACTTCATTGTTGTAGCCCTTGTAGACATTTACCCTGCAATGCATTACCTTAATGAATACCCTAATTGAATTGTTACGTCAGAAATTGTCCTCCTATATGGAATGGTACAATTTCTCATGGTTTATCTCCTCTCCTTTGGTGTCCTCTTAACCTATTCATTTCTGACCTTCCTAAACCTTGATTTACCTATGTCTAACTGAAGAAATGTCATATTTCGAGATAACTGAGGATTGAACATGAAAGGAAAGTTTAGATTTGGGATTCCTTGGACCCCCTTAATAGAGACATTATTGGAAAGTTAGGCCTTGGGCTTGGGCACTTGTGCCCTAGCCCTACCCTATTTCCTAGGGTTTTGAATTTTGGTGGGGTGTCGGCTCTCGCCGTGTATCTCAGGATTCCATTTTCAAAATTTTGTTTTTGCACGATGTCGATGTCTTATTTCAAAATTTGAAATTCCTAAGGTTAGATATTTAAAGATATTTGAAAATCATTTTATTATACACAATCTATATGCAAGATTTATGCCAAACCTCTACCAAAATTGCCATTGAAGAACAGCACTTTGTTGAAGCTCTTGGATTTATTTGAAGTTGCTATCATGGAGATATTCTATGGAGATTAAGAATCAAGATCTTGAGACTATCTTGCTCTTCCTAGGGTTTGTACAACTTTTTGTACCATTAGGAGAAGGGTTGAAGCCTCCAACATCGAGCTTTGAAATCCTCCATAGATATGGCTGCCTCGCCTTCTTGTTCTACAAGTCTTCATTGCTCTCATCTTCTTGAGGTGATGTTATTGTTGTTTCATTGAGTGAAGCAAGGTGTTGCTCTTTCCTTGATGCTTGAGTCATCTAGGGTTTTACATTTTTTACATACACATTTGTTAGATGAGCACACATATTTGCAAATCTTTATCATTGGCTATTATTGAGGTAGGAATACCAAAATGAGGCTTAACTGAGGCAAGCTCCTATATAGCCACAACCATCTTTCTCCTCCTTTTGCATGTGTAGGTTACATTCAGTGAGATCCGGCGGAAAGGAGTGACAAGAAGATGGATATTGCAAGTACAGTCATCACAAAACTTCAAATTTTAGGATTGCGAAACTTCTAGGGAAAAGGGACTCTCGCCCAAGCCCTTCTATGCATTTTCTTCAAGATCTGGGGACCCTCGGAGAGTGTCTGATATCTGGTACAAAAATTCTGACAGTCAGATACCTTTAGGGAAAAGGGACTAGTGTTCTAGCCTAATAACACTCCATTTTTTAGGTGCACAGTCTTTGTATCTTTTACTCTACATTTATGTAATTCATTTGTCTGTATCTATGCCTGGAAGTTGTATGTTATAGTATATTTGTTGAATTAGGGTTTTATGCTTAGTGAACACAACACTAGTAGAATTTGGGCAAATAAATGACTATGTGACTAAAACTTTGTCATTCTACTAATTTTTTGGAACACACCTATAAATGACTAAATAAATGACTACTTTGATCATCAAGTAAAAAACACAACTAAATATTTAGTCATATCTCTAAATAATTAGTCATATGACTAAATATGTCTTCAAAGAACACAACTAAATATGACTAAATATATCTTCAAAGAACACTTTTGCAAAAAAAGCATATTGCTTAAAATTTTAAGTGCTAAAAGCAAGCGCATTTTTTTTAAAGGGAAAATCAAAAGGAAAATAGAAAAAGCTTAGGCACCAAAGTGATGGTTTCAGTTTTGTCTTCATTACACCTACGTGCTAAGGAGGTTTAGGGTTATGGGAGATTATCTGCCGTTTCTCCAGTGGTTTGATTTGCAATTCCTCACAAAGACTATGATCAACCTACGTGCTAAGGAGGTTTAGGATTATGGGAGATTATCTGTCATTTCTCCAGTGGTTCAAATTGCAAGGCCTCACATAACTATGATCAATCTGCAGAAGAAAAGAAATAATTTTATTCAGACGTTGGTGGATGATCATCATTAGACGTGGAGGGCTCACGATGACTTTATTGATGTGCTCATTTGTACAATAGACAAGCATGAAAGTCTCTCATGGGATAAAGACACCATGGTGAAGGCCTCTACTATTGTGAGTTTCTCCCTTCACATTTTTTTATAAAATTATTTTCATTTATTTCTTTTCTTTTCTCCAAGAAAAGACATGGTTTCAAAATGGACACTCTTGACTCCTTGCTTTCCATTTGTTTGTGGATTGTTTGGGCTATTACATCATCCATTTGACTCTCTGGCTTTCCATTTGCTTGTGGATTGTTTGGGCTATTTTAATGATTGGTGAATACCAATTGCATAAATAAAATCTAAATCCTTTCTACAAAATTCTTATCCAACTCAGACAATTTCAAACCCCAGCGTACAATGTTAAAAAGCTAAGCAACCCTTTTCAGCCCTAAATTAATCAAATTCATCACTAAACCATGTTTAACCCAAAACCCAATTTAGGGCCAAATCATCTTAAGCCTCAGCTTTTTGATAGACATAAGTCAAACCACATTTGCCATAGTAATGCCTGTCAAAGTGATTGGCCATGAAAGTCCCAACTCCACACTCCTGATTAGGGTATTCCTTTCTGAGCCTCTACACCTTGCCAGAGTCATCCACCTTGTAGTACTGCAAAACAACCAACTTGATCTTCTTCTTCTTGTGCTTAATCTTCTTGGGTTTAGTATAGGTCTTCATCTTTCACTTCTTTGCACCTCCCTTGAGTCAAAGGACAAGATGAAGGGTGGACTCCTTCTGAATATTGTTGATAATTATTGATAGACCTGCAATCAAATACAATTGGTAGGTTTAAATCCAAATTCCACGACTTTAGCTAGCATCCTCCTTGCCTATGCCAAAATGGGAGCTTTTATCGCACTATGGGCATTCATCAACGCATAATGGAAAGGGGGTTTTATGTAGGTATTATAGTTGGAAATGCTATGGCAAACATGTATGCAAATCTAGAAGTATAGAGTATCCAAATTATCCATTCGCTAAAATTTGCATTCCATGAGACTACATTTCTTTGAGGCATTTTGTCAAACATGTTAAGGACTCCTCCCTACAAGTAATAAGTTTTTACACATTTTGTCAAATAGGGTTCTTGTTCTGTGTCTCTCTATTTGACATACATGCACAAGCATTTAGTCGAACACCTGATAAACACTATTTCTGCTTCTACTTTTTGCATATATGTCTACTAGATATCTGATTAAAACCCATTTTAAATGCATTCATGGATGTTCATGCTCTGGCAAGGGAAATGTTAGCAAAGGCGTAGATTTTAGCGTTATGCCTATCAGTACTATTTTCTTGAAAGTTTCCAAAGCCTCTTCAACAAATCTATAATCATTGCATTTCAAATAGCTCATGTGGTCATGTTTATGTTTCATATTTCTCATTCATGTCCCAATTGTTGCTTAACCTTATAATCTCTTCATAGCAATAGAATACATAAGACTGTGTTAGCAGGGTTACACCCCCTTTAGCACGTAATGAGAATGTGGATAACCTTAATCTTAATCATGTTCACATTGTGAAATACATAGTGGTGGGTTAAAACATTATAACAAAAAAAATCATCCACCTTTGACACACTCTTTATAACCTTGAAGTATATAAAATACTTTCCCATATATTTGTTTTGAAATATTTCTTATTAGATAACCAAATAGTATGTCACCTGAGCCCCACCACTCTTTTAAAACCATATACCAACTAAAGCAATATCTATTATTGTAATCTCTACAGAGAGAAAGCACTAAATTGATGGGGAAAGCACCTACAGAGAGTGGAAAGCTAGGGGAAGATAAAACTCCCCATTGCAAAGATCCTTTCTAATAATAAATAACACGTGCCACGTGGATTTCTTTTTGTTTCAATACATTTTGGCATTCTCTATAACATAAATCACTGCATTTGGTTTGCCTACCTATTCCACACCATTTCTCAAACTCCTACACCTCCATATATATAGAATACCTGTGCTTTTCTTTTAATGTGTAAGACACCATGATTTATATCACCTCTACCTTGCATATTGAAGAACACTCATCTACAGTCCTCCTCTGAGCATAGCAAAATCAAAACTTATTTGTTGCAAGGATTGGGATAATTTAGTGAGAGAAAAAAGAATAAACACGCAGATGCACATGGAAATAAATAAGAAAATCATAAATCTCAAAGTTGTTGGGAATTACTCCATACAAAGCTGATCTTTTATGGAGTTTTCCTTGACTATAGTTGCCAATGCATGAACCATAGGAACAACAATAAGTGTCATCACAAGCTTAGGTACATGCCATACTTCCATAACGTTAGCAAAAGAGAACAAGTTCATTGTGCCTTAAACAGTTATGCACAACGAAACAAGACATGGAAGAAGTTGATACATTCCTCCATCATTTGTTGGAATGCTAATTTGGAAATCAACTAAAGCTCTATTCATTATCATCCCAACTAAAGTAATTCTCATCATTACTTTCCTATAGCTCTATCCTTGGATTCTATTTATCATTAAGCATCTATACATTGCCCCTTTCTTTCCATTGGCAAGCACCCAACCTAGAAAAATAATATGGTCAATACAAATCATGTGGCCTCTTCTGATATTGTATTCATGTGCCAAGTTATTTTACTACCACATAACCTCCAAACAAAAATACATCTATCTATTTATTTCCATATGCAAAGTAGTAGTAGACAACTGCATTGGTCTCCCTCTAGTTTGACACTTTTCCCACCTAAAAAAATATTGCTCACTAATGAAAATTGCCCATGTTTTATTTTGTAGTCACTATTCATGCCTAGTGCCACCCTTAATGACATCTTAATGATATAGTTTAGAGTGTCCTCAAGATAGCCAGCATGAGCAAGGTCAACCATGCACACATAATGATCAATTATAGGTGTAATGCAATAATGGTTACTAATCTGATTGAAGTATGTACAACCCTCATCCACTGAACCTGCATGGTTGCATGCACATAGAACACAAGCAAAGTTTACAATGTTGGGATATGTTTTAGAGTGCTTCATTAATTCAAATATTTTGAGGGAATCCATGCAAAATCCATTTTGTGCATATCCTACAATCATTGCATTCTAAGAGATGATAACTCTTTGAGCCATTCCATCGAATAGTTCATGTGCCTTATCTATACTTCCACATTTTGCATACATGTCTATCTAACAAAAATCCCCCTTCAATTATGTTATGATGGATGTCCATACCCTATTTCAAAGCTCCCATTTTGGCACAAGCAGGGAGTATGCTAGAAAAGGTTGTCGAATTTGGCTTTACACCTGCTAATTACATTTGCTTGAAATTTTCTAAAGCCTTTTCAACAAATCCATCTTGTGCATATCCTGCAACCATTGCATTCCATGAGATGACATCTTTTTGAGGCATTCTACCAAATAGTTCACATGCCTTGTCAATGCTTCCACATTTTGCATACATATCTACCAGGGAAGTTAAAACTACAACATCTGACAAAATTCCTCTATCCATTACTTTTTGATGGATGTCCATACCTTGTTCCAATGCTCCCATTTTGGCGCAGGCAGGAAGGATGCTAGCAAAGGTTGTGGAATTTGGCTTTACACCAGCCAATTACATTTTCTTTAAAATTTCTAAAGCCTTTTCAACAAATCCATTTTGTGCATATCTTGTAATCATTGCATTCCAAGAGATGACATCTCTTTGAGCCATTCCATCAAATAGTTCACGTGCCTTATCTATACTTCCACATTTTGCATACATGTCTACCAGAGCATTTCCAACTATAATATCTGACAAAAACCCCCCTTCTATTATGTTATGATGGATGTCCATACCCTATTCCAAAGCTCTCATTTGGGCACAAGCAAGGAGGATGCTAGCAAAGGTTATCGAATTTGGATTTACACCTGCTAATTGCATTTTCTTGAAAGTTTGTAAAGCCCTTTCAAAAAATCCATTTTGTACATATCCTGTAATCATTGCATTCCATGAGATGACATCTCTTTGAGGCATTCTACCAAACAATTCACATGCCTTGTCAATGCTTCCACATTTTGCATACATGTCTACTGGGGCAGTTGAAACTACAACATCTGAGATAAGTAGGTGAGGCGGCAATCATGCCAAATGAAATACCCAACATATGTCTTCCCTAAATTTCTAAGTAGGTTCATCCTACACGGATACATTATTTACACCTCCCTTCATTCTTTTTTCATCCTTTATATTACAGTTGATCAGGAGGCTAACAATATGAACACACTACCATTCAAATCATTGTACATACCATGAAAGTTTCATGCTGCCTTCTCAATCATATGACCTCTCTCTAAGCTTTCTCTATGTAGTCCATGAGACCACATGTTTGCTCTTCCCACATCCCTGCACACACACAAAAGTTCCTTCATAGGGATGCGGGGAGATCTCGCCATCCCGCGCCCTCATGCCCTGGTCCTTGCGGGGCTACGGGGGAGCCTAGACTGCATAGAGATAAGTAGGTGATGTAGCAATCATGCCAAATAAAATACCCAATAGATGTCTTCCCTAAATTTCTAAGCAGGTTCATCCTGCATGGCTGCATTACTGACACCTCTCTTCATTCTTCTTTCCTCCTTTATATTGCAGTTGATCAGGAGGCTCTCTCTATACAATCCATGAGACCACATTTTTTTTAGGCATTCTATCAAATAGTTCATATGCCTTGTCCATGGTTCCACATTTTACATACATGTCTACTAGGGCAGTTGCAACTACAACATCTGACAAAATTCCTCTATCCTGCATGCTTTGATGGATGTCCATACCCTATTCCAAAGCTCCCATTTTGGCATAGGCAGGGAGGATGCTGACAGAGGTTGTGGAGTCTGGCTTTACACTTGCCAATTGCATTTGCTTGAAAGTTTCTAAAGTCTTCTCAAAAAGTTCAATTTGTGCATATCTTGCAATCATTACAGTCCAGGAGACCACATTTCTTTGAGGCATTTTGTCAAACAATTCATGTGCTTTGTCTATGTTTCCACATTTTGCATACATGTCTACCAGGGAAGTTGCCACTACAACATCTGACAAAATTTCTCTATCCTTTATGCTTTGATGGATTTCTATACCCTGTTGCAAATTTAAACAGAGATTTTTTAGCAATTATGTTAAGCTCAAATTTGACTAGAGTGGATGAAAATGTTGAAGTATAGAATTTGATAATGGGTTGACATAATTTGACAAAATCATTTGTGTTAGATTTGTAGGAATTTTAATTTCTCTCCATAATTGCTTATTAAGAATTATTCAAGATAAATTATTTTATTCAAATTGTGTACTTCGACATTTTCATCCACTCTAGTCAAATTTGAGCTTAACAGAATTGCTAACAAATCTCCGTTTAAATTATAGTCAGACACTTTATCACCAGTTCAAAGCAGTACTTGTCTGTACTGGCTGCAAGCAGCCTAAGAAAGATGGATTGTAGATCAGGAAGAAATATCCTTTTGATGTCTATTTTGAATTCATCGGTACCTAAAATTTTGTTGTTGTCATAGACCTATGAGTTGTGTGCATAGTTATGAGGTTTGACAAGTGTCTGCAAGTACTTACTAACTCACAAACTGTGCTACCTCAGACAAGTTTGCAGATCCAACTTGCATACTCAGCCAAATCTGCCTATTGGGACTTGTGAGCTCTGTGAGACAGACTTACCGAGTCTACAAGACTTAAAAATAACAGAAAATTGAAAAACAATTAAAGATAAAAAAACTAGTGAAAACATTTTTGGACATATTATTTTTTAAAAAAAATTGTTGAACTTTTGTTGCTGAATTTGAGATCAAGCTCAAAAATCAATCTCACTAAGTCCATGTTGAGTCAAAGTCTTGTTACCATTGTTGTGATTTCCTTGTGCTTGTATCAATAATTGTAGCAAAGTTATATGTAGACTGACATTGTTTATGTTGGACTACCCTTTTGTTTATTTTATTGTAGTTCAGTCTGTTTGACAATTTTAGCATTTGTGACCTAGAAATGCTTCCTATTTTCTAACAACAGGGTTTATTTTGGATTACATTTTCAACAAGGAAAAGCATGGTAATTTATGAATACTTCCACATTTTGCATACATCTCTTTGAGTCATTCCATCAAATAGTTCACGTGCCTTATCTATACTTCTACATTTTGCATACATGTCTACCAAAGCATTTCCAACTATAATATCTGATAAAAATCCCCCTTCCATTATGTTATAATGGATGTCCATACCCTGTTCCAAAGCTCCCATTTTGGCACAGGTAGGGAGTATGTTGGCAAAGGTTGTCAAATTTTTCTTTACAACTACTAATTGCATTTCCTTGAAAGTTTCTAAAGCCTTTTCAACAAATCCATTTTGTGCATATCCTGCAACCATTGCATTCCATGAGATAACATCTCTTTGAGGCATTCTGCCAAATAGTTCACATGCCTTGTCAATGCTTTCACATTTTGCATACATGTCTACCAGGGTAGTTGCAACTACAACAAATGACAAAATTCCTCTTTCCTTCATGCTTTGATGGATGTCCATACCCTGTTCCAAAGCTCCCATTTTAGCACAGGTAGGGAGTATGCTGGCAAAGGTTGTCAAATTTGGCTTTACACCCTTGCATTTACTTGAAAGTTTCTAAAGCCTTTTCAACAAATCCATTTTGTGCATATCCCGCAACCATTGCATTCCCTGAGATGACATCTCTTTGATGCATTCTGCCAAATAGTTCACATGCCTTGTCAATGCTTCCACATTTTACATACATGTCTACAAGGACAGTTACAACACAACAAATGACAAAATTCCTCTATCCTTCATGCTTTGATGGATGTCCATACCCTGTTCCAAAGCTCCCATTTTGGCACAGGCAGGGAGTATGCTGGAAAAGGTTGTCAAATTTGGCTTTACACCTACTAATTGTATTTGCTTAAATGTTTCTAAAGCCTTTTCAAAAAATCCATTTTGTGCATATCCTGCAACCATTGCATTCCATGAGATGACATCTCTTTGAGGTATTCTTCCAAACAGTTTACATGCCTTGTCAATGCTTCCACATTTTGCATACATGTCTACCAAGGCAGTTGCAACTACAACAAATGACAAAATTCCTCTATCCTTCATGCTTTGATGGATGTCCATACCCTATTCCAAAGCTCCCATTTTGGCACAGGTAGGGAGTATGCTGGAAAAGGTTGTCAAATTTGGATTTACACCTACTAATTGCATTTGCTTGAAAGTTTCTAAAGCCTTTTCAACAAATCCATTCTGTGCATATCCTGCAACCATTGCATTCCATGAGATGACATCTCTTTGAGGCATTCTGCCAAACAGTTCACATGCCTTGTCAATGCTTCCACATTTTGCATACATGTCTACTAGGGCAATTACAACCACAACAAATGATAAAATTCCTCTATCCTTCATGCTTTGATGGATGTCCGTACCCTATTCCAAAGCTCCCATTTTGGCACAAGCAGGGAGTATGCTGGCAAAGGTTGTCAAATTTGTCTTTACACTTGCTAATTGCATTCACTTGAAAGTTTCTAAAGCCTTTTCAACAAATCCATTTTGTGCATATCCCACAACCATTGCATTCCATGAGATGACATCTCTTTGAGGCATTCTGCCAAACAGTTCACATGCCTTGTCAATGCTTCCACATTTTGCATACATGTCTACTAGGGCAATTGCAACTACAACAAATGATAAAATTCCTCTATCCTTCATGCTTTGATGGATGTCCGTACCCTGTTCCAAAGCTCCCATTTTGGCACAAGCAGGGAGTATGCTGGCAAAGGTTGTCAAATTTGTCTTTACACTTGCTAATTGCATTCGCTTGAAAGTTTCTAAAGCCTTTTCAACAAATCCATTTTGTGCATATCCCACAACCATTGCATTCCATGAGATGACATCTCTTTGAGGCATTCTGCCAAACAGTTCACATGCCTTGTCAATGCTTCCACATTTTGCATTATAATTTGTTACAATGAGCAGAGGCAGAGAATGAGCAAAGAGGAAGTGGGTACAACAATTGCCAATGCACTATGTTTTCAAGTGGTGGACAAATGGGTCAAAGAAATTTACACTGCCAAATATAAATTAAGGTGCTTCATACACAACACACAGAGCAAAAGTGTATCTCAAGATATTATCAATAGTTTAAATGGTGCTTGGGATTGGGTGAAGCAGTGTGAAGACTTAAATCAACTGCAACACAAGTTGAAAGAGTTGTAGGCCAAGTATCAAAATATGAAGCTTCCATTTTTTTAATGTTATTTCAAAATATTTCCATTTACATTTGTGATTTTAACCATTTCAATTGCTTCAATAGGTCAATTTTGAGCAATAGAAGGAAAACAAATATTTACCATTTTTGTTGTGAATGAGGTGTAAAATTGCTAGTGACTGTTTAATTATTGAAATGGGTGATATTTAAATAAAATGCTTTCAAACATATCATGTTATGAAATTGTATATGAATTGTGCTTTTATCTTGGAGCCATGTTAAAATTTAACCATTTTGAATATTGGATATATTATTTATTAGCTCTTTCCTCTATAAAATGCCCACTTATATTTTCATCTGATCATTTTGCTATTAGTGTGTTTTGAAATTTGTGTCAAAACCAATTAAAATCATGTGCTGTAGGGTAATTAAACCTTTAGTAATTCTTGATTTTCCTTTATTTTTCTGCACTGAATATGAAAAGTTTCTAATTTTTGTTATTGGTTAAGGCTATTTTTTCCTAGTGGAATGAATTCTAAAAAAATTAGAATTTGTACATGAGTTGCACAATGAGCAGGTTTGTTTGTATATTATCCTTTTTGAGAAAATCTTAGGGCTTCTAGTATACTTTACTGTGCATGCATTAATGACTTGTCTGCTTCTAGTATTTTTTCTATTTGTTGCAGTGGATATTTATGAATCTCTCATTTGCTTTTGCAGCATACTGTACTAGTCTCTTGTTAGCCCATTGGATGTTGAAGCAGTTGGAGATGGATGATGAATATGTTGGCAATGAGGAGGTGATGCATGAGTTATTTGATACATTTTCTTGTCTTTTGTGGAAGAGTTATCAGTTAGGCAGAGGGTTTAAGGAAGCCTTAAGATTGTCTTCCTCTTAATAGTAATCACCATGCTACAGTCTAGATTTTTAGACTCTCAAGAAGCTTATAACAGATGCATGTCAAACTATTCAGGGGGCTTTTCCACATTGGTAACCAAAAGTATATGCATTCACTATCATTGGATCTCTAATGTTGAGAATTAATACAATAGATCCAAACCTATCTGATGTTTCAGTTTCCAAATTCTAACAATATCCTAATTGCCTTATGGTGATAGTGGCCTAACAAGGCTAAAACAATAGCTATTAGAGATAAGGACAGTTTATTGCTACATGTAACAATTCACAATGGCAACTTATGAACTAGAGTAAGTTGGGTGCATGAGACAGGATCTCTACAGAGATGACAATGTGATCTTGAACTAGGACAATGAGCTTCATGGGACAGTCATGGATTTGTGAAGAAGACATCTATGAATGTCTTTGTGTTTCTATGCTCAGTGATACTCAGAAAATCAATTTCTTGCTCATTCTTTGAGCTATGTATTGTAACCATGAAGGTTTTTTAGCAAAGAGAAAGCATTGTAACTTATTTTCAAATTTGTATGTTGTTTGCAAGCATTTTTTTATCAATTAAACAAGCTTTTTTTACCTTCTCAAAGTTGTTTCATTGTGCAAGCTTCAAAATGAGTAAATATAGTATTAATTGACGTCAATTAATAATTAAATTGACTAAATATACTACCAATTGAATGAAATCGGTGAACAGTGAATAAATATAACTAAATATATGACCAATGTTAAATCGGTGAATAAAAATGACTAAATATACTACCAAATTGATCAAAATGATGATTAAAATTAATGACTAAATACACTACCAATGGATAGAAATTAGTGAATAAAATGACTAAATAAATGACCAGTTAACAATAATTAATGACTAAATATATCAGCGAATAAAAAATGACTAAATAAGTGACTAGATTACAGCAATCAATGACTAAATATACTACCAAATTGATCAATCAAAACAACCAATAAATGTAAAGTACTGGGTGTTCACAATCATACATAACTGAAGAAAAAAACTTAACTACTGCAAGTAAAGTAAGTAAAGTAACTTTTATTGCATCATCTAGAAGAAGAGATATGAGCAACATCATATTACATCACAAGATATGCATTCATAAATTTATTCCCATTATGAAATACAATACAATCATCTTTCTAAGTTCAATTATAGAGCTTTTAGTAACAATAATTATACAATTACATATATGGCTTTTTTCCTTACATAATATTTGAGTTTAAATACAAGTATACAACTATCATCAATGTCAATGAATCCAACAATTAGTCCTCGACTGCCATCGACCATCTGGCCATTTGCTACGTCGAAGGACAAGAACATGGTTCAGGCACTTTTTCTGTCAAACCATGAAGCTTGTCCTTCCCTAATATCCTTCAAACTGAAGGATACCCAACCTTGCTCGAAAGGTCTAGCAACCTGTAAACAAGTACAGGGTGGAATCCAGTGTGTGCCTATCAATCTACATGAATACAGCATCTCATCAACAGGATATGGCAGGGAAAAATATAAATTATATAATCACTAGGCAGTCAAACCATTTACTACAATGGTACATATGTCTGTTTCAACATCACAGTCACTTTGGCCAAAGCATTAACTGATAAAATGGTGTGTAGGTTTTGAAAAAGAAAACCTAATTCCCTATTATTCCATACTCGACACCAGTCCCAGAAGGCAATCTTTCAAAAGAAACACAAAATACTAAAACCCCATAAAAGTTACTTGTAATTTAATAACAATACAGGTATATTGTGCCTGACAAAATAAACTTCCTCAACTAATAGGAGCCTATTCTTATATGTAATTAGATGATTAAAACACTTGATTTAAGAGAAAGGTCACTAAATAGATATGAATATATATAAAAGAATTATTATTCAGATTTTAAATTAAAATGCAAGGTTTAATAATAGACATAAATGCTTTTGCTTTAGCCATTTTTTTATTAGACAAAATGTATTCTAACCTTATAACTATCTATTTAAGGAAAACTCCTAAAAAAGAATAATAATAAATTCCACTAATAGTGATAAGATGCACTAGATCATATGAAAGTTTCAGAGGCCAATCGAATGGGCCTAAACAACTGACTATATGGTAAATTGCAAATCAAAAGGTACTAAGCGGATCAGAACCAGGTTTCAGTGGTCGGTCTCATTGCAAAAGGCCATTATACTTTCAGTGAGGTCGATTAAGTAGTTTGCGGGCCCTAATAAAGTTGAAATTTCTAAAGAAGGAACCTATCCGATTAGATATTTGTTTGTAATATTATGAGGCTAACATCTTCAGAGGTTGTTTAAACGTTAGAAGGGCCAATCGTATACTTGAAGCATACCAAAATGTAATACTGAGGTCGTAAGAGTATTACACATGTATACATTATTAACAAATGTATCATAAAATGACAGAGGTTGTTTTTAAAGAAAAAGTGGATCAAGAGAAATTTATGACTTCATCATAGGAGATCGAATGAATAGAAGTAAGTTATAGATCATAAAAAAAAAACATAGAGCTAGTTAGGCGTTGGAAAGAGGCTGGTTTATTAAGATGCAGAACAGAGGCCGACTATACATTGCATTAAGCTAAGAAGTGAAAAGTTTAACCAGTATAATGACACAGCGGCCATTAGAAGAGTTGCAGACTACAAGATAACTCAGAGACAGAAAAAGCATTGAGGAAGGCCATTTTAAACACAAAAGGTTGATCTAGCAATGAGGGCAATTTTGTTTTATGCATGTAGAGGCTGATTTAGTCTTTAAGAGGTTGATTAGAGAAATAGGCAGACAATAAAACAATGCATATCCATTAGGGATTGTAGAAGATAAAACAAGTGGATCTAATAAAGTTACAGGCCATTTTAAAGAGAAGGTCAATTTCTATCAAGATGTAGGCCAATCGTTAATGAGAACCAAGTTTAAATAAGGAAAAGATTTTAGATCAAAATTTAAGACACGAAGATCTACTATAGAGTCCGCTTATGGGGCATGTAGGCTATTTTCAATATGACAAAAGGTAGCTTAGATAAGAGAGAAGGACCAACTTCAAGTATAAAGGCCATTAAACTCTACCAAAGGCTGATCATCATAAAGAATCAGTTCAAGATAGATTTACAAGGATGACTTTAAAATAATTGCAGACTAAAATACTTTAGACCGAATAATGTTTGAAAGGTTGATTGACTTATAAGGGTGCCGATGTGAGTTAAGGTAAATTGGCTGCTAAAAGAATTATAAAAGGCAAAAAACACGAAAAATAGATCACATGGAAATGGTGTAGGTCGAAGGAACTTAGTGGCCATTTTCAGTTTATAGTAAATATTTAAAAAAAATCCATATAATCATAAGGGAAACAAGACTATTACCCGAATCTGATGCTATTAAATATCTTCTTTCCATTCTCTCTCTCTTGTTCCTTCCTATGTCGAATCCTCTCTTCTACGAATCTCCTCTGAGGTCGTTATTCTAGTGTTTTGTCCCTTTTGATTCCTCTTTCTTATGTTTTTATTATTTTCTCCAACCCTAAATTCTCCCCTTGATCCCCTCATGCAAACTCTTTTTCCTCTGATTTCAAGAACAAATCTCCCTTGCATGCATCGCATGCTTTCCTTCTTTTCTATTTTTTTTTCAACAAAACTCTATATTAATCAAACTAACTATATAACATGCATACTCTAAATTTTATTTTTAAAATAAGTATTCTATTATTTTTATTTTCTTTATTGAGGTAAAATGGAATTCATTAATATTTAATAAAAATTTTCTATTACTATTCTTATATATATTTATACAATAATAGTATTTTATTTCCAAAAACTATAATTTATTTATATTTGGATAACTTCTCCATATCTATTTAATACTTTAATATTTAGTATAATTATGCTTATATTTTTACACAATTAAACATAATAAGAAAGCCATAATACTCTTGTTATAAACTAACTTATTTAACTTACAAAACTAACTTATTTATGGACAAGACAGGTATTGAACTTAGATTTGAGTTAAAGCTAGATGATGACAATATCAGACATGGAGTAATCGGCAAACATTCATCGAAACAAGAGTGCAATGTAAACATTCATCAAAGCAAGAATGAAATCTACATGAGCGTGTGACACCAGATAAAACCCAACAATTGCTGCCAAGTGGCTAGGACCCCTCTTCCTAAACCATGCTCTTGTCCTTCAACAAGACCTGTAGACAATCAAACGCATCCCAATATCAATAGGTTAGTCCCAAAATATAGCTGAAGCAACTGAATTTTAAACCAATATTACATCTCTAGCCATTTAGCCTTGACTAAAGTTCAATGGTTTTCATGCATTTAACCAAATCAAGTAAATGTGAAAGTCTGAGATGTGACATCCTTCCCAAGTTGGAAGAGACATCGTCTCGATGTCTTATTACATCAAACAAAACAATAACGTATCAAAAAAAAATCATCATCTGAGTATCAAGTATCTCTAATGTGCATGAAATAAAACATCTATGCTAATTTCCCAAATGTGGAAAAGATCTATCAATGTCTGCAGCATCCTCCCAAGTGGCACTGTCCACTGAATACTAGTCCCACTAGACCTTATATTGTATTATGTCTCTATTATGCAACTTAACATTGCACTTCTCCAAGACTCGAATGAGGTCCACTAGCACCACTCTTGGATCCTGTACCTATAGAGCATGCCAAAAAAGAATATGTAACACATTAGGATGATAAGGTTTGAGCAAAGACACATGGAAAACATTATGGATCTTGGTGAGAGCTAGTGGCAGAGAAAGTCTATATGCAACTAGATTGATCACTTCTAGAATGTTGAAAGGTCCTACAAATCTTGGAGCTGGTTTGGATGCCTTGCCAAATGAAATTGAACTCTTATGTGGCTTGACCTTTAAAAACACTTTGTCACCCACTGAGAATTTCCTAAAAGTCATGCTCTTATTTTCATAAATTTTTTGTCTATCCGAGGCTTGCTTCAATTTCTCTTTGATTAGCCTCATCTAATCTTCCATTTCTTTTAACATGTCAGGTCCAACTACTATTCGATCTTCAATCATGTCCCAACTGATTGGAGTTCTACACATGTGCCCATTAAGAGCCTCAAATGGTGCCATCCCTAAAGATGCATGGTATGAGTTATTATACGCAAACTCTACCAATGGCAAATATTCCTCCTATTTGTATTGCTGGTCCATGTAGTACATCCTTAGAAAATCCTCCACTACTTGGTTGACTCTCTTTGTCTGACCATCTATTTGAGGATGATAAGTCATGCTAAAGTTCAACTTAGTCCCTAATGCTGCATTAAGTGTGGTCCAAAACCTAGAGGTCATACGAGTGTCACGATCTAAGATGATCATTTATGGCACTCCATGTAGTCGAAAGATCTCTTGGACAAACTTCTTTGCTAATATTAGTGACCCATCTAAGAGATTTTAGTGAATGAAATGAGCCACTTTCGTCAGTTTGTCCACTACCACTAAGATAACATCATGCCTATTATTTGACATGGGCAATCCCTGAATAAAGTCCATGCTAATCACCTGCCACTTATACTCTAGAACACTATGTGGATAAAGAAGTCCTACAGGATGGACATGTTTAGCCTTTACGCATTGGCACTCCAAACATTGAGCAACAAACTCAATCACATCCTTCTTGAGCTTAGGCCAAAAGTACAATGGTCTCAATCCTTCCATTGTCTTGGTCACTCCTAGGTGTCCAGAATATGGTGCACTATGGACCTCCTCGAGAACCAATTTCCTCAACTCAGCTGAATCTGGGATATACATTCTCCCCTAATATCTCAAAAGCCCATCTGACTCTATCACATACCCATCAAATCAATGATCTGAGGGGTCTAATTCTAATGCTTGTTTAACCCGCTCATAGTGCTCATCCCCTTGCAAGTTTTGGATTACTTTTTTCCTTAGATTGGTTCTAGTAGTTACCATAGTAGCCAAATGTTGAACCTCCTGCTAAGAGCATCTGCAACCCTATTCTCTTTTCCTTTTATGTACTTGATTCCAAAATCATATTCGCTAAGGAATTCTAGCCACCTTCTCTGTCATGCATTGAGATTAGGTTGGGTGAAAATATATTTGAGCCCCAAATGATCTATCTTAAGCTCAAATGGCTTACCCAAGAGATAGTGCCTCCACATTTGGAGTGTGTGAACAATGGTAGATAATTCAAGATCATGAGGTGCATAGTTTAACTCATGTTGTTTCAGTTTCCTTGATTCATATGCCATCACCTTCCCGTTCTGCATCAACACTCCTCCCACACCTTCACCAGAAGCATCTGTTATCACTGTGAAATGACCATTTGGATCAAGTATGGTCAGAATAGGTGCTATAGTGAGTTTGTCCTTTAACAACTGAAAAGCTTCTTCACATTTATCTATCCAATTGAATTTCTTACCCTTCTTCTATAACGAGGTTATGGGTGATGCAATTGTCGAGAATCCCTCTATAAATTTTTTGTAGTATCCTGTTAGCCCCATAAAGCTTCTAACCTTAGTCACAGTCTGTGGTGTGGACCATTCCATTATTGCCTTGATATTTTTAGGATCTATCGCTATTCCATCTGCTAAAATTACATGGCCAAGATAGTGCACTTTACTCTGGTAGAATGTGCACTTAGATAACTTGCTGAAAAGTTTTCTCTCCCTTAAACACTGCAAGACTTTTCTTAAGTGTCTCTCATGCTTCTCCACTGACTTTGAATAAATCAAAATGTCATCTAGGAAGACCAACACAAATTCATCTAGACAATCCCTGAACACACTGTTCATCAAATTCATAAAAGTTGATGGTGCATTAGTTAACCTGAATGGTACTACTGTGAACTCATAGTGACCATATCATGTTCTGAATGTCATTTTAGAGATATCCTCATCCTTAATCCATAACTAATGGTAACCAAATCTAAGGTCTATTTTGGAGAATACCTTTACACCTTTCATCTGGTTGAACAACTCATCTATCCTTAGAAGCAGATACTTGTTCTTAATAGTTGCTTTGTTGAGCATTCTGTAATCAATGCACAATTTCAATGTTCCATCCTTCTTTACAAAGATGACTGGTGCACCCCAATGTGACACACTAGGTATAAACCCCTATTTTAAAAATTCTTCTAACTGTACCTTGAGTTCATATAGTTTTGTTGTGGTCATTCAGTAAGGTGCTTTACACTATGGTTCTGTTCCTGGCATTAGATCTATAGAGAAATCAAATTATCTTTTAGGTGGTAGTTCTATCAATTCATCAGGGAAGACATCTTTGAACTCTCTAAGAATAGGATATTTGTCAAAAGATGGTTCCTAATTATCTAGATCTCTTATCTTCATCGTATAGATGGAACAACCTTTTCTTTTAGCCTTTTTCAATTGCATAGCTGATATTAATCTTAGGTTAAGGGGTGTTCTGGATCCATGAATCTCTACCTGATTCCCAAAGTCATTAAGACATTTCACTACTTTCTCTTCACAATCTACTAAGGACTTATGTTTAGATAGCCAATTCATTCCAAGTAGTACATCATAAGATCCTAGAGGTGCAACATAGAGATTGACTTGTGTTTGGAAAGTAGGAAGATCTAATTCACTGCATACTAGACATGAATCTATTCTTTCCTCTGCATTGTTACCATACTACACCATCCAAGAATTTTCCATGTGTCCAGGTTTAATAGACAACTTAGCTATGATCTTAGGATCAACAAAACATTCCATAGCTCCTGTATCAATTAAAATAGAAATTGGAAGGCCAAAGAGCTTACCAGACATCTGAATGGGTGTAGCTTGGAAATCTGCTTGATGATGATCTACAGCTGCGTGAAACTGGTGTTGAGGAGCTCCCTATCGATTTCCACCTCTCTGGTTTGCTATTTTTTTGAGGACACACACTTGCATAGTGCTCTCCTCCACAAGTGTAACATCCATCTCTAGGTCCTCTATGTCTAGCTAGCATGTCCCTCTTGTTATTATTACCATTATTGCCATAGTTACCTCTCTTATTATTATTTCCACCTTGGTTCCCAGTGTTCTTATCCTGATAGTTATTACCTCTTTTAAGATTCCTTATCTTGCACTTACTATTTCCTTGATTGCTACTATTACCCTGGTTGCAACTGTCATTCTGAAACCTTTTATTCCCATTCTTCACATCTCGACTCTTACGATAGTTTGCAATCTATTGCAGTTTCTGCTCCTATTTAGTAGCTTTTTTGAACACTTCATCCATGGTCAATGGATTATGAATTACCACCTCTGACCCAATTTGTGGCCTTAACCCCAAGATAAACTTATGAATCCTGAACCTTTCATCAAACCGGTACTGTGGACCATACTTCAACAGGTGAGAGAATTGTAGACACCTTAAAATGACCATGTCTTTGAATCACTTGCATTTCGTCTAAATCTGTAGCATCACCTGCATTCCAACATTAATTGAATAATCCAATTATTTAATTGATTTCATCAAATTCTTCCAAAACTCCAAAATTCAACATTAATTATATAAATCCCCTTTATTTAATTAATTTCAGCAAAATCAACTTTATTCTTCCAAAATTAAATAAGTTTTATTATTTAATTAAATCATTATCCTCTTTCAGATTTCAAGTCTCCATTAATTAAATAAATCCAATTATTTAATTAATTCATCACAATTCTATCTTATCTACAATTAAATAATTTACATTATAAAATTAAAAGCACTTGTTCTTCTAAATTTAAATAAATCATGCAAATTTATTTAAATTGTCTCGATTCCCTAAAAATAAATAAAATCAAATATTTTATTTATAATCTTCTATTCCTCTCTCATGCACAATTAAATAAATAAATTTATTTATTTAATTTCAGTTATCTTTCCAATTCCTCTTAAAATATCTTGTTAACTCATGTGCAAAATTAGTCTTATTTTTAGAACTCTAAAAAATGGCAAAATTACAAGTTGAGTTATCTATTCAATCAATCTTGTTTTTATCATATCTTAATAGAAATATCCTTATGGATACATGTGTGCACATTCATCATGGTTATTTGTTTTATCTCCTCCGTTGATTCTTCTGAATTATTTGGACTGTTGATCGATCTCTGTTGAAACCTATATAAAGCTCCCTCATCTCCATCACAAATCCTCTTCGATCACTTATTCTCAGACATCATTTGCAGCGCTTTGAGCATACATCGCATCGATTGAGCAACTTATGATCTTTTGACATTGATCTTTAAGCACCTACACTTGCTTGTTACAAATATGGTTTCGCAGCGTTATTGAGCAATCCACATTTAACAAAGAGAACAACACAATCTGGGTAAAATCTTGCTTATTTCATTTGATTTATTAATTATGGATTTTATTTGAATTAGTTCTCTTTATGTTAGGGGTTTTTGATTTTGTTAGTTTTCATAATCAATTTTCCTCATACACATTCTGGCACACCCGGTGGGACAAAATTTGGAGGCATGCCGGTGGTATAGTGAGGTGTACTTACCAAAGGGGCCCTACCTTCTAGTTGGTCAAGCTACGACATGTTTGGAGAGTTGGTTGATTTTGCCACTGGTGTCTTGGGAGTAACCTTGGCAATAATGTTGGATCGGCCTGATTGAGGTGTGTGAGGCTATTTGTGCTTCCTTGGGACAACTTGCTTGGTCTTCATAGTTTGTTGGAGTCTAGTGGTTACCATGGAATACACTAGGACAATACACTGGGTTTCTGCTTGTGTTTTGGAAAAGACAAATTTTGATGTACAGTTTACTGGACAAATGGCATTGTACTATTTGACCAAAGGTGCAGGACTGTACCACCAAAAGCAAGCTACTGTAATACCAAAGGCGATGGACTGAGCTACCAGAGGCAAGGTACTACTATACCAAAGGTGAGCTACTATTACCAAAAGCAAGCTACTGTTATACCAAGGGCACTGAAGTAGGTTTGCCAGAGGTGAGGTACTGTTATACCAAAGGTGAGCTATTGTAATACCAAAGGTGAGCTGCTGTTATTCCAGAGGTGCTAAAGTAGTCTCTGTGTTGTTCTATAAGGCAAATTTTGATAGATTTGGTTTTGGTTTTGATTGGATTTACTTTGGCAAGAGAAAACACATCAAACAAGGTTGCAAAAAGGACTGACACAACAAATAGTGTATGTTCGAGGCTCACAAAAAGCCCAATGTTTCCATAGGTATAAGACAATTGCAAACAATATCAAGCACTTTTTATCCCTATAGACAAGGTTTCATTGCAATAGATCAGCTCACAACTTAATACTCCATCGACCAAATGTCATTCCATAAAGGTGTCAGACATTTGTATCTTTGCGAGAGACGATAGGTAGGGATATCTCACCCTCCCCTTGGAAAGCTCAAATAGGTCACAAGAGCTTTATGGCCGAGGGAATACTATCTCTTCTCAAGGAAGCCAATGGTGAGTATCTTGAGGACTTAAATCAATTCCCTTTGCACTGATGATTACCGCAATGTTTAGAGGTAGATCAGGTAGTCACTATCTAGAATGGTTCTTAGTAACTTTGAGGGACCAATGCCTTATGAGAAATGTGACAAGCTACTAAAAGCTTTGACCAATCCTACTAAGAGTATCAAACACTTCGCTCAATGTGAAAATCATTTCCACAAAGAGCTAGTACACCTCTTTTCAGTTTGGCACCACAAGGTAAGGCTGACGTCGATTAGGACTTGGCTTTTGCCTTATCCCTCTTCTATAGCAGTTCAAAGGAAAACTCTGCTTAGGGTCGTCCATTTTGGATGAAGCGCAATCCAAAAGCAGGCCCTTCTAAAGGAATGATTGAAATGTAAGAGCAAGCATGTCAAATAAAGGTTCAATTTTTCCATTATAAGAAAAATAAGGTGCAACTAGATTAGGCACACACACGATTGTAGTTGTCAATTGTCCCTTATGAAATTGAAGTGTTTGGCATTCATGTCCATTGTCCCTTAGAAAATTGAGGTGTTTTCACATACATGTCCATTCTCCCTTAAGAAAAGCAATATGTTCCTAAGACTTAGATTGTCAAAGTGATTTGTTCAATTGTCCCTTAAGAATGGCAATATGTTTCTAAGACTTAGTGTGATAGATCGAGATTTCTTCAACGCTCATCCTGCATGAACATGTTAGAAAAACCCATTTGCTCTGTGTGAGTGATAAGAAGCTGTAACAAGTCAATTAGTTCCATAAAAACTCACAAGTTAGCCAAAAAAATAAATCAATTTGACCAAAAGTGCTACACTGTGTTACCAAAAGCTACTTACTGTAATTCCAAACGCACTAAACTGTGTTACCGTAGGTGATTTGCTACAGACCAGAAGTGATGCACTATGCTACCAGAAGCATTGTTCTATGCTACCAAAAGCATGGCACTGTACTACCAAAAGCGCTTTACTATCCCTGATCTTAAAAAAAGTTGTATTTTGTCAAAAAAGTTAGGTCAAATGATAATTTCATGTTTGCTTTGTAGATCTGGGATGTAATAGCTGAAAAAACCACTCAATGATGTTGAAAAAAATGATGGGTTAACTCAAAAGATTGTAAATACTCCTAAATATGTTAGCTTAGGAAGTATAAAAGATAACTGAAAGGACAAATAAATCAGCTTGCCAATCAATAAAGGATAGATATGTGAGTTTAAACCCTACAAAATCACAAAACAAGATCAAAAAACCTACTTTACCAAAAGCACTTTACTGTTGTGCCAATAACACTGTACTGTGTATCCAAAAGTGTGCTATTACACTACCAGAAGTGCTACTGTATCGCCTGAAGGCACTACACTGTAATACCAAAAGTGCTTTACGGTTCTACTAATAGCACTTTTCTATATTTTTGTGTTGTTCCGTACTGTACTTCAAAAAAAATCAATTTCTCAAAGAAAAAGAGGGATTAGTGGGTCCCACCAGGCGTGCCAGAATGGTGAACCTCAATCAGGCCAATCCAACATTACTCCCAAGGTTACTCTCAAGACACCAATGGCAAAATCAAACAACTCTCCAAACATGCGCAGCTTGACCAACTAGAAGGTAGGGCCCCTTTGGTAAGTACACCTCACTATACCACCGGCATGCCTCTAGATTTTGTCCCACAAGGTTATACTATCGATCAAGTCCCATCTCAAGAAGGTAGGGTCCATTTGGTAAGTACACCTCACTATACCACCGGCATGCCTCCGGATCTTGTTCCACAAGGTTATACCATAGATCAAGTCCCATCTCAAGAAGAGCGACACTTTGAAATAGGTCAATCCTCTCAAGAAGATGGACAAGATCTTGATGAATTCATACAAGACCCTAGAGCCATAGCCGCCTTTGACAAAATCCTTAGCGAGAACCAAGACCATTTCTTTTGCTTGCTAGCAAAGCAAGGAGCCAAATTACCAAAAGGGTTTGATCTATCCAATCTTAGCAAGCCTAACAACACCCAAGACACTTTAACGGCGGTCCAAACCATGCCAACTATGACCTCCCTATTACACAGACAAAGCTCACAAGGGAGAACGATTGCCCAATATGAGAGTCCCCTTTATCAAAAACCAATGGCAGAGAGACCCTTATCACCACTAATAATGCCTATGGAGATCTACAAAAACCAACAAGAAACTCTACATCGTCATGTAGAATTAGCAAGACAAACCGCTCTAGCAAAATCAAACATGAAAAACACTCCTACAATGTCAACACCAATCGCAAGTGGAATATTGGCTACCCCATCTTGAGAAGGTTTCCCACCAAATTACAATCCGAGGAACAACTATGTAGCCATGCAACAAAGGTCTCAACAAACAGCGCCCCTAACATCATCAAACCTTCGTATCCCTCAACTAACCAGGGTCATGCAACCCCAACCACAAACTTCTTCTATGCTCATCCTCAATCAACCTCAACCATCGCACAACACATCTACCTATGTCCCCCCACCACAACATGCTTCTACGCTCATCCTTAATCAACCTCAACCATTGCAAAACACATCTACCTATGTCCCCCCACCACAACGATCATCAGTGCTAAAATTTTTCAACACCTTTCTTAACCACCCTCAACATTCTCAAAACCAAACTTCCCAAAGCTATTTTCAGCAACCACAACCTAACCCAACAAACTTTAGCTTTTCACCACCAAACTTGTTTCATCAACCATCACAAAGCCTACTATCTTACCTAGCACCACCTCCACCTCCTCCAAATTGGAGCACCCAATTCCAACCCAATCTAAACCCAACATACAACACATACAACCCAACCAATCATATGACCCTTATAACACCAATGCCCATGGCTTACACTACAATCTTCCTTATGGGCAGCAACAACCACTTCTAGGACAAGAGGAGATGTTTCCAAACCCTCCCACGACTGTGAAGCTAAAAATTGTGGAGGTTCAACAACAATTATTTGATCTTACATTTGGCCACACCAAGAAGACCTTCTCTTTAGAAGAAGTGTGTCCTTATCCTTTTGATTGGTCATAACCCATGATCCCTTTTCCTCACAATTTCACTATTCCCAAGTTTGATAAATACAAAGGAAAAGGGGACCCAAAAGACCATCTTATAGAATTCTATCTTGCTTGCTTCGAGGTCTCACATAACGACACATATCTTATGCGTCTCTTTCCTCGCAGCCTTGGAGGTCAAGCTATAGAATGGTTCTCACACCTACACACGGGTATGAAATATTTTAATGAGCTAGCAGAGAAATTTGCCACCCATTTCTCCTATAACACAGAGCATGAGATTTCCATGATCAATCTATGCAACAACAAACAGAAAAATTGAGAAACTTTCATTTCTTTCCTTCAAAGATGGAGACAAATGGCTAGTAAATTCCCATTCAAGATACCTGAAAAGCAGCTTGTTTGCATATTTGTGCAGAATCTCAACCAAGAATTGGGTTTTCATTTGCAAATTCTTAGTGCTACAACCTTCGACGAAATTACCTACAAGGGAGTCAACATTGAGAAGGCCCTCATTGCTAAGGGTGTGGTCAAAATCTTTAAAGAAACCAAAGACAATGCTCCTCAACAACAAACAAACAATAAACCAAAGTTTTAGAACAAAAATAAAAATGTGGTCAACGATGGGGTGGTCGATTCTAAACATGTCCAAACATTGCAAACACTACTTCAGCTTTCCAAACTGAGTGAAACTCCACCTCAACAGCAGCAACAACAAAGACAACCATATCAAAACCAATAACAACGACAACAAGAGTGGCCCCAACAAGATTACCCTATGCAGCGTCAATTCATTCCCTTGGGAGAGCCCATAGAGTCTATCCTGCAAAAGCTTTTACACAAAGGGCTCCTCATCTTACCAAATGCTCCCCTGTATGGTGAACCTGTTTACAAAACTGTATGGTACAGATAAAATGAATATTGTGAATTCCATAGGAGCAAAGGGCACAGAACCGCATCGTGCATGAAACTCAAGCACCTAATCCAAAATCTCATCGAGGGCAACCAAATCTCTTTTCAAGATGAACCACCAGCTCAACACATGAACAAAGACCTCAACATGTACAAGGAACCATTTCCTCACCACGGCCAAGGTCCTCCTCTAGATAAAGGTAAAGGTGTCAATAATGCTTCCACTTCCTTTGACTCCATTGTGGATCGTTTCGAAGAGAGTCAAGTGTCTACCCTCACAATCAAAGGCAAATCTACATATTGCATTATTACAACTCATCATGGTTGTGTCACCATTCGTGGTCCTACACCCAGTCTCCCAAATCATTCTGATTATAACCTTGTCAAACATCTAGGGAAAACACCAGCACAGATCTCTATCTTGGACCTTCTACAGTCATCACCCGCACATAAAGTGGTGCTAGAAAAAGCCCTCCAAGAGTCTTTAGTTCCTAACAACATAGTGGTCACAGATTTCCAAGCTATAGTAGGTAACATTGCTTCACCCTACAATGTGGTCTTCTCTAAGAAAGACCTCCCATCCCATGATCCATGTCAAAATGATGCCCTTCATATTGAGGTTCTCATTCATAAATGCAAAATCAAATGTACTCATAGATGGTGGTGCTGGTCTCAAGATCTATTCTCTAAAGTTACTTAAGCAATTGGGATACTCTGAGGATCCTGTCAACATTGATCAAAGTATTACAATCAAGGGATATGATGATGTTGAATGCCGCTCAGAAGGTGTTATCCACTTGCCTATACAACTGGGCCCCATCATGCTTGAAACCAGGTGCCAAGTCCTTGACATTGAGCTACCTTACAACATTATCCTAGGCCACCCATGGATCCTTGCAATGAAAGTTGTTCCCTTAATGTACCATCAGTCTCTAAAGTTCCTGTTCAATGGTACAGAGATAACTATCCCAGGTGACCCCAATTCTTTTGAATTCTATCATGTCTTGCAAGGTAGTTATAAGAATTACAACTAGGTGCCTAAAAATGACAAAGCCATTACATCCCCACTATATGTCGATCCTAAAAATCTGACAAACTCCTCTGCAAATGAACCTAATCCTCTTCCTGAAATCAAAGCTCACATCCGTGATATAGGCTTTGGGACATATGATATCTCAAAATCTTGTTGTGTAGGTCGGATGCCTTTATCCCCTAAATCTTACGGCCAACCACCCATTTCCAAAGTAACTAAAAAAGCAGCTATTCCTCCCCTAGCATTTCTAACCCAATTCCAACAGGGAAAATTATTGGAAGAGGAAACTATTGAAGACATCTCTTCTTGGCTCTATAAAGAGAAAGAACTGATCACAATACCAGTCAAGCAATATGGAAATGGCTTAAGGATAGTCAAAAACATGGGCTATAAAGGCAAAGGTGGCCTTGGAAAATAGAATCAAGGAACAATGGAACCCATTATTGTGACGAAGAAACTAGACAAGAAGGGGTTAGGATTTGGTAGGAAGGTGCCACAGGTATTCTCGACAAGGTGGTTGAAACTTCTATCACAGATTCAACATCTAATGAGGATACCATCGATGACTCTTCCCTCCATATGACTGACCTATTTACAGAATCCTCCATATTCATGCTATCATCCATATCCCTAAACACCCAGAAAGTAACACTTGTCTACCCTAAACTTATCGATTGGGACCAACAAGGGTCCCCCGTTATAGATGTATTTCAGAATGACGAAGCTATAGCTGAGTTCATGGGACTCCAGGATGGTATCCCTCTTGGCGATCATAAAGTAGGTTTTGTAATGGAACTAGAGCCAATAGCTTATTTTGGTGAGAATGCAAAATCCTCCATTCGCAAAAGTAAAAACAAAGAAAGATCTCTAGGTGAAAACCACACTGTGGCACCTCCCAATCACAAAATAGTAAAAACAAAGGACATATCCAATGGTGAAAACCCAACTGTGGCACCTAAGGATGGAGGATTTGACCTTCCCCTACCATCTAAGTATCAAGAGAAATCAGCTCTCCTAGTGGAAGATTCTATAGAGATAAACCTTGGCACAGAGAAAAATCCTAGGTCCACATTCCTTGCAGCATCATTATCAGAAAAAGAGCACAAGAATCTTAACAACTTCTTCTTACAAAAAACAACCAACTTTGCGTGGACCTATGCTGATATGCCAGTGTTAGACCCTAAGCTAGTAGTTCACTATCTCACAGTGGATCCAATAGTTAAACCAGTCAAGAAAAAGCTGAGGAAGATGCACCCACAGACATCTCTCTTGGTAAAAGTGGAAATATAGAAGTTGTTAGATGCAAAGTTCATCCGACCCATTGATTATTCAGATTGGGTATCAAACATTGTACCTGTGTCTAAACCAAATGGGCGCATCTACATGTGTAATGATTTTAGAGATCTTAACAAGTCATGTCCCAAAGATGACTTCCCATTGCCGAACATTAACCTCATAGTAGACTTGACTACAGGTCATGAAATACTTTGTCTCATGGATGGATTCTCCAAGTACAATCAGATAAAAATAGTAGAGGAAGATCAACATAAAACAACTTTTACTTGTCCCTAGGGTAATTATTGTTGGTGTGTCATGCCATTTGGTCTAAAGAATGCAGGGGCAATTTATCAAAGAGCAATGACTGATATTCCATGATCTCTTTCATCATATCATGGAGGATTATGTGGATGACATACTAGCTAAATCTTCTAGGGCAAAGCACATACAAGTTCTAGGATAGATCTTTGACAGGCTTGAGAAATACCAAGTGCGCCTCAATCCAAAGAAGTTTGTCTTTGGTGTAACATCAGGGAAGCTATTGGGATATATTGTATCTCATAGAGGCATCGAAATAGACCCCGCAAAATTCAAGGCTATAGTGGAGATGCCTCCACCCAAAAACCTCAAAGCATTAAGGAGCCTTCAAGGAAGGTTGAAGTCTATTAGGCATTTCATCTCACAACTAGCAAATAAATGTCAACCATTTCAACACTTGCTCTGAAAGGATGTCTCATTTCGATGGGATTATAATTGTCAAGTAGCATTTGATCAGCTCAAATAGTATCTGGCTACACCTCCTGTCTTAGTACCACCAGTGGCCGATAAACCTTTGATATTATACATCTCAACTACAACTTCAGCCCTCGGGGCTCTCCTAGCACAAAATGATGAGTCAGGAAAAGAGCATGCAATTTATTATATCAGTTGAACCTTGCTGGGATATGAACTCAATTATTCACCGATGGAAAGAACTTGTCTAGCAGTAGTGTTCGCCTCCCAAAAGTTGCAGCATTACATGCTAAACCAACATACAAATCTCATAGCCAAAATTGACCCATTGAAATATCTACTAGCGAAAGTAGCTCTCACAGGTAGACTAGCTAAATGGGTCATGATACTTAGTGAGTTCGACATTGAGTATACGGATTGTAAAGCAATCAAGGGACAAGCCCTAGCAGATCAACTAGCAGAAGCACCCATGACAGATACACACCCTATGGTAGTAGACTTTTCAGACAAGAATCTCTTCAATCTTTCCAACTCAATAATGTGGAAGTTGTACTTTGATGGTTCCTACACAGCATAGATCAGGGGTTGGTATCTTATTTATCACACCTCAAAATGACTATATTCCAAAGTCATATAGGCTTGCATTCCCTTGCACCAACAACATTGCCAAGTATGAAGCACTCCTCATAGGTCTCAATACAGCAGTTCAATGGGACATCACAGAATTACAGGTATATGGAGACTCACAACTAGTCATTCGACAAGTCACAGATGAGTACCAAACAAAAGATAAAAAAGTTGGTCCCCTACAAGCAACTAGTCGATGCCTACAAACCACACTTTTCTAGCATCACATTTGAGCAAATTCCAAGAGAGTATAACAAGGCTGCAGATTCTATGGCTTCTATAGGGTCACTTATCGACATGCCTGCAAATACATAGAAATGTGAATTCTTGATTGAGCAGTTGTTGATACCAGTCGTCGATGTTCCAGTTACTGAAATCATCTGCGAACTTCACAATTCCCCATGGTACAAAGATATCTATGAATACCTTAAAAATAGTACCTTTCCCTTTGAACTCTTATCAACCCAACGCAAAACCTTTATCCATCGATCCTCCCATTACATTATTCTAGGTGATACACTATATCACCAAAGTCTCGATGGTATCCTCTTACGATGTCTTAACACGGACGAAGCTGAAGCTACCTTACGAGACATACATGAAGGTGTCTGTGGCGTACATTCTACCGGTCCTAATCTCTCTAAGAAGATACTCAGAACAGAGTATTACTGGCCTACAATAGAACAAGATGCTACATAGTTCGCTAAGAAATGTCTACAATGCCAGCAACATGGAGATTTAATTCACGCACCAGCTCATGAACTACAACCTATGACGACTCCACGGCCTTTTTCTCAATGGGGTCTCGACCTTGTAGGACAAATCCACCCATCCTCATCTAATGGCCATAAGTTCATCATTACTATCACTGAGTATTTCATGAAGTGGGTTGAAGCCATTTCGATGACCTATATCACTGGTAAGCAAATAGCCAAGTTTATCCTTAACTACCTCGTTTGCCAGTATGGTATCCCCCAAGCCATTGTCACTAATAATGGGAGACCATTCAAGAACCAAGATATCCATGCCTTGTGCACACAATACAATATCCAACATCACTTTTCAACTCCCTACTATCTGTAGAGTAATGGCCAAGCTAAGGCTTCCAATAAAACCATTCTCAAAATCCTCAAGAAAATAGTCAATGAAGCTAGTCGTGATTGGCACTTGCAACTCAATCCTACCCTATGGGCCTACCGCACTAGTATCAGAACACCAACTGGTGCCACACCATATGTCTTGGTCTATGGCTCTAAAGCCATCCTACCTATAGAGGTCGAGATCCCATCCCTCAGAGTATCCATGCAGAACATGATCGACGGAGAGGAGTATCGGACTTCCAGATTAGCTAAGCTAAAACTACTAAATGAAAGATGTTGTGCCGCACTTAATCATCTCCATGTCTATCAAAACTACCTCTAGCGTAATTACAACAAAAAGATCAAAGGAAGATGGTTTCAAGTTGGTGATCTTGTACTCAAAGAGAATCAGAGAAATCAAGCAGACCGAGTAAAGAAGGGCAAGTTTGAGCCTAACTAGTTAGGTCCCTTTATTGTCACAATCGCATATGGATCAGGAGCTTATACTTTAGCTACACGTGATGGCATTCCTCTAGATGAGCCACTTAATAGTGTTCATCTCAAGAAGTTCTATGCCTGATCCTCAGAGTATCCAAAAAAAAAATATGTCCTATGGTGAAAACCTGGTAAACAAGCACCTTGTATAAGTACCATAGTGAAAACCTGGAAAACAAGTGCTATGTGTAGAGTCAACATCCATCATCTATTGAGTCATGTTCATTCCATGTCCATTTCATAACAAACTTCATCCATCCATCCATAATAAAACCATTGACCTTGTTTGCATTTCCATCTCCCTATCTAGTAAAGCTTGGAAATTTGTCAATGTCCATCATCGTCATCCCACGTCTTGATCTATGTCAACAGTTATCACTGTCTTGTCCTAGGTCAAAAAAATTCTACATCTCTGCCATCCATTAGGCACCCATGCAAAATTTCCTCTACCGGAATGGGGGCAACTCTTTCCTTAACCTAGGTCTAGGAATGGATCCTTGTTCGTGGTTCACAAATGCTTCAATCGTTCTCCTTTCCATAGATAACACCCTTTAACGGACACATCACTCCTACGATAAGGCTGTTATCTTCCCAACGCATTTCCTACATCATCACACCAACTAGAACTACATATTATCTCATTTCAATCTTAAGGTACCTTGATCCCATGGATATGGGTATGTAGGCAGTCTGGAATACGAAGGAAGTATCTAGTACTTAGGTACATAAGATCTCATCATTTCCCCAACCCAAGCTCAAACACCTTGACCCATCTCATCACTCTACCCAGAACTACATATTATCATCTTTCATCTTTCCTCATAATGTGCCTTGATCCTGTGGATAAAGGGTATGTAGGTAGTCTAGAATACGAAGGATGTATTCAGTACTCAAGCACATACGATTCATCATTCTTCACCCATTTCAACCCATTAACATGTCACCTTTCTAGTCTTTCATTTATCAAAATCCATTCACCTCAACTTGACTAACTCAAGTAGCAAAACAACAAGCTAATGCATCCTTTCAAAGCAAAAGTCCTTAACAAACCTGAAGCAAAGCATCTTACTTCTAGAGTCATCTACTATCCTGCGTATCAATTGCCAACATCAGCTAAATCTAGCTTAAACAAAGCACCAGATCAACAAGCTTGTCTTTTGCAAAGTGTTCCATTATCGAGACCAACACATGCATCTCCTGTGACATGTAGCATTTCCTACAGCATGTCATTGTCTTTTTAGGTAGATGGCCCTCTTTAACGGACACAGAGTTCCTACGATAAGGTTGTTATCTATCCTATGCAATCTATCCTAAGCAACCTCTTTGGCAAGAGAAAATGTTGGCTGTATGTTTACTTTGTAAGTCAGTCAATTTTCTTTATGGTTTATCTTTTGCTCCTTTATCCATTACCTATTCACAGTTACCTTGATTTATCTATAATCTTGGTATGTTGTGATGCAGTACGGATTGGGGGCATAGTCATTGCTTTTGTGTGCCGTGTTTGAGGAATGATCTTTAGCATCTTTCTTGGCAACATATTTATCTTGTGTGTGTTATGACCTAACATCTTACATATTAATATTCTTCTTGCATTTACATGTATTGAAGTTTATTTTATGTTCAAGACTAGGGCTCATTCACATGTACCAACAGGGTTATATTATGTCTAAGGGATCTAAGTCCAAACCACTTGCTTGCAGAGTCAACGTCCACGCACTCGGATATCATAGCACCTTGGTCTTTTATACCTTGGTGGTGAACTATCCATGTGCTATATCAAAAATAAGGATTGCTCTTTATATACAATTGTGAAACCAATGCAACAATCTCATCATTTACCCATCCATTTGCCCATGGCCTTATATCATCTCCAATGCAATGATCGATCAATAGTCTATCTCTTCCCTCTCCACTTTTCTTCTCTTTGGTGCATATCTACAAAACCCACATGTTAGATATCGCACGTCATAGCATATATATCATCATACATCTATAAGCATCATGTCATCATATGTCATACATCTATAAACATCACATAAGCAATATACGTCATTACATAAATCCATAATCATACATACATATCATCACATCCATGTCATCAAGAAGTGCATATACAAATGCATGAACATCAAGGAGTGTAATATGTCATCATATATATCATGTGAAGGTCATCAAAATACAAATTGTATGTGTCTACATCAATAGTCCATCAATAAAGTACATCAAGGCTATCAAGAGCCCACAAAATATACATCAGGATGCACATAAGCATCAGTGAAAATATGCAAGTGTCCATCATGATACAAAAATAGTACAAAAAAATGATACAGTATACAAAGTATAGCTCTAGTGGGTCAAGTTGCCCTCCTATTGTGGTCCCTGTCCTCCGCCTATACCGGCGAAGGTCCCCCTGCTGGTCCTCCTACCCCTGGTGGCACAAAGGGTCCTCTGACTGAGGATGCTGACTACCTTGTCCTGCATGACCCGGATGCTCCCGACCTACTCCTCTCTCTGTAACTAGGTGCCTGTTGAGTTGCTAGTACCGCACCAATGTAGAATCCCCTGTAGTACTCAGCCTCTCTATCTATCAACACTAGCTCTCCCTGCACATGGATGAGCTCACTATAGAGTGTCCTCTTATCTGCACCCAATGCATGGCGTACCTCATCTCTCTCCTACCTCACTCTCTGTAGTGTGGCCTCAGCTATCAATCACAGCTGATCCACTGCATCCCTCTCTAAATTCCTCTGGGCTAACTGCCCATCATCCCTTGCCTGTGCCTGTGCTTATACCTATACCAAGGCTACATGTGCCTGTGTCAAGGTTACATGTGCCACGGCTGCTACTTGTGTCTGCACCTATGCTAGGGCCTCGGCCTGTCTCGCCTCTGCCCTCACTTCATCCATGTCTCTCCTCACCCTCACCAACTGGAGCTCTAGCCGTGTCCTCCGTGTCGTCTCCTCCTGTAGTAGCCACTTGGCCTGCTATAAATTAGTCTCTATGATCGGATCCTCCTCCTCGGCCATCTCTACATCTACCTACTGGCCTCCAGCCTCTCTGCCTACCTATTGCCTCACCTCTCTGGCTTGTCATCTCATCCTAGCCTCCACACCTGGGACTAGTACCTCCCCCACTACCCCTGCCACACCTGGTGTAGTTAGTCTCACTAGCTTGTGTGTCTGCCAATACCTGTCATACTTAGGTAAAGTACCTGGGTCTGCTAGCCCTGAATCCCAGTCCCATCTAACTGGGACAAGTCCTCATACCTCCGCTAAGGCTATGGCCACTAGAATCTCGGCATCCCAGTCCTCAATCTCCCTCTGTGTCCTCGCATGGGTAGCCTCCCCAACTGGCAATCCCTGTGGCAATCCAAATTGTCTGAGTATCTGCTCTGGCAAATATCTCTCAATGGTATCTATCCACCTCTTGAATAAGTATTGAGCCTGTTGGTAGTACATCAATTGCTCATGCTCCTCCTCCCACTCCTCACATAGTAACCATGGTCTCCAAATGAATAGGTCCATCTCATCGATCTGTCACCTCCAGTGGCTAATAGATCCGAGCCGCCTGTGTGTAATAACTCCCTCATATAGAAATGCATAAGGCTCCCCCCTCTCACAATGGCATTGTGTAATAGGTCTAATCACTAGGATGTGCTCCCACACCCACACCTATAGTAGAGTCACCCCTACTGAGAGACTCTGACCTCTCCTGTATACATAGTCGTGCATATCTCGATACAACTACCCAAGCACACAGGGGCCCCATGTATACTAGATGCCATGTGTAAACATCCCAAACAGTATAGTGCCCCATCCTATAGACAAACCTCTAGATCACCTATCTGGGCACAGGAAGCCACCAATCAATGAAGATACTATCCATCTGATCCTATGGCAGAGTCTTGGAATGTCTGCCCACCGAATCACCGCCATCAATCCACAGATCATCTGTACAGAACACCTCTACCAAGCCTGCCTCACCCCTCACTGGGTTGAAATCAACTCTCTCTCCATCAATCTAGATCTTGAGGATGCAATACACATCCTCAAGTGTCACTATAGCCTCCCCTATCGAAAAGTGAAATAAACATGTTTCACTGTGGTATCTCTCCACGACCACTATCACTAGGGCGAGATTCACCCTAATGTGTGTAAGGTGTGTCACATGCCATAGTCCCATGTACTCTGGGAACACGTCCTCCTCCCACATCATTTGTACCACCTCATCTGCTATAATGTGGTGTCACTCTCTCAACATCAGTGGTGGCATCATCCTCTGCATCCACACAAACCACTTGTCAGACCTTTTGCACACTTCTCTGAATCCCTACCGATGTCTACCCTCTGATGCAAACCCTAAGACTAGTTCTACCCTTCTCTAACCTAGGTGGTCAACCCCTCAATCAACCCTAACTATTTCACTCTTCTCACCTAGCCAAAAAGTGCCTTGTTTTAGCCTGGTACGCTACACTATTTTACCAAAAGTGCCTTACTATTTATGCAAATGCATTTTTCTGCCATCTACCAAAAGCGACTTGTTTTACACAAGCACGCTACACTATGTATCCAGCTGCACCTTACTACACTTGCAAAGGCGACTCATTTTTTGACTCCCATGCCAACTACACCGAACTACCCAACCAACTGTGCTATACTGCTATGCCAATTGCACTGCAGGTCTCTACCAACTGCGTTGCAACGCGACGCCTAAAAACCAATAGCACTGAGATTTTACCAAAAGCGTTGTACTAACCTACCAACTGCGCTTCAACACACCAAAAGTGCTTTGACCGACTACCAAATGCGCCCTAACATCCTACAATACTTTTGGCTAGCCTAAACACCTACCTAGTTTACAACCCTAAAACTAACCTATAACATTAAATACAGGGAGGTTTTCAGACACTTACTGCTACCAGAGCTCCTGCTGGTCTCCCATACATTTGCACCAGCTCCGCCCAATGCCTATGCGCTAGGATCGGCATCTCTCCTTGCTACAAGCTCCTTCTCCACTCAACTCTCACACACTAAGCTAGGAGGCTCTAAATTCTAAATTTAGCAAACTCTTAGTGTGCAAAGTAAGGATTGTGGTCCCCTTGGGACCTATTTATAGTATCCCTCCCACATGTTTTTCTTCCCACCCCATTCCTTTTTTTGCTAAATTGTCACTCAATCTTCTAGTCAAGTGTCAACCCAGTTCTTCTGTCGCTTCTCTGCCTTTCCACTTGAGGGGGCATACGCTGGAGCATCTAGCTACACTGGGACATCAAAATTGTATCATGTCTTCAACAATCATTTTCTTTGACTCAACGTTGTAAACTGCATTACATCAAAGACGAGCAAAATGTAGACACCTTAAAACGACCATGTCTTCTAATCACTTGCATTTCATCTAAATCTGTAGCATCACCTGCATTCCAACATTAATTGAATAATCCAATTATTTAATTAATTTCATCAAATTCTTCCAAAACTCCAAAATTCAACATTAATTAAATAAATCCCCTTTATTTAATTAATTTCAGCAAAATCAACTTTATTCTTCCAAAATTAAATAATTTTTATTATTTAATTAAATCATTATCCTCTTTCAAATTTCAAGTCTCCATTAATTAAATAAATCCAATTATTTAATTAATTCATCACAATTCTATCTTATCTACAATTAAATAATTTACATTATTTAATTAAAATCACTTGTTCTTCTAAATTTAAATAAATCATGCAAATTTATTTAAATTGTCTCAACTCCCTAAAAATAAATAAAATCAAATATTTTATTTATAATCTTCTGTTCCTCTCTCATGCACAATTAAATAAATAAATTTATTTATTTAATTTCAGTTATCTTTCCAATTCCTCTTAAAGTATCTTGTTAACTCATGTGCACAATTAGTCTTATTTTTAGAACTCTAAAAAAAGGCAAAATTACAAGTTGAGTTATCTATTCAATCAATCTTGTTTTTATCATATCTTAATAAAAATATCCTTATGGATTGACACATGTCGTGTGCACATTCATCATGGTTATTTATTTTATCTCCTCCGTTGATTCTTCTGAATTATTTGGACCGTTGATTGATCTCTGTTGAAACCTATATAAACCCCCCTCATCTCCTTCACAAATCCTCTTCGTCACTTATTCTTAGGCATCCTTTACAGCACTTTGAGCATACATCGCATCGATTGAGCAACTTACGATCTTTTGACATTGATCTTTGAGCACCTACACTTGCTTGTTGCAAACATGGTTTCGCGGTGTTATTGAGCAATCCACATTTAACAAAGAGAACACAATCTAGGTAAAAGCTTGCATATTTCATTTGATTTATTGATTATGGCTTTTATTTAGATTAGTTCTCTTTATGTTATGGGTTTTTTATTTTGTTAGTTTTCATAATCGATTTTCCTCATACACAAGAATTTCTCCCAATATTGCATCACTGTCATACCTCCCTGAGTGAGGTTTTGGAATTCTGTCATTTTCTTGTCAAAATAGCACTGTGGCAACCACCTTTTCCTGAAGAGCTCAAGGAGGCGGTCCCACGTGACTTCTCCTGGTAACAGTTCTTTTCAACCTTCTCACCATCCCACCAAGTCACTACTTCCCCAGTAAGTTGGTAGGATCCCCATATAGCTTTAGTTTCATCAGACAAGTCACAGAGATCAAATTATTTTTCCATATCAATAATCCATGGTTCTACTCCATCACCTATAGACTTACCATAAAACTTAGAAGGGGTAACCTTTTTGAGATCCTTTCCTAACTCCTCAGCAATTTTGTTTCAATTGTTCCCATCCACTTCACCCTCAAGACCTCTAGCTTCTTCTCTCTATTCCTCATCCGGATTTCTCCTTATTCCTTTGATTTCCTATTCCATAGTGTTCATTCGAGTCCCCTGCTGAGTCAAGAGAGTTCCTTGCTAAGTCAAGAGAGCTAGGATTTGAGTTAGTTGGTTATTCTGTCCTACATTGTTATTATTGTTTGCGTCATTTCTGTATTGCTCCTCCTTCATTAGTGTCAGTATTGTTCCCAACATTGGCTTCTTCATTGTTTCCTATGTCTAGGTTACTGCCAGATCCTAGGATTGCTGCCCTACATCTAGAGTTTCTAGTGTTCATGATGAACTATCTGCAAAGAGCTTACAACTTTCGCATAATAGTCCAAAAAGGCCTAGAGTAGAACCATCACTCTGATACCAAATGTAAAGTATCGGGTTTTCACAATCATACATAACTGAAGAAAAAAACTTAATTACTACAAGTAAAGTAAGTAAAGTAACTTTTATTGCATCATCTAGAAGAAGAGATATAAGCAACATCATATTACATCACAAGATATGCATTCATAAATTTATTCCCATTATGAAATACAATACAATCATCTTTCTGAGCTCAATTATAGAGCTTTTAGTAACAATAATTATACAATTACAGATATGGCTTTTCACCTTACATAATAATTGAGTTTAAATACAAGTATACAACTGTCATCAATGTCAATGAATCCAACAATCAATCCTCGACCATCTAGCCATCTGCTACATTGAAGGACAAGAACATGGTTTAGGTGCTTTTTCCACATAACCACGAAGCTTGCGCTTCCTCGATATCCTTCAAACTGAAGGATGTCTAACCCTACTCGAAGGGCCTAGCAACCTGTAAACAAGTGCAAGGTGGAATCCGATGTGTGCCTATCAATCTACATGCATTTCTATCATGAATGAAGCATCTCATCAATAGGATATGGCAGGAAAAAATATAAATATAATCACTAGGAAATCAAACCATTTACTACAATGGTACATATGTCTATTTCAACATCACAGTCACTTTGGTCAAAGCATTAACTAATAAAATGGTGTGTAGGTTTTGAAAAAGAAAACCTACTTCCCTATTATTCCATACTTGACACCAGTCCCAGAAGGCAATCTTTTAAAAGAAACACAAAATACTAAAACCCCATAAAAGTTACTTGTAATTTAATAACAATATAGGTATATTGTGCCCGATAAAATAAACTTCCTCGACTAATAGGAGCATATTCTTATATGTAATTAGATGATTAAAACACTTGATTTAAGAGAAAGTTCACTGAATAGATTTGAATATATATAAAAGAATTATTATTTAGATTTTAAATTAAAATGCAAGGTTTAATAATAGACATAAATGCTTTTGCTTTAGTCATTTCTTTATTAGACAAAATGTATTCTAACCTTATAACTATCTATTTAAGGAAAACTCCTAAATAATAATAATAATAAATTCCACTAATAGTGATAAGGTGTACTACATCATATGAAAGGTTCAGAGGCCAATCAAATGGGCCTAAATGACTAAATATATGGTAAATTGCAAATCAAAAGGTACTAAGCGGATCAGAACTGGGTTTCGGTGGTCGGTATCATTGCAGAAGGTCGTTATACTTTTAGTGAAGTCAATTAAGGAGTTTGTAGGCCCTGATAAAGTTGAAATTTCTAAAGAAGGAACCTATCCAATCCAATTAGATATTTGTTTCTAGTATTATGAGGCTAACATCTTCAGAGGTTGTTTAAATATTAGAGAGGCCAAATGTATACTTGAAGCATACCAAAATGAAATACTGAGGTCGTAAGAGTCTTATGCATACATTATTAACAAATGTATCATAAAATGGTAGAGGTTGTTTTTAAAGAAAAAGCAGATCAAGAGAAATTTAAGACTTCATCATAGGAGATCGGATGACTAGAAGTAAGTTATAGATCATAAAAAAAAACACAAAGGTAGTTAGGTATTGGAAAGAGGTTGGTTTATTGAGATGCAGAACATAGGCCGACTATGCGTTGCATTAAGCTAAGAAGTGAAAAGTTTAACTAGTATAATGATACATCAGCCCTTATTAAGAATTGCATATCAAAACAAATCCTCAGAGGCCAATCTAACTTTTGGAGGGTCGATTTACTAGACCAAAATCTATCGATTTTCATTAAGAGGCTGTTAGAAGAGTTGCAGACTACAAGACAACTCAAAGATTAAAAAAAGCATTAAGGAAGGTCATTTTAAATGCAAAAGGCCAATCTAGCAATGAGGGTGATTTTGTTTTATGCATGCATGGGCTGATTTAGCCTTTAAATGGTTGATTAGAGAAATGGGCAAACAATAAAACAATGCATATCCATTAGGGATTGTAGAAGATAAAACAAGTGGATCTAATAAAATTATAGGCCATTTTAAAGAGAAGGTCATTTCTATCAAGTTGTAGGCCAATTGTTAATGAGAACCAAGTTTAAATAAGGAAAAGAATTCAGATCAAAATTTAAGACGTGAAGATTTACTATAGAGTCCACTTATGAGGTACGTAGGCCATTTTTAATACAGCAAAAGGTAGCTTAGATAAGAGAGAAGGACCAACTTCAGGTATAAAGGCCATTAAACTCTACCAAAGGCCAATCATCATAAAGAATCAGTTCAAGATAGATTTACAAGGATGACTTTAAAAGAATTGCAAACTAAAATACTTTAGACCAAATAATGTTTGAAAGGTTGACTGACTTATAAGGGCGCCGATGTGAGTTAAGGTAAATCGGCTGGTAAAAAGACTATAAAAGGCAGAAAACACAAAAAATAGGTCACATGGAAATGGTGTAGGTTGAAGCAACTTAGTGGCCATTTTCGGTCTGCAGTAAAGATTTAAAAAAAATCCATATAATCATAAGGGAAACAAGACTATTACCCAAATCTAATGCTATTAAATATCTTCTTTCCACTCTCTCTCTTGTTCCTTCATGTGTCGAATACTCTCTTCTACAAATCTCCTTTGAGGTCGTTATTCCAACATTCTGTCCCTTTTGATTCCTCTTTCTTATCTTTTTATTATTTTCTCCAACCCTAAATTATCCCCTCTTGCAAACTCTTTTTCCTTTGATTTCAAGATCAAATCTCCCTTGCATGCATCGCATGCTTTCCTTCTTTTTTATTTTTTTTAAAACAAAACTCTATATTAATCAAACTAACTATATAACATGCATACTCTAAATTTTATTTTTAAAATAAGTATTCTATTATTTTTATTTTCTATATTGAGGCAAAATGGAATTCATTAATATTTAATAAAATTTTACTATTACTATTCTTATATATATTTATACAATAATAGTATTTTATTTCCAAAAACTATAATTTATTTATAGTTGGATAACTTCTCCATATCTATTTAATACTTTAATATTTATTATAATTATGCCTATATTTTTACACAATTTAACATAATAAGAAAGCCATTAATACTTTTGTTATAAACCAACTTATTTAACTCACAAAACTAACTTATTTGTTGACAAGACAAGTATTGAATGTAGATTTGAGTTAAAGCTCAATGAAGACAATATCAAACATGGAGTAATCGGTAAACATTCATCAAAACAAGAGTGCAATGCAAACATTCATCAAATCAAGAATGAAATCTATGTGAGTGTGTGACACCAGATAAAACCCAACAATTGCTACCAAGTGGCTAGGACCCCTCTTCGTGAACCCTGCTCTTGTCGTTCGACAAGACTTACAGACAATCAAACACATCCCAATATCAATAGGTTAGTCCCAAAATATAGCCGAAGCAACTAAATTTTAAACCAATATTACATCTCTAGCCATTTATCCTTAACTAAAGTTCAATGGTTTTCATGCATTTAACCAAATCAAGTAAATGTGAAAGTCTAAGACATGACAATAAATGACTAAAAATAGTTTAGTCATCAATTTGGTCATGTTATAAATGACTAGCAATAAACTACTAATGGTCACGTGACCATGTTTGGTCATTTATAAGCAATTTTTAGTAGTTTTTTTAGTAATATATTTCTCTTTTTGTACTAGTGCAATAAGCTTGTAAAAATCTGATTTAGGGATCTACTTAGTTAAAGTTAGCAGAAAAAGGGAACCTAGGAAATCAGTAGCTTATCCATAAGATTATTCCTTTCTTCCTTTATGTTTAGCAAGTGAAAGTGTGGGGTTTGATTTGGTTTGTTGAACTACCCTAATCCCACTTTTTCCACTAAACATTTTGGTGAACCCATGCTCTAAAAGATTTTGCATCCTTTTTAACATCATATATGAATTAGTTTGTTGTCCTAAATCACATTAGATTGCAAACCCTCTTTTGTGAAAGTACATACATTGAAACTTGAGAGATTTCTTTATCCTTTCATTAAAAGAGTTTGAAATTATAACTTTGTGTGTTGCATAGTGCTATTATATTTCATTTTCACAAAGTTTTTGCTATATCATTTTTTCATAAGTCTTGGGTTAATTAGAACATGCTATAATGTTGAATTACTTTTTACAACACTTCCATGTGTATGATTAGTCATTTAGTTGTGATGACTTCAATATGTTAGATGAATCCCTTGAGGACTTTATCTTGATTGAACATTCCACTATGACTCCTAAACTGTCGTTGTTTCAAAGATTAGTAAATACAATTTATGTTCCTAAACCTCAACAAGAACCAATGAAGTTGAAGATAGTTGTCAACCTGTGTACGGATGTGGCTCAACCACACTCTAAACTGGTGCTCACTGTTAGAGGTCTTCCACCTTCTTCTTGACCTCTTGATTACATTTATAACTATGCTAAATAAATAACACAACAAAATTCACAACAACCTAGTCATACTATAATTACTCATACATGTATCACACGGAATAACAAGCAAAGCAAACAACAAACGAGCAATCTGATATCTTTGCCATCTTCTCAATCGATGCTTCCTCAAGCACCTCATTTAACACATAAAGTTGGTCAAGACTATGATCTTGTTGAGCAGCTTCGAGCTACTCCTGCCAAGATTTCTATTTGGGAACTTATACAAACTTTGCCTACATACCATGGAATGCTCCAAGAAGCTTTACAAAAGGTGATTGTACCACGTATTGTCAAGCCGAATGATGTAGTAGCTCTATTAGATTGTATGCATGCAACAAAAATAGATATTTTGTTTTAACAACATGAGTTTCCATCTCTTGAAGTTCAAAATCAGTATGATCCTTTGAATATATTCATTACAATAAACAAGAAATTGATTAAGCAAGTTATGATTGATAATGGATCAGCTCTTAATGTTTGTGGCATTAACCTATTACATAAGATTAAAGTTACATCTTTGATTAAGATGGATAGAATAAGTATCCGTGGCTTTGATAATGTTAGAAGACAATCTGTAGGCACTATAACTTTACCTGTACAAGTTGGCCTTGTGACTTTATCTACCCTGATTCATGTCATGTCTGGTTCCTTATCTTACAACATGGTTCTTGGTAGGCCTTGGATTCATGCATTGGGGGTAGTTCCTTCTACCATTCATCATTCAATCAAGTTTATTTATAAAGATAAACTTCATACTATTGATACTGATCCTAAACCAAATAATTGTTTAGAAATTGAATTACAAAAGCAAGTTGTTCATCATAAGATCTTAAATAACTTGAAAGTCAATCCGTCAACTCCTCTTGCCATAGATAATGTTGTACAAGAGTCCAAACATTTGAATGCATTTCTTGGTGATGATTGGGGTTTGTTAGATTTTACATCCCCTCTATAGGTGAATATAAAATTAACAACCCTACTCCTGAAACATCAAATGTTGCATTGATCTCATCTAAAAGTTTAAATACGAAACTGAAAGTGTCTTTGGTAACAAATACAAAAAATACCCTTACACTATAGATTATGAGACTTATGAGGCCCCACCTTCTTCTAAGGAAATGGCTTCTCTCTATGCTCGAGGATTTTAGATCCTTTATAAGAATTGTGATTATGTAGGTAATGGTTATGGTATTAATCAACAAGGAATTCGAGTACCTATAGAATCTACTTTATGACATTACTCAAGTGGCAGTGGATATAATCCTTTCAATGAAACCAAAGTCTGTAGATGTCCTAATCTTAATGTGAATACGATATCATCACTTAATTTGATGTATCCTAAGATGATAGACATGAGTAGTTCTCTAGGAGATATTCTTTTGGATATGTTCTTGACAGATGAAGCAATAATGGAATTCTTGGAAGCTTATGATGATCTTCCCCATTATCATCACAAACTTGGGTTATCTTATCAATTAAATCAAGATGCACATTTTGGAAAGTCCATTAGTCTAATAAACACTACTTTAAAATCTAAGGAAGAAGATGAAGAACTAACGAAATCACATAGTCCCTTAGACCATAGTACTTTACTTAATGGAAAGACTATTGATGTTTTCATGGAGAAAGATAACACTAAAAAGGTTATCCCTATAGGTGATTGTTTAAAAATAGAAGAAAAAGAAGACCTGACCAATCTTTTACATGAATTCTTAGAGTTATTTGCTTGGAATTATTTGGATATGCCTGGTATTGATCCTCATATTGTAACACATAACATTGTATTAAAACCAGATGTTAAGTCGTTTAAACAAAAGATTCGTAAGATGAATCCCAAGGTAGCATTACTCGTAAAGGCTAAGATAGAAAAGTTCTTAGAAGCTGGTTTTATCCCCTAATTGATTATTTGCCTTGGATTTTGAATATTGTCGATGTCGCTAAACTTGATGGTTGTATTCGGATGTGTACCAATTTTAGGGATTTGAATCTTGCCTCTTTAAAAGATGATTTCCCCCTTCCAAACATTGACATGATTGTTGATTCAATAGATGGCCATGAATTACTTTCCTTCATGGATGGTTTTTCGGGATATAATCAAATCTTTATAAACCCTCAAGATCAATATAAAACATCTTTTATAACACCTTGGGGTACATTCTGTTGGGTGGTCATGCCATTTGAATTAAAGAATGATGGAGCAACTTATCAATGAGCTATGACCCCTATCTTCCATGATTATATACATAACATTCTTGAGGATTATGTTAATGATATCCTGGTGAAGTCTATACATCACTAGGATCACGTTACAATCCTCCATCAAATCTTTGAGCAAATTAAGAAATACAACATGTGTTTAAATCCCCAAAAATGCATTTTTTGGTGTAGACAGCGAAAAACTGTTGGGATCTATAGTCTCGCATCCTGGTATTGAAGTAGACACAAAGAAAATTGATGCTATTGTTATCTTGCTAGTTCCTAAGAACATATCTCAACTTTGTAGTTTGCAAGGGAAGATACAGGCCATTCACTGATTTGTTTCACAACTTGTGGACAAGACTCGCCCTTTTACACAACTACTAAAGAAGGATTCAAAATTTCAATGGAATGATGATTATCAAAAGGATTTCAAAGATTTAAATGGTTATCTAGCTAATCCCTCTGTTCTACAGTCTTCTATTGTTGATAAACCTTTTCTTCTTTATACTTCAACATCTAATAATGCTCTTGCAGCTTTATTAGCACAACATGATGTTGAAGGCAAGGAACGTGTTGTATATTACATCAGTCAAACCTTCCTTAATTATGAAGTGTGATATACTATTATCGAGAAGCATTTCTTAGCTCTAGTGTTTGCAACACAAAATCTTAGATGTTATCTATTAAATGTTGAAATACACGTGATGGTGAAGTTTAACCTGTTGAAACATCTTTTTGCTAAAAGTGACTTGTCAGGTCATCTTGCTAAATGGGTGATGTTAACTGAATTTGATCTTAAATTTATTTCTTAGAAATCAATTAAAGGACAAGTGTTAACTATCCATTTAGTCAAAGCACCTTCACTCTTTGCTATACAAAACCAAGAGACATTTCCTGATGATCAAATTTTAAGTATAGATAATGATGACAAATGGGAATTGTATTTCGATGGATCAAGATGTCAGACTGGTTCTAATGTTGGTGTTATACTAGTACCTCCCTCTGGTAAGCTAATCCCTATGTCTTACCGTCTAAACTTCTCATGCACAAATAACATTACTAAGTATGAAGCTCGTATTGCGAGACTTCATGCTGCTTTGGCTCTTAACATTAAAAACATCACTATATATGGTGATTCACAATTGACTGTGCGACAAATCACTGGATCATATCAAGCTAAACAAGACAAGTTATTTCAGTATCGCGACTTAGCTTTATCTCTATTAAAAAAATTCACATCAGTCTCAATTGATACTCTTCCAAGAAAAGATAATTGACACACGGATGCAATGGCAATTGCAACTTCCCTTATATCCCCTATTGATTCACCTGACAAATATACTTTCATCATAAATAATCTTAAGACACTGACATTAGAAGAGGTAGTACCTTGAAGCACTGACCTCTGTTGTAATGTGAACTCTGACGAATGGTTCTCCCCTATATTCAATTATTTGCGTGATGGAACCATCCCTAATTCAACATCTAAAAATGCCTGAGTTCATCTACACAAACTTGTGGTGCATTATATCATCCTATCTAATATCTTGTATAGATGAAGCTATAGCGGCATTCTTCTCTGATGTCTAAGTAATTCAGAGATCCTGATAACTTTAGAAGAGGCTCACTCTGGTGCTTGTGGAGGGTATTTTGGAGGAAAAACATTAGTACAAAAGTTAATGCGAATGGGATATTATTGGCAACATATGGAACAAGATTCCTTTACATATGTCAAGAAATGTCCACAATGTCAACAACATAATCATTTAATCCGAGCACCTACCCAGGAATTTCATACCCAAGTTTTACTTCAGTTTGGGGCTTGGACATAATTGGTAAAATCTCTCCACCTTCTTCTCAAGGGCATACTTTTATCATCACCACTACCGATTACTTCAAGAAGTGGGTTGAAGTTGTTCCTCTACAATCCATGACTATTGAGGTAATTTGTTGCTTTATACAAGATAACATCATTTCTCAATTTGGTATACCTTCCTCCTTAGTTTTAGACAATGGCACGCCATTCAAGAACAAGGATGTGAAGAAATTTCTCAAAAAATATCACATTCAAGACCGCTTCTCTACGCCTTACTATCCTCAATTGAATGGCCAAGCAAAAGCTTCAAATAAGGTTATTGGACAAATTTTATGAAAGAATGTTAAAAATCAAAAAGATTGGCATACTCAGTTAACTTACGTGTTATGGGCTTATAGAACAAGTATTCAAACATCGATTGGAACTACACTGTATAACCTAGTTTATGGTGTTGATACGATAATGCCTTTAGAGTTAGAAATTCCTTCACTATGAGTTTGCCTAAGGGACATTATTGATGATGATATGGAATGAGAAAAGAGATTACAAGAACTTGAGATGCCTAATGAACAGTGTATCAACACTCTCAAGCATCTTAGAGCCCATCAGAAGAGTATCTAACGATCGTACAATGAGTGCATCATACATCATTCATTCGACATTGGAGATTTGGTACTATATGAGAATCAACGCAATGTAAATGCACCTCCTGAAGAAAAAGGAAAGTTTAGCCCTAACTGGCTCAGACCGTATATCGTTATTGAAGCCTTTGGATCAAGAGCATACAAACTAGTTGATGAACAAGGTACACCACTTAAAGAACCTATTAATGTTGTGCACCTCAAGAAATTCTATGCTTAAGATTATATATTAGATTTTACTTCAAAAAGAAAACATATTAATTAGTTTAGCTTCAATTTCAACAAGGTATGCTTATTTTGTCTTAATTCATTTAACATAGCATCTTTTCCAGTTATTAATTATTGTATCTTGCTTAGACATGTGTTATTGAAAGATCACCTTTGTATTAACTAGGTATAGCATAGAATGTTGGTTGTGTGTGAAATTTATTAATCATTGTGCTTTTTACCATATGTTTTGCAAAGAACTATTTAGTATATATACCACATTAGTATTAATCACATTTCCACATAAGCATTTAACATTTATCACTAGTTGAATTTTACATAAAATCACATGTGATAGATTGGACAACATTAGAAGTAGTAATAAAAAAACATCATATATATATAAACATCAATTTGAATACACATCAGAGTTGACTATCCTATACATCAAAATGGGACGTCATGGTACATAAGATACATCACATAGTTCAACCTCGATCACCAGTCCTCTTAGGACCTTGTGGTGTGCGTATGATGGAGGCCTACCCATGTGTGGCTACGGAACGCAAATGATTCCTAGAGACACTCCACGACTGTAACCCCCTGATCTCTTCTCTCAATCCTAGCACCTTGTCATGTGACTCTTGGTACATCTGTTGATATCAGTCTCTCTCATATATGGCTCTATCTTGCTTTGCCTAGGCCCTGTCTCTATCATCTCTCGCCTAGTGTAACTCAAGAAGTAAGATCTTAGTCACGACAGGATCTCTCTCAAATGAGGGTACTGCTGCAGCCTAATCTCGTAGCACCTAGAGCTCAGCCTCTGTGTGCTCGACTCTCTAGATAGCCTAGTCTCTATCCTTTGTAGCTTGATCTAAAGTGGATTCCATTGTTAATCTGTATCTCACAAATGGAATGAATATCTCCACATGCCACCCTGTAGATGGTTATAGCGAATACCCCATCCGCACTCGTTGCTCAGCCGCATCAGTAGGAACTTCTCTGCTATGATGTAACTCACAAAATCGCGCCATGAGTCTATCCCAATTACAAAAAGAAAACGAGATAGATATCAATATCTCATATAGACATCATAAATAATCATCAAAATAACTACAACAATATAATAACATCTCACCTGGATCTCCATCTCTCCAAGATGGATCTTGGATCGCTGATGGTGTAACAATCTATGTAGCCAACTCTACAGTTGGTGGCACCTGATCACTAGTCTCTCCTCACTTGTGTTGGCTCAATCTCCTAGCACCTATAGGGGCTGGACCATGAGCTCTCAACCGCAGTCTTGACTCGGTCTCCTCATCATCATCTACCTCCTACTCATCTCATCGCGGTCTCGCTCAGAAGATGTATTGCGACAAGGCCTCATCATCATCATCATCATCATCATCATCACCATCCTCATCCTCATCTAGATCGTAGTATCTAGCAAACTCACTAACATCATCCTCTACCCCTGTGTCACTCGTGTGACTGGCCCAAGGTCGAGGATCACCTATAGGGTGATTGAGAGGATAGATAGGAGCGGGTCGTGTTGTTTGCCACTAGGTCTGATACGCTCGAGTAGTATCTATTGGAATTAGTCCGAACAACTAAGAGGGGGGGTGAATCAGTTGTCACACAATTTAAACTTTTCTTCTTTTAATCTTCTTTTACAACTTACAGTCAAATAATAATAAAGGATGAATCAATTACACATGAGCATAAGCATAAGTAACACACTTGACACCAAGATTTTTAGCGTGGAAACCCAGTTAAGGGAAAAACCATGGTGGGGGTTAACCCACAAAAATTAATACCCTGTTAAAAGTATTTTTACAAATGAGAATGCACATACATTCGGGCTCACTACTCAAATAGAGGCTCACTGCCTACAAATGTTTACAAGAGAATAACAAAGATTATGAACTGATGAGAAGCATCTACTAATGCATAGATTCAGTTCCAGTTAAGTACAAAATACTGATCTTACACATTTCATCTTCACTCTGCCTTGTTTACTGCTCTACCTTCATCTTGTGTATGAGGAAAATTGACTAAGTCAAACTAATTAAATCAAAAGCCTAATAACATAAAGAGAACTGATCTAAATAAAAGCCATTGCAAATAAATCAATAAAACATGAAAGCTTTTACCGAGATTTGTATTGTTCCCTTTGGATGAATGTGGATTGCTCAATATTACTGCAAAACCATGGTTGCAACAAGCAAGTAAAGTGCTCAGAGATCAATGTTAAGAGATCATAGAGTTACTCAATCGATGCGATGTATGCTCACAGTGATGTTAAGTATGCCTGAGAATAAGTGACTAAAGAGAGTTTGTGAAGGAGATGAGGGGGGGTTTATATAGGTTTCAACAGAGATCGATCAACGGTCCAGATAATTTAGAAGAATCAACGGAGGAGAACAGTCGAGGACATCCAACGAATAAGAAGAAGACAAGTGTCACACAAAAGCTATTTTATTTGAGTTAATCACTTTCTTTTCTAAAGATAAGACATGCCTTTTATAAATTAGAAAGTTTTTCTCTAATTTAAGAGAAATTGATAAAAACAAGGTTGAGTGAATAGATAACTCAACCTAAGGCTTGCTTTTGCATGATTTGAGGGAAATTAAATAATAAATTATTTAATTTTGTGTGCATGGAGAAGAAGACTTATTTTTAGAAGATTTGAAAGATATTTGAAGATAAGAAAGAAAATTAAATAAATAAATTTATTTAATTGTTGTGCATGATTTGGAAGAATAAATAAAATATTTGATTGTATTTTATTTTTAGAGATTGGGAGGATTTAAATAAATTTGATTTGATTTATTCAAATTTGGAAGAATGAATTTGATTTAAGTAAATAATTAGGAATTATTTAATTGTTTGGATAAGAGGGAATTTGTGATGAATTAATTAAATAATGGGATTTATTTAATTAATAGAGACATGAGATTTGGAAAGAGGATAATGATCAAATTAAATAATTAAAATTATTTAATTGTGAAAGAATAATAGAGGAATTTAATTTAATTAATTAAATAAATAGAATTTATTCAATTAATGTCGATTTCTAGAAGGTTTGGAAGAATTTAAAGAGATTAATTAAATAATTGGATTATTCAATTAATGCTAAATGCAGGTGATTAGAAGAATTGATGAAATTGGTGAAATTAATTAAATAATTAGATTATTTAATTAACGTTTGAAATGCAGGTGATTAGGAAGAAATGACAAAATGCAAGTGATGCGATAACATGGTCATTTTAGGGTGTCTACATTTTGCCCCTCTTTGATGCAATGCAGTTTACAGTGTTGCATCAAAGAAAATGATTGTTGAAGACATGATACAATTTTTTATGCCCCAGTGTATGCCCCCTTGAGCGGAAAGATGGGGAAGTGACAGAAGGACTGGGTTGACGCTCGACTAGACAGGAGTGTGAGGAGTTAGGAGAAAAAGTAGAATCGGGTGGGGAAAAGAAAATTAGGGTGGGAGACTATAAATAGGCCCCATGGGGACCACAATCCTCATTTGCACACTAGGAGCTTCTAAATTTAGAGGGTAGAACCTCCAAACTTAGGGTGAGAGAGTTGAGTGGAAGGAGCTGACAGCGAGGAGAAGTGTCAATTCTAGTGCACAGGCATCAGGTGGAGCTTGTACGGACATACGGGAGGCCAGCAGGAGCTCCGGCAGCGGTAAGTGTTCGAAAAACCTCTCTTGAATTTGTTGGTTTAGGTCAGGTTTTAGGGCTAGGTTGAAGTCAGCCAAAAGCACTTTAGGATAGAATGGCACTAGTGGTAGTCGGGCTAGGTGCTTTTGGCACACCACTGCGTGTCTGGTAGGTAAGGACAGCGCGGTTGGTGATGCCGCAGGGCGACTAGTAGGATTCTACAGCGCACCTGGTAGTGTAGTGTAGTGCAGATGGCAGGGTAGTGTAGCACGGTTGGGAAAGGAAAGAGAAAATTGAGTCACTTTTAGTAGCACAGTAGGGTGCGGATGGACACACAGCTCAGCGCACCTATGTAAAACAGGTCACCTTTGGTAAAGAAAACAAAGCGCTTATGTTGAAACATTAAGGTGCTAATGGTAGAATAGTGTAGCGCGCTTGCGGAAAGCAAGGCACCCTTGGTTTGGGTAGAAGAAGAGTCTGATTAGGGTTGACTGTGGAGGGGACCACCTAGGTTAGAGCAAGGGGAGAGTTGGTCCTCGGGGTTTGCATCATAGGATAGGTGTAGGTAGGACTAGGAAGAAAGGGTGAAACTGACTGACAAGTGGTTTGTTGTGGATGCAGAGGATGATGCCTCCGTTGATGTCGAGAGAGCGACACCACCTGATAGCACATGAGGTAGTACAGCTGACGTGGGAGGAGGACGCGTTCCTAGAGCATGCAAGATTATGGCACGTTGCACACCTGACTCACATTAGGGTGAATCGCGTCCTAGTGACAGCAGTGGTAGAGAGGTTTCACAATGAGATAGGCTTGTTTCACTTCCGATAGGGGAGGCTACAGTGACCTTGGAGGATGTGTATCACATCCTGAGGATTCGGATTGATGGAGAGTGAGTGGACTTTGACCTGACGCAGGGAGAGGTAGGCATGGTAGAGGTATTTTGCACAGATGATTTGAGGATAGATGATGGAGAGATTTGGTGGGCAGATGTCCCGAGACTCTGCAACCAGATCAGGTGGATAGTGTCTTCATTGATTGGCGGCTTCCTCTACCCAAACAGGAGATCTAGAGGATTATCAGTTGGATGGGGCACTATACAGTCTGGGATGTTCACACATGGCATTTAGTATGCATGGGGCCCCTGTGTGCTGGGACAGTTGTACCACGATATGCACCACTGCATGTACAGGAGAGGCAGGAGTCTCTTAGCAAGGGTGACTCTGCTACAGGTGTGGGTGTGGGAGCACATCCCAATGATCAGACCCATGACACAGCATCATCGGGATAGGGGAGAGCCATATGCATTCTTGTATGAGGGAGTGATTACACATCGGAGGCTGGGATCTGTTAGCCACTGGAGGCGGCAGATCGATGAGATGGACCTATTTGTTTGGAGGCCATGGTTACTCTACGAGGAGTGGGAGGACGAGCATGAGCAGCTGATGTACTGCAAACAGGCCCGGTATCTGTTTGGGTGACAGACAGACACTATTGAGAGATACCTACCAGAGCGAGTACTTAGACAGTTTGGACTACCACAGGGGTTACCAGTTTGAGAGGTGACCCATGTCCTGACATGATGAGAGGTGGGGGACTAGGATGCAGAGATTCCAGTAGCTACAGCTTTGGCAGAGGTATGGGGACTTGTCCCCGTGTGATAGAATTGGGATACAGGACTGGTAGATCCAGGAACACTGCCAGAGTATGACAGGTACTGGCAGACACATAGGCCGGTGAGATTGACTACACTAGGTGTGGCAGGGGCAGTGGGGGAGGTACTAGTCCCAGGTGTAGAGGCCAGGATAAGGTGACAGGCCAGAGAGGCGAGACAGCAGACAATCAGAGAGGCCAGCAGCCAGTAGGCAGACATGGAGATGGTAGAGGAGGGGGAGCCAGCCATAGAGACCGAGTTGGAGAGGGTTGAGTGGTTATTACTAGAGGAGATAGCCCAGAGGACTCGACTAGAGCTCCAGATGGTACAGTTGAGGAGAGACAAGGATGCCGCAAGGGTCAAGGTGAGACAGGCCAAGGCCTTAGCCCAGGTGTAGACACAGGTGGCAGCAGTAGTACAGATAGCCCTGGCACACTTACAGGTACAGATGCAGGCACAGGTGCAGGCCCAAGTGCAGGCTCAGGCTCAGGCCCAGGTGTAGGCTCAGGTATAGGCGGCAGTGCAGGCAACACCCGCATCGGTAGGGGATGACGAGTAGCTAGCCTGGGCTATGAGGGAGAGAGATGCAGAGGTATAGCTATGGTTGACAACAGAGGCCACACTCCACAGGGTGAGGCAAGAGAGAGATGAGGCACGCCGTGCACTGGGTGCCGATCAGAAGACTTTATACAGTGAGCTCATCCAGGTGTAGGGAGAGCTAGTATCAGCAAGTAGAGAGGCCGAGGATTACAGGGGGCTCTATGCGGGTGTGGTGCCAGTAGCTCAGCAGGCACCTAGCTATAGAGATAGGAGCAGATCTGGGGCGTCTGGGTCCCACAGGATAGGGCAGTCACTGTCCTCAGTTAGAGGACCAGGGGGAGGAGGAGTAGTAGAGGGACCTGTACCGAGCACAGGTGGAGGCCAGGGGCCACAGGAGGAGGGTAGCTCTACCCATTAGAGCACATATATGTATATTGTATCATTTTGTATCATTTTGGACTGATGCTTGCGTGCATCCTGATGTATATATTGCAGGCGCTTGATAGCCCTGGTGTACTATATTGATGTATATATGGACTATTGATGTAGACACATACATTTTGTATTATGATGACCTTCACATGAGATATATGATGATTTGTTCTGCTCATTGATGTTCATGCTTGTATATATGCACTTCTTTACGATATGGGTGTGATGATATGTATGTATGATTATGGATTCATGTGATGATGTATATTGCGTATATGATGCTTATAAATGTAGGATGATAGCGATGTATGATGATAGAGATGCCATGACTTGTGATGACATGATGTAGATGGTATGACTAGTGATATCTAACATGTGGGTTTTGCAGATATGTACCAGAGAGAAGAAAAGAGGAGATGGAAGATAGAGATTGTTGATCGATCATTGCAATGAAAACGATATAAAGGATGGTGCGAATGGATGGATGATGAGCTTGTTGCATTGGTTTCACAATTGTATATAAAGAGCAATCCTTATTTTTGATATAGCATGTGGATGATTCGCCACCAAGGTATAAAAGACCAAGGTGCAGTAATATCCGAGTGTGTGGACGTTGACTCTGCAAGAAAACGGTTTGAACTTAGATCCCTTAGACATAATATGACCTTGTTGGTACATGTGAATGAGCCATAGTCTTGAACATAAAATAAACTTCAACACATGTCCATGTAAGAAGAGTATTAAATATGTAAGATGCTAGGTCGTAACACACACAAGATAAATATAATACTAAGAAAGATACTAAAGATCATTCCTCAAACACGGCACACAAAGAAGCAATGACTATGCCCCCAATCCATACTACATCGCAACATACTAAGATTATAGATAAATCAAGGTAGCATTGAATAGGTAATGGACAAAGAAGCAAAAGATAAACCATAAAGTAAATTGACTGATTGACAAAGTAAACATACAGCCAACATATTCTGTTGCCAAAAAGGTTGCTTAGGATAGACTGGATAGGGAAGATAACAGCCTTATCGTAGGAACTTTGTGTCTGTTAAAGGGGGCCATCTACCTAAAAAGACAATATCTTGCTGTAGGAAATGCCACATGTCGCAGGAGATGTGTGTGTTGGTCTCGACAATGGAACATTCTACAGAAGACAAGCTTGTGGATCTGGTGCTTTGGTTAAGCGGGATTTAGCTAATGCTGGCAATCAGAACAGCTTAGGACAGTAGATGACTCTGGAAGAAAGTTGCTTTGCTTTAGGTTTGCTAAGGACTTTTGCTTTGAAAGGATGCGCTAGCTTGTTACTTGAGTTAGTCAAGTCGAGGGGAATGGATTTTGATAAACGGAAGACTAGAAAGGTGACATGCTAATGGATTGGAACGGGTGGAGAATGATGAATCGTATGTGCTTGAGTACTCGATACATCCTTCGTATTCCAGACTGCCTACATACCCTGTATCCACGGAATCAAGGCACATTACGATGAAAGATGAAAGTGATAATATGTAGTTCTGGGTAGAGTGATGAAATGGGTCAAGGTGTAAGGAGGAGATCTTATGTACCTAAGTATTGGAAACTTCCTTCGTATTCCAGACTACCTACATACCCATATCCATGGGATCAAGGTACCTTAAGATTGAGATGAGATGATATGTAGTTCTGGTGGTTGTGATGATGTAGGAAAAGTGTTGAGAAGATAACAGTCTTATCGTAGGAATGATGTGTCCATTAAAGGATGTTATCTACGGAAAGGAGAAAAGATTGAAGTGACTGCGAACCACAAACAAGGAACCCCTCCTAGACCTAGGTTAAGGAAAGAGTTGCCCCCATTCTGGTAGAGGAATTTTCATGGATGACTAAAGAAGAAGACACAGAAAGCTTTGACCTAGGACAAGACAATGAAAACTGTTGAAACAGATCAAGACGTGGGGTGACGATGATGGACATTGACAAATTTCCAAGCTATACTAGATAGGGAGATGGAAATGCAAATAAAGTCAATGGTTTTACTACGGATGGATGGATGAAGGATGTTGTGAAATGGAATGAACAAGACTTGATAGATGATGGATGTTGACTCTACACATAGTGCCTGTTTGCCAGATTTTCACCAGAGGACAGACTTTATTTTTTGGATTTTATTTTTTGGGTTTTTTTTTAGATTTTTTTTTGTTTTTTTATTTTTGTTTTTGTTTTTTTTTTTACTTTGAGGATCAGGCATAGAACTTCTTGAGATGAACACTATTAAGTGGCTCATCCAGAGGAATGTTGTTAGGTGTAGCTAAAGTATAAGCTCTTGATCCATATGTTGTTGTGACAATGAAGGGATCTAACTAGTTAGGCTCAAATTTGCCCTTCTTTTCTCAATCTGCTTGATTTCTTTGATTCTCTTTGAGTACAAGATCACCAACTAGAAACTGTCTTTCTTTAATCCTTTTTTTGTAATTACGCGGAAGGCGGTTTTGATAGACATGGACATGATTGAGCACGGCAAGGCACCTCTCATCTAGTAGTTCAAGCTCGGCTAATCTAGAAGTGTGATACTCCTCTCCACCGATCAGGTCCTGCATGGATACTCTGAGGGATGGGATCTCGACCTTTATAGGTAGGATGGCTTCAAAGCCATAGACCAAAGCATATGGTGTGGCACTAGTTGGTGTTCTGATACTAGTGCGGTAGGCCCATAGGGCGGGATTGAGTTGCAAGTGCCAATCGCGACCAGCTTCATTGACTATTTTCTTGAGGATTTTGAGAATGGTTTTATTAGAAGCCTCAGCTTGGCCGTTACTCTACGGATAGTAGGGCATTGAAAAGTGATGTTGGATATTGTATTGTGTGCATAAGGCACAGACATCTTAGTTTTTGAATGGTCTCCCATTATCAATGACAATTGCTTGGGGAATACCATATCGGTAAATGAGGTAGTTAAGGATAAACTTGGCTATTTGTTTACCAGTGATATAGGTCAGGGGAATGGCTTCAACCCACTTCGTGAAGTACTCAGTGGTGGTAATAATGAATTTGTGGCCATTGGATGAGGATGGGTGGATTTGTCCTACGAGGTCGAGACCCCATTGAGAAAAAGGTCATGGAGTTGTCACAGGTTGTAGTTCATGAGCTGGTGCATGAATTAAATCTCCATGCTGCTGGCATTGTAGACACTTCTTAGCAAACTGTGCAACATCTTGCTCTATTGTAGGCCAATAATAACCTATTCTAAGTATCTTCTTAGTGAGATTAGGACTGGTAGAATGTGTGCCACAGACACCTTCGTGTATGTCTCGTAAGGTAGCTTCAGCTTCTTCCACGTTAAGACATCGTAAGAGGATACCATCGAAACTCTGAGGATATAATGTATCACCTAGAATGGTGTAACGGGAGGATCAACAGATAAAGGTTTTGCGTTGGGTGGATGATAGGTCAAGAGGAAAGGTATTGTGTTTAAGGTATTCACAGATATCTTCATACCATGGGGAATTGGGACCAACAAGTTCACAGATGACTTCAGTAACTGGAACGTCGACGGCGGGCATCAACAATTGCTCGATCAAGAATTCACATTTCTGTGTATTTGCCGGCATGTCGATAAGTGACCCTACAAAAGCCATAGAATCTGCAACTTTGTTATGCTCTCTTGGAATTTACTCAAATGTAATGCTAGAAAAGTGTGGTTTGTAGGCATCCACTAGTTGCTTGTAGGGGACCAAATTTTCATCTTTTGTTTGGTACTCATCCGTGACTTGGTGAATGACTAATTGTGAGTCTCCATATACTTGTAATTCTATGATGTCCCATTGAACTGCTGTATTGAGACCTATGAGGAGTGCTTCATACTCGGCTATGTTGTTGGTGCAAGGGAATGCAAGCCGATATGACTTTGGAATATAGTCATTTTAAGGTGTGATAAATAAGATGGCGGCCCTTGATCCATGTTGTGTGTAGGAACCATCAAAGTATAATTTCCACATTATTGAGTTAGAAAGAGTGAATAGATTCTCATTTGGAAAGTCTGCTACCATAGGGTGTGTATCTGTCATGGGTGCTTCTCCTAGTTGATCTGTGAGGGTTTGTCCTTTTATTGCTTTGCGATCCACATACTCAATGTCGAACTCACTAAGGATCATGACCCATTTGGCTAGTCTGCTTATAAGAGTTGCTTTTACTAGTAGATACTTCAGGGGATCAATTTTGGCTATAAGATTTGTGTGTTGGTTTAACATGTAATGCCGTAACTTTTGGGAAGCAAACACAACTGCTAAACAAGCTCTTTCCATCAATGAATAATTGAGTTCATATCCAACCAATGTTCTACTGATGTAACAAATTGCATGCTCTTTTCCTGTTTCATCATTTTGTGCTAGAAGAGCCCATAGGGCTGAAGTTGTAGTTGAGATATATAATATCAAAGGTTTATCAGCAACTGGTGGAACCAATACAAGAGGTGTAGCTAGATACTCTTTGAGCTGATCAAATGTTGCTTGACACTTATCGTCCCATCAAAATGAGACATCCTTTCGGAGCAAGTGTTGAAATGATTGACATTTATCTACTAGCTGTGAGATGAAACGCTTAATGGATTGCAACCTTCCTTGAAGACTCCTTAATGCTTTGAGGTTCTTTGGTGGAGGCATCTCCACTATAGCTTTAACTTTTTTAGGGTTGACTTCGATGCCTCGACGTGATACAATATATCCTAATAGCTTTATTGATGTTACACCAAAGACACATTTCTTTGGATTGAGACGCACTTGGTATTTCTCGAGCCTATCAAAGATCTGTCCTAGAACTTGTATGTGATCTGCCTAGAAGATTTAGCTAGTATGTCATCCACATAGTCCTCCATAATATGATGAAAGAGGTCATGAAATATTACTATCATTGCTCTCTGATAGGTTTCCCCTACATTCTTTAGACCAAACGGCATGACACACCAACAATAATTGCCCCAAGTACAAGTAAAAGTTGTTTTATGTTAATCTTCTTCTGCTATCTATATCTGATTGTAGCCTGAGAATCCATCCATGAGAGAAAGCATTTCGTGACCTGCTATCAAGTCTACTATAATATCAATGTTTGGTAATGGAAAGTCATCTTTAGGACATGCCTTGTTGAGATCTCTAAAATCATTACACATGCGGATGTGCCCATTGGGTTTAGACACAGGTACAATGTTTGATACCTAGTTTGAATAGTCAATAGGTCGGATGAACTTTGCATCTAACAGCTTCTGTATTTCCACCTTTACCAAGAGAGCTATTTGTGGGTGCATCTTTCTCAGCTTTTGCTTAACTGGTTTAACTTTTGGATCAATTGTGAGATAGTGAACAACTAGCTTAGGGTATAACCCTGGCATATCAGCATAGGTCCACGCAAAGTTGATGGTTCTCTATAAGAAGAATGTGTTAAGATTCCTATGCTCTGTTCCTAATAATGATGCTGCTAGGAATGTGGTCTTTGGATTTTTCTCTGTGCCAAGGTTTATCTCTGTAGAATCTTCCACTAGAAGAGCTGACTTCTCTTGATACTTAGATGGTAGGGGAAGGTCAAATCCTCCATCCTCAAGTGCCACAGTTGGGTTTTCACCTTTGGATATGTCCTTTGTTTTTACTATTTTGTGATCAAGAGGTGCCACAGTGTGGTTTTCACCTAGAGATCTTTCTTTATTTTTACTTTTATGACTGGAGGATTTCGTATTCTCACCAAAATAAGTTGTTGGCTCTAGTTCCATTACAAAACCTGCTTTATGATCGCCAAGAGGGATACCTTCCCAAAGTCCCATGAACTCAACTAAAGCTTCATCATTCTGAAATACATCTATAACGGGGGACCCTTGTTGGTCCCAATCGATAAGTTCAGGGTAGACAAGTGTTACATTCTGGGTGCTTGTGGTGGATGTTAGGGATATAGAGGATAGCATAAAAATGGAGTATTCTGCAAATAGGTTGGTCATATGGAGGGAAGATTCATCGATGATATCCTCAGTAGATGTCGAATCAGTGGGAAAGTTTTGGCCATCTTGTCGAGGATATACTCGATGTCCAAGGCGCGTGTTACCGTTCTACCAAATCCTAAACCCTTCTTGTCTAGTTTCTTTGTCACAATAATGTGTTCCATAGTTCCTTGATTATGTTTCCCAAGGCCACCTTTTCCTTTATAGCCCATGTTTTTTACTATCCTTAAGCCATTGCCATATTGCTTGACTGGTATTGTGACTGGTTCTTTCTCCTTATAGAGCCAAGAAGAGATGTCCTCAATAGTTTCCTCTTCCAATAATTTTCCCTGTAGGAATTGGGTTAGGAATGCTGGGAGACGAATAGCTACTTATTTAGTTGCTTTGGCAATGGGTGGTTGGCCATAAGATTTAGGGGATAAAGGCATCCACCCTACACAACAAGATTTTGAGATATCATATGTTCCAAAGCCTATATCACGGATGTGAGCTTTCATTTCAGGAAGAGGATTAGGTTCACTTGTAGAGACTTGTGTCAGAGTTTCAGGATCAACATATAGTGGGGACTCAAGGGATTTTTCATTTTTAGGCACTTGGTTGCAATTCTTATAACTGCCTTGCAAGACATGACAGAATTCAAAAGGATTGGGGTCTCTTGGGATAGTGATCTCTGTACCATTGAATGGGAACTTTAGAGACTGATGGTACGTGGAGGAAACAGCTTTCATTGCATGGATCCATGGGCAGCCTAAGATAATGTTGTAACGTAGTTCAATATCAAGGACTTAACACCGAGTTTCAAGCATGACAGGGCTGTTGTGTGGTTACACAACATGCCCCATTTTGACTTGACAAAATAGGGACCCAACTTTTTGGCTTGTTGTGTGCTGTCCGGCGGTTTGGTAAAAAGTAAGTCATGCAGATCATCATGCATGGAAGGGTTGGGTAAGTCATCATCATGAGGTTAGTTTGTCAAAATTCATATTTTATTCCAATGACCTCATATTTAAAGAGAGCATAAAATTTCATACAGGTTTACCTTTTGTATCACCCTGATATTCGTCAGGATGTGAAAGTTATGAATGGTCAAAGTTTGAGTCAAACCTGATATTCACAGAGGGAGGATCATATTTCTAAACATCCATCATATTATAGAAGGTCACCCCGATCTAATTTATCATCCAATAAATCATGCGGTCCAAATATCTGGACGTCAATTTTAGGTGATAGTAACCTTTACCCGTCAGTAGCCTCATGCATTTTGTGAGGATCATATTTTTCAATGTAACCCGATATTTCTTAATATCCTCCTGCCATGAAATATCCCCCTAAGCCAATATCCTGATGACATCATTCAATTCTGATAAACAAAGAAATGAATATCTGGATGATGTAATCATCATTTTACCTCTCGGGGGCATATTTCCTAACATGATCCTGCTCGTATAACATGACGATGACATCATGAAACCATAGCGATACAATGAGTGAATATCTGGATGACATCATCCTGATATTCTAAGAGTTAGGTAACAGTTTATCCGGTCATCATCATCACTTTTGAAACAACACCTGATATAGCAAAATATCCTCCTAATGTACAAACATGACCAAAGGGTGCGAATATCACCCGATCTTGTCGACGATGGTTTTTTCCTCTCAAGGAGGAGGATCATATTACACTCAGGGTGATATTTTGAGAATATCACCCGATATCCAAATATCATGTATTCATGATATCCTGTCATCTGGATATCACCCCACTCCCGTTGCCACCATTAACATTTAATGCACGTACAGGTGGTAGATGGTTCCCGCCAACCACGAAACCTGATGAAATAGCTGGTGAAATCCTGCGTTTTTGTGCGAATGATCAACAAATAAACTTTAATCTGCCAGAGTTGCCCTAAATTTACCCTAATTTCAAGGTTAAAAGGTGAGTTCATCATCATTTCAAACTTACCTTGCGATAAAAAATCACTTTTACAAAGCACAAGCTTCTGAACCCTCATTCAGGCGACATTTGTACGAACAGAGCTTGCAGGAGAGAAGAAGCACATGATCATTAGTAGATCACTTTAAGAAATCCACTGGTATAAAAGCATCTGCATAACCAGGTAAGTAATTGAAACCTGCATCCTGTTGTTTCTGCATAATCAGGTATGGTGATGTTGGTTTGAGGTTCTAGTCTATGCATCCCACCATAGGAAAATGCTGAATAAATACTGTATGCATGATGTAAATAGAGATAAAGAGTATCTGCATGCATATGAGTATCCATTGCAAGACCAAGTGTGTTAATTGTAGGTATCCATGGCTGACAAGAGGCTGGCTAGGTGTGAGGCTGAGTTCAGTAGGCCCATGTTCTCATCTCCTAGAGGGATCCTGTTTAAATATGGAGCCATAACAGATACACACCAGGGGAGTACCAATTTAGAAGCCTGGTCCGCCAAGCTAAACGATGATAAGAATAGAAGCCCAGTGCCAGATGCAGTGTTTGGGTCCGGATTGTGGAATGCGGCTAGTTTTCCGTACTCCATGGAGTCTCTAGAGCTGGTGGCTAAATGTGCACGGAATTACAATCCTGAGACCAGACAGGTGGTCAAACATGGAAGAGTATATGCAGACCTATCCATTAAAGGTCTTTCCAGGACATTTAGACTGCCATTGGGCAGCAAGGTTAAAAGTGTGGACCTAAAGAAGTCTGAACATGAGTATGAAAGCAACAAGAAACAAGCCAGGAAGAACATGTACCAATGGAGGGCCAAGAATAGCACATACCTTGCAGCTGCCAAACTTCTTGTGCATTTGTTTAAATATGATTTTGATGATGAATATCAGTACATGATTGCATTGCTTAGCAGAGTGACAGGCCAGCCTGATGCTGGTAGTTTTCAGGATTGGATGTGTGGTGTAATCATGATGTGCATATATGAAGATATCAAGCCACTATGGGGCCAGCTAATAAGTGATGCTCTACATGAGCAGCTAATGAACCTAGGAGGTTCAAATTGTGCTTTTTACATGACATCATACATTGTATACTCCTGTGCTTATAAAGGCACATTTGAGGCATCGACAACAGTTGGGAAGATCAGAGGAACCACCAATGATACCCACATCTGGGATCATCATCCCCAATTACAGAGAGCTAACTACCTCCAGGACTATAAATTGGTAAATGATGCTTTTTCTATGCATCTGGTAAGAACCATGCAGGAGGATAGGACAAAGAGATTGAGCATGGAATCTCAAGAGATAATTTACAGGCATGGAGCCTGGTATATTCAATTTGCTACATTTTCCTATATGAGGATTGAGGGTTTTGAAGGACATCCCCTCATGCTGCCAAGGTATCCCACTAATGCAGTGATACTAATGGAATTCATAAGGCAAAGTTCCACCATGCTAAAGACATTAAAGGATGCACAGAAGCTGCCACCAATTTTGTTCCCAGTCACCATTGGCCGGTATATGTGCCCTGACTCAGAAAACATCAAGAAGGTGATGGTTAGCTTGAATAAGATGCATTTGCAGTCATTCCCCCTAGCAAGACCATCTGATCCTTATGGAAGGATGCAGAAAATAACAGGCAAACCTCTACATGTGAAGCACCTAGAGGACTTCTGGGCTGATTGTGAAGATGAAGCAGAAGCCAGAAGGAGAAGATACCAAAGGTTGACCCTGAATCAAATCAAAACATTTGGCTGTATCCCCCTTCCTCAGCAGTTGAAGAAAGATGATGGCAGGCTAATTGCAGATGAATATGAGGAGAAGAAAATATACAATGACACCATATCTACACCTAACCTTACCATGCAAGAGGATATATCTTTAGATCCTTTCATTGCCAAGACCTTACAGCTAACCCAAACTTGGGTTGATGAACAAATAGAGGCATTGAAGAAGAAAGGTGTTGCCATTACTGTGGACAATAAGAAGAAAGGACAAGATATTCTTAATGAAGAATATGATGATTTCATAAATGAAAAGAGAAAATCTAAGGGAGACATGTTGCCTCCACAACAACAACAAAGCAAAAGACCCCCCAGGGGCAAGAAAATTGATAGTGAACCCAAAGGGGTGATCATTGAAAAGGCAGTGTTTGCAGCTGAATAGGACGCAGCATCTAGATCAGGATCAGCATGCCCTCCACGAACAAGGAAGCAAAAGTCCAAGAAAGCTAAGACTGCAGAGGCAAAACTTACAGAGACCCAAGAAGAGGGTCAATCTTCAAGACAACCAACTGAAGAGGATATCCTTGTGGAGGAGGAGCCTGAAGAAGAGGAGGCCCCTCTACTATTCAAAAGGAAGAGAAGAGCTCCACAGGTGGTGGTATCTACCCCACCTAAGAAATTAAGAACCTCCATGAGAGGTGAAATAAAACAATCCCCTACACCATCACAAGGGGTTGGTAGTGAAGTCGTGCACAGGGAACTTCAACACAATGTTCCACTTCCTACCATTGTGAAGTTCAAAACTAAACTCATAGAAGAGCAGCTGAAAGAAACCTCCAAGGTGTTTGAAGAAGGTCATATTTCACTGGAGGAGACAATTAACTTATCAGATGATGAGGTTGTGAAGGAAGTAGCTTCACAGAAGATGGAGACCCTTGCTGCAGGTACACACATGACTCCTCAGAAGACTCCACCAGTCCAAACAATACTAGAGGAGATGAAGCAAGTGGAAGAAGAAAAAGAAAAGAGCCCAGAGAAGGTAGCCAAAGAAATGGGGCTAGATACATTAATTGCATAGATAACAAGTCTTGTAGTGGTAGATTTAACAGACAAACAGGATGTGAATCCTGAACATCCAGTAGGAACACCTGATAAAGGGCAACATACAGAGGAAGTGAAGATGGCAGAACCAGAAGGCCATACTTTAGAACTGAACCAACAAAGTCTACAGGACACATCAATAGAACCTACTATAGTAGAGGTTTAGGAAAAGAGGGCTGATGAGAAGGAGAATGTAATAGAAGATCCTGCTTCCAAAGTTCAGGAAGTAAGTGGTGCAGGTTCAAAACAAATTGTGATTACAGAACAAGCACCAGCACCTAAGGAGGATTCCGCAATAGCCACTGCTGTGAATGAGCCTCAACAAGAGGAAAGCTTAAAAGTTAATGAGGTAGTAACGGAGAAGGATCATGATCGTCAGGATCATCATATGGATACATCACAAGATCCTCCACCTCAGGATGATGCTCCTCCGGAAAAAGAAGTATCTCAACAGGAGGATGTACTGCAGGATTGCCCTCAGACTGAGCATCATGAAGAAGACATTAGAAGATCACCATCTCCATCAAATATGCTGACAGATAAAGGAGATCAAGGTAAACGTCATGATGATGCTGAAAAACATGATCAGGTACCTCTGTGGTTAGAAAGGGAGGTAAACGCAGAAGTAAATTTTGTAATTCAAGAATTTGATGTATCTACATTATTTTCTGAGAACATAATAAAACCAAAGAGGAAGGCCAGAATGACTTCGGCCATTAAAAGAGATCCCTCAACTGGAAGGAGGATTGCACAAATTGTAATCCCCACTGTAGAAAAAGAAAAAGGTAAGATTACTCTAGAAGAATTCTAGATTAATACAGTCGACCTGGGATTTGCAAACGAAGACCAGGAGGGTCAAGAGGGTAAAAATATCATTGATTCTTTAATTCAAAAGGTAAAGAAGGAAAAAGAGAAGAATAAGCAACATAAAGAGCACATTGCTCAGTTGCATGCATACATAAGCAGATTGACCAATCCTGAAGATAGTTCCACTGATAATGCAGTCCCATTGACTGCTATTTCCCAGGATGAGGTATATAAGTTGGACCTCATGAAGCATGAGTCCTCCATTTTGAGAAAGTGGATGTCTGCCATATTTGACACTACAAAAGAAGTGGTGAAAGCCTCGTTGAAGAGGTGGAGTACTCTCAGTGACTCCAGACAAAAGGTAGACATGTTGCAGATGCAGGCTAGTAAAAGATCTTTCCAATTGGAAAAGATATTAGAGATCCTAGGAGAAATAAAGAGGATAAATCCTCAACTGCTCATCAACCAGCAGGTACTTAATAATAACACTGCTCTATTGGTTGACATATGGTATAAAGACATTCAATTTGAATGTGGTGTTCTCAAGAGATGTAACAATAAGCTGAGGGAGATCAGCATAAAACTGCATGACATGATGTCCTTTGAGGTAGAGATTTTGGAAGCCTTGGAAGGTAAGGTACAAGTGAAGATAGATAACCAGGATGAAGAGTTTGCAATCCAAGCTCTACACAAAAACTTCCAATTTGTTGCAGATGATCCACTAGGCCAGCTAACAGAAGAAATCATGGACAAACTGGTGAGGATGAAGATGAAAATAGAATAGTATAATGAGATGCTGCAAAATAGGAAAAATAAGCTGGATAGCATCAGAGATAAGTACCAGGTACATAAACATGCCATCATCAAAGCAAAGACTAAAGATGGTGGAGAGATAGATAAAATGGTGCAGTTGTATGAATAGGTCCGGAGCAGCATGCAGCCTCATATGCGGGGTCATCATCATCAGGATGATGAAAGTTCAGAAAGTGAGGCACATGATGATGATGCACATGAATCGGATAAGGTAGATGATGATACAGCATAAAGTAAATATTAGCATCAGATACTTAGTGAAAATAAGAATTTCTAGATGGTTGCCAATTGGCAACTTGTGCCATTTTGATAAGGTTGACATAGTCAAAGGAAATTTTTACTGTAGATATTCATAGACAAATCAAGATCGTTGATCTTTTTGTAACGGATTCCCCACCTTGTTCTATAAAAGGTGCGGGAATGCCTCATTTTAAAACATTCAAAACTTAATTGAAATCTGTCTGCTGAAGTATTCAGGGCTCATTTCAAAGCTTTTTGTATACATTTATATCTTTGCATACTTAGTGAATGAGAAGACTGTTTTGGTTACAATTCATAGTAAATCTTGAGTAATCAGTGTGTGAATTATGGATATATGTGGTGATTTGTTGCATCCCTTGGAGTGCATGTCTACTTACATGTGTTGCTTTCATACAATTCCTTTGAAGTTAGCACCTACTATATCTAGCTGTGGAATGTCCTGGTGAACATATGGTTTGGTTTTCTTCTCCTCATGATAGTATCTGATGTACATGTGGTTCAATAGCTGAAGGTTCAACATTCATTTTGTTGACGCCTGAATTGACTGGTAGTTTTTTGAAAAATTTTCATTCAGGCACTCTCCCTAAGTATCCAAAAAATGCTCTAAGTAACGGACCTCCTCAGTATTTTTCAGCTGCATCATCATATTTTCTTGAGGAGGAGGTCATCATCATCATGTTTGTTTCCATGAAGGTCAGCATCATCATGTTCTCCTTCGACCGGTTTCTCATCGTCATCATCATATTTCGCTGTCGGGTGATGTTCGGGTTTTATCCTGATGATGCTGACGAGCTACAGTGCGCCCTGATCTGCTTGCGAGGGTGATTCTTCAAAGTCTCCGGTGATCTTCCATTTATCACCTTGCGCAGGCATGATGATGATGTTGCTTATTCTTTGAGTTGCTCGACCTAACTTGTTTTATCCTAAGGGTCGTCATCATCATCATTTTTTCAGTTGTCATCCTGCTGCTTGCGGTGGTCATCATATTTTCTGCCTTCATGATATTTCGCCGGGGTGATATTTCTATCATCGGGTGATCTTGGTTAATATCATCCTGATGATGTTGTTGAAGAGTTCTAAGTACGACCCGACATTCACTAGGGTCATCATATTTTGAACGTCAGGATGATCTTAGTCAATATCATCCTGATGATGTTGTATCACTTCTTGTTCGTTGTTTCTTCATCCTGATGATGCTGACGTCATCCTTATATCAGGGTGATATCTATTTCTCTGCCTATCTGCATCATGATATTCGCGAAGGAGGGGGTGATATTTTCATATCACCCGGATATATGTTTGTTCGAACATCATGATGATGTTGATATCAAGGAGATATCCGCTTGCTAGTTTCGCGTGTTATCTATTGAGGGTGATCTTTTCAAGCAGCATCATCATATTCAGTTATCGCCCCGATCTTATAGAGGAGCTACAGTGCAACCTGATATTTGAACATCAGGAGGATATTTCCGAATATCCGGTTGGCTTCCGAATATCATGATGATGTGAATATGATGATGACGTCATCAAGGTCCGCGGGGGTCATATTTCTAACAACTGATCATCTTGAAGAGACCCCCTGATATTTGCAAACATGATGATGACGTCATCCAGATGTGAGGAGGTGCGCTGTAGGCGGATATGATGATGACGTCAGCAGGTTATGATGGTGATGTCATCAGGATGTTCATCGGCCAGACTTTTGTTATAAGCTCAGCAGGAGGATGTTCCTCCTGCTGGATCAGGTTGTGCCGATTATCATGAAGGTTATATTTCAATTATCATGATGACGTCAGGGTGATATTTCGAACAACAGGATATCATGCTGCTGAGGGATGATGATGATGAAGTCTATACTAGTGTCGTCAGGAGCAAAAGCACCGACATGATATATGCTCATGACCTAGTATATAAGGTGTTATTGAGGTCACCGCGGGGTGCATGTGGGATATTGTTATCCTGCATTTTCAAATATCATGATGATGAGTCTCGGCGGGAAAAGCTTGCGATAGTCTGTTTGATGATTTTCCCAAGGCCGCAGGTTGGTGCGCCATTAATGGCGATTGTTGCAGAGGTATGGGCGATGGCGTGGGTCGATCTTGTACCCGACTGGAGGTGTCAATCAGCGGGCAGGAGCGCAGGGCTCGAGAAATCTTCCTGTCTCCTCCCCCACCTGCTGCATTCAAGTTTGGGCGCCAATCCGGTTGTGTTTGAGCGCCATTTCCATGATACTGTGTATCTGGCGAGATTTTGGTCAACATTGTAATTAATTGCTGAGCACCTACCTGGCTGTTATAAGCAGGTTGTGTTGTTCATTTGTGGTTGTTGAAAGTTGTAGATTTTTGGCTCTGTAATCCAAAACCAGCTGATCTGGTTGCTCTGTACAGTTTTTCTTGTGAGTTTATGTATCTCCTGTTGTAGGACTTGGCATGAATCCACTGGTTTCATGGTTGATCTTATATGAGTAATGCTACCTTAGCATGTGTTGTGTTAATTCTGTCTCCAGTATTGCATGTATTCTTCTTCTGAATCTGGATGTTTGCTTATGTCTAGATTCTAGAGCATAGAATTCCTATGTTGAATGTCTGATCTTTTGACCTCTGCTCAAGGGGCAGATTAAACTGTTTTCAGGTTGAACATTGGGAAGGGTATACTGCAGTAGGGATGCCATAAGTAGAGATAGCTCAACACTCTATATTGGGAGATATCTGTAGGGCAGATATCATGTGTATCCCCCTGAAATCCAGTTTTAGCTATTTATGCTGATCATTCACAGGTGTATGTCTACCGACTCCAAGCCCTTGATAGGCACCAATCATGCTGTGTTCTTGTGTTATACACCATGTCCAGCTTTGCATCCAAATTCATATCAAAACACTTCATACCTCCACCTGTTAGTTGTAGGAGTAGGATTAGGGACCCCCTGCATGCTCTCATACCCAACCAGACATCATGTCCAAGAATGTTGCCAGCCTTGTGATCTATCATGCAGATCTTGGTCCATACATGAGAGTATTCTGCCTGTTGCTGTCAAGTTAGATCTTTCTATCTTTGAGCTAGTCAAGGTTACATCTTGAGTTATAGGGATACCCCCCTTGGTGCGGCAGAACCAGAAGTGAAGGGGAGGAGCTCACGCAACCTCCTGTATTCAGTTGGCCTGAATCTGCCTGTGCATTAGAAGTGGCAAACCCTAATGCTGATTCAGAAGAAATGTCAACACATTTAAAGCATTTATTTCAAATTTCTTTAAATTTCAAAACATTTCACCTTCATAATTACAAATAACTGAACATCTGAAGCAAACAATACAAATATGTGGACATCTCGTAGATAAGTGGAAATACTTAGCATATTTGAAGTTAAAGCATGTATTACTAATGAATATCATGCAAGTATTTGAGCATAATTGTATCATTTAATCAAATAACTATGTAAAGTGACCTCTCTATGAAGAATCTTTGCAGAAATAATGTCATGATGATGAGATCTATGTAAGGCCCCAAAATGGAAACAGCAACACACATCAACCTCTAAGTAATGTCAGATGATTAAGACCTAATCACCAAAGACTTGGGATCATGAATTCTCTGAATTCATTGTATCTTTCAAGATGAATAAAGGTTAATGTGTACTTTTATTCTATGCTTGTTTATGACTAACATCATAACCAACATAAATTGGCGCTAGAAGGAGGGCCTATCTGAAAGAAGACGCTCATCATCATTATTTTTAGGTTTGATGATGCAGAGAGTGAGGTAACCTCAGATATCTAACATAAATATTGCAAGCTTTACAGTAGATCATCATGAATTCACAAATATCAGCCAATGTTATGTAAATTTGTTCAAGCTTTGAAGAGTTTGGCCTTAGAAACCTGATATCTCATGATAAGAGTTGTTATACCTCAAATATCACCTCATATTTGCACTATCTTTGCAAATATTTTATAAATATCTAGTCAGATCAGTCATTCGATCATAAATATCACCTCAACTGGTGAAATACAACTAATATTTACAATCATCCAGCCAATTTGCCTTAAAATTGAGAAATCTTGGCTCACAGGATAAATACCAGGTCAAGATCCACTGGACCTTTTGAAGAACTACCTGTTAGAGGTTTCAGACCTAGGACTATTGACATTCATCATACTTCTAGTTCCAGTACATCAGGAACACCACCAGAATGTCCTCCTGTGACTCCTATCGGTTTCAATACACCTATAGGATCTCCTCAGGGTGTACCTTTAGTCTAGCCTCAACCTCCTCTAGTTGCAATGTCTTTCTTCACGGTAGAATCGCCTTTAACCTTCACTACATATCATGAGTTACCAAAGAATCCGAACAAACTTTGTCCAAAATATCATCCTTATCAAGATGCTGATGATCATATCAGAACCTTTAAAGAGGCCTGCTGTAGGGCCAGAATAGAACATCAAGATGTTGTATGCAGATTATTTCCTTTTTCCTTAGGGGAAGAGGCTTATAATTGGTTTATTAGTCTTGGTCAGGGTTCTATTGATTCATGGGCTGTCTTAGAGAAAGCTTTCACAGATAGATTTAAAGCTCCTATTGATCCTTCAATGAACTATCACCTATTTGCCACAATCAAATGATTTGAAGGCAAGCCGATTGCAAATTTCAATGCTAGGTTTCAAAAAATGTTATCCAAGGTAGTCATCCCTTATACTGTGTCAGATGAGGCTGCAAGGAGCATTTATTACTCAGCCTTAGATCCTCTAACTTCCATGTTCATAAGGAGAACACATCCTCAGATTACAACTCTAGCATTAGCTTTTCAAGAAGCCATAAAGGTTAGTCAGCATTTGTCACCTGCTCCTACTCCAACTATAGCCTTCCCTAAACTACCTAGCATGTATCCAGCATATCCTCCACAATGTCCTACATCATATCCTGCACAATATCCTAATGGTGCAATGATACCTCCAGTAGTCATGCCTGCACCTTTGCAAGTGCCTCCATTAAGTATCATGCCACCTCCTAATGGGAATGGCCAGATGTCACAATATCCTGCACAAACTTAGACACCTTAGGGTGCTGATCTATCCAACAATAACCATGGATCCTCTTTCTTCAAGCCTCAAAGTGAAAATATAGTAGCTAAAGCTCAAGAAGAAAAGGAGGAAATCAAAGAAATCTCTGCTCAGCTAAGAAAACTCACTACAGAAGTGACTCATTTGAGAAATTAGGACTTCTATTCCCAGTCAAATCAGAATAGAGGTTATTCTAATGATAGACCAAATTATCCTGACAGAGGGTACAATAACAATAATTTCAATAATAGTGGTAGAAATAACAATAATCCTTAGAGACAGCCTAGAGTATGGAATTCCAGGCCAAATAATGGTTCATTACCATCGCCTTTAGATAATCAATCACCTGTTGATACCAAATAGACTACTAGAGTCAATCTTGCTGAGGCAGCCCTCACCAATTGGTGCAGGATCCACAATACAAATGCTCATGCAGAGCTAGATTGTCCACAATTTCAAATTGCTGCTAGCATTTTTCAAACAGAAGTGTCTAATACTACAGGGCATCCACCTCAGGTGGAAGGTGATGAAATAGTTCCTTGTGGATATGATTCATCCCTAGTGCTAGAAAGTTATACTGATCATCAAAATTATTCTCATGCATGTGAAGAATCTACCCTAGCCTTTGAGTCAAATTATGTCTTCCCTTTTGAAGATGAAAATAAGCCTTCTACTGAGCATGAGGAGGTGCATGCATACCAACAGCAATATCCTGGTAAGCATAACTATAACTTGAGAGGTAACTCCAACAAACCTACTGGTCCATTGACATCATCTCTACCTCCAAACAACTTCAATACCCCTCCTGATCCTAAAGCCAGTAATAACCCTGGGTTCCCCAAGGTAAATGCTCAATATCTGTCACCTTAGAATACAGCATCAAAGGCTATTAGCCTGCCTCATGAGTCTGATAAACTTGTTACATACTTGGTAGATGAGATGAAAAAGATAAAGATTAGCTTGTCTTTATCAGAGTTATTGAAAACCCCTGCAATTAAGAAGGTGTTCATGAAATCACTGGATGATCCTGCTCCTAAAGAGGATATTCATTCTCCAGGCCAGTCTAGTAATAAAGATCATGCTGCTAGAGATAATAATATCAAACAAAGGTGCCAGCTACTGTTCAGGCTGCAGAAACCTCCCACATGACATTGTATAGAGACAAAATTGAGTCACCACCTTTCCTCCTCACCATAAGGATGTTCAGCAAGAATTTACACAATTGTTTGGTAGATTCAGGTGCATCCACAAATGTGATGCCCTTATCTATATGTAATGCTTTAGGACTACATCCTGCTAAATCCCTAAAGGTCACTCAGTTGGACAAAACAGAAGTAAGTGTGGTAGGAGAGTTAACTCATATCCACATGCAGTTAGCATCTGATCCTAGGATCTAGTATTACATTGACATTCAGGTAGTTGATATACCTGATACCTATGGGATGCTGCTTAGCAGAGACTGGTCCAAAACACTGAATGGATATATGTCTACAGATTTCAGTCACATGTGGCTGCCATGGAAGGGTATTCTTAACCAGATCAGGATAGATGCTAAGCCTAGGATGAAGCATTGATCACTGAGTATAACAGAACAAATGAGATCATGTATGTAGACATAGAGCCTGGAGTTTACTCCATTAGGCCACGGACTGTCAAGATAGAGGAGATCCTGATGTTGGACATTCATCATCATCATCATGATGATCCTCTAAATGATGAAGTAGTTGTAGAACTTGACAATAACCCCGAAAATGAGAATGATGTAGATCACTTTAGGAATTTTGAGAGGCATTTGTCTAGACAAATAGAAAAATGTAAGATGTTGAATATACCAGCTAATGATGTCTTAATTGATGGTTGGTGTAGATTGCATAATGCATCACATTCTGAAAAGACCTGTGAAGCATGCGTAGACATGATGGAGTTAGAACAGACATACAGTGATGCATCATCATATTCAAAGGTAAGTTCATCAAATGGTGATAATGACAGTGATTCTAATTCTTGCTTCTATTCTGCAGGAACCTTTGAAAAGGTGACAAATCATGATGAAGATTATGTACAGAAAATAGAGGAGATACTGGTGAACAACCAGATAAATGGTAAGAAGAAAGAAAAGATCACCCCTGGGAGTGATTGTTTTATGGAGTCAGATTATGAACTGTCTGATGAAGATAGAGGTAGTAACCTGACGAAGTTTGAAGAGTTTCTGGCAAGAGAAATAAAAAAAATGACACAGCATCACAGACTTCCCCAAGAAGTCTTGATTGAAGGTTGGTGTAGGTTGCATGAGGCACCTCATTCAGAGACAGCCTGCTCATTATGTTTACACATTTTAAAAGGACATACAGTGCTAGATCCGGAGGATCATCCTCCTGATGCTAAAAGGAAAAAGGAGTCAGATTCACCAAAGAAAGAAAAGGTGCAGTCCAAGGATACTGAAATTCCTAAAATAAAGTGGATATCAAGTGGAGCAGCTGCCAGAGCTGCAAAGAAAAGAGAAGGTTTAGCCAAGTCTTTGGCTGAAGATAAATCCTAGATATTAAGATTTGATGGATCCAAATCCAAACAAGGAGCTAGAGTAGGGATTGATCTCATTGACCCATTAGGGAAATCCTACTTAGTTGCATATAGATTACAGTTCCCCTGCACTAATAATGTGATAGAGTATGAAGCTTTGATTCATGGGATACTGTTTGCTCTCAAGAAGAAGGTAAAAATTCTGCATGTCTTTGGAGACTCAGAATTAGTTGTCAGACAGGTAAGAGGAATTTACTCTTGCAATTATAAGAGATTGTCAAATTACAGACACAAAGAGTGGGATTTGATTGAAGACTTTGATGCATTCAACATCACTCATGTTCCTAGAGAACAAAATCATAGGGCAGATGCACTTGCCCAGGCTGCCAGTACATTGGAACCACTATCTATATCAGGTCTAAAGAAGTTTTTAGTAGAACTGGTATCTGTACCATCAGTACCTAATAATGTCACTAATCACCAGGTCTTTGATGATGATCAGCATATTCTTGATTTCATCTCTAACAAGGATATATTTGATGCTCAGATCATAGATGAGAATAGTATGGGAGATCAAGTTTGGGAAGAAGATGAAATATTAGAGTTACCTAGCAACAAGATTTCCAAAGGTATGATTGAATTAGAAAGAGCCTTTGATTTGGATAATATGCTAAAATTGAAGGATCTACCCAATGCTGATGGAGGTCAGTATTCACAAGTGAATATTGGACAAAATGAAGACAAAAGAAATGTCCTGATAGGCCAAGTCTGTACACCAGAAGAGCTAAAAGGAATAACTTAGGCTCTCAAAGATTACATGCATGTAATTGCCTGGACATATGATGAGTTGAAGACGTATGACACATCAGTCATAACTCACACTATACCCCTCAAGCCAGATGCTAAACCTTTTAGACAGAAGCAAAGGCTAGTCAATGCTTTGCTTGAACCAATAATTTTTTAAGAAGTCAAGAAGTTGTTAAATGCCAGGATAATCTTTCCTATGAGGCACTCCACTTGGGTGGCCAATCTAGTCCTAGTTAGAAAGAAGAATGGAGACATCAGGTTATGTGTGGATTTCAAGAACCTGAATAGAGCATCAGAGAAGGATAATTATCCTTTACCATCATTAGATGAAGTTCTATAAATTGTAAATAGAGCTAAAATGATGTCCTTCCTGGATGGATTCTCAAGCTACAACCAAGTGATGGTTGATAAGATTGACAGAATAAAAACTGCCTTCACCACCAAGTGGGGGATATTTGCATATAGACGTATGCCATTTGGGCTTATAAATGCTGGAGCTACATTCCAGCTAGCAATGGACATAGCCTTCAGAGGTTTAATAGGAAAGTGTATAGTCATCTACATGGATGACTTGACAGTATTCTCCAAAGAAAGGGGGAATCATGTAGCAGATCTCAGAAGTGTGCTGAAGAAATGTGAAGAGTATGGAATATCCTTGAACCCCAAGAAATGCATATTTGGGGCAACAGCAGGCAAATTATTAGGCCATTTGATAACTGAAGATGGGATCATCATTGATCCTGCCAAAGTGGAGTCTATCATGAAAATACAACTCCCTAGAAGTAAGAAAGAACTTAAGTCTTACTTTGGTAAGATTAACTTTGTAAGAAAATTCATCATTAGTTTTGCAGAGATAGTCAGACCTCTAAATGCCATGCTGAAAAAAGATGCCAAGATTGAGTGGACAGCAGAGGCCAAAGCTACTTTTGAAGATATAAAGAAAGCCATATCAGATGCTCATGTCCTCATCAGTCCAGATTACACAAAGGACTTCTACATTTATTCATTTGCCTTAAAGCACACCTCTGTAGCAGTATTGACTCAAAGAAATGAGGAAAAGGAAGAAAAACCAATAGCTTTTATGAGCTGTCCTTTCAAAGATGTTGAACTAAGATATGTGGATGTTGAAAGACAAGCACTTGCATTAGTCAGGGTAGTAAAAAAGTTTAGGCATTACATACTAAGAAGCAAAGTGATTGCAGTAGTGCTTGATGCAACAGTGAAGATGCTGTTGATGCAGAGTGAGCCTGGTGAGAAAAGAGCCAAGTGGATTACTGTATTACAAGAGTATGAAATAGAAATTACACCAATGAAATTGGTAAGAGGACAAGCCTTAAGCTAAATGATATCTGAAATAGATCTAAACATCACTAGTCAGCAATATGTTGTCAGTACTAAGGACAATAAAGAATGGTATTCAGATATCAGGCGCATCCTGATCACTGGAAGGTGTCCTCCAAGAATGCAAGCTTCACAAAGAAGAGCCTTGAAGATAAGGTCACAAAAATATATGAAGGGAGGAATCCTGTTCAAAAAGAATTATGAAGGGATATACCTGAGATGCTTGGAAAAACTAGAAGTAAATTAGATTTTATCAGAACTACATGATAAGTTCAGAACAGCACATGGATCAGCCCTGGCCACAACACATGCAATCCTCAGAGCAGGATATTATTGGCCCATAGTTTTTAAAGACACAGCTGATCATGTTAAGTGTTGTCATGTATGTCAGGTTGCTGCCAACAAAGAGAAGTATGTTGCACAACCATTGTAGCCAGTGATGGAAAAGTGCCCATTTGCACAATGGGGCATGGACTTCATAGGACCAATTAATCCTCCATCCTCTTCAGGCCATAGGTATGTCTTAACAATTACTGATTATTGTACCAGATGGACTGAAGCTGTCAACAGCAAGACTTGTATTGCTGATGATGTTATTAAGTTTCTAGAAAGCAACATTGCCACCAGGTATGGAACTCCTTATGCTCTGATAAGTGATAATGGTTCAGCCTTCATTTCAACCAAATTGTCAAGATGGGCTTTTGATCATGGGATCATACTCAAGTTCTCATCCAACTATTATCCCCAAGGGAATGTATTAGCAGAATCCACCAATAAAAATTTGTTGAATATCATAAGAAAATTAATAGAGAAAAACCCTAGGGAATGGAACTCATTTCTGAAATATGCCTTATGGGTAGACAAGACTAGAATGAAAACTGCACTAGGAAACTCACCTTTCCAACTAGTATATGGGGTGGATCCTATCCTCCCTGTCAATTTGAAAATTCCTACTTTGCAGTTTGCCCAAGAGTATTTAGGCATAGACTATAGACAAGAAGTCAGGTTGCTTCAGCTGATGCACCTGGAAGAGAAAAGAAGTCAAGCAATTGATCAATTTGCAAAACATCAGGCTATTGTCAAACGCTAGTTTGACAAGAGAGCCAAAGTTAAAGCTTTCAGGATATCTGATACAGTCCTGATGTGGGATAAAGCCCATGAGAGGAAAGGTGACCATGGCAAATTTGACACATTATGGGTAGGTCCCTTTCAGATTTCTGAGATACTGGGAGACAGCACTTATAGGCTTAAGAACCTGACAGGTGAGGATGTCCCATTGCTAGTCAATGGACAGTTCCTCAAACATTATTTTCAAGTCTAAGTGACTTCATGATAGTCATGTGTATCATATTTTACATTTGTATAGTTGCTTGTACAGTTGTGTTTTGTTGTTTTGTTTGTTTGTTTTTCTTGTTTTGTTTTGTTTTGGTTGAGCTTTTGTTTTGGTTAGTCAAGATGATGCACTTCATCATCATAGAAAATAACAAATTGTTAGGATTCAGGTGATGAGATCAGATTTAGAAATAGATTGTGATTTATTCTAAGAAGTATTCATGATCAAATTTGTGATGTCTTTTCATCAGGGTGCCCTTTCTTGATCAGAGTGAATCAGTCATAATGAAACACCTAACAGCCTTGGGTTTGTTGAACACACAAGTATAGGTGTTAAGTGAAAAATCTAAAGGGACTCCCTTGCTACCAATACAATCTCCAACCTAAAGCTGCAAGTGACTATACCTTGTATAAATGAGCTGACATGATGATATCAAATACAAATTTTAGAGAAAATTAGAAAAAAAATAAAATTAGGCCATCTAAGTAACTCTACCGGGGCTATGAACGCCTGCTGGCAGTGGGGCTCTACTTAGGGAGATTGTATAGATAACCTTGCCGGGGCTATAGATGCCTGCTGGCAGCAAGGCTCTATCCAGGTTGGCTATCAGGGATGATCTCCAACTATGTAGTTTAAAACTAGTTATTTATGTTTTCAATTTGCTTTCAAGATGAAGATAATTAATCATTTGCACACACATGATCCTTTGTTAGCATTGTTACCATGATGAACTTTTATCATTCAGAAGATCATGATGCTTATGCTTAGAATAAATTAGAATGATATGGATGAATATGATCACATCACTTGAATCATTAGAATTTGTTTGTTTTCTTTGGTGGCAAGTTGTTGTGTGGTTACACAACACGCCCCATTTTGACTTGACAAAACAGGGACCCAACTTGTTGGCTTGTTGTGTGTTGTTCGGCGGTCTGGTAAAAAGTAAGTCATGTAGATCATCATGCATGGAAGGGTTGGGTAAGTCATCATCATGAGGTTAGTTTGTCAAAATTCATATTTTATTCCAGTGACCTCATATTTAGAAAGAGCATAAAATTTCATGCGGGTTTGCCTTTTGCATCACCCTGATATTTGTCAGGATGTGAAAGTTATGAATGGTCAAAGTTTGAGTCAAACCTAATATTCACAGAGGGAGGATCATATTTCTAAACATCCATCATATTATAGAAGGTCACCCTAATCTAATTTATCACCTGATAAATGATGCAGTCCAAATATCCAGATGTCAATTTTAGGTGATAGTAACCTTTACCCGTCAGCAGCCTCATGCATTTCGCGAGGATCATATTTTTCAATGTAACCTGATATTTCTTAATATCCTCCTACCACGAAATATCCCCCTAAGCCAATATCCTGATGATGTCATTCAATTCTAATAAACAAAGAAATGAATATCTGGATGACGTAATCATCATTTTACCTCTCCGGGGCATATTTCCTAACATGATCCTGCTCGTATAACATGATGATGACATCATGAGACCATAGCGATACAATGAGTGAATATCTGGATGATGTCATCCTAATATTCTGAGAGTTAGGTAACAATTTATCCGATCATCATCATCACTTTTGAAACATCACCTAATATAGCAAAATATCCTCCTGATGTACAAACATGACCAAAGGGTGTGAATATCACCCGATCTTGTCAACGATGGTTTTTTCCTCTCGAGGAGGAGGATCATATTACACTTGGGGTGATATTTGGAGAATATCACCTGATATCCAAATATCGTGTATTCGTGATATCTTGTCATCTAGATATCACCCCGCTCCCATTGTCGCCATTAACATTTAATGCGCATAGAGGTGGTAGGTGGTTCCCGCCGACCACGAAACCCGATGAAACAGCTGGCGAAATCCTACGTTTTTGCACGAATGATCAACAAATAAACTTTAATCCATCAGAGTTGCCCTAAATTTACCCTAATTGCAAGGTTAAAAGGTGAGTTCATCATCATTGCAAACTTACCTTGAGATAAAAAATCATTTTTACAGAGCACAAGCTTCTAAACCCTTATCCAGGCGACATTTGTATGAACAAAGCTTGTAGGAGAGAAGAAGCACGTGATCATCAGTGAATTAAGATCATTTTCAGAAATCCACTAGTATAAAAGGATCTGCATAACCAGGTAAGTAATTGAAACGCTCATCCTATTGTTTTTGCATAATCAGGTATGGTGATGTTGGTTTGAAGTTCTAGTCTATGCATCCAATGATAGGAAAATGCTGAATAAATACTATATGCATGATGTAAGTAGAGATAAAGAGTATCTGCATGCATATGAGTATCCATTGTAAGACCAAGTGTGTTAATTGCAGGTATCCATGGCTAACAAGAGGTTGGCTAGGTGTGAGGCTGAGTTCAGTAGGCCCATGTTCTCATCTCCTAGAGGGATCCTGTTTAAATATGGAGCCATAACAGATACACACCAGGGGAGTACCGATTTAGAAGCCTGGTCTACCAAGCTGAATGATGATAAGAATAGAAGCCTAGTGCTGGATGCAGTGTTTGTGTCTGGATTGTGGAATGCGGCTAGTTTTCCGTACTCCATAGAGTCTCCAGAGCTGGTGGTTGAATGTGCACAGAATTACAATCCGGAGACTAGACAGGTGGTCAAACATGGAAGAGTATATGCAGACCTATCCATTAAAGGTCTTTCCAGGACATTTGGACTGCCATTGGGCAGCAAGGTTAAAAGTGTGGACCTGAAGAAGTCTGAACGTGAGTATGAAAGCTACAAGAAACAGACCAGGAAGAACATGTACCAATGGAGGGCCAAGAATAGCACATACCCTGCAGCTACCAAACTTCTTGTGCATTTGTTTAAATATGATTTTGATGATGAATATCAGTACATGATTGCATTGCTTAGCAGAGTGATAGGCCAGCTTGATGCTGGTAGTTTTAAGGATTGGATGTATGGTGTAATCATGATGTGCATATATGCAGATATCAAGCCACTATGGGGCCAGCTGATAAGTGATGCTCTACATGAGCAGCTGATGAACCTAGGAGGTTCAAATTGTGCTTTTTACATGACATCATACATTGTATACTCCTGTGCTTATAAAGGCACATTTGAGGCATCAACAACAGTTGGGAAGATCAGAGGAACCACCAATGATACCCACATCTGGGATCATCATCCCCAATTACAGAGAGCTAACTACCTCCAGGACTATAAATTGGTAAATGATGCTTTTTCTATGCATCTGGTAAGAACCATGCAAGAGGATAGGACAAAGAGATTGAGCATGGAAGCTCAAGAGATAATTTATAGGCATGGAGCCTGGTACATTCAATTTGCTACATTTTCCTATATGAGGATTGAGGGTTTTGAAGGACATCCCCTCATGCTGCCAAGGTATCCCACTAATGCAGTGATACTGATGGAATTCATAAGGTAGAGTTCCACCATGCTAAAGACATACAAGGATGCACAGAAGCTGCCACCAATTTTTTTTCCAGTCACCATTGGCTGGTATATGTGCCCTGACTCAGAAAATATCAAGAAGGTGATGGTTAGCTTGAATAAGATGCATTTGCAGTCATTCCCCCTAGCAAGACCATCTGATCCTTATGGAAGGATGCAGAAAATAACAGGCAAACCTCTGCATATGAAGCACCTAGAGGACTTCTGGGCTGATTGTGAAGATGAAGCAGAAGCCAGAAGGAGAAGATACCAAAGGTTGACCCTGAATCAAATCAAAACATTTGGCTGTATCCCCCTTCCTCAGCAGTTGAAGAAAGATGATGGCAGGCTAATTGCAGATGAATATGAGGAGAAGAAAATATACAATGACACCATATATGCACCTGACCTTACCATGCAGGAGGATATATCTTTAGATCCTTTCATTGCCAGGACCTTACAGCTAACCCAAGCTTGGGTTGATGAACAAATAGAGGCATTGAAGAAGAAAGGTGTTGCCCTTACTGTGGACAACAAGAAGAAAGGACAAGATATTCCTAATGAAGAATATGATGATTTCATAAATGAAAAGAGAAAATCTAAGGGAGATAGGTTGCCTCCACAACAACAACAAAGTAAAAGACCCCCCAGGGGCAAGAAAATTGATAGTGAACCCAAAGGGGTGATCATTGAAAAGGTAGTGTTTGCAGCTGAATAGGAGGCAGCATCAGGATCAGGATCAGCATGCCCTCCACGGACAAGGAAGAAAAAGTCCAAGAAAGCTAAGACTGCAGAGGCAAAACTTACAGAGACCCAAGAAGAGGGTCAATCTTCAAGACAACCAACTGAAGAGGATATCCTTATGGAGGAGGAGCCTGAAGAAGAGGCCCCTCTACTATTCAAAAGGAAGAGAAGAGCTCCACAGGTAGTGGTATCTACCCCACCTAAGAAATTAAGAACCTCCATGAGAGGTGAAATAAAATAATCCCCTACACCATCACAAGGGGCTGGTAGTGAAGTCATGCACAAGGAACTTCAACACAATGTTCCACTTCCTACCATTGTGAAGTTCAAAACTGAACTCGTAGAAGAGCAGCTAAAAGAAACCTCCAAGGTGTTTGAAGAGGGTCATATTTCATTGGAGGAGACAATTAACTTATCAGATGATGAGGTTGTGAAGGAAGTAGCTTCACAGAAGATGGAGACCCTTGCTGCAGGTATGGTGCAGGAGCACCAAGGCTCAATGCAGCCTGTACATAGCCTTTTTGATTTGTCAATTTTGGGTTTGCAGCATGTGGTTTTGTTTTAGGAGCTTTTTAGTTTTCTAAAAATGCATTGTGGGAGAAGCCTTTACTTTTGATCAGCCTATTGGCCCAAGTGAAATACAAGTCAAAGAATTTATGTTTGAAGGTGTTCGGCATTGGTTCAACTAATATGCACTGGTCACTTTGTTGAAGGGTTGAACCTCGCCGTTGAACCTCGCGTCGGGTTCAATGGTTCAACAGGTTCATCAATATGGAATGGTGAAGCTGGAATCAGCATGAGAATAGTTATCAGTGAGCGAAAAGAAAGCTACACCGATGATTAAGGTCCAGTCGATAATAGTTATATCGGTGTAAGAAGTATGATCAGGAGAGATGCTAAAAGTCTCACTGATAGACATTGTTTGGGCGATGGAAAGTTTACGAAATTCAAAGGCATTGGTGAGAATGTAACTATAGGGCATCGAGGATTAACTTATGCCGATAGTCATCAGTTTTGCCAATAGAATATGTCAGAGAGACATCATGGTAAGTCTTTCCGCCAACCAAGAAAATGCAGAATTGAACCGGGCAGTTAGAATACTAACCGGTCTGGAAACTGAAGCATCCTATAACGGACATGGGATGACTATAAAATGTAGAATTCTTTCTGTAAGGGGTTGAGAAAAAGGAGAAGAAGGAGAAAGATTTTGGGGTTGATAAGTATTTTGATGTAAGAAACAGTTTTGAATAAAAATCCAATTCATCAGTTCGACCAATTTGTGTATTTTTGTACAGTTTTTAGTTAGTTATTCTGAAGTAGATTAGTTTTTTCTTTTTCTGCAATTTTGTTCTCTTTTGCAAACCATGACTCTGTATTGATGTTCCTCAAAGTTCCTCTGTACAATATGGAGGCCATCAAGCAAGGTCATGCTTTTTGTTTGTTTTTCTTTTGTGGGGTGGTCAGATTATCGACTAGAGGAAAAGCATGCTTGTTCTAGGCGAGCTCAGTAAGGAGTCTGGCTAGATAGACAAGTAGGAGAATAGACTTGCAGGGGTGGAAAACAGAGGTGAAGAAAATGAGCACCAAGCAGTCCAGACCCTTGAACAGAGAGAGAAGGGTGGACAACGGGCTCAGAAAAGTTATGTGTCATTGAGACAGTATCTTGGAAGCAGTGAGGATAAGGTATGTGTCCCACACCAAGTAGAGTGATAGATTCTTCCATCTCTGCAAAGAGTTGAGGAATTTAGCTGACATTTTTGTGTAGAAAGATGTCATGAGCACTTGAATTGGTAGAGAGGCTAGAGTTGTCCAGAGTCTTGAATTGATTCAAGATAGGTAGAACTGACATTCTAGAGTCCCTCCCTATCAAATTGGTATCAGAGCAGTAAGATTTGGGTTATTCCTAGATTTGAATAGAAGAGTTGTATGTCATCACCGAGTTCAAGTGAGTCTATAGGTTCATCCAAGAAAATGGTGACTAATGCAGAGTTAGCAAAAAAGGTTGAGGATCAAGAAGAGGAGAATAGGCTCCTACAGGAAAGATTGGCAGCAATGGAAAGTAGACTAGGTATAATGATGGAGAAGACTGAAGAAGTCAGGCAAAAAGTAAACAAGGAAAAAGGTCTATAGAAGATGAAGAGCCCACACCTGATCCTAAGTTGGAAGAAGAACCATTCTTGAAAGCTTTGAAAGCAATGAGTGGTAAAACATTGGAAGGAGTACCACTTTTTAGTGGGAAAATGGACCCAGATTTGGTCATGGAGTGGATAGAAGGACTTGAAAATCACTTTGAATGTGATGGTGTAAGCGAGGCATAGAAAGTAAAGGTGGCCAAATCCAGACTCAGGGGAGCTGCCTTAGCCTGTTGGAAATTTGTGCAGACTGAAAGAGCAAAAGAAGATAAGAAGCCCATAGCTACTTGGAAGGGAATGGTAGCTAAAATCAAAGAAGTATATATGCCAGAGGATTATGAAATACAGTTGCACAGGAAGAGACAGAATCTGAGACAGAAGGAATTAGATGTTAGTGCATACACTGAAGAATTCCAAAAGCTATGCTTAAGGTCCAAAGTAATGGAGGATGAAAGCATAAAGGTAGCAAGGTACCTTAATGGTCTGAAGTGGAATATACAAGAAGAAATCAATTTGTTGTGTCCTACAACAGTGCACAAATGCTATCAGCTGGCACTGAAAGTGGAGGAAAAGAACAAGAGGAAACAAGACTCAAATAGTAGAGGAAGAGGTAGAGGTAGAGATAATAGAGGACACAAAGGAATTTTTGGTGGAAGGAATGCTGACAATAGATCCCAAGCAGAATCAAAACTCACAGAGCAGAGAGGGGAGTCGAGTGGTAGAGGAAACCACAGAGGAAGAGGATCTAACAGAGGAAGGTCAGGAGGATCAGGTAGAGGATCCTATTTCACCACCATGAAGTGTTACAACTGTGGTAATCTAGGTCATCCAGCGTATAGGTGTCCAAAAAAGGCCACATCCTCTTCTCAAGGAGGTGATAAGAGAAATCACTATGTCCAAGATAATACATCCAGCAGCCAGTCACCTGAGGTCAGTCTGAACTCAGAAGATGGAGAGAACCTGATGATAAGGAGAACCTTGATGAAGGAACCAGTAAAGTCTTAACCAAGCTAGAGGAGAGCACTATTCAGAATCAAAAGCAAGATTTTGAATAAGGTATGTAAAATTATCATAGACTCGGGATCTACTGATAATATTATTTTTGATGAGGCGGTTAAGAAACTGAATTTGAAAAGAATAACTCATGCAAACCCATATAGAGTCACATGGTTGAATAAGGGTCAACATGTGGTAGTGAATGAACAAAGTTGGGTAGAGTTTAGTATAGGTGGCTATAAGGATAAGGTATTATGTGATATACTACCCATGGATGTATGCCATCTCTTATTGGGCAGACCATGGCAGTATGACCGAAAGGCAATACATGATGGTGAGAAGAATGCTTATTCTTTTTAGAAGGATGGTGTCACCTATAAGATTCAGTCATTGGAGGATGAAGATGCAGTTCAGACAAAGAGTCCTAATATCTTGGTTGTGAGTGGAAAAGAGTTTCTGAGTACTCTTAAGGAGGATGGTATTAGTTATGCCATCATAGTAAAACCAAAAGAAGGACAGTACGATAAGAAGACAGAGATTCCCAAAGAGGTGTAGCCTATACTAGAGAAGTATAAAGGCATAATCAGTGATGGTACACCAGCCACATTGCCTTCACAGAGAGCAATAAGCCATCAAATAGACTTGATTTCAGGGGCATCTTTGCCAAACAAGGCACCTTACAAGATGACTCCAGATCAGCACAAAGAGATTTCCAGGCAAGTGCAGGAGTTGCTAGATCAAGGATTGATCAGGAAGAGTATTAGTCCTTGTGCAATACCCACAGTGTTGGCACCGAAGAAAGGAGGATCATGGAGATTATGCACAGATGCCAGAGCCATAAACAAAATAACTATAAGGTATAGATTTCCAATTCCTAGAATTGAAGATCTCATGGACTCTATTGGAAAAGCAAAGTACTTCACCAAGATAGACCTGAAGAGTGGTTACCACCAAATAAGAATCAAGGAAGGAGACGAGTGGAAGACAGCCTTCAAGACCACAGAAGGACTGTATGAGTGGCTTGTTATTCCATTCGGTCTATCAAATGCACCTAGCACCTTTATGAGACTCATGAATGAAGTCCTAAAGGATTATATTGGTAAATTCCTAGTTGTTTTTCTAGATGATATTCTAATTTTTAGTCAGACTAAGGAAGAACATCTAGAACATGTGAATACTGTTTTGCAAAAATTACATGATGAACAACTAACCATCAATCTAGAGAAGTGTGAATTCATGAAGCAGGAATTGGTATACCTTGGTTTTGTGGTGTCCCAGGGAGAATTGAAGATGGACAAGTCAAAGGTAGAGGCAATCTTGAGCTGGCCTACTCCTAGAGCAGCCACAGAGGTGAGAAGTTTTCATGGCTTAGCCCAGTTTTACAGAAAGTTTATCAAAAATTTCAGTGGGATATGTGCACCCATGTTGGATACAATTAAGGGTGGAATGAAAGAAAAATTTAGATGGACACCAGCAGCAGATAGAAGTTTTGAACGGTTGAAGAAAGAGGTAGCAACACAACCTGTACTATTGCTACCTAGTTTTGATAAGCTATTTACTATTGAATGTGATGCAAGTAACATAGCTATAGGAGTAGTGTTAAATCAAGAGGACAGACCTGTAGCCTTTTTCAGTGAGAGGCTGAATGAAGCAAAGAGTAAGTACTCTTCGTATGACTTAAAGTTGTATGCTCTAGTCCAAGCACTTAGGAAGTGGAGACATTATCTCTTACCTAAGGAATTTGTTGTCTACACAGATAACCAAGCCCTGAGTTTTCTAAACTCATAGGATAAGTTGAGCAGTAGACATATCAAGTGGATGGAGTACCTGCAATCCTACACTTTTATAATTAAGCATAAGAAGGGGCAGCTCAACAAAGTTACAGATGCTTTGAGCAGGAGGTTGCTCACAGTGCAGGAAGTTTAGTTGAAGAGCATTGGAGTTGAAGACTTCAAGGATCTCTATAGAGATGATGAAGACTTTGCTAAGGCATACAAGGTATGTCAAGATTTTGAGAATCACTTCCATAGTGAGTTTGCAGATTTCACCTTACAGCAGGGATTGCTATTCAAAGGTGGACAATTATGTGTGCCAATGGGATCTATGAGAGAAAATCTCATACAGGAGAAGCACAATGGCAGTCTGAGTGGCCATTTTGGTATGAACAAAACACTAGAGCTAGTCCAAAGGTTCTATTATTAGCCGAGGATGCACAGAGACATCAGAAGGTATGTAGAGCAGTGTATCGTATGTCAGAAGGCCAAGGGAACCACTTCAAATGTAGGACTGTACCAACCCTTGCCCATTCCTTCCAGGCCATGGGAATGTGTAAGTATGGATTTTGTAGTTGGTTTGCCTAAGACGAAGACTGGTTATGATAGCATATATGTAGTTGTGGACAGGTTTAGCAAGATGAGTCATTTCATTCCTTGTAAAGTGACTCATGATGCCAGTCATATAGCACACTTGTTTTTCAGAGAAGTGATAAGGATTCATGGACTTCCAGCAAGCATTGTGTCTGACAGAGATGGTAAGTTCATGGGGCATTTCTGGAAAACTTTGTGGCAGAGATTAGGGACAAATTTATCTTTCAGCTCAGCATACCATCCACAAACAGATGGTTAGACAGAGGTGGTAAATAGGACACTGGGTAATCTATTAATATGTATAACCAAGGAATATGGGCAGAGCTGGGATCAAGTCATTCATCAGACAGAATTTGCCTATAATGACAATGTAAATAGGACTACTGGTAAGAGTCCATTCAAAATAGTCTATGGAATGCACCCCAGAGGTGTATGTGAGCTCAGGAATATGGGAAACATGGAGTACAGAAGTGGTCATGCAAAGGATTTTGCACAATCCATGAAAGAAGTACATGAACAGGTGAAGAAAAGCTTGACAGAAAACACACAGAAGATCAAGGACAAAGTAGATGCCCATAGGAAGGACATCTAGTTTGAAGTTGGTGATCTCGTTATGGTGCACCTGAACAAAGCCAGACTGCAGAAGGGAATGCCAACCAAACTGCAAATGTGAAGAATTGGTCCTTGCAGAATCTTGAACAAGTATGGTAACAATGCATAGAGGATTGAATTGCCAGAAGACCTGGCAATCTCACCAGTATTTAATGTTCAAGACTTGGTGTAATGCCGGGGTCCTTAGTCAGCAGCAAATGGATCCATGTCAGAGAAGGAATAAACAGTCAAAGATGTGACTTTGCCACTAAAACCCAAACTACAGGCAGAGAGAATACTGGATTCAAGAGTACAAAAGCAAACCAGACATGGTGTCTACATGGAGCATTTGGTGAAATGGAAGCAGTTGTTTGAAGCAGAAGCTACCTGGGTTGCAGAGTCAGAATTCAAAAAGAGGGGCATTGATTTTGCCTCATTGTCATCGAAGGTGACCTAGCTTCTTTCCACACAGGGGGAGTATGGTGCAGGAGCACCAAGGCTCAATGCAACCTGTACATAGCCTTTTTGATTTGTCAATTTTGGGTTTGCAGCAAGTGGTTTTGTTTTAGGAGATTTTTAGTTTTCTTAAAATGCATTGGTAGGAGAAGCCTTTACTTTTGATCGGCCTATTGGCCCAAGTGAAATACGAGTCAAAGAATGTATGTTTGAAGGTGTTCGCCATTGGTTCAACCGATATGCACTAGTCACTTTGTTGAAGGGTTGAACCTTGTTGTTGAACCTCGCCATTGAACCTCGCTATTGAACCTCGCGTTGGGTTCAATGGTTCAACAGGTTCATCAATATGGAATGGTGACGCTGGAATCAGCATGAGAATAGTTATCGGTGAGCAAAAAGAAAGCTACACTGATGGTTAAGGTGCAGCCGATAATAGTTATATCGGCGTAAGAAGTATGATCGGGAGAGATGCTAAAAGTCTCACTGATAGACATTGTTTGGGCGATGGAAAGTTTACGAAATTCAAAGGCATCGGTGAGAAAGTAACTATCGGGCAATGAGGATTAACTTATGCCGATAGTCATTAGTTTTGCCGATAGAATATGTCAGAGAGACATCATGGTAAGTCTTGCTGCCAACCAAGAAAATGCAGAATTGACTGGGCAGTTAGAATACGAACCGGTCTGGAAACTGAAGCATCCTATAACGGACATGGGATAACTATAAAATGTAGAATTCTTTCTATAAGGAGTTGAGAGGAAGGAGAAGAAGGAGAAAGATTTTGGGGTTGATAAGTATTTTGATGTAAGAAATAGTTTTGAATAAAAATCCAATTCATCAGTTCGACCAATTTGTGTATTTTTGTACAGTTTTCAATTTGTTATTCTGAAGTAGATTAGTTTTTTCTTTTTCTGCAATTTTGTTCTCTTTTGCAAACCATGACTCTATATTGATGTTCCTCAAGTTCCTCTATACAATATGGAGGCCATCAAGTAAGGTCATGCTTTTTGTTTGTTTCTCTTTTGTGGGGTGGTCAGATTGTCGACTAGAGGAAATGCATGCTTGTTCTAGGCGAGCTCAGTAAGGAGTCCCGCTAGATAGACAAGTAGGAGAATAGACTTGCAGGGGTGGAAAACAGAGGCGAAGAAAATGAGCACCAAGCAGTCCAAACCCTTGAACAAAGAGAGAAGGGTGGACAACGGGCTCAGAAAAGTTATGTGCCATTGAGGCAGTATCTTGGAAGCAGTGACGATAAGGTATGTGTCCCACACCAAGTAGAGTGATAGAGTCTTCCATCTCTATAAAGAGTTGAGGAATTTAGCTGACATTTTTGTGTAGAAAGATGTCATGAGCACTTGAATTGGTAGAGAGGCTAGAGTTGTCCAGAGTCTTGAATTGATTCAAGATAGGTAGAACTGACATTCTAGAGTCCCTCCCTATCAAGGTACACACATGACTCCTCAGAAGACTCCACCAGTCCAAACAATACTAGAGGAGATGAAGCAAGTGGAAGAAGAAAAAGAAAAGAGCCCAGAGAAGGTAGACAAAGAAATGGGGCTAGATACATTAATTGCATAGGTAACAAGTGTTGTAGTGGTAGATTTAACAGACAAACAGGATGTGAATCCTAAACATTCAGCAGGAACACCTAATAAAGGGCAACATACAGAGGAAGTGAAGATGGCAGAACCAGAAGGCCATACTTCAGAATTGAGCCAACAAAGTCCACAGGACACATCAATAGAACCTGCTATAGTAGAGGTTCAGGAAAAGAGGGCTAATGAGAAGGAGAATGTAACAAAAGATCCTGCTTCCAAAGTTGAGGAAGTAAGTGATGCAGGTGCAGAACAAATTGTGATTACAGAACAAGCACTAGCACCTAAGGAGGATTCCGCAATAGCCACTGCTGTGAATGAGCCTCAACAAGAGGAAAGCTTAAAAGTGGATGAGGTAGTAACGGAGAAGGATCATGATCGTCAGGATCATCATATGGATACATCACAAGATCCTCCACCTCAGGATGATGCTCCTCCGGAAAAAGAAGTATCTCAACAGGAGGATGTATCGCAGGATCGCCCTCAGACTGAGCATCATGAAGAAGAAATGAGAAGATCACCATCTCCATCACATATGCTGACAGATAAAGGAGATCAAGGTGAATGTCATGATGATGCCGAAAAACATGATCAGGTACCTCTGTGGTTAGAAAGGGAGGTAAACGCAGAAGTAGATTTTGTAATTCAAGAATTTGATGTATCTACATTGTTTTCTGAGAACATAATAAAACCGAAGAGGAAGGCCAGAATGACTTCGGCCGTTAAAAGAGATCCCTCAACTAGAAGGAGGACTACACAAATTGCAATCCCCACTGTAGAAAAAGAAAAAGGTAAGATTACTCTGGAAGAATTCTAGATTAATACAGTCGACCTAGGATTTGCAAATGAAGACCAGGAGGGTCAAGAGGGTAAAGATATCATTGATTCTTTAATTCAAAAGGTAAAGAAGGAAAAAGAGAAGAATAAGCAACATAAAGAGCACATTGCTCAGTTGCATGCATACATAAGCAGATTGACCAATCCTGAAGGTAGTTCCACTAATAATGCAGTCCCATTGACTGCTATTTCCCAGGATGAGGTATATAAGTTGGACCTCATGAAGCATGAGTCCTCCATTTTGAGAAAGTGGATGTCTGCCACATTTGACACTGCAGAAGAAGTGGTGAAAGCCTCGTTGAAGAGGTGTACTCTCAGTGACTCCAGACAAAAGGTAGACAAGCTGCAGATGTAGGCTGGTAAAAGATCTTTCCAATTGGAAAAGATATTAGAGATCCTAGGAGAAATAAAGAGGATAAATCTTCAACTGCTCATCAACCAGTAATTACTTAATAATAACACTGCTCTATTGGTTGACATATGGTATAAAGACATTCAATTTGAATGTGGTGTTCTCAAGAGATGTAACAATAAGCTGAGGGAGATCAGCATAAAACTGCATGACATGATGTCCTTTGAGGTAGAGATTTTGGAAGCCTTGGAAGGTAAGGTAGAAGGGAAGATAGATAACTAGGATGAAGAGTTTGCAATCCAAGCTCTACACAAAAACTTCCAATTTGTTACAGATGATCCACTAGGCCAGCTAACAAAAGAAATCATGGACAAACTGGTGAGGATGAAGATGAAAATAGAATAGTATAATGAGACGCTACAAAACAGGAAAAATAAGCTAGATAGCATTAGAGATAAGTACCAGGCACATAAACACACCATCGTCAAAGCAAAGACTCAAGATGGTGGAGAGATAGATAAAATGGTGTAGTTGTATGAACAGGTCCGAAGCAGCGTGCAGCCTCATATGCGGGGTCATCATCATCAGGATGATGAAAGTTTAGAAAGTGAGGCACATGATGATGATGCACATGAATCAGATAAGGCAGATGATGATGTAGCATAAAGTAAATATTAGCATCAGATACTTAGTGAAAATAAGAATTTCTAGATGGTTGCCAGTTGGCAACTTGTGCCATTTTGATAAGGTTGACATAGTCAAAGGAAATTTTGACCGTAGATATTCATTGACAAATCAAGATCGTTGATCTTTTTGTAATGGATTCCCCACCTTGTTCTATAAAAGGTGCGGGAATGCCTCATTTTAAAACATTCGAAACTTAATTGAAATTTGTCTGCTGAAGTATTCAGGGCTCATTTCAAAGCTTTTTGTATACATTTATATCTTTGCATACTTAGTGAATGAGAAGACTGTTTTGGTTACAATTCATAGTAAATCTTGAGTAATCAGTGTGTGAATTCTGGATATATGTGGTGATTTGTTGCATCCCTTGGAGTGCATGTCTACTTACATGTGTTGCTTTCATACAATTCCTTTGAAGTTAGCACCTACTATATCTAGCTGTGGAATGTCCTGGTGAACATTTGGTTTGGTTTTCTTCTCCTCATGACTGTATCTGATTTACATGTGGTTCAATAGCTGAAGGTTCAACATTCATTTAAAGCATTTATTTCAAATTTCTTTAAATTTTAGAACATTTCACCTTCATAATTGCAAATAAGTAAACATCTGAAGTAAACAATACAAATATGTGTACATCTCGTAGATAAGTGGAAGTACTTAGCATATTTGAAGCTAAAGCATGTATTACTGATGAATATCATGCAAGTATTTGAGCATAATTGTATCATTTAATCAAATAACTGTGTAAAGTGACCTCTCTGTGAAGAATCTTTGTAGAAATAGTGTCATGATGATGAGATCTATGTAAGGCCCCAAAATGGAAACAGCAACACACATCAACCTCTGAGTAACGTCAGACAATTAAGACCTAATCACCGGAGACTTGGGATCATGAATTCTCTGAATTCATCGTATCTTTCAAGATGAATAAAGGTTAATGCGTACTTTTATTCTATGCTTGTTTATGACTAACATCATAACCGGCAAGTGAATAATACCTTCTGAATGGCATTCAGTATCATCATATCCCTTGATTCTAATACTTTGATCAGTGTTGACATGATCCTCAGAGTATCCCAATTGCTTTAGTAACTTTAAAGAACAGATGTTGAGACCAGCCCCACCATCTGTGAGTATGCATTTGATTTTGCACTTATGGATGAGAACCTCAATATGAAGTGCATCATTGTGACATGGATCATGGGATGGGAGGTCCTTTTTAGAGAAGACCACATTGTAGGGCTAGGCAATGTTACCTACTATAGCTTGGAAATCGGCGACCACTATGTTGTTAGGAACTGAAGACTCTTGGAGGGCTTTTTCTAGCACCACTCTATGTGCAGGTGAGGACCATAGAAGGTCCAAGATAGAGATCTGTGCTGGCATTTTCCCTAGATGTTCGACAAGATTATAATCGGATTGAGCAAGAAGACTGGGTGTAGGACCATGAATGGTGACATGACCACAACGAGTTGTAACAGCGCAATCTGTAGATTTGCCTTTGATTGTGAGGGTAGACACTCGACTCTCTTCAAAATGACCCACAATGGAGTCAAAGGAAGTGGAAGAATGATTGACACCTTTACCTTTATCCTGAGGAGGAGGTGGACCATGGTGAGGGAATGGTTCCTTGTACATGTTGAGGTCTTTATTCGTGTGCGGAGCTGGTGGTTCATCTTCAAAAGTGATTTGGTTACCTTAGATGAGATTTTGGATTAGGTGCTTGAGTTTCATGCATGATGCAGTTCTATGCTCTTTGCTCCTATGGAATTCACAATATTCATTGTCTTTGTAACATGCAGTTTTGTAAACAAGTTCACCATATGGGGGAGCATCTGGTAAGGTGATGAGCCCTTTGCATAAAATTTGTTGTAGGACCGACTCTATAGGCACTTCCAAGGGAGTGAATTGACATCGTGGAGGGTAATCTTGTTGAGGTCACTCCTGTTGTCGTTGTTGTTGGTTTGGACAAGGTTGTCTTTGTAGTTGCTGCTGTTGAGGTGGAGTTTGACTTGGTTTGGAAAGTTGTAGCGGTGTTTGCAGCATTTGGACATGCGTAGAATCGACCACCCCATCGTTGACCATGTTTTTATTCTTGTTCCAAAACTTTGGTTTATCGTTTGTCTATTGATGAGGAGCATTGTCTTTTGTTTCTTTGAAGTTTTGACCACACCCTTAGCAATTAGGGCCTTTTCAATATTGATTCCCTTGTATGTGATTTCATTGAAGGTTGTATCACTAAGAATTTGCAAATGGAAACCTAGCTCTTGGTTGAGGTTCTGCACAAATATGCTAACAAGCTGTTTCTCAGGAATCTTGAAAGGGAATTTGCTAGCCATTTGTCTCCATCATTGGAGGAAAGAAATGAAAGTTTCTCCATTTTTCTGTTTGTTGTTGCATAGATCAGTCATGGAGATCTCATGCTCTGCATTGTAGGAGAAATGGGTGGCAAATTTCTCTCCTAGCTCGTTAAAAGACTTGATACCCGTGGGTAAGTGTGAGAACCATTCTATAGCTTGACCTCCAAGACTGCGAGGAAAGAGACGCAAAAGATATGTGTCATTATGTGAGACCTCGAAGCAAGCCAGATAGAATTCCCTAAGATGGTTTTTTGGGTCACCTTTTCCTTTGTATTTATCAAACTTAGGAATAGTGAAATTTTGAGGAAAAGGGATCATGGGTAATGACCGATCAAAGGGATAGGGACACACTTCTTCTAACGAGAAGGTCTTCTTGGTGTGGCCAAATGTAAGATTAGATAGTTGTTGTTGAACTTCCGCGATTTTTAGCTCCATTGTTGTGGGAGGGGTTGGAAACATCTCCTGTTGTCCTAGAAGTGGTTGCGGTTGCCCATGCGGTAGATTGTAGTGTAAGCCATGAGCACTGGTGTTATAAGGGTCGTAAGATTCATTGGGGTCGTATGCATTGTACGTTGGGTTCAGATTGGGTTGAAATTGGATGTTTTAATTTGGAAGAGGTGGAGGTGGTGCTAGGTAAGAATGTTGGCTGTGTGATGGTTGGAGAAAAGAATTTGGTGGAGGAAAGCTAAAGTGCGTTGGATTAGGTTGCGATGGCGGCACATAGCTTTGGGAAACTTGATGTTGGGAATGTTGAGGGTGGATAGGTAAGGTGTTGAAGAAGTTTAGCGCTGATGATCATTATGGCAGGGGAACATAGGTAGAAGTGTTATGCGATGGTTGAGGTTGAATGATGATGAGCGTAGAAGAATGTTGTGGTTGGGGTTGCATGACTCTAGTTGGTTGAGAGACATGAAAGTTTGATGCTATAAGAGGTGGTATTTGTTGAGACCCTTGTTTCATGGCTACATAGTTGTTCCCCAGATTGTAATTTGGTGGGAAACCTATTCGTGATGGGGTAACCAAGATTCCACTTGCGATTTGTGTGGACACTTTAGGAGCTTGTTGTATATTTGATCGAGCTAAGGTGGCTTGCTTAGCTAGCTCTGCTTGACATTGGAGAGTTTCTTGTTGATTGTTGTAGATCTCCATAGGAGTCAGAAGAGGTGATATGGGTCACTCTCTTGTTGGATTTTGATAAAGGGGGTTCTTATATTGCACAATCGATATCCCTTGTGAGCCTTGTTCGAGTAAAGTTGTGGTCACTATTGGCATGGTTTGCACCGCTTGTATGGTGTCTAGGGTGTTGTTTGTCTCCTTAAGATTGGATAAATCAAAATCTTAAGGTAATTTGGCTCCTTGCTCTGCTAGCAAGCGAAAGAAATGATCTTGGTTCTCACTAAGGATTTTGTCAAAGGTGGTTATGGCTCTAGGATCTTGTATGAATTCATCAAGATCTTGCCCATCTTCTTGAGAGGATTGACCTATTTCAAAGTGTCGCTCTTATTGAGATGGGGGCTGATCTGCAGTATAACCTTGTGGCACAAAATCTGGAGGCATGCCGATGGCATAGTGAGGTGTGCTTACCAAAGGGACCCTACCTTCCTGAGATGGGACTTGATCAATAGTATATCCTTGTGGCACAAAATTTGGAGGCATGCCAGTGATATAGTGAGGTATGCTTACCAAAGGGGTTCTACCCTCTTGTGGGTTACTTGGTTGGTCATGGTGTGGCATGTTGGGAGAGTTGGTAGATCTTTCTGCGGGTGTGCTAGGAGTAACCTTGGGAGTAATGTTGAGACGGCCTGATTGCGGTATATGAGGAGGCAATTTGCGCTTCCTAGGGACAACTTGCTTGGACTTTATAGTTTGTTGGAGCCTAGTGGTTACCATGAAATACACTAGGACAAAAGGTACTGCTGAGATTCTGCTTGTGGTTTGAGACAAGACAAACTCTTGATGCACAACTCACTAGACCAAAGGTGCTTTACTGTTTGACCAAAGGCGCAAGACTGTGCAACCAAAAGTGTGCTACTGTGATACAAAAGGTGATGGACTGAACTACCGAAGGCAAGGTACTGCTATGCTAAAGGCGAGCTACGGAGACCAAAAGAGAGCTACTATTATACCAAGGGTGTTGAAGTAGGGTTACTAGAGGTGAGGTACTGCTATACCAAAGGTGATCTACTGTACTACCAAAGGTGAGCTGCTGTAATACCAGAGGCACCGAAGTAGTGTCTGATGCTTCTAAAAGGCAATTTTTGATAGAATTGGTTAAGGTTCTGATTGGATTTTGTCTTTGGCAAGAGAAAACATAGCAAACAAGTGGTCAAAAAAGGACTGACACAACAGATAGTGTATATTCGAGGCCCACAAAAAAGCCCAATGTTTCCACAGGTATAAGACAATTGCAATCAATAACAAGCACTTTTTATCCCTAGAGACAAGGTTTCATTGTAGTAGATCAGCTCACAGCTTAATACTCCGTCGATAAAAATATCATTCCATAAAGGTGTCAGATATTTTGTATCTTTGTGAGAGACGATAGGTAGGGATATCTCACCCTCCCCTTGGAAAGCTCAAGTAGGTCACAAGAGCTTTATGGCCAAGGGAATACTATCTCTTCTCAAGGGAGCCAATGGTGAGTATCTTAAGGGCTTAAATTGATTCCCCTTGCACTGATGATTACCATAATGTTCGGAGGTGGATCGAGTAGTCTCTATCTAGAATGGTTCTTAGTAACTTTGAGGGACCAACGCCTTACAAGCAATGCGACAAGCTACTAAAAGCTTTAACCAATCTTACTAAGAGTATCAAACACTTCACTCAATGTGAAAAATCATTTCCACAAAGAGCTAGTACACCTCTTTTCAGTTTGGCACCACAATGTAAGGCTGATGTCGGTTAGGACTTGGCTTTCGCCTTATCCCTCTTATATAGCGGTTCAAAGGAAAACTCCACTTAGGGTCATCCCTTTTGGATGAAGCGCAATCCAAAAGTAGGCCCTTCTAAAGGAAATACTAAAATGTAAGAGAAAGCACGTCAAACAAAGGTTCAATTGTCCCGTTATAAGAAAAATAAGGTGCAACTAAATTAGACACACACACATTTGTAGTTGTCAATTGTCCCTTATGAAATTGAAGTGTTTGGCATTCATGTCCATTGTCCCTTAGAAAATTGAGGTGTTTTCGCATACATGTCCATTGTCCCTTAAGAAAAGCAGTATGTTCCTAAGATTTAGATTGCCGAAATGATTTGTTCAATTATCCCTTAATAAGGCAATATGTTTCTTAAGACTTAGTGATATAAATCAAGATTTCTTCAATGCTCATCCTGCATGAACATGTTAGAAAAACCTATTTGCTCTGTGTGAGTGATAAGAACCTGCAACAAGTCAATTAGTTCCACAAAAACTCACAAGTTAGCAAAAATAAACAAATTGACCAAAAGCATTGTACTGTGCTACCGAAAGTGACTTACTGTGGTACAAATAGCATTGCACTATCTTACCTAAAGTGATGTGTTACAGACCAAAGGCGACTCACTATGTTACCAAAAGTGCTCAATCAGAACCAAAAGCATCATACCAAGATGCCGAAAGCGTTGTACTGTATATCCGAAAGCATTGTCCTGTCTTAGATCACAAAAAAGATAGGTCTTGTCAAAATAATTAGGTCCAAATAGGATTTCATGATTGATCTAATGTTCTAAGAAGGAATCTCCAATAGATCTGTATCCTAAAATCAAGAAAACTCAGAAGGTGTAGTGAAAAGATAGGTTAACTCAAATATCGAAAATACCCCTAAATAAGTCAGCTTAGGAAGTATAAAAAAAATAGTTGAAAGACAAATATAACAGCTTGTCAGACAATTGAAAGATATGTATATGAATAAAAACCTGCAACAAACATCAATCAATGTCAGAAAACCTATTTTGCCGAAAGCGCTTAACGATACTACCAAGAGCATTGTTCTGTGTTACCAAAAGTGCTTCTCTGTGTTACCAGAAGCGCCACAGGATCGCCTGAGGGTGCTGCACTGTGCCTCTAGAAGCGCTTAAGGATATTGCCAAAAGCAATTTTCTGTGTCTTTTGCTCTGTGCCGTACTATATCTTCAAAAAAATAATTTCTCAACGAAAAAGAGGGATTAGCGGGTCCCACCGAACATGCCAAAATGTCTATGAGGAAAATTAACTAAATCAACCTAATTAAATCAAAAGCCTAGTAACATAAAGAGAACCGATCTAAATAAAATCCATTGCAAATAAATCAATAAAACATGAAAGCTTTTACCGAGATTTGTATTGTTCCCTTTGGATGAATGTAGATTGCTCAATATTGCTATGAAACCATGGTTGCAACAAGCAAGTAAAGTGCTCAGAGATCAATGTTAAGAGATCATGGAGTTGCTCAATCGATGAGATGTATGCTCACAGCGTTGTTAAGTATGCCTGAGAATAAGTGATCGAAGAGAGTTTGTGAAGGAGATGAGGGGGGGTTTATATAGGTTTCAACAGAGATCGATCAATGGTCCAGATAATTCAGAAGAATCAACAGAGGAGAACAGTTGAGGAACGTGCAACGAATAAGAAGAGTCAAGTGTCACACAAAAGCTATTTTATTTGAGTTAATCACTTTCTTTTCTAAAGATAAAACACGTCTTTCATAAATTAGAAAGTTTTTTTCTAATTTAAAAGAAATTGATAAAAACAAGGTTGAGTGAATAGATAACTCAACCTAAGGCTTGCTTTTGCATGATTTGAGGGAAATTAAATAATAAATTATTTAATTTTGTGTGCATGGAGAAGAAGACTTATTTTTAGAAGATTTGAAAGATATTTGAAGATAAGACAGCAAATTAAATAAATAAATTTATTTAATTGTTGTGCATGATTTGGAAGAATAAATAAAATATCTGATTGTATTTTATTTTTAGAGATTGGGAGGATTTAAATAAATTTGATTTGATTTATTCAAATTTGGAAGAATGAATTTGATTTAATTAAATAATTAGGAATTATTTAATTGTTTGGATAAGAGGGAATTTGTGATGAAGTAATTAAATAATGGGATTTATTTAATTAATGGAGACATGAGATTTGGAAAGAGGATAATGATCAAATTAAATAATTAAAATTATTTAATTGTGAAAGAATAATAGAGGAATTTAATTTAATTAATTAAATAAATAGAATTTATTCAATTAATGTCAATTTCTAGAAGGTTTGGAAGAATTTAAAGAGATTAATTAAATAATTAGATTATTCAATTAACACTTAATGCAGGTGATTAGAAGAATTGATGAAATTGGTGAAATTAATTAAATAATTAGATTATTTAATTAACGTTTGAAATGCAGGTGACTAGGAAGAAATGACGAAATGTAAGTGATGTGATGACATGGTCATCTTAGGGTGTCTACACATCTGAATCTTAGATCTCTGCTTTCTTGCCCTTACTCCATCTTTGCAACACACACACACCAAAATCATCCAAATCCATTGGCTATATATATCTGCATTCTGATCTTTACTTACTTTTCAATCAGCTTCAGGAACACTTGGAACTTTATTGAATACTTTGCTCTATCGGCTAGATCCGTGCATAATTTAAGACATGGACCAAAACTTGCACTCACAAATCATCAATCAAGTCGGCCACTATCACTGGTCATCACTAATTGCCCAATCAACAACTTCCATACATCTGAAACCAAAATTATTTACAAGGTCGGCCTGTTCTTCTTCTATTTACTATATCAAACTATTAACCTGATACTCAGAGGCTAATAACTTTTAAATCCTTCATCACCGGAGGTCAAAAATCTAGATTTGGATTATTCAAACAATTCATATGACTCCCTCGGATATGAAGCAAACTATGATCTACCATTGGAGAGATCTGGACCAAGATACTGGACCTTGTCACACAATCTGTTCTTGACTTCCTGGACTTAGAAAATTCTTCAATCTAATTTCTGGTATGGGCAAATTATGCAATGTGGATGTGTAGTAGGGACTTAGTTGCCATCAATGACAACACTTATTATGCCTAGCATTGTCTCTTGCCAACAATCTCCCCCTTTGGCATTGATGGCAACACTTAGTGAAAAATGACTAAGTGTCTGAATAACTCCCCCTTTGCTTGTGCTCCATATTGTTGTTCACACTGCTTTCTAGTGCTCCCTCTTTGCTAGATTCTTCATTTTTCACTGATCTTCACTCCCCCTTTGACATCAATGGCAAGGGGTGGGATTCATAAGCCAAAACTCTCCAAAAACATTCTGTGTATAGTGTCGCATATGTACAACTAATCATGAAGTTCTATTCACATGAACTTGAGAATGTCTGCAAAACTATTTTTCAATTGCACAAGTTCAGAGGCCCAAGTTCCCTTCATGCCATCCAAAATTGAGATGTGTCCACTCAACAAAAATGCATATGCTTCTGCCTTTGTCATATCCAGAGGATTACTTGTCTGAAGTGCAATTTGAGCTTTTGATAAGGCATTAAACATGGTTTCTAACTTGGGGGCAATCAATTCTCGGAGCTCACACATTCTCTTCATAATGTTACTTTTTTCTTTACCAAGCCTCTTTATCTCATCTGTCAACCTAATTACTTGACATTCCTGACTTATAGGTGAAACTATTAGAGGATCAAAAATTTGAGAAAGATTTGACAATTTATGTTCTTGTTCCTTTATCTTCTTCTCAATATCCTCACTAACTTTGGGCCATGATAGACAGAATTTGTACACATCTCTTCCATCACTTAGAGCATTCTGAATACTCCTTATGCTAATGTCGAGTATCATCCTATCATTTCCTATTAGATTCTGTACTTCACTAAATTTCTTATCCAAAAATTCTTTCTAGACCTTTGCCACTGCAGACTTTTCAAAGGATTCAAAATGAGTATTTACAGAACTTACAATATTTTTTAGATGTCTAGAGGGGGAATCAGATGGACTCTTCTGGTAGGAAGGCATTAACTTCTCCAAAATCCTAGTTGCAAGCCCTAGTAGCTCATTGTCCTCCATGTGGGACTTTAACAACTTTTCTCTAGCCTTTACTTGGGTGAATGATGCTATTTTCATCAATTGAATTGGAGAGAGAGCATCTGGATTGGTTAGACCTTGGAGTAGTCCAAGCTCATCAAGCTCAACCACCTCTTTTTCAAGAAGGCTTTTCACTACATCTGCAGTGTCTCCTGCAACATTTTCTGAATCATCCTTTTGTTCATCACATTTCTCAGCATCTGTTTTAGGTGCTTCAACATTTGCACCATCTTCTTTTGCTTTGTCTTCTTGGTTTTCTTCCTTCTCTTCCTTTGCTTTATCATTTCTTGTATCACTTGTAGGTGAAATCTTTTCTTTTTCTTCACCACTCACTACCTGATCCGGAGGGCTCTGTACAGTAGCAATATCCTCTTCTTTTCTAGAAAGATCGGGTGGAGGAGTTTCTTTTGCATCAACTATTTTATCTATCATTTCTATGTCCTCCTGATTGACTTGTTCCTCTTCTAGAACAGAGGCTTCACCAAACTTAGATTGCTACTTAATGATGTTCTTTTCCTGAACTTCTCCAACATTTAGATTTGATGAATCAAATCCAACATTAGTCTCCTCATAGGTTAACTCCAAAGGATCTAGAGTATTACCTTGGTCATCCTTTCCTTTTTCAACCTCTTTTTCTGGAGCTTCTTGTTCCGAAACTGAAGGATTGACTTCCTCAACTTGTTCCTCTGAAACAATATAGTATTTATCTTTGTCTAAAGCCTTTCTCAAAATTTCTTCTATTTCTTTTGCAATTTCCTCAGTTTCACCAAGCATTAGCTTGTTCATCCAGACCTTGCTTCTAAATTTTTCTTTAACTTCTCTAAGGATTTTATCTACTTCTCTTCTAATCATTACAGGACACAGAGTAGAAAGGACATACTCTCTGAGTTCTAGATCTTTAGTCTTGGCTACTTCTTTCCTCATTTCTAGTACTTTCCTTAAACCTTTAGGAAGTTCTTGTAAAATTTCCAATAGGGCTCTATTGAATTTATTCAAATATATGATAATGGCATCTTCCAAAATTTTCTTATTTACTTGATCAAAATTATCATAGTAAACTCTGATAGGCTTTAAATTTCCATGAACAGTGATTGTTTTTACAATTTCATCAATAGTCATAGCGACCTTACCAGTTACTTGCTTTTTACTGCTCTTATTGCTTTCGAAAGGCTGGTCTTCAGAAGTCTTTGAAGTTCTAGCTTTCTTGGATCTTATTTCTTTGACTTCTTCATCTATCTCTGTCTCCTCATCATCTTTTGTGCCCACATTTGTTCTTGTGGATTTTGTTTTCTTTCTCTTACTTGCTTCACCGGATGGTCTGACTTTTGGTTTTGCAGGTTTAGGAGGAATAGAAGCAGTAGTAGAGCTTCTAGTAGTCCTTGAAGTGGAGGATGGATCCATTCGAACATCTTCTTGTTCCTTGTCCTATTTTTCTTTTTCAGCCTTCTCAATTCTTTCTATGTTCTGCTTCACTACTTCCTTGGTTAGGCCAATGCTCTCAGGATACTTTTCAACTTGCCTCTACACTTTCCTCTTGGTCTCCAGCTGTCTGAGTTCCACATGCAATTTAAGACTCAGTTCCTTGTAAGTTCCAAACCTTTCCACAGAGTTATCTTTAGGTGTGCTCAGAAGATGTTGAGCATACATATCCAAAACTCTTCCATCCACCTCATAACCCATAGGCATTATCCAAAATGTCCTTGGTTCTACAGCTTCCATCAAGCACTAATCTGTGTCAACCATGAAACATATGTTGTTTTCATACTTCTCCACAATTGTTTTAGGGATTCTCTCCCTTGCTTGCATTAAACTTTAGAATTTTTTGAAATAGCCTCAAATGGCATTCTTTTGGGCTTGGGAGTCACCAAGGCTGAGAAGGTGATCTCTTATCTGTCATGCTACTAGCCTGTCAGTTGTCCAATGCACACCTTGAATTCCAGGAACTTCATTCATAAAATAGAAGAACAAACATATAATCAAGGAACCATATTTGAAGGTATTTTTCTTATCTTTCTTTATTTTTCTTAGATTCTCAATCAACTATTATGTAGTAGTTCACAAAGATCATAATCAGCATTCTCTTTTACTATTTGATAGGCTGCATATATTGCAGTTCTAGAGACAGAATTTTCCCTACTGGTGTGGTAAATCTTGTACCCAATCACCATGGAGGAAAATTTAACATCAGGCTCTATGACATCATTGATGGTCATTGCCCTTTTGTCAAACTTGGCACCGGTAGCATCAGTCACTGTCTGGTTTTTCACAGCTTTCAACATGGGTAATCTGGAGGAATTTAACCCAGTTACAGTCTTGATAACATCCTTTATAATCTTAAATGGTTTCAATAGCCATATGAACTCATTATGTATTCAGCTCAAGACATATTGAACCCATTCATTTTCATCAAATATCAAAAACCTAATGACTTACAGCAAATGTTTGCTTTCTAGGGATTTGTATTCCAGTTTCAATTTATGGCTATCATCCATTAAGTAGTTATTAAGCAAATCCAAGAGTTTTAGGTTTCCAAATTCATCAATGCTACAATGGATGTATGCCCTAATATCCTCAACATGCAATACACCATATGGAACTCTAGAAAATGTACATAATGGTTCAACTTCAATTGACTTGTATGGATGCTTCTTAAATATTGGTCGAGGCCTTTCAATTACATCAACAACTAGTGGTGTAGCCATCTCAACAAATTCAGATTTAAAGCTTTATAGAGAAGTACCTTTTTCTCCCACGGGGTTAGGGTTGATTAATTTCTAGTTGAATTCACTCTTGGTTCTTCAATCTTTGGATTTGCAACTTAGATGCTCTTCTACTCGTTTCCTTAGAATGCAAAGTGATTCAAATGCATGATCAAGTAACCTTTTATCCTTTGCAAAACCTAATTTGGCATTGTAATAAACGTGTTACCCTAACTTCATCCGGTTACTCTGTTTCTTGAATAGTTCTTCATGAATTACTTCGCAAATTTCCATATCAACATTTTTACTTTCAGAAATCCTTCCAAAAGTTCTAAAACACTTCAAAATATCTTCTCTCATTGTGCCATATCTAGGCACCCACTTACTGACTAGGGGAATTTGATGTTCAATGCACCTCCCCCTGAGCCAAAGCTCCTAATTTAATTTCTGGAGGAATTGTCAGCATCGGATTCTGGTGCGAACCCACTATTATTGTTCATTACACTTTTCTTAGCCCATGTCTTGCTCATTTCATTCTAGATTTCATTCATATCAATTTTGTCCTTGCCTTTGTCTTACCTCTGCTCATCTGGTTTTCTATTTGTCGAACATCCTCTTCCATTATTCTTACTTCTGTAGAATCTTGCAAAATGACCGGATCAGTTACAATTGAAGCATACAACATTTCTTTGCCCATTTGATTGATTTCCTCTTGATCTCCACTGATTGGCCATATGTCCAAATCTATTACATGCAAAGGATTTTTCATTGAAGGAATTCCCATTTCCTCTATTTGATGAGTTATTCATTATCATACTTATGCATTCATTGGATTTATGACCATTCCTCTTACAATTGAAGCATTGTCTGAAGAAGGATGGATTATTTTGATTTACTCTACTTCTACATTGAGTGGCTTTATGACCAAATTTATTGCACTTAAAGCAATTTCTATTGAAAGATGGATACCTTTGAGCATTAGGTTGTCTTACCGAAGGTCTTCTAGGTTTGTTTCTCCCATTCCTTGGTTGAAATTTTCTTTATCCAGATCTGGAGCTTTCACCTTTCTCATAGCCAAGACCATGCTTGTCATCATCCTTTTTCTGACCCTCAAGTATTGCTTCAAGTTTAGCTGAACTTATCGTGAACTTCTCCTTGTATTCATTTGCAACTTCTAGGTCATGTTTGAGGATGACGATTTGCCTTTCAAGATCTCTTTCATTGTCTTTGTTTTCTTGTAGATTAGACTTTAGATCGCTAGCTATACTATCTAATCTGTAGCATTCATCAGATCTTTCTTTTAGAGTTTGATTCAAATATTCTTCAGTCTTCTTCCTTTGCTCAATTTCTTTGGTTAGCCTCATTGCCCTAGATTCCATCTCAACTTTCAGAACAACAACTTCTTTTGACAGCTTCTCACACTCCTTTGTCTTTTCTTCCAAGACTTCATTCATGCCATTTTCTTCAGTTAAACTGGATAACTGCAGAAGTAGCTCCTTTTTCCTTCCCATAGACTTCTTTAATTTATCTTTCAACATTTCAATGGTATCATCAGCATCCTTGATTTCATCTTTCAAATTAGATATTTTTTCTTTGGACTTATCATAATATTTTAGAGCCAACTGAAGTTGATCTTTGAGTGAACCCATTGAAAACTCCTTCCAAGATCTTTCCTTAAGCTGTTAGGCTTCTTTTAAGGAACCTTGCTCTGATACCAATTGTTGGAATTAGTCCAGACAACTAAGAGGGGGGATGAATCAGTTGTCACACAATTTAAACTTTTTTGCCTTTAATCTTCTTTTACAACTTACAGTCAAATAAATAATAAAGCATGAATCAATTACACATGAGCAGAAGCATAAGTAACACAATTGACACCAAGATTTTTAGTGTGGAAACCTGGTTAAGGGAAAAACCACGGTGGGGGTTAACCCACAAAAAATAATACCCTGTTAAAAGTATTTTTACAAATGAGAATACAGATGCATTCGGGCTCACTGCTCAAATAGAGGCTCACTACCTACAAATGTTTACAAGAGAATAATAGAGATGATGAATTGATGAGAAGCATCTACTAATGCATAGATTCAGTTCCGGTTAAGTACAAAAAATGGATCTTACACATTTCATCTTCACTCTACCTTGTTTACTGCTCTGCCTTCATCCAAATCTTAGATCTCTTCTTTTTCACCTTTACTCCATATTCAAAACACACACACACCAAAATCATCCAAATCCATCAGCTATATATATATATCCACATTCTGATCTTTACTTACTTTTCAGTCAGCTTTAGGAACACTTGGAACTTTATTGAATACTTTGCTCTGTCGGCTAGATCCATACATAATTTAAGACGCAAACCAAAACTTACACTCACAAATCATCAATCAGGTTGGTCACTATCACTGGTCATCACTAATTGCCCAATCAACAACTTCCATACATCCAGAACCAAAATTATTTTTAAGGTCAGCCTGTTCTTCTTCTGTTTACTCTGTCAAACTGTTAACCCAATACTCAGAGGCTAATAACTTTTGAATCCTTCATCACCTAAGGTCAAAACTCTAGATTTAGATTATTCTGACAATTCTTATGACTCCTTCAGATTTGCAGAAAACTATGATCTATTGTTGGAGAGATCTAGACCAAGATACCAGACCCTGTCACACACTCTATTCTTGACTTCTCGGACTTAGACAATTCTTCAATCTGATTTCTGGTATGGGCAAATTATGCAATGTGGATGTGTAGTAGGGACTTAGTTGCCATCAATGACAACACTTATTATGCTTAGTAGTGTCTCTTGCCAACAGTATTGATGTCATCTACATTAGATACTGACTCTGAATCCTCTATACCATTATCACCACTCACTGCTATATCTACTACTATCGGTCGTCGAGTGCTATTCGCCCTGACTACACTATGTAATGAGTGTGCATAGCTCAGACATATCATAGGGACATCATGTCTACATCTGAACTATCGTGCCACTCTATCAAAGTAGAACTAAATGGCAATGTGATCAAGGTGACAAGCCATCAACCAATCCCTCTACATCCTAGCTAACTGCCTGCGCTAACCTAACCACATTATGTAGTCGTGATATGGTCTCCACATGATGTCACTGGGTTGTAATCTGTCTAATTTAACCCTCCAATACAGAAGATCATCATGTCACCAACATCTAACGAGTGGATAAGCATAAACACGTGGATAAGTAAACATTGGCTCTACAAGGAAACCTATCAGTCGTGTACATCTGATATGCTCAAATGCCCAGACCTGTAGTAAAGTGCAAACCATCAAGCTCTAGGACTCACAATGGACATATCATCCCAAGCCATGGTAGAGGTATACAAGCATAATGCACCACCACGCATATACTATCCTCTACTCCATCACACAGATAGTATGAACTAGGTCCCATGAAGGTGAGTGCCTCATCCATCCTATGTGACAGTAGCTATCATAATCCTCTGAACCAAGGGGATGTCACCACATCCCTGCTCTAGTAGTCAGAGCTAAATATGTCCTCACTCCACTCGAGCGATGGTGTGACCTAAGTAGTATAGCTAGCTCTCTCTGGTGTACTCTATCGAGTGGCACTCTATGACCCTCACTGTCTCTCCTCAGATAAGCAGTTGCAGGATCTAATAGACATCCTTCAGTGTGACAATCACCTTGCTGGTGGGCAGATGGAATGTAAACATGTCTGCATTCCACCTCTCCATCAGTACCATAAGCATCTCGCAATGGAACCTCATTGTGGGCATGAATAACACCCACCAAAGCCCTACTGGTGACCTCTCTCTGCATTGGTCATGGTATCAATGTGATCTCGAAGAAGCAACATCAAGTGACCACCTATATGCTTTCGCATCTGGAGAGTGACTACATGATAAGCAGTGAGAAGTTGAATCAGTATACATCATTAAGCATCTATCACAACAATTTGTACCCTACACCTAAGGCCCTTGTCCTTCTTGGACTTGGGTACCCCAGGTGGACCTAGGCACCCTAGGAAGACTTGGGCACCCCAGGTAGACTAGGGCACCTAGCTAGGACACTGGTGCCCTGGGTGGACTTGGGCACCCCTGATAGGGACCCTTGTCTAAAAATATCTATTCGGCATGAAAAATAACAAAAATCAAAGTAACAAGAAAGCATGAATGACAGAAGTGAGGTTTGGACCCTACCTCGGGCTCGAATTATCTCTCTGCCACTTGGGCTTGGAGCATCTCCAGTCTTGGAATCTGGTATGGACATCAGTTCAGCATGGTTGATCTCTATCTCCTCCTTGTCTCCTCCACATAATGACAAGTAAAAATGAGTTGTGAAAAGTGAAAACTCCCTTTACATATAGTAAATGGATGAGAATTCCTATCACTATCTAGGTGCAAAAGTAAATAGTTTTAATCAAAAGTCTCTATCTTGGGTTACCAAACTTGGATTTTCGCGTTGTTTGTTGCATTAGAATCCTGGTTCAACCCTCCATCCTACCCAATGTTTTGTTTTTTTCTGTTGTTTGTAAAAACAACCCTCACAATGCATTTCTCATCAAGTTTCTCTGAAATCGATGCACGTAGATATTCTCCTTGTTTCTCCTTTTCAGACTAAGCAAGAAAAAAAGGTGGGGGCATAAATCTCCCTCGATTTCCTCCCTCATCATGTCTCATCACTCAACCTCTTAGGTTTTCAACTGACATATTAGTGTTTTGGTTGCAAGTTGATTTGATTTTGAATTCTCTAACAAGTGTTCCTTGTATTCCTAACTTTGTGGTCTTGCAAGATTATAGACCTGGGGGCTTCTTCCTCTTGCACGATAACGCTTTGGCTTCCTCTACAGTATCCTTTTGGGTATCCTTTTCATGATAGATGTATTTTACTTTCCTTTAGTTGCATATGCATGTAGTGTCATATGGCCACTAAAGTGGGGGCTAAATGTTACGTCAAAAATTGTCCTCATGTATGGAATGGTACAATTTCTCACAGTTTAGCTCCTCTCCTTATGTGTCCTCTTAACCAATTCATTTCTGACCTTCCTAAACCATGATTGACCTATGTCTAACTGAAGAAATGTTGTATTTTGAGATAACTAAAGACTGAACAAGAAAGAAAAGTTTGGATTTGGGATTTCCTAGACCCCTTTAATACAGACCTAGTCAGAAAATTAGGGCTTAGGCTTGGGCACTTGTGTCCTAGCCCTGCCCTATTTCTTGGGGTTTTGAATTTTGGCGAGGTTTTGGCTCTTGCCGTGCATCTCGAGATTCTATTTTTGAAATTTCATTTTTGCATGACGTTGACATCTTATTTCAAAATTTGAAATTCCTAAGGTTAGATATTTAAATACATTTGAAAATCCTTTTATTATACATAATCTATATGCAAGATTTATGCCAAAACTCTGCCAAAATTACCATTGAAGAACAACACTTTGTTGAAGCTCTTGGATTTGTTTGAAGTTGCTATCATGGAGATATTCTATGGAGATTAGGAATCAAGATCCTAAGACTATCTTGCTCTTCCTAGGGTTTGTACAACCTTTTGTAGCATCAAGAGAAGGGTTGAAGCCTCTAACATCGATCTTGGAAATCTTCCATGGATATGGCTACCTCACCTTCTTGTTCTACAAGTCTTCATTGCTCTCATCTCCTTGAGGTGATGTTACTGTTGTTTCATTGAGTGAAGTAAGGTGTTACTCTTTCCTTAATGCTTGAGTCATCTAGGGTTTTACATTTTTTGCATACACATTTGTTAGATGAGCAAACACATCTGCAAATCTTTATCATTGGCTATTGTTGAGGTAGGAATATCGAAATGGGGCTTGACTGAGGCAAGATCCTATATAGCCACAACCATATTTCTCCTCCTTTTGCATGTGCAAGTTACATTCAGCGAGATCCGGTGGAAAGGAGTGACAAGAAGATGGATATTGCAGGTACAGTCATCATGAAACTTAAAATTTCTAGATTGTGAAACTTTTAGGGAAAAGGGACTCGCACCCAAGTCCTCTTGTACATTTTCTTCAAGATATAGGGACCCCCGGAGAGTGTTTGATATCTAGTATAGAAGATTCTGATAGTCGAAAACCTTTGGGGCAAAGGGACTAGCACCCTAGCCTAACATGGCTCCATTTTTTACATGCACAATCTCTGTATCTTTTACTCTACATTTCTATAATTCATTTGTCTGTATCTATGCCTGGAAGTTGTCTATTACAGTATATATGTTGAATTAGGGTTTTATGCTTAGTGAACACAATAAGATTGTAAAAACCTGATTTAGAGATCTACTCAGTTACAGTTAGCAAAAAAAGGGAACCTAGCAAATCAGTAGCTTATCCATAAGCTTATTCCTTACTTCCCTAATGTTTAACAAGTGAAAGTGTGGGGTTTGATTTAGTTTGTTGAACTACCCTAATCCCATTTTTCCCACTAAACATGAATACCATTCCATATGCCTAATTTTATTCATTTGGTTGGAGTCCTATGATAAACCATCAAAGAAAGACCTTTACATGAATTCTCCATTTAGGTATGAAATTTAATTTATAGCAGTAAAAAGTGGGCATTTGCCCTGTTGACTCCCAAAAAAACTACAACCCTAAAACATTCACAAATCATCTAAGCCAGGGATAGTCATTCTAGATGAATGGGAGAGGTTTATCAACAAGTTCAAGGTGATCTTGGGTAACCTATAGGAGTGGGTTAACTCCTCTACACTTTGAGCTCAACTTAGACTCGGGAGGGATACTCCTAGGGGGATACCTGAATAGGTATTAGGTTCAAACTAGATGAACAACTAAAAATATTAGGACAACCAAACCCCAACTACCTTCTAGGCCCCAAAGACTATCACTGGACCTAAAACAACTGCTTGTCACTAATAACCCCTATATACCTGATAAGAAGGCACTCCCATTAACAATGGAAGGTGTGGGCATGCTTGTTTGCAAGACATACAAATTAATTAATTTCTTCACACATGATAAATTTGTTTTAATCTTTTAAGAGTGTGGGTGATCATGGAAAACTTTAGATTGGTGCCTAATATGTTGGGTAATGGAGTCCACAGTTCAACAGAAGAAAGAAGACAACAGGAAAAATGAAACATGCACTTTCTGGATATTCAGATGCAAGAAGTCAATGGAGGATATGCTTAGTAATCCTTTACCAATATATAATCAGACATCTAAAACCATAGAAGAAATCATCACATAGCATGTAATGTTTTAAGAATCTGTTCATTCACCTTATCAATGGTTACAGTCATACCACTGAGTGTGGCAAGAGGAAAACCTAAAGAGAAATTTAGGATTTCCTTGAAAAATTATATAAGAAAAAAGAGAAGTCCATACACTAATAGATGAAATCAATATAAAAGCTTTCATAACCTGTGTCTTTACTGCTACAAAACTAGAACATTTTTACTTTTTTGAAACCCTAGAGAGCTCTACACTTGACTGCCTAAAATTACCAAAAAGACCAACCCCTTTTACACTTTACCTTCCTGCATATATAGCCACTCAATCCAATTGACCTAATCCCTGTTACCATAAATTCCTTGGGCTCTATCAAAAACCATCATCAGCTAGAAGGGATGTTCATCTACCAAAAATAAATGCAACAAATATCTGAATGTGGGTAGATGTAGGATATTTTTCCCTTCTTTAATGTGAACAGCTAATACAACAAATATCAGGAAGGGGGCAGCTGAGAAGATTAAATTCTTCAATGACAGCACTTTAGACAAAAATCTATTTTTAAATTTACCCAGCAAATCCCTTTTATACATTAAATCATTGTCCCTTTTGATTTTGTGCCTCATCACCTTTGAAAATTTTTGAAATCCAACCCTTGAATGCCTCTGTTGATTGAACCTACACATTTCCCACCGTCAGGATGCCAAATAGTTTCATTTGAAACAAGACCGTAGATGAAATTAGCTTTAGAATCAATGGCTTAGAAGGCATTGAAAATGCAGTCGACACCATTTGAAAATTCCATTGGCCAATGAAAGTGTGCCAATCAGGCAGTCTTAATAGTCAACATAGACATTAGTACCGAAGAATGTCACGTGTCACAAAATCACAATCGCGCACTGGAGGGTGGGCCATCACCTTTTGGCTCTATGTAAGTGCATAAAATCCTCCACGTGTCTATCCACATATAATTCTTTTCACTCTCTCTGGGGGCTGGACACGTGGCTACATCTCACAACCGCACAAGGATCTCTACCTTTGACAAGATTCTTCTGCGACTACACACTATTGTTAGATCTTCATAGGATACGGTCCCACTGCTTGGTTTGTTTTCTTAATACTTGGCAGCATCTTATTCATCATTTCAGAATCACAGATATTATGGCCATAGGTTGAGCATCCTCAGCACATGGCACAATTTCAGGGTCAGGCAAGAGAAAATGAACTATTTCTCTTTAGGCTCTGCAAAAGCAAGCTAAGCCTTCCACGTGTCCTCCCCCTTCACATACCTTTATACCTTTCTCATGAGGAGGCCATGTGTCACCATTTCACGATGTCATGGTGGGTCTTTACCTCTTCCAGGACTCCCTTGTGCACTTGCTCACTAGATTGTAGCCTTTCTACTGATCATTTCTCACCATGACACCTGACAACTTGCAGTTCCTTGATTTAGAATCCTTGATTAAGGGGTTGTAAGCCCAACTTCCTTGACAGATGTCCTCATTTTGCAGCCATGTAGGAGGATCATGACATCATCTTTAGAGCTCTACGATGCTGTGAAATACAACCATACGACATTTTCTGACCCTTATAAAGACTTAGGATATAAAACTTAATATTTTCATGGGCTACAAAGGGTAAAACTAGGCAAGAGGGACCAATCAATTCATGACTTGAAGGACTTAAGGTTGTGACTTAGACAATCGAGAACCTAGGATTAACGGTCAGTAGCAGATTATAAAATAAAGTAGGTAGATGACTGCAAGCCTTAGGGTTTTGAGGGAAAATTAGGAAAACTATAAAGGGAATAAATTCAAAACCCTAAAAACTAAATAGGTGTCAACACTGGCTCCGATTGGGGACATGTACCAGGCAGTGGCACAACAAGAATCCAGAATCTCTGAGCAGACTAAAACAACGACACAGGAATAAAAAAAAACACCATCAAGACCAAAAATGGTCATGACTACTCGGAATCAAAATATATCAGATATAACAAGGTTTTTACCACAAAATTTTAAGGAAAATCATTACCTATGAGAAATAATGTTTCAAATGTTGCACATGACTAGGCAGTTCCAGCAATTCTCCTTCCAAGTTTTTGATATAAAAGGTGTCCTCATTGGCCCTTTTATCAATTTGATACAGGCCCAACCATAGTGGCTCAAATTTACCATGTTTGCCCTTGTCCTCTAATTTGGCACTCTAGAGAAGAACCAAATCACCAATCTGTAAACATCTTTTGATTGTTCTTTTGTTGAACAGATGTTGTACCTCCTACTACCTTAGTAGGCTTTTGTCATATTGCATCCTTCTGATATCATCCAGCTCTATTAACTCATGCATTCTCAATGTCATAGCATCATTTCCATCTTCTCCTATTTGTTGCAGCAATTGATACACAGGCAACTCTAGTGACATTGGCATTTTGGCCTCCTTCCCATTTACTAACACAAAAGGACTCCTACCTATGGCATGTTTATATGTGATCCTATCAACCCAAACTGCATATTTTATCTTGTCATCCCACCTTTTCTTGTTCTCATCCAAAGTCCTCTTTAAAATTTTCATGAGGCTCTTGTTAGTGGACTCAGCTTGTCCATTATTTGGTGGATGCTATGGTGATGAATGAATCAAACTTATCCCATACTTGGAACACATATTTGCAATGTCCTGAGATATAAAACACATAGCATTATCCGCAACAATTCTAGATGGCACACCAAATCTAGTTATCAGATTGTTCAACAAGAACTCAATCACTACCTTAGACATGGCATTGCGAGTTGGAATAGCCTCAACTCACTTAGTAAAGTAATCAGTTGCCACCAATATCCACATGTACCCATTGCTTGATCTCTCCTGGATCTCCCCTATGAAATCAATGCCCCATTGCTGAAAGGGTGCTTCAATGGTAATACTCATAAGGGGAAGAGCACCTTGGAACTTCAACTTACCTACAAATTTTTGACATGTATCACACTTTCTAATTTGTTTTGCAACATCTTTGAAGAGAATAGGCCACCAAAATCCTGCTCTAATTATCTTATGTGCTATGGTTTTAGCATAAAAATGTCCACCACAAACTCCTCAGTGATATTCATCAATAACTTCCTCAGATTGTTGTTGATCTAGACATTTTAACAACAATCCCTCATGATTTTTCCACATTAAAATACCTTGGATCAAGACGTACCTTTGGGACTGGAGTTTAAGTGTCCTTTGTTGAGTTACATTCATGCCTGGGGGCAACGCATGTTGACCAGATAAAAGATAATATCCCTATACCATGGGTCATCTGTCAAAACACACACATCAATAGATTGAGAAACATTTACTTCATTTATCTCAACTGCCTCTAAGTTGGAATTTGCCATCAACTTAGCTAAACCCTGGCCTCTAACCAGTTTGCTAATATGTATATCCATGTCATATTCCTGGATCTTGTTGATCCATCTACACCTCCTACCTGAAGCTTCCTGCTCTATGAAGATATCCTTCACAGCTGTGTTTGGCACATATGCTATGATCTTGGCACATGTGAAGTAAGATTTGAAATTCTTTATAGCCTTAACTAATGCATAGGCATGCTTCTCCATTATGGAATAATTCAATTCAGCATCTTGTAAAGACTTGCTAAAGAATCTTATAGGCTATTCAAATCCATCTTTATTCTTTTGAAGTAAAACAATAGCAATAGTATAAAAAGAAGCAAAGGAAAACAATTGAAGGGGCTTAGAATAATCTATACTTATCAGTACATGTGCCTCCTTGATAGCTTTCTTGATATCTTTGAATGCTTCAGATGGTTCTTTCTCCCATATAATAGATTACCCTTTTTTAAGCATTTTAGAAATGGCCTTAGTCTTTTCGGCAAAATTAGGAATAAACCTCCTAACAAAGTTGATTTGGTCGAAAAAATATTGTATCCCTTTAACTGATTTGGGTTGTGGAATGAGATCAATAGCCTTTATTCATTCTAGATCTATCCTCACCCCATCTTTTGACATAATGTTCCCTAGCAACTTACCCTCTTCAACTCCGAACTGACATTTTTTAGGATTCAAAGAAATCCCATATTCTAAGCACCTATGGAAAATTACTTCAAGATGCTTACAGTGCTCACCTCTTTCTTTTGAGAATGCTGTCAGGTCATCCTAATAAACCACCATGATCTCATCAATGAGACTGGCAAAAGCTACATCCATAGCTCTTTGAAATGTAGACCCGGCATTCTTCAAACCAAATGGCATTCTTAGGTATACATAGGTCCCCCAAGGAGTGGTGAATGTTGTTTTGTGTTGTTCAGACACTTTGACCAGCACCTGGTTGTATCCAGAGAATCCATCCATCATTGACATCAGCTTTGAACCAACCACCTTCTGTAATAAATAGTCCATGCTTGGGAGAGGATAGTTATCTTTAAGGGATTTGATGTCCAAATTTCTGAAATCAACACACAACATAATTTCCCCCTTCTTCTTTCTTACTAAGACAAGGTTGGATACCCACTTAGAATGTCTAATAGGTTTTATAATGTCTCCCTCTTTCATTTTCAATAAATCTTCTTGCATCTTGGGAGCAATGGTAGGATTTATAGGCCTTTGTTTTTGCCTAAATGGTTTTGCATCAGGTTTAATGGGAATGGTATGCTGGAACAAATCCTCTCTATAAGCCTTAATCTCGTCATAGACCCATGCAAAACACCTCTTGAATTTTTTGAACAGAGCAATCAGCATTTGCTTCTCATGAGGTTTCAACCTTTTTCCAATGTAAACCATTCTAGGTGCCTCCCTAGTTCCAATGTTTACACCTTTAACATTATCCTATATAACAATTTTACTTTTACTCTTCCATCGATCTAAATTGTCAAATACTCTTTCTAATGCTACCAGTCCTTTTAGAATATTGTTTGTCTTTAATTGTATAACCTCAATACCAAACAAAGTTTTTTTACCATCTATCACTTCCATCATTGGCTGCCAATCAATCAACTGATTTTCAAATTCATCCATACAATTCATAAAACTAAAAATTTGATTGGTGTCACTGAAAACCTACCAACTATAAATGTTATCAGGAATTGTTGGCCTTATGAGGATCTCCACAGCATATTGGCCATGGGAAAATTTATTTGAGGGTCAAATTTTGAACCAATGATAGCAAGGGAATTAGCTCCTTCATTTGTTGTTCTTTCAATCCATTCAATGCCAATGGCATCAAACAATTCCATTGTGTCCCAAACTGCATTTCGGTACCCTCTAAGTCTTTTTTCTTTGGCAGCAAATATCTTTCTAATCTACTATACAATTAATTCTGAATCACCAAGTATTCTCAGACATGTGATTCCATGTTTATGAACCATATTTAAACCTAGCAGTAGTGCCTCATATTTAGCCACGTTGTTGGTGCAATGAAAATCAAGTCTAAAAGACTTGCCAAACTGATCACCATTAGGTGCTATCAAGACAATTCTAGCATCTTAACCTTCCTTTGAATATGCACCATCAAAATATAAAGTCCACAAGTCAGTTGTATCATAAATAGGAGTAATGAGGTTAGAAGGTAGAGCCTCCAAATTAGGATTATCATCACTACAACATGCCATAAAGTGATCAATTTCAGTATCGAAGAAATTTGCATGATCATCCTCTATTTTGTATCTATCTTCTATGTGTTCATCTTCTACCTTATGTTCCCAATACAATTTTACCTCTACACCCTATACTAGAATACTGGCATATGAGAGATCCATCTAGATACTTCCACCCATAGAGGCTACTGATTTTCTTGATAGCAACATGCCCCATTTGGTTGGGCAATCTACTATGATTATGTCCATCAAAAATGATTTGTTAGGATATACAGCTAACTTGACCTCAACATCCTTGACAAGACCAATCACATTTACCTCTCTAGAGTCCATAGAAAAACACTTGCCAAAAGACTTGGACAATTTCAGTCCCAAATTATTCATTATAGACAAGGGCATAACATTACTGGAAGCACCAAAGTCAAGCATACAGTTATGTAGTAGCCATCCATTTATGATCGATAGGGTGAAAAGGGGGTCAACTCCCATCTTGTTGTTAACACTAGTTGATCCCCGATATACTTCTATGATCTCATCATTACTAGGTTCAACAATAGGTTGTTTTTGTGCTTCTGTGGCAGTAATAAGATACCCTGCTCTATCCCTATGCTTAGGGATCCTAAGGAGTTCCACTATTCGCACAGAAATTCTAATTTGGCTAAATACTTCAGCCATGTCAATAGGGAGATATTTTGGCAAAGGAGTATCAGATGAAATAGTTACATCATTTGCAGAAGGAATATAAGGTATTACTTGAGAGGATGAAATATCCTTACCTTATTCCTTTGTCTTCTCCTTCTCTTTTTTTGATTCCGTTTGGACTTGAGACTGATCATGTTTATTGTAATCTTTAGGATAATGGACCCCTAGAATAGGTGAAATAACTAGTTGCACCTTTGATGTTGGGTTCTTTTGTACATATTTCTATTTTGCTGCTATAGGCTGCACTGGAATCTTCTTCTTTTCAGTCACTTTCTTCTTTGGAATAGTATTGCTCTTTTCTCCCACATCCTCCTTCTGCATTTTCTTACCATCATCCAATGTATCCTATCTTGGCTAAGCAACAGGAGAGTTTTGCCTAGGCACTTGCATGTTTCTCAACTAATAGCCACCTTGAACTTGCAAGATGGCAACATTAGTGAGAGCTTTCACATCCTTCTCAGAAGGTATGGATTGTCTGTATTTCTTTTGCATGAGATCCCTCAAATGCCCAAAATCATGAGCGGGCAAGTGATATCTCTGTTGACTTTCATTATGATCATATTGGAAAATATGATCATCATCCTCATAATTGTCATAATTTATATCATGACCCATCTGCTCAAACCCTTAGGTGTCAAATTGATTGATCTCCTCCTCATACTATTCAGCTCCACCCTCTTCATTAGGAAATTCCTCATCTTTGCTCATTGAATGAGCAACTACATAGTTCCCTAGGTCATGGGGTAAGAAACACACTTGGCACCAAAAAGTATCATCTTGAAAATTTGCTTGATCCTTACTCAATGGATCAGGGATATCCCTCTCGGGTTGTTTGAAGCTAGCATGCCTAGGAGTAACCTACCTGTTATTTTGTCATGGTCTCTTAGACCAATCTGTATTGTAAGGTCTATTGTGCAGTCTTTGACCTTCATTAAAATGCGTTGCAACACTTTGAGGTGGTAACCCTCTGTCATTTCAAGCAACTTTGTAGGATAAATCCTTCATGACTCCCATGAGTTTATCCAGTTTGTCTTCAGTAGTGAGGGGCTTGTAAGAAGTTGCCCTATCTAGCTGAGAAACCTTTACATCATATATCTTAACATGTTTACCTGAGGCTCTCATGTTACTTTCAATATTGATAGCCATAGCATAGACTTCCCTCAGTGTTTGAGGACTCTTATCCCTTAAACAATAACCAATCTTAAAATCAAAGGCACCACAGTATAAAACTAAACACATGGATTCACTAGGTCTCATCTGAGGTGGCACTTTTCTCATTGTCATAATGAATCTGCCATTGAAGTCAGCAATAGTTTCATTGATTCCTTTCCTGATTGTTGTGAGCTCATGGATGGAAAACTTAGGGTCAATGCTATTATCAGGGAGTGCCGTATACCATTCTTTGGTACTTTCTTCCAATGAATGCACAAACAGCTTCATCATCACATCCTCATCCTCAATCTCATACTCATCTATGATATTCATGAAGTGTCTCAAATGTTCCTCACCAGTGACTACATTATTACCTTGAAACCTAGGAATTTTCCCTCTAATCTCAGTTGGGATGGGATTAGGAAAATTAGGTATGCCAATAAAGTCAATTTGTTTGTACCTTTTAGCTCCCAAAGGTTGCCTCTGTGGGATAAACCTTTGTGCTTGTCTTTTGAATGGAGGTCTAACATTCTGAATATTTCCATGCTACTGATTCATTTGATTCTGTAGGGGTTGATTTTGCATACCTTGAGCATGGGCATTATTTACACCCTACTAATTATGTTGTTGATGCTATTGTCTTTATTGCTATTGATCATTCTGGGTATTCTATAAATTATATCCCTGTTGTTGGGTATTCAGGTTTTGTTGGGCCAGTTGACCAAGTTGAGTTTGTTGTTGTTGAAGTAAAGCTTGTACCTCTCTTTGCTTATTCCTGATATGATCAAGCAAATTCAGCTAATCCTGGATTCTCCTTTCTCTTTCCTCATCATCAAGTTGCTACTGTTGATCACCCTCATTTGGGACGATATCATGCCAACTTTCAACTGTCCTTGTGGGGGAAGTAGGATGTCTGATATTTTGATATGCTTCTTCATTATCATGGGGCATCCCATACATCCTCAAGTAGGGCTCATCAGATCTATCCCTACTTCCTCTACCGACAATATTTTCATTTCTCTAGACATCATATCCATCAATGTTCATTCTCCTACTTGTTCTGAGTATATTATCAATAGAGTCCTCAGAAGTATACTGATATTGACTCCTGAGGCCAACAAATGCATTATCTTGGGTATTTTTTGAGGGTACCACACTAGGTCTCCTTTCCTTGTATCTACTCCTATTTCCTGTACTACTAGAGGATTCCCCAAGTCCATGATGTCCCTGGTTTCTTCCTCTATCCATTTATATACTCTTGAAAACTAAATTTCTGGGTTTCTTACTAATGGAGTCACCACTTCCCTGATAGGAAGAACTTCTTCTTTTGTGACCTTTGTAAATTTTTTCAAATCTAAATTCACACATCAAATATCAATTCCCCGGCAATGGCGCCAATTTGGTGTTGACTCCCAAAAAAACTACAACCCTAAACCCTAAAACATTCAAAAATCATCTAAGCCAGGGATAGTTGTTCTAGATGAATGGGAGAGATTTATCAACAAGTTCAAGGTGATTTTGAGTAACCTATAGGAATGGGTTAACTCCTTTACACTTTGAGCTCAACTTAGACTCATGAGGGATATTCCTAGGGGGATACCTGAACAGGTATTAGGTTCAAACTAGATGAACAACTAAAAATAATAGGATAGCCAAACCCTAACTACCTTCTAGGCCCCAAAGACTATCACTGGACCTAAAACAATTGCTTGTCACTAATAACCCCTATATAGCTGATAAGAGGGCACTCCCATTAACAATGGAAGGTGCAGGTATGCTTGTTTGCAAGACAAACAAATTAATTACTTTCTTCACACATGATAAATTTGTTTTAATCTTTTAAGAGTGTGGGTGATCATGGTAAACTTTAGACTAGTGTCTAATATGTTAGGTAACGGAGTCCACAGTTCAATAGAAGAAAGAAGACAACAGGAAAAATGAAACATGCACTTTCTAGATATTCAGATGCAAGAAGAAACAACAATCAATGGAGGATATGCTTAGTAATCCTTTACCAATATATAATCAGTCATCTAAAACCATAGAAGAGATCATCACATAGCATGTAATGTTTTAAGAATATGTTCATTCATCTGATCAATGGTTATAATCATACCACTAAGTGTGGTAAGAGGAAAACTTAAAGAGAAATTCAGGATTTCCTTGAAAAATTACATAAGAAAAAGGAGAAGTCCATACACTGATAGCTGAAATCAATATAAAATCTTTCATAACTTGTGTCATTACTGCTAGAAAATTGGAACCTTTTTACTTTTTTGAAACCCTAGAGAACTCTGCACTTGACTGCTTGAAATTACCAAAAAGACCAACCCCTTTTACACTTTACCTTCGTGCATATATAGCCACTCAATCCACTTGACCTAATCCCTATTACCATAAATTCCTTGGGCTCTATTATAAAATATCATCGGCCAGAAGGGATGATCATCTGCTAGAAATAAATGCAACAAATATCTGAATGTGGGCAAATGTGGGATATTTTGCCCTTCTTTAATGCGAACAACTGATACAACAAATATCAGGAAGGGGGCAGTTGAGAAGATTAAATTCTTTAATGACAACACTTTAGACAAAAGTCTCTTTTTAAATTTACCCAGCAAATCCCTTTTATACATTAAATCATCATCCCTTTTGATTATGTGCATCATCACCTTAGAAAAATTTTGAAATCCAACCCTTGAATGCCTCTGTCGATTGAATCTACACATTTCCCGCCGTCGAGATGCCAAACAGTTTCATTTGAAACAATACCGTAGATGAAATTAGCTTTAGAATCAATAGCTTAGAAGGCCTTGAAAATCTAGTCGACACCATTTGAAAAGTCCACTGGCCAATGAAAGTGTGCCAATTGGGCGGTCTCAATAGTCAACATAGACATTGGTACCGAAGACTACCATGTGTCACAAAATTTCAGTCGCGCACTGGAGGGTGGGCCATCACCTTTTGGCTCTATGCGAGTGTGCAAAAGCCTCCACGTGCTCATCCACATATAATCCTTTTCACTCTCTCTGGGAGCTGGACACGTGGTTGCATCTTGCAACTGCGCAAGGGATCTCTACCTTTGACAAGATTCTTCTGTGACTGCACGCTACCATCAGATCTTCATAGGCTACGGTTCCACTGCTTCATTTATTTTCTTAATACTTGGCAACATCATGTTTGTCATTTAAGAATCATAGATATTACGGCCATATGCTTGAGCATCCTCAACATGTGGCACAATTCTGGGGCCGAGCAAGAGAAAATGAGCCATTTCTCTTTAGGCTCTGTGGAAGCAAGCCAAGCCTTCCACATTTCCTCCCCTTTCACATACCGTTATACCTTTCTCATGAGGAGACCACGTGTCACTATTTCATGATGTCATAGAGGATCTTTACCTCTGCCAGGACTCCCTTGTGCACTTGATGTATCACTAGATTGCAGCCTTTCTACCAATCATTTCTCACTGTGACACCTGACAACTTGCGGTTCCTCAATTTAGAATCCTCGATTAAGGGGCTATAAGCCCAACTTCCTTAACAGATGTCCTCATTTCATGGCCATGCATGAGGATCATGACATCATCTTCAGAGCTCTGTAACGTTGTGAAATACAACCATACAGTATTTTCTGACCATTATAAAGACAGGATATAAAACTTAAGATTTTCACGAGCTACAAAGGGTAAAACTAGGCAAGAGAGGTCAATCAATTCATGACTTCAAGGACTTAAGGTTGTGACTTAGACGATCAGGAACCTAAGATTAATGGTCGGCAGCATATTATAAAATAAAGTAGGTAGATGACTGCAAGACTTAGGGTTTTGAGGAAAAATTAGAAAAATTTTAAAGGGAATAAATTCAAAACCCTAAAAAACTAAATAGGTGTCAACATGCCCTCCTACTGGATGTTAGCATGCAACACTATAGATTTCATCTTTACATCAATTATGACCAATAAAGATTTTAAAATCATCTGAATGGTGCAAAGGACTTAGTCTAGGGTGAGCAATTGGACCTGCTAAGGATGCATTAGCTATTTGTATAAAAAGCGGGTCCGGGGGCCTACACAGGATGAAGCAGGGATATGTGCTCCTGTAGGACAAGTAGATTTTTTAGCTCCTATAGGAAATATCCTACTCCTAATGTTTTAGCACTAGAGGCTTTCTTGTCCAAAGAGGGTAAAATATGGGTCATTGGACATGCGAGAAAAAAGGTCCTTATCGGACATATCATACATGCCTACGTTTTAGCGCAAAGGGATTTACTATATTCTACGTGGGTGTAAGATGAGATACTGAACCAAGTGGAGGAATTGATATTTACCAGACAAAGCAGAGGAATTGATCTTCACCGGATATATACAGCATCCTTCAAAACTCCTGTAAAGAGCCCATCAGTGGTCTAAGGTGGTGAGGTGAGTGAAAAGGCACTCAATGGATGAAGCGGGGGGAAGAGGGTCTAGTGAACATATCCAATACTCATTAAAATCCCCACAAGTCCCTAAAAGTTATAAGTCCTAAGGGTTAAGGTAGGATGAATGGGGGTCATAGGATAAAGTGCTAACAGCGACCCCTGGTGGATAATATCCACCAAGATCAAAAAGTCCCGTCGGGCTGATTTCTCTCCTTAGGGCATGGATTCTATGGGGTCTTTGAAAAGCAAATCACAAAATTTTGTCATCCTAAAGGGATTCATCTAACCCCCCTTTCCTTCTGCAAAAATAGCTTCTAGTTGCCTTAGCCCAAAACACAAAATATCAACCAAGGCCAAAGAATTCAAACATCAAAAACCCTTGACACAAGAAACTGTATACAAAACCTGACAAAAAGAATTAACCTAAAAACATCTTCGGGTTTTGCCACTCTCACCAAACATTTTGCACCTTCAATGATTTTATCTAACACCTTAATGGATTTCACACAAAGCATAAAAATATAAATAGCATTTGAAATTTGAAAGTTGGGAAAAGAATGGCCAACCTAGTTAAGCTTGAAATGACAATAGAACCTTTTAGCCGACACACAAAAGCCCTCAATCAATGTCGCGAGAACTTCAAATGCACAGGGAATCAATATGCAAGCAAACAAGATCACTAGGAGCTATGAGTAACTATGAAATTCCAAATGCAAATGGAAGATTAAGGATGGATTTAAGGTTCTATAAGTCTGACAAACCTACCATAAATGCACAGTACCCCTTGATAGAGTTGCAAGCACTCAGGAGACAGAAACTGGGAAAAAAGGATGGAGCAGGACATGCGGGGGAAAGAGGTTTTGGTGGACATGTCCATCAACCATCAAAAATCCCATAATATCTCATAAGGGTCAAAAGACCCACTTTCCCTTTGTAAGCAATATCTTAAGCAAAAAGTGGAGCTTTTGGGCATCACCAAACATGTCCTATAGCTCCCACTTTTAGCACTATGTCCAGTAGACCTCAAAATTAGTACAATGCATGGAAAGGCAAGCTTCCCATAGTACAATTTTTTTTATAGGAAAAAGGCGAAAATGAATAAAAGGGTTAAATCCTCCTTTCTCTACAAACATTCAAGGACATATCAACTAAGTTGAATCACACTTTTGCAAGAGGATTCACCTACAGGCAAGGCTAACACTTGGAACGATGTGGAAGCTCAGATGTTATCAACTAATGTATCAATTTTATACTTAAATACCCTTAAAACCCTAAGTATGCAAAATAATAAGCAAATTGATGAATTACGACAAATGCTTACAGACTAAGGTAGTAGACAGAGATTAGTTACTGACCGTTTTTCAAAGTTTGGGATGCAGAATACTTGGGGACACTACCACAATGGCCCTATCTAAGGTGGTGTTTTCTCTACGAAATCATGATCTCCTTCCAACACTGGTAATCATTGTACTTTCTATTTTTGTCTCAAGAAATGTGGAGGACACTACCACTAGCGCCCAAATCCAAGGCCAGATGTTTTTTAGGGTGTCGGAGCCTCTTCAAATATTGATTATCACTGTCACAATAATTTTTGTGTTTACAACTTTGGAGGACACTGTCACTAATGCCCATGTTCAAGCAATCCTTTTCTTCAAGGATCTGGAATCTGCACACTGTCTTATTGATCCCTGTAACTCCACTCTATCAAGGTGTAACACCTGTAACCTGCAATCACAAGGACAGTGGTTAGGGGTTGTGGTGTTTAGAGGCTTGCCTCAGTCAAGCCTTGGAGAGGCATTCAAGTCTTTTGAATACCATTGTTAGATAAAGAGTGTGTATCCCTACGGGATAGAGGCAAAATCCAAATGATAAATGATTGAAAAACACAAATGAATGTCACCTTGGAGGTGTAGATCTCACATATATGAAGATTCTTCAATACATGAGAAGTTGAAGCTAAATCTGTAATCATAAACATAATAACAATGCTCTGCTCTGCAACAATGAATATCTTGAATGCTCTAAAATCATAAGTTTGCCAAAAGTTCATAATCATCTTCTAGTTTGCAAATGAAACACTAAACATGCTTATCTATGCAACAACACACATTCCCGCTAAGAAGTTTGTAATTCAAACTTGAGATGTTGGCATAGGACCTAAGTAACAGTCATAAAACTGACATAAAAATTTAGGGCTGACCTAAAATGGGGCAGGACTAGGGCGCTAGTGCCAAAGTCCACCCTCTCAATTTAGGTCAAGATTTATTTAAATAGCAGCCCCTAGGTCCTATTTGCCATAACACTTAGGGGTTTTCTCATCAGGATTCAAAATTAACATGCAAGATGCTTATAATGCATTCTAAGGACCCAGGAGACAAACCTTAAGAGGGAAAAGTCCCAGGGAGACATTTTATGACATAACATTTAGCCCCCACCTTAATGTATACATGAACGCAAGGCCTATACATGCATTAAAGTATGGTCAAAACATAGCAAACACGCCAAGCACTTAGAGCTAATGCATACACAAAGATTGAGGAACCATCTCTAGCCCCCAGTCTTAGGTAGACATTAGAGAAAACACATTATAGACATGTGAATCAAAGTGAAGACAGTAACAGGCATGCAAAACATGGAGAAGACAGTTACAGTCACACAAAACATGGAGAAGATAGTATTGAAGACAAGTAAAACACAATGAATACAGTGTATGCAGTGATTTTTTTTTCATTTTCATATATATGAATGCAAATGCAAGTACATGGAAAGTAAACACACAAACCAAAATGCAAGAGGGACTCATTGTCACCAGTCTTTAGACTGCATATGGGGAAACAAACATGCAATACAAATCTTAGAGTGTAGGAGGGACTCATCGCCACCAGTCTTTAGACTACACTTGAGAACAAACATGCCATACAAATCCCAAAGCATAGGAGCAACTCATCGCCACTTGTCTTTAGACTATGCTTGGGAACAAACACGACATACACACACACATGGAAGACACAGAGAAAACACAGCAAACAAGCGATGAAAGGAGCCTATTGCTAGGTTCACCACCATCGTAGGTACATTACAGGCACACCTGATGGTTGGGCTTCATCACAACAACTGCCAAAGACACCCTTAAGGGAGGATAGTCTTAGATCCAACCCCGCCTACTCAGAGGACTTTTGAAATAAAAAGGATGTGCACTCACTCTAGAGATACACCATCCCTGTCTATGTAGAGGGCTTTCAAAATGCAACCCCACCCACATCACAAAGATGCCTTATAGTGAAAAGGAAGCATGTGCTCAAAAGTATACAACCCCACCCACATCACAAAGATGCCTTACAGTGCAAAGGAAGTATACGCCATAGATCAATGTATGCAAACACACTTTATCGATATCAAAATCATCAGACAGCTTACCTTATATATGCACTCACCTTAAGGTGGTTGATATCATGTACTAATATCAAGTGTGTTAAGGTAGGAAGAAAACACACAAGGGAACACGAGCTCTCACAAAGCCCATGCCCCCAGAAGTGACATGCACTTTACGATCGTTGAATGTTCCCACAAACACACAATTTCCTGCAAGAAAAGAGGTTAGAAATCTTTCCATAAGATAATAGCCACATCACATGATCAAAGAAATGCATAAACATAATCACATCAAGAGCCAAGGTTATACTATAGATTCAGAACCTGAGTATAACCGTGGGGCTATACCACAAAGATCTCAAAACTAATTGCAACCAAGGCGAGACCCAAGATAAACAAAGTGCACAGAGCAACAGTATTGTTATGGTTTGTTAGTGTGATAAGATATCATCAAAATATCACATGGAGTGATTCTACTAACCAAGCATCAGATAATATATATCAACCCCATCGTCATGTATGGACTAGGTCCATTTTTGCTTACTTGTTGAAGGGACATGTGGCCCGTATCAGTCTTATTTGTTTTTCATCATCTCCCAGCTAAATAGAAGCACTAGAGGAAGGTAAACAATAAATCAAGAGAGGAGCAACAAGTGCCCTAAGGTCCTCACATAAGAAGGTGCCCCCAAGTCACCAACCGCAACTTTATGCCCCTAAGACACAACACACAACAATGAAAATAGAGGAGAGGCAATATAGAAGAATGATGATACAAATAGAAGAAGGGTCACAATAGAGGTAGTCTCCTGGTATTCTCAACCTTACAAGAGTATCAAGGGTCATCCAGGGAGGCCTAAACAACACAACACATCATGGGGGAAACACAACACATAGGTAAAGGGTTAGAAATACTTACCTGCAGGGACAACCAAACTAGCAGTTGTCCTGGATCTTGATATTTACTTTAATAGTTAAAGCTTTATCTCTTCTTTCTCTTTCTTGTCTATTTTGTTTTGTCCTATTGCTTATATTTTCATAAGTGTTGTCATGTTTTTCCATAGGTTTTCTCATGTTAGAGGAGGAAGCACCATGTTCAAATCTCATTTGTCTTGATGAATTATTTTGTTCTAGATGACTCACTTCCGATCCTTGTAAGGATAATGGAGGAAGAAGCTCAGCGTAAATACCATCTCTATGTGGATGAGGTGAGTTATACAACTTTTCCTTACCCACATCTATCATGCCAATTATTTCATCAAAGTCATAATAATCTTGGTTTATTCTTATTTTGTTTTGTCCTTTAGGAAGTTCTTCTAATGCAAGTTGTTTGTCTCTTGTTGTTTGCATAGGAGGCCCAACCACTCTAAATATAAGTTTTGCTTTGTATCATCTATATTGTAGGAAAGAGTGATCTCTTCATGGCTCAGGGTCTCTATCAGGTTACGGCCAAAAGTAAACAAGAGTAAAGTTGTTGCCCATTGCCAAAGGTTGATATGTATTACGTCGAATGGTACGCACTTGTCCATGTAAAGGGAATTTTATGCAATTGTGAATAGTTGAGGGGACAACGTTCATAGCTTTTAACCATGGGTGTCCTAATTTTACACAAGAGATGTTGGATAAAGGGATAACCTCAAATACTTGATCCATGGCTTTATCAAAAGCTATAACCAATAAAGTTATCTTCCCAAAGGTAGACAGTAAAGCTCAATTATGTGTCTTAATCCTTATGTTTGAAGGTTCATAGGAATCTTGTGTCAAATTATGTGCAAGGAGAAACTCTTTCATTATCACATTAGACATGCAATTAAGATCTATAAGTGTACCATTTACCAGAATCTCCATTATTTTCACAGTAATGTAAAGAGGCCCTTCATTGTCTATGAATGTTTTGTCATGAGGTGTAAATGTAATTTTAGGTTCAGGGCTCCTTCTTTTCAAATAAGGTCTAGGGGGAAGCCTAGCATTATTGTTGTGATTATAAGCCATGTGTATATGTATTCAAATGTATGTAAAATCAGATTTTAAAATATTTTCAATGCTTGTGCAAGGGACAAGTGTGAAACTATGTATGAATATGAACTAAAATGCTTGATTTTTCACTTTTTTCACAATTTTTTAATGCAAATCACTAACAGAAGATGTTTTGTGAAGAATTTTAAGAGGGGAAGAAAATAATAAGGTTAATATCAAGCCAATAATGCAACAATATCCTTCACAACATGCCTATAGTGCAAATCTAGAAAGATGATAAGGCCAAGTCTAGTGAAAATGCAAGGTTTTCAAGCCCTAGACATGAATTTTTGCAAAAAGGGTACTATGATGCAACACTAAAAGTAGAAATTAGTCCTAAATGAGTGTTTGAAAGGGGTAGTAAAATCTGAAACAAGATTTTAACTACAAACCCTAGTTAATGCAAAACTAGGTTTTTATGGAAAATGCACTATTTCAAGCAATTTTTGACAAATTAAGCATGGAAATGCAATGCAAGTGATTAAAGTAAGATGAATTTCTAAAATTTAAATCATATCTAATGAAAATAATAGAAATTAAATGTCAATTAATTCAAATTATGCCAAAATGCAAGCCTAAGATGCCAATTTTTTCAAATTTTTCAAATTTATTGTAAATTTTTTAATGCAATAAGATGAATGAATGCAAATCTAGAGTACAACACTTAGAAAGGTACAAAATTCAAATAAACATGGGTCCACCAAAATATTTTATAGGAAAAAGGGGAAAATTAATACAAGGGTTAAATCTTCCTTTCTCTATAAACATTCAAGGACATCAACCGAGTTGAATCACACTTTTTCAAGAGGATTCACCTACAGGTTAGGCTATCACTTGGAATGATGTGGAAGCTTAGATATTATCAACTAATGTATCAATTTAATGCTCAAATACCCTTAAAAACTAAAGTATGCAAAACAATAAGCAAATTCATGAATTATGACAAATGCTTGCAGACTAAGGTAGTAGACAGAGATTAGTTATTGACTATTTTTCAAAGTTCAAGATGTGGAATACTCAGGGACACTACCACTAATGCCCCTGTCCAAGGTGGTGTTTTCTCTACGGAATCATGATCTCCTTCCGACACTTGTAATCATTGTACTTTTTGTTTCTGTCTCAAGAAATGTGGAGGACACTACCACCAATGCCCAAGTCCAAGGCCAGATGTTTTTTAAGGTGTAGGAGCCTCTTCAGATGTTGATTATCATTGTCACAATAATTTTTGTGTTTGCAACTTTGGAGGACACTACCACTAACGCTCATGTCTAAGCAATCCTTTTCTTTAGGGATCTGGAATCTACACACTATCTTACTATTCCCTGCAACTCCACTTTATCAAGATGTGACACCTATAACCTACAATCACAAGGAGAGTGGTTGGGGGTTGTGGTGTTTAGAGGCTTTCCTCAGTCAAGCCCCAGAGAGACATTCAAGTCTTCTGAACACCATTGTTATATAAAGAGTGCATATCCCTGTGGGATAGAGGCAAAATCTAAATGATAAATGATTGAAAAACATAAATAAATGTCACCTCAGAGGTGTGGATCTCACATAGATGAAGATTCTTCAACACATGAGAAGATAAAGCTAAATCTACAATCGCAAACACAATAACAATGTTCTGCTCTGCAACAATGAATATCTTGAATGATCTAAAATCATAAGTTTTCCAAAAGTTCATAATCATCTTCTAGTTTGCAAATGAAACACTAAACATGCTTATATATGCAACACCACACATTCCCACTAAGAATTTCATAATTCAAACTTGAGATGTAAGCATAGGACCTAAGTAACAATCATAAAACTGACATAGAAATTTAGGGCTAACCTAAAATGGGGCAGGACTAGGGTTCTAGCGCCCAAGTCCACCCTCTTAATTTAGGTTAGGATCTATTTAAATAGAACCCCCTAGGTCCTATTTTCTATAACACTTCGGGGTTTTCTCATCAAGATTCAAAATTAACATGCAAGATGCTTATAATGCATTCTAAGGACCTGGGAGCTAAACCTTAAGAGGGAAAAGTCCCAGGGAGACATTTTCTGACATAACACAATCATGCATAAAATAATCCAAAACCTTTTACAAATCCACCATGAAACCAAAAGTAAACTCCAAGAGGACCCAAATTATTGCAAATGATGGTTGACCTAAAATGAGACAGGACTAGGGCACTAGCGCCCAAGTCCACCCTCTCAATTTAGGTCAGGATCTATTTAAATAGCACCCCCTAGGTCCTATTTGCCATAACACTTAGGGATTTCTCATCGGGATTCAAAATTAACATGCAAGATGATTATAATGCATTCTAAGGACCCGGGAGCTAAACCTTAAGAGGGAAAAGTCTCAGGGAGACATTTTCTGACATAACACAATCATGCATAAAACAATCCAAAACCTTTTACAAATCCACCATGAAACCAAAAGTAAACTCCAAGAGGACCCAAATTATCGCAAATGCCAATTTTGAACTGAATCTTCCATCCAAGGCATGACTTTCACCTTCTCAACCATCACAAGGAAGGAAAACCTGAGACTTAAGCTAAAATAAAAAGAGGGGGTCTCTATTTGACAAAATGGGGCATGTGTGTAAGGCACAATAGGCCCTATTGACTCAATCATTTATTCTTCTATGTTAGTGAAAATGTTTATTTCTGGGACCATGGTAATGGTGTAAATCACCCATGGGAATCATATTTGGTTATTCTTTTCCAAAAATTCCATGATCTTGGCAATTGTTTTAGTTGAGACAATTGAATCTCACTTTGATGATTCTCCCTTTTCCATAGTTTTAATGCTTGGGCTGATAGTGATTTTAGCTTTATCATCATTCTTCTTTAAGTGTAAGGTCTTAGGATTTTTTTTTTTAAATGCGCCTGGTAAACTTTTTAACATGACCGGCGACGCTGGTGCGACACGCCCTCCGGCTCCACGTGAATGCTTGTGCCCAGAGCAATGAACCGATGAGGCCACAACATGGGGGACCTCATCCCCTAGTAAGAACACTTCAAACCCCCGAGCTCGTTGGCCCAGCGGGGGTTTGAACTCTGGTGGCTGCCACTACAACCGAGTGACTTAACCACCAAACCACACCGTCATCGGCAAGTGTAAGGTCTTAGGATTAATCTCAAGTATGGTAATCTTTTTAGTAGACAACTTGTAATCGATTGGAATGCCTATTCTCTTTTTTATCGTGTCATCTTTTAGCATGTTGAACAACTCAGGGTCCCTCTTTGTGACATAGATCTTTCCAAGGTGTAGGAATTGAACCTCCTAGAATAGGGTTGAGGGGACTATCCTCATCCTATATATCCAAGGTCTTCCTAACAATAAATTATAGCTCATGTCTTTGTCAATGACATAGAACACTGTCGAGACCAGTTTAGGTCCTAGAGAAACTATGAGCATTATCTTTCCAATAGTAGCCACTTTCAAGTTATCATAGCCTAGAACAGTGTCTCTACAAGTTGTAATGTTCGTGTGGCCATATCCCATTCTTTCAAGAAGAGAGAAAAGGAACAATGTTCATTATTGTCGCATAGTCTATCAATGTCTGATTTATGCAAGTATCATAGATCTAGACTTGTAAATACAAGGTTGAATCTCCTTTCTTCATCAATTCAGCTTTTGAGGGAATCTTCTTTAGATCAAAGAAGAAGCTAGGATCATGGAGTTCTATGTTCAATGGGTTCATGTCTAGATCCACTTGATTTATCTATTCATCTAGGGGAGGTGTTATACGATCAGGGTAGTTTAATCCAATTTCTTGTAAGAGAGTCACACGATGTGGTGGAATTCTTTTGAGAAGATCAATGAATGAAATTTTTGCATACGAGTCCTTTTGAAATCTTCTATGAGATCATGTGGTCTGATAGGAGGTGGCATAGGATCAACTATTTATATTTCCTTCCCATAAGATTTTGTCTCTTGTTTAACGCTAGTTTCTAAGTTTTCTTCATTATGGACAATTTCTACTAACCCTATGATCTTGGTTTCATCTTTTGGCCCTAACTGACTATGCATGTTAGGCGAGCATTGGTGTTAGAGGTGTTGTTTGATCCTAAAGTTTTTAAATTTTTCACATTCATTTTATTGTTTCAGTGAGCTGGCAAAGGATCTTGAAAGATCTTCATGTTTGCACTTTGTGAGGCTATGGGCATTTATCGAATAGTACTACTAATATGCATCATCTCTTGGGCATTGAGGAATATTTTGATGAACAAATGTTACTTTTCCTTTGGTAACTTTGAGATGAATCTATTATATTCCTTGTATGATTTAGTGTTATGCCCCCGTGATCTATGAAATGAGAAAAATTGATTGTGTTCATATGTTATGTGATATTGCTCATTCGTATTGTTATTATATTGGTAGTTTCCTTTTTGTTGTAGTTTTGAGGATAATCAATTACATTAACATTTTGATTGTTTTGAGAAACATAATCTCTCCTGCCATACCCATTCTTATAACCTTTATTGGTATTGTTCCATGTAGGAGGTATGTTAGTTACCCTGTCTATTTTCACATTACAATTGTTCTTTAGGATTTAATAGAGGAAAGGTTGTTTCCACTATTATCATTGGTTTGGGAAGTGACGAGTCTTCCATTTGTACAATAAACTCTTCATTCGCTATCAATAGCAGCTTGGTTGATTCTTAATGCACTTTTTAGAGTTTCTTCATAGGACTTTATAAGGTAGTTTTTGGACCTCCTCTCTTGTGTCCCTATTGAGGGCATGCAAAAAGAGGGCACACAGTTCTTCGTGGTCCATGTTTGGGGCATAATTTGATAAATAGAGGACTTTCCTCCAACATGTGACAAAGTGTGCTACTAATTCATTTATGTCTTGTTCCATAGTTAAGAATTCTTAGATTCCTATCTTTGATAATTTATTCATATAGAATGTGGTGACAAATTCACTAATAAGCTACTAGAAAGAATGTATGGATGCCTTGGGTAGGTGATACACCAAACCAAGGCAATTCCTTCAAGGGATTTTGGAAATATTTGGGCTACAACTCCATCCAAGGGGAGGAGTTCCCTTACAACTATTATGTATGCCTTGATGTGTGAGTTTGGGTCTCCTTCCCCTTTGAGTTTTAGTCAATTAAGGAGGGAAAGTGGTAACAAAATATTGTGAAGGTTGAAATCTACATGTTCCTTTAATTATTCAAGATAAGTCCTTGAAAAGGGGTTTTACGAAGCTAATGTTTCTCCTACAAACATAATCCCCATAGGTGGGACTTGTGAACCAGGTTAATTTTGCATTTGAAAGTTTGTTTGAATCTAATCATGACTAGATAAGTTGGTTACATGTTAAATGGTTGATACACTAGAGGAGTCATATAATTTTGGGCCATGTAGACTCCACTAGGTTACATATTAAAAATATGTTGTTTTTGTGGAGGTGGAAAGGCCTCATTACTAGAGTTACGAGATTAAAAGTTCAAATAGGGGGGATTTTTGTTTGCCCCCTAATTTTCTCAACCCTAGTGGTTAAAGGATTTTCTTGAATCCTAGGTCTTTCTTCAATCTTATCTTGGTGAGGTTGTTCAATGCCCTCAGCCTTGAGCATCCTGATCCATTGGACCAAGGTAGCTATAAGTTAATTTGATGTCCTAGCCTCTATTCTTTGAGCATCACCACCTTGTAGTGGGTTGTCTTGCATTTTGGTAGCTCCATTTGTTTATTCTTTGATAATGTTTTCTAACATAGCTTGGAGAATTATAGATCACCCAATTTGATAGGATACATCAAGGGCTTGTCAAGCCTCACAAGATTCTTGTAAGTTTATCTCCAAGAGACACACCTCATTATCCGTTTGGGTGGTCATTTCCTTATATCTTGTAATAGATTGATCCTATTGTTGAATTTCAAATCAAATGAGCACTGGATGTTCTCTACCTTAATTGGAATGGCTAGGTTGGAAGAATATGTCATGATTCCAAGTTGGGTTGTTAAAAGTTAACAAACCATAGGGCTCTTGTTGAGCCCCCTATGAATTAGAATCCTCTAAATTTGTGGGTTATGGTTGATGGTTTAGATTCTCATTGTTTAACTATTGTTGGCAAAGATGTTGAATTGGCGTTGTTATAGTTATGCATATATGACTGAGAGGGCTACTTGCTCTTAATTTGTTTAGTTCATTCACTGTGAAGAGGTGAAATTTACATCTAATCTCCTTTGTTCAATTTTAATGAGTTCTTCTAGGAGATTAAGTTCTCTATTGTGAAGATCCTCTCTTTGTCATCTCTATTTATTCTATTGCTCAATCTGCCTCAAGTTTGTTCTTAGGCTTGTTCTTCTATAGGGTTTTCTTGAGCTAGCAAGTTTTCCTTGATCTCTTCCAAGATTAATTTGTTCCAATCTTCTCTCACTCTAGGGCACATCGAGTGTGAATGTTGAGTTGAGAGAGATGGAAGACCTAGTGTTTGCTTTATTTTTGTGTGTTGCATGCCTTGTGATGAAATCAAGGGCTTTCCTTCTTTCTTGAATGTTGTTGATTGTTTTGTTTAAAATAATGTGCCTTGTGAGGGCTTTTCTATTTGATTGAAATTTGAAATTTTTGAGTTGTGTGCCTCATGATGGGATTGAGGGCTTCCTTCTTATTGTGAGTTGAAAGTTGTGTGTCTCATGATGGGATTGAGGTCTTACTTCTTGTTTGATTCTAAATTTGTGTGCCTCATAATGGTATCAAGAGCTTACTTCTTTTGTGAAAGTTTTCAAAGTTTTCATAATTCTCTAAATTCAAGTATTCTAAATAAATGCAACTCTTTTTTGTATTTCCCAAAACTTTTAAGAATGATCTAGTTACTACTTGCACGAAATTTAAATTTCTTTTGGAAGCAAACTAAGATGGATTTTTCCTAGATGCAATTTCACTAATGTTTTAGTATTTTATGGTTTGATTTTGAATGCCAATTACTCTAGAGAAAGAAAATGTAATTACTCTAATCCCAATAGAAAGTAAATCTAGATCTAGTAAGTACTAAATTGTAAACCTACCAAGGAAAAATAAGAAGGAATTGTTACTTCCTCAAGGGTGAGAGAATGTGCTAATTACTATTGAAAACAATTGAAAAGAACTTGTGAATAAATGAAAGGAATTGGTTCCAAGCTTGTGTCCTCAAAGACCCAATATCAAGAATCTCATCCTCTTGATGACAAGGATAAAGATAAGGATGTAAGGGGAATTGAATTGTTGTGGCTTAGAAGCAAAGGAAAAACATAAACAAAAGGCTCTCAAAGTCCTATATGAGCATAAAAATACTATATGGACTTCTATGCATAAACTTGATCCTCTAGATATGAATTAGCTCCTACCAAGTGAAAACAAGAATGCATGAATAATTCCTAGCCTCCCCTAAAACAAGAGAGGATGGGGGTATTTATAGGTAGAAAATCAACACCAAAGGTGGGGGTGAGTGGTGAGTGAACTGAAGATTTGATTGGGAGATCATAGAAGCTGAAGAGGAGAGGACAAGAGTGTTGGAAACTTGTTGGTGTTGTCATTGATGTTAACCTCCAGTAGATGGTTCACTTAGTTTCTAAGTGCTTTTGCAAAAATTTGATAAAAAGGTATGCAACGTGATAGAGATGCTCTCTATGTTGTGCTCTGCATTTCTTCTTAGTTGAAGATATGCTTGTGTGGTTTGGAAGTATTTATCAGAAGTGTTCAGAGGTGTCATACTAGAGTTTTAGGTTCTGGATCATGTGGAAGTGAAATATGTGTTTGACAGAGTATTTGCCTGTGTAGAATATTGTCTGAGAGAAATGAGATTCCTCCGCATTTCTCTGCATTGAGGTTTCTTGTCCTATAGATCTGGGGATATGCTTATAGAGTCTATATCTACCTTCCCTTGAAGTTTCTAGTGATTGGTTGCTCTGCAAGTTCAATTATTGTGTTGGTGATCAGTGGTAGTGGATCTTGATGTGCAGATTGAAGACATCCTTTGTTTCAAGAGGTTGCACAAGTATTGCAAGAGATTCTGATGGTGTTGAATGTTATGGAAAGGTGTCTTGATCATGTGGAGTGTCTTTCTCTGGTCCGCATGATGTTTTTGGACTTGGAGAAGTGTGGATGTGGTCATTAGCTTAGGTTTGGCCGACCTGGCTTACTAGCGCCATTTACAAAGGTACCTTGTGGATTGTGAAAGTGATGAGAAGCTTGGTGATGAAATTTTAAGTCCTAGTTAACCCTTGATGTGGTCCACTTTCACTTCTTTCCACTGTGGAAGTGTTTAGTGCTGACCTAATTAGTGTTGCATGTTTGATGTGCACACGCTTCATTAGGACCGACCTAATTGAGATAGGTCTTGGTTGTAGATGGTATAAATGCAAGATGAAGTTGAGTGGATCAATGTAGAGAAGATAATGTGAATGTGAATCAAGGGTAGTGAGTTGTGTGCGAGCTTAAATGCTTATGACTCCAAAATGCAGTGAGCAAAAGGTATCTACATTTCAGTGTGCTTTAAGTTGCTAGAGGTAGTGAGCCAAAGGTTGCGGATAGCAAGAAGTGGCAGTGGTGGATCTCTCTTGTTGCTTTGAGATAGTGAATCTCTCTATAACAATTTTCTTCTATTCTTCTCTCTTCTAGATAGTGAGTCCTTTTGGGCAGTGAGCCTTTCTTTTGGGTAGTGAGCCCTTGGCAATGAGCCTATTTGTATTCGGTGTTTCTATTCATATATATGTTAGTTAATGCTCACCATGGTTTTTCCCTTCTTGGTTTTTCCAAATAAATTTGGTGCCCTTATGTGTTTGGATGTGTTTGCATTATTAGTTCATATGTTTACATACTATTAATGCATGATAAGAGGTTGGTGGTTGGAATTGCTTTGAGGATTTAAAGTTTTAATGCACAACTGATTCACCCGCCCTCTCAGTTTTCATGTGCATACTAACAATTGGTATTAGAGCTAGGTTCCCTGGAGAAGCTTAACTACTTGGGGTAGATCCGGATGGCACACAGGAAAGATATGGAGGTTCCAATGTTTGATGGAACAAATTATGCTTTTTGGAAGACTAGGATGGAAAGATTTCTTGTGTCACTAGGATATGGTGTATGGAAGATAGTTGACAAAGAGTATACTATACCTCCTAATGGTCTAAAGGATGAAGATGAGATTAAAGAATATGATAACAATGACAAGGCAAGGAGTGCTCTTCTGAACAGTCTCTTTGATTTTGAATTAGTGAAGGTGATGAGTTGCAAAACTGCTCATGAGATCTGGAAGAAGCTGAAAAGTACCTATGAAGGAGATGATAAGGTCAAGCAAGCAAAGATGCAGATTTTGAAGACAAAGTTTGAAACCCTAAAGATGTCAGAAGATGAAAATATTGCAAGATACATGCAAAGAGTGGATGAAGTTGTCAACTTCATCAATGGTCTTGGTGGAAAGCTGGAGGAAAGTGAAGTGGTAAAGAAGGTACTAAGAACTCTTCCTAAATCTTAGAGTGCTAAAGTTTCTACCATTGAAGAAACTCAAGATTTGGACCAATATGTTGCAAGGTGTGCGCCCTTGGTCTCGTTGTGTTGTGCAGCACAGCGCTTGGGTTCGTGACAAGGCTTAACTACCTCCCATGGATTCATTAACTCTAGCAGTTATATCGGGCATTAACAGGTCAATCTTTTGGTGCAATGACAACCGTCTTTCCAACAATTGGTATCAGAGCCTAGGTCGCAGGTTTGAACCCCTCGCTTGCACTAGGGGGATTATTGCAAGGTGTGTGCCCTTGGTCTCCTTGTGATGTACAGTGTAGCGCTTGGGCTTGTGGCAAGGCTTAATCGCCTCCCGTGGATTCATTAACTCTAGTGGTTGTATCAGGCATTAATAGGTCGATCTTTTGGTGCAACGGCAATCGTCTTTCCAACAAAGAGACTGATTGGAAGATTACTATGGATTGATTGGGAGTTAAGAAATAGATAGGGGGAGTGATGGCTTAGTTGTGCATGAGGGAACTCTTAATCACAATCCAAAAATGAAAGTAAACTAGGTGGAACTGAAAGAAATCATGCATGCCAAAACATGACAAGGTCACCCCTTTCAGGAATTGGGTCACACCATTTGCCAAGGCAGGTTACTCAGGTGACCATGCAACTTAAGGATAGGTCACCTAGGTTACCCTAGGGTCTCTTAGGTGACCATCTAGTTGAGGATCTATAAAGGGTTATTTTGTAATTGCAAAGTGGATGGAACTTAGTCTGGAGGCTAAAAAAGATGGTCAAGGGGCTAAAAGACTAGGAGACACATAGTCAAGTGTGAGATTATTGAGAAGAGTGTAATTCACACCTTCATGGGTCATGATTTGGATCTCCATATCATCATCAGACAACTATGTATGCTTGTGTGCTTTTTAGTGCTTACAAACATTTTTAGTTTCTAATGATGGACCACTGAGATCTAGAAGCATCACTGCAATGGTGGTAATGATGGACAAAGGATTTGGAAGAGTAGAATCAATATATAAATTGAGAGCTTCCTACTTTTGATAAGTGTTATCCATCACTGCAAAACTAAACTTGGCCTCAAATCCTTGAGCATAGTGTTAATGTATTATTTATCATCTAGAGAATTCATGGACAACTTTTCTTCTTTAGACTAGCCTCCATGGCTATAATCACACTTAAACTTTCCTTTTAGACTTTCAAAGTAAATCTCCTAACATTTCCCTTAGGGTACCATTATTAAAATTTTATAGTTAGGAGATCATACCTGACTAGTTTATTAGCTATTTCATCTAATTCCACAAATGACAGGATTGTAAACACCTTGAATTTCTTGGGTAATGAAGGAAATGTAAGACACCTTTGATTTTTTAAATGAAGGGCCACAACAATAGAAATTAGATCACATATACAAGCCTCCATGATGACAAGACATAGAGTAACATACTAAGGTAGAACATGTAGACATGAATAACCCCTTCTAGACATATTATTATCTCAATTGAGAATAACCACCAACTAGAAATCTCTAAAACATCCTTGGCCAACTCTGTAGGAAACCTTATCATATGTTCTTGATGGACATAGTTAAATATAGTAGGCCACCACTTGTATATCACTTTCAAATTCTACGCAGAGTCCTTATGATGTAGAAATTTGAAATGACAATGGATTGACACTTCAATCTTTGATGATCACATTGGTAATGGTGGATTCAACACGATTACTACAAACAATGCATCTATCAAATATGAAGCCATGTAGAAATCCTCTCCTTCTCGAATCCTTCTAAACTATATTTTTAAATGAGATGCAATCAACTCATGCGAATTTGGCACTAAAAAAATCTCTAATACTTTAAACAACAAAGGAGCCCAAGTGAAGTTAAGATAACCAATATTAGATCTCGAAACAACTTTGACAACATACACAATTTCCTAGACACTAGACAAAAAAATATGTACAAAAATTACTTCAAGACCCCTCTTATTCACCCATATATTATTTTTCTTTTCTAGGGTCTTTAATTCCTCATAAATTTGGTGATTCTGAACCCATTACTATGTATATGCTCTATCATACCTATACTTAGAATTCGATATCCATAAAATCAAGTGAAACATTAAAGATGAAGTGTTTATGATCTCTTGCCCATCAACATGCAAAATATTGCTAACATGTATGACAGTACATTTCTAGAGATATTTTGTAATAGGTCTAAGTAAGGAAGAGCATTAGCTTCCCTTTAGCCTTATGTAATTTAGGCATTTTTTTCTCAATCCACTAACTGTCTCTTTCTAATCCTAGTTTGATTATTGGACAGTCCTCAAAGGTGTATATGAGATCACTAAAGTCTTGATATCTCACTTGTATTCAATTTATCAAGAGATTTTTGGTGCCATAGGTTATTGGTTTTTTAATTTAATTCCTCATTTATGATCTTTGGATATTTTCTTCACTTGTTTATATCAATAAACAACCAAAAATTCACTTTTAGTGCTTGGAAGAAATAATGAAACCCTACAAACCTAGTGATGGTGATTTAATAAATAATGAAACCTATCATTTATATTTATTAAATCTTGATTAAGCATTGAATTCATTAGGTAAAGCAAAAAAAATTGTGATCATTCATCACATCACATTAACTACGTAAGAATGACTTGTTAGACATGTAAGAGAATGATTTGATCGCTAATGTAAACTTTACCTTTTAACTTTGTATTTACCACTCACATTAAAAGATAATTATAATATATGGATGCGAGGAAATTATAATGCGGGATGACATAGGATGAACTCTTTCCCACTTTGCATATATTTTCACTTTATTACGCCGAAGGCATTTCCTTTATGAGAGAGGGCTGACTTTGAAAATTGGTTGACAATGCACGAGAACCAAGCAAGACGATTGAAACGATTATGATTGTTCGATCTTGCGCCAAGATTTCGTTGTCCGTCACCATTTTTTTGTCTCCTAAAATATACGAACGAAAAGTTTAAAAAATGTTCATGCATTAACTTAAGCTGGGTTTGTAGATTTGTATAAGAGATCTCTACATCCACGTGTCATATACAAGAGGTTTCCCAGAGTCATATTAATCCCATTCGCTTTACGACAATAGGACACGTCAGTTTCATTACTTCCAAACCATGCTATTTTTGGCCCTCGTTTGGCGATGACGCTTTTCTAGCATTTTATACTATAATATTGATTTTAGAAAAGCTTTTAGCTCACGCTACTTTGTGGCCCTCGTTTTGCATTGACACTCTTCTGTCACGTTCTAGTCTATGGTAAATTCATTGGAACTGGAAGCATCCCAAATTCTAGTATCTACCTAGCACGCGATCACTTTTCTCAATTTATCCTAATAAAAAATATGCCATTATAGGTATATAATTTTAATATTGACGATGTCCTAATCTATTTGTTTGGCTACACGGTAATGATTTCTTGTTTGATTTTCTTTTTAAAGAATCCACGGTGATTTCTTGCTACTTTTTCTTTTTAAGAAATTCTTTATGATGGTGAATGAATGAATGAAGGCTTTTAATAACGTTCATGAGGCCAGATAACCTATGGGACCATAGAAACCAAAACACGCTGCATAAGAGGGCCAAACCACGTTGCAAAGAGAACCCAAAACCCGCAGGGGGCCACAACTACAAAAGGAAGATCACACACACAGTCCCCAACTGAACTCTTTTGCTTTTAGGATCTTATATCTTCTGCTATGTATCTTGGTCAAATACACCGCGAGTTTAGCTAATCTCTCTTCTTCAAACAAGCTGGTCAAGGAGTCAACATTCAAAGTGTCCCTGTAATTGACCCTAATATCCTCATAGGCTAAGCACTCCATGATGTAGTGCCATTCTGTCTCCACTAAATTTAGATTGCATAAACAGTGGATTCTTTCCTCCCATTCTTCTTTAGGCTTCGACCACCTTCCGATTTCACATCTAAGTTGGTGCGAACTAGTTCTTAGTTGTGCCATTAACATTTTCGCTTTCCATTTTATGTCTGCTCCTAAGTAGCTTTTTTGCGTGTGGTTCCATGAGGGATTTAGATGTGTTATGTAATATTATTTTTTCCTTCCTACTTGCTTTGTCCACATTCTTACTTTGACTTTTTCTTGCACATATTTTTTGATAGCCCCTTTTGTATTTAGACATTCTTTTATGATAATACCCCACTTATTCATCCACCTATCATTCTGTTTCAACCATGTACTCTTCCTTCTTTCTAACTTTTCCTCCACTGCCATTTTGGGCCATCGGGATGCCTCCATGCTCTCAAGCCTCTTTAAATAACTTAACACCTGGGTCAGCACTGATGCCTCCATTGGAAAGGCCCCGACCTCAGCTAGAGCAATCTCATAAGGGACCGATGCTTTTATTATGAGGCTACTTGTGATTAGATGCTTTTGTAGCCTCTCTATTTGTCTCCACTTCAACTCCGGAGTATTACCTCCCCAAACCTCGCAGCCATAGAGCACCACCGGCACCACCAACAACCCAAAAAGAGTTCTCTTAGTTTTCCAATCCCACAATTCGGCCCTTCTGCACCAGTTTTGCAAGGAGAATAGAGCTTTCCAGCCCCCTTGAATCCTTTTAGCTCTACATGTCTCCTAGCTGAGTTTATTATTGAAATCTAGACCAAGATATTTGTATTCATTGACAACCTGTAGGTTATGAGGACAAATATGCAGAGATGGTAGCCTAGCTACTTTTGGTGAAAGTGATGTAGCGTAGTGACTTACTTCGAGGGTATGAAATGGGAGGTATATTACACAAAATATCCCTTTTGAAATCTTGATATGGAATGTTTTAAAATGTTTACAATTTGACCTTAGATGATGTGAAATGAAATGATTTCAATTACATTTATTTTTTTAAGAAATATAAATTAGTAGACTTCAAAAATATAAGAAATATAAAAACATTAGTTGAATACTTTGATATTTTGCTTTGCACAATTTTACTAGATAGAAATTGCCAAAAAGATTATATCAGTATCCCTGCTATAGGGAAGGACTAATAAAATGCAACAACGTTGAATACAAAAAATAAATTCAAATCCTAAGGAGACAAAGAGGACAATAGCTACTAACAGGTGCTTACACAAATGTAATATCATTTAAATCAAACAAAGACATTGTTGTATGAGTAAAAGACATTCTTGCTTTGTTGTTTCTTTTTAATGGATGGAGGAAGTCATGATGTTGGGGCTCCTATTATGCTTTTTCTACACAAAATTAATTTAATCATCTTGCACGCCTCTTGAACAGTCTAAGTTGTTGATCTAGGTAGTATGAGTCATGGTGAAGAAAGATTGAAATCTGGCTTCTGAATATCCTGAGGTGTTATTGTCCACTAGCCCAAAAGGGCTTTACAATCTACATCATATCACCCACAAAAGAGCCCAACATCAGAAATTAAAAGAAAAAAACAAATCTTACTTGTTAAAATTAAACCATGCCCACACAAGAAACCAGAGTGAACTCCATAAAAACAAGGCCCATGATAGAAAAAAATATGAAATTTCTTATTATCCAAAAACCTTAAGAACCAATATGCCCACAAATAACTTTTATAACTAATCACACTAGCACAAGAGCTCGACATCTGCAACACAAACCCTAATCTTATAATTAAAACTGAACCACACCAACTAAAGAGCCCTAAATTAACAATACAAAAACTATGCCCGATCGTTAAAACTAAACCATATGCCAAAAAAGAAAACAAAAAACTCCATAAAACAAGTAAAATAGGCTTGTACTAGACTGATTTTACAATTTCTAAAAATCCTCCTAACCAACAAATACCCTTTTTTTACCAAATCCAGTAACTGGCAATTACAATAAACAGAAAATTCAATCTGAAAAACCCCTAAAAATGCAAAAAAACCTCAAACTTACACACCACACAGTTTTTTCCAGACTTTGATGCTCCAAAATAAAATGTTAGCTAGAAAATAGGCAAAATTATTAACCAAAATCAATTAACAAAAAGAAACTGAGTTTTTGAGTAACCTCCAGAGCTAGCACCAAATCAGTGTCCTCTAATAGAGACAGCCACAGTTTTACAAAGCCCTATTTTCTCTTCTTTAATAGACCATGATATGGATGGATTTCTTAATTAAGCATCCCTGCTATCTCAACTAAACTCATGCCCAATTGCAATGGTCTTCAAAGAAAGTAAACGGCATCCAGAAACTGGTGACAAACTGCACACGTATGGATATTTCAACACTGGAAAGCAAAATGGCAAACGATGAAAAGGGAGACTAAAACTTTTACAGAACATTTGATCTTCTGCATGACGATTATGATGGTTCAACATATGCTTCGGTTGAATGACGATAATGAACATTTGATAAGAGAAATATCTTGCTTACCTACACATATCTAATCAGAAAATTTTTAATTATTTTTAATTTGTGAAAGAGTTGAATTTATAAAAAATGTATATTTACATTAAATCTATTATATAATATATATTTATCTATATTATTATTGAATTATATTTAATATATTGAATTATATTGATGCTTATTTGTAGACCATTTTAGTGTTAGAATGGTTTTATCTCTCTAGAAGTGAGTGTTTGTATAACAATGGTAAGAGCAAAAAAAGCCATATGGGGGATTGAATACACAGGGGACCGCATTAAAAAACCACATGAAAGGAGTGAAAGAAAATCATTAATGTTTGGTCCAACATCAAGACCACATGTTAAGGCCTTGATGAAATGATTAATTCAATTAGATGTTGGTCCTCTTTTTGACTAATAAAAGTTTTGTCAAACCAAGATTGAACACAATGGGCTCACATAACATAGAATGCCATTTTTGAGGTCTCAAGATCATTCCCATATCATTTGCAAATTCAAACAAGTCAAAAGAATTTCCATTCAAATTAAATATTTTTAGACAATTACAAATTCTCAATCTAAAATTATACCATATCTAAATTTAATTTTAATCTATTTAAGCTCCAAGTTATGCAAATGTGTCAAATTATAAAAGAAATGATACTCACTAAGTTTGATCAATATCTGTATCAAGTGCCACCCCATCAAATGATGGATGTTGGTAGGCTAGATGACAAATAAACATGAAATAGCTAGTGACCATGCTTATATTTGCAAGAGAATGTCTATTCAATGTAGGTGTCAAGATGTGAAATATGAGGCTTATGATAAACAAACATACATGCTTCAAATAATATGCATAGCTGTCAACTAATGGAATGCAGATCAACCCAAGTCTTGTGCATGAACAAGAATATGCAAAGGAGATGCATACAAATAGAGACTACACACCAAACATGGAAGCTTGCACATTTGAAGTAGGTACTAATCAAAACATAAGGATCTTGTTCAATCCATTATAATTATGCAAATTAATTCACGACACTCAAGAAAACAAATATAAGACAATCATCATTCACCTAAAGACATACAATTGAACTTCCAAAACTCTTCAGCGTACACATTGCACACCAAGGTGCGATTGCTAGTTTTATCTCAATGAATGAGTGAAGGGCTAAGCAAGAAGAACAAATAATATAAAGGATATTCCTTATTCCCGTGCATTCACTCTCACATGTAATCTAAACTCAAGGTGTAAGAAATAAGTGGGTAAGGAGTGTATGATAAATGCAAATCAACATTTTCTAAGGCATTACATAATGTTAAAACTTATGTCACAAATTTGACCCCTTTATGACTTTTGGGTCTCTCAGTTTTGCTAGGGTGGTGTTGGAGGTGCCAACAGATACTTCAATGAATGTTGTAGTTACATTGATAAAATTAGTGAGCACAGAGAAGTATATATGATGCATTTTGGCTATGGGTATTTCTACCTCTAGCTATTAGTCTACTTTTGGGGGGATATTTATGTTTTTTTACAATGTATACAACAAGTGGGAGATTGTTAAGACTAGGTATTATACATCTTGAAAATTTTAGGAACAATTTAATTATTTAATAATTACATGATGTGTTATAATTTTGGCCCTCATGGAATGGGGCACCAAAATAGGAAGAAATATCAATATTCCCTGGATGACACACTATGCCACTTGGCAATTGTATTATGATGGGTGTAAGCGAACATTGAAGATGGAGGTTACATTATGGATTAGGAAGAGCAACTTGGACTAGCTAAAATAGTTATGTGTAAGAGGGTTCTATGTATAATTTGTGGTCCCAAATGGAGCATTTGGGAGTTAGATTTGAACCTCTTCATCATAGAGGTCAAATATTTCAAGAAGAGTTACTCTTGGAAAGGAGTTCATGGGTCCAACTTGGACTATTTGGATCAAGACCTAGCTCATGGTTTTAAACCCATGGTTTTGGTAAATTAATGGTGGTTTCTTAGATTTCCTTGGTCTATATTAAATGCTTGGGATAGGGATTTTAAGATATTTTTATTGTAGGGTTATAGTGTCAAGTTGACTCCAAAAGATAGAGTTGGATATCCATTAACAACACAGATAGATACAATGCTAGTGAGCACGTAGAAGTATAGATGGTGCAGGTTGGTTATGAGGATTTTTCCCTAGATATTAATCTATTTTGTTGGTCCCCTTATGTTATTTTGTAATGTATATTGTTAGAAATGAAGGTAAACAACTATCAATGGAAAATTGATTACAACTGTAATATAGATATTTAACCATGCAAAACCAAAATGGAGATGGTATGTGTTACCGCTTGCATGAGCAATCTAGTTTCATGTCAAAATGTACATTGGCGGATGCAAAATCTCCGTCGTCCTTCGAAAAATGAGTTATATGCATTTTTGAATGCATATCGGGTTCAAATGGAGGATGTACAAGGGCGGAATATACATTGAATATTCTAGGAATATTCGCTGCTTGCACATTAGATTGCAGGTATATTTGGTTTGTATGTTCGGACATACAATGGTTAGATACAAAGAAAAGATACATTGCAGGTATATCCTGGAGAAGATTCCCATTTGTACATTCGGCATACAAGGGAATATACATTGAAAAATATACAAAAGGCCCGCGACATGCAAAGTGAACAGTGCAGCAGATATACAAATGGGTTTGTACATGTTCAACATACAAGAGAGAATGTATTTCGCCTATTCCAGGAAAGATTCCCTGTTTGCATGCAAAGGGAAAATGTATATTCGGTGATATACAATTGAAGACACAAGTTTAATATACAAGGGGCCTTGTATGTTCTGCAACGTACAAAGGCAAAAGGTGCATTTTATGGGGCCCGCCACTTGTATAAAGTGACTATATGTTTGAGCATACAAGTGAAGTATGCATTCTAGACCTGAAGGAGAAGTCAGGTGTGGCAGATAAATTTTGAGATCCGCCTTGTATATGTGAGTCAATTGTATATGCAGTTATACATTAAGACATGCAAGCAAAAGGACATACAACCCAGACGTGATGGAGGAATAAAATGCAGTGAATAAATATTTCAGGTATGTGGGTTGTATAAAGCGCTTGTATCTGCTGATATACAAACTGATGTACAATAGGGGAGATACAAGCCGGACCTGAATTGAATTTCAATTTGTTCTAAGCAGGTTTGGGGTCCGCTTTGTATATCAAACAGATGTATATGCATTTTGCATATACAAGGGATTTTTGAAGGGTGAACAGTAGTGATTGTATATGCATTCAAAAATGCATATACAAAGTGTGAAAATGGCAAAATAGTGAACGGAAAAGTCAGCGATGGAAGTGTGGAATGCCTATGTGGCACGATCTTGTTGGTTGGCGACTTTTTAGGGTATTTTGGAGCTGTTTATCTCAGCGATGGAATCAAAATCAACAGCCATTTTTCAATTTCGTGCTGCGATGGGTTTCTTTGTTTGCGACTACGTTTTTTGAGTGGGAAACTCCATGGGCATGCTATTGTAGGTTTCAAAGAGGGCTACGGGTAGATGAAGCATTGATGGCAGATTGTGCAGCGGTATGGGTCGATTGTGGATGGGTCAACAACTCGATTGAAGATGAAGGTCCTGAGGCGGCGGTGCGGATCCCGATCTCACCTGCTTTGTCCTCTATTTCCCATCTACCCATTCCTCTTTATCTCCCCACATCATTGAATATTTTCTATGCGCCATTTCTCATGCATTGAATCTGGTAGATTTTGATGTGCCATGTAATTAATTTGTCGAGTACACTTTCTTGTTGTGTTTAGCAGACTGTGTCACTCATTTGTTGTTGTTGAAAAATGGGACAAACTTCTGGCTCTGTGATACAATACAACTTAGTTGGTGGCCCTATCCTCAAAGTTCTATGAGTTTATGAGTCTCATGTTGTATGTTTAATGCATAAATTTATTGGTTTCATGTTGTTTTATATGAGAAATGCACTGATTGTATGTGTTTAATCATTTGTCTCCAAGTTGTGGCTATATTTTCTTTCGAGTCTAAATAGCTAAGGGTTATTTATGATTTAGGAATATGGGTTTTCTGTATTGAATGTTTAATCTCCTACCTTTGTTCAAGGGACAAATTAAAAGTTTCAGATTAATCATTAAGAAAATATGTTGCAGTAGGGATTCCTTTAAGTATGAATGGCTAAACACTCTGTTTTGGGAGATATCTGTAATGCAGATTTAATAAAATTCCCTTGATATATAGTCTTTGGTATTTTTTTATGCTGACCATTCACATGTGTATGTCTATTGACTCCAAGCCCTGGATAGGCACCAATCTAGCCTTGCATTGAGGTTACACTCCAGGTCCTAGTTTTGCATCCAAATATAAATCAAACTCAAACTTCATAATCAAACCATTAGGATTGTAAGATTAGTTTAGGATCTGAAATCCTCTGTCTACAACTGAATATAGGCCCAAAGCTAGCCCCTTTGCACTTGTCTAACAATTTTGGTCTTCATAAGAGAGGATTTATTTGCTTTGTGTCAACATTCCAGTCAATCTACAAACATATCTCATGGATGTTGAATAGGGAACACCTCCCTTGGTTCTGCAGAGCCTAAAGAAGAAGAGGAGATATTTATAGAGTCTATCTCCTATACTGTTAGCCGCTGGCCCAGGAATCCTATTGATCATTGATGGCTACCTTATAGGGATAACTGGGAATAAGCATCCAGTCGGATTTAGAGGTAACAGTATGAAATCAACACAAATAAATAATGGAACAAAAGATCAAACACATAACATAGTATTTACGTGGAGAAACACTTTCAAGAAAAAATTTCACACAAGAAGAGATGCACTAGTCTGTATTAACTTCAAAAGAGTTTACAATACAACACTAACAATCTCATCTTCAGTATTCAATCCTGCAGTGCCTGTAATACTTAATCTAGCCGTAATACAATGCCCTCATTAAAAGAGTGTTGCCTCCTAGGGAAAAAAACCTTAACATAACCTCTACCATTAAATTTGTGACCTAATGATGAATGATTCATATTGATTACGAAATTATAATATTTTTCCAAGGCAATTTTCTAAAAATTTCTCTTCGAGGGCATTGCCCTTGAACCCCTACCAGGGGGGATGGACCCCCTAGTGACAGTACTAGGGGGCAAGCCCCCTCACACCCCTCGTCGGGTACAAGGATCTAAAGTGCAACTGAAACAAGATCGTTACTAGGTGAATCCGTCATCCCTTATGAATGATTTACAAACAATATTAGGAGTAATTAAATACATAGGATTTACAAGGTTGATGGCACCTTAATCCTAACATATATAAGAAGTGGGGGATTGTTAGGACTACTTGGTGTTGTAAACCTTGTGAATCCTAGGAATAATGTAATTATTTAATAATTGTCTACAATGTTATAATTTTGGGCCTTCATGGAATGGGGCACCATAATAGGGAGAAATTCCAAGATTCCTTAGATGAGACACCATGCCACTTTGCAATTGTATTATGATGGGTGTAAGAGAACATTAAAGATAAGGGTTACACAATGGATTAGGAAGAACATCTTGGACCAACTAAAATAGTTATGTAAGAGGGTTGTAAGTATAATTAGTGCTCCCAATTAGAGCCTTTGAAAGTTATATATGGCCCTCTTGGTCATAGAGGTTAAATTCCTTCATGGGAGTTATATTCTATTTTAAGAGGAGTTACTCTTAGAGATGAGATCATGGGACCAACATGGATTGTTTGGACCAAGACTTGGCTTATGGTTTTAAACTCCTAGTTTTGGTAAATCATTGGTGGTTTCCTAGATCTCCTTGGCCTATATATTGAAGGCTTAAGATCGAGATTATATGATACTTTTATTGCATGGTTATGCTATTAGATTGAATCCAAAAGATAAATTTGGATCTTTATTAATAGCAATAATAGATGTATTGATGAAACCAATGAGCATCAAGAAGTATAGTTTGTGTAGGTTGGCTAAGGGTATTTCTACCCTTGGATATTAGTCTACTTTTTTGAGGCACCTTATGTTCTTTTATAATGTATACAACAAGTGGGAGATTGTTAGGACAAGGTGTTATACAACTTGACAATCTGTAGTGCCCCTCCATTCTCACCTTGGATGAGCAGGTGGTCAGGCTAAGGAGCATGAAGAGGAAGGTAAGATACTTGGAATGCTTAGGGTATGATAAACATGTTGATGGTAGGCTTACTGTTATGATGTAGTTGAGGACACTCATTGATGTTTACTATGATGACACTGTTGATACTTTATGATTAATACATTATGCTTATGTTGTGATCAGTTATAGGTTAATTGATTATGTAAATTAGTTTACTACATGATTAATTTGATTATCTGTCTATGTGTTATCTGGTTGTTTAGTTACTAATGAATTTGTTTAATGTGGATACTTGTGATGTGTTTTGTGAAGGGACAGTGTAGTATTACTCATAATGAGTACCCTAGTACGCTGCGATTCCCTGTCACTATGTGCCTGCTTGGATGATTATACGTATGTATTCGACACTTTTGTTTCTTGCAGGTTGCAAGTACCAGGCATCGACTCCACCTGAATTGGTAGGCCTGAGCATGCCTTCATACCAATGGAAGTTATGTAATGGAGATAACATATGGTCCCCTAGCCTTGCCATCATCCTTGAAGAGGATGGGTATCCGGTTGTGTACCCTGTCAGTGTTATCGGTTTGGTCATGATAGTCATTGTTGTGGTGGTCTTGCTTTCTAATCTTGCATAGTAGTCAGGTATAGTTTGACAGTTGGGTTATTTTGTTGCTATTGTTTTGGTTATTGTTCCTTAAAATAAAATAATTAGTTATGAAGCATTTCTGTTAAATAAATAAATATATAAATCTCCTTATGTAAATTTAGTTTATGAAAAATATATTATTCTAGAAGTTAAGTTAATAAATAATAATAATAATAATAGTAATAAATATAATTGCAACTAGAGATAAATAAATAAATCATACTTATGTGTTGCCATAAAATATATTTATCTTGGTCTAGTTGTAAAATGTTTAAAAAATAGCAAACTGCAAGATATTGTTCATGCAGGAGTTATTGCCTCCTATGGTGGGGAATCTTCTGGAAGATTTTAGGGGATTTCTTTCTCTAAATAGGGAGTTTTTGGCCTATATTTAGGGGGGATTTCTCTCTCATAAGAATCTTCAATAGATGGAACTTTTAGGGAGAGAATGGTTTGTGGCTGCAATAGTTGAACCCGGCATCGAATCTTCAGCCTCAAGCAAGCAAAATCAGGTTCCTTTGGTTCTAATTTCTATCTCATTTTTCTGTTGAAGAAAATGTTTGATTTATAATTTTTCCTGTTGATTGTAATTTTCTTGAGAGGTTAGAAACCTTGTTATCAGATCCAATTGTGCATGTCTGTATCATTGCATTTCTGGGAATCACCGATTGATGTGACTATCTATCTCTCGCCCATTTCATCTCTATTTTTACAGTCTATTGCTGTAACCGTAACTTTAATTTTATGAATTGAGTTCCTCTAAATTTTTGATATATGGTGCATGACCTAGTTACATAAATCATATCCAAACATCGTCCATACCCAGTTCGTCGTTTTGGAGATATGAATATTTTGTGACTGTCTACCTCTCAGCCATTTCATCTCTATTTTAGCAATCTGTTGAGTTAGCCATAACTTTCATTTTATGAACTGGGTTCCTCTACATTTTTTACATATGGTGCAAGACCTAGTTACCTAAATCATATCCAAAATCGTCATTTTGGAGATATGAATGTTTTGTGACTATCTACCTCTCATCTATTTCGTCTCTATTTTAGCAGTCTGTTGTGTTAGCCCTAACTTTAGTTTTACAAACTAGGTTCCTCTAAATTTTTTATCTATATCTTTTTGGAGATATAAATGTTTTGTGACTGTCTACATCTCACCCATTTCGTCTCTGTTAAAGTAGTTAGTTGTGTCACCAATAACTCTATATTTTCGAATTGGGTTTCTCTAAGATTTTTCAACAAATTCATTTTGTGCATATCCTACAATCATTGCTTTCCATCATTTGACTCTCTTCAAGGCAATCCATCAATCAGTCTACATGCTCTGTTTATGCTTTCACATTTTACATTGTTGGTAGCTTCTAAAGCTTTCTCAATAAATTTATTTTTGTGATAATCCTATCTTATGCATGTGGTTAAAAGTGTGGTAGATTTGATAAAGATGTTAGATATATAGGAATGTTTTATTGTTCTGTATTCCTTTCCTCCCAAGCTAACCTTAGAACAAGGTTCTTTCATTGTAGCTTTGAGTTTTGTAACTTGTAAGATATTTATAACATTATAATATTATAGGCTTTTAGCCTTGTTTATACAGTTATATTTAATAGTATTTACAAAATTGTCTAGATTATTAAAGAAATCTACATTAATTGTAAATAGTGTAAATAATTGTTGTGCTTAATTTGTATGTCTTAGGGTTATTTGCATGTTGTTCACATTCATTTTAATTAAATGAAATTAAAATAAGTCTTGAGAATTATTAGCTATAGTTCTGTATTGTTGAGATAGATTCAATTTATATTTGTTAGATGATTGATCATGAAAATATTGATGAAGGATTTTAGTTTATGATGTGCATTTAAGAGTGAATGTGATGTGAGCCCATTGTGTTTAGTGATGTTAAGTGTTTGTGTTATTTAGGGAAGTTGTTTTCAGAGGCCTAGGAGGCTGTGATTGTGTGGGGGTTGGCTATGTATGCATCATGTGAATTGAATGAACTGCATGCTTGAAATGTTGCCTCCTATTCATGTGGTTATGATGACTATGCAATATGGATAATGCCTTGCTCTGTGTGATGTGAAATGATGTGTATTTTGTGTTGTAAATGCATCATGATGAGAATGTGATAGTTCATGCTTGGTTTATGTTTTGGGCCAATGATATAAGAATTGGTCCCCGTGATTATGTTTTGTATGCAAGAAGGTAAATGCCTTGCATTGTATATGTTATTTGTCGTTGTGATGGTAATTGTCTTGTTTGATGTTTTAGGGTCTTCTAGATGCAGGTAGGGGAGTGGCTTTTAATGTGGGACCGGTGCCCAAAGTGGCTACCAGGTAACCCATTGGAAGTTTTTAATCCAGTGATAACTTAATAATAAATTTAGAGGGTTGGGTAGTTTCCACAGTAAATAAGATAATTAGATGCCTCACCCATGCCTGTAGTGCTTGTTTAGGGTAAGGATGGGATGAGAAGGTTATGGTTGGCATGATCGACCTCCTTGTCTTCATGAGAGGATGTGTCGGTTCTGCATGTGTCACCCTATGGGGTCGGTGCCTAGAGAGAGGTTGTCAGGGTAACTATAGATGGGGGCTAGTTTCGAGAGAGGGGTAGCCTAGATAACCCATGCTAGGACCATGTGATGACACTCTCCCTACTGCAACCTAGCATTCCCTAATTGTGTTTTTCTCTTTCATTGTGTATTTGCCTCTAGAAGTGTTGTTTGAGTTGCTTGTGGTGTTCATTTCAACCAGTGTTGTATTGAAGTCATGTGTAGTCCTTACACCTATTAGCCTATTGAATTCTTGTGTGTTTTCTTAGTGGGACCTTACTGTTATCTCATAGCATGGGGGTGGACCTCAGGGTTTCACATGGTCAGGTGGTTGTGCTTTATTCCATTGGTTTTTTGGCGCCATGGCTCATGTGTAAAGAAGTTGTATCTCTCATGTTTCTAAGTTTGCACCTATATTTGAAGATAGATATTTGTACTATTCTAGATCTGTGTATCAGTGAAATTTATTATGTAATTTGATGTATTAAAAAAGAAAGAGTTTCTGTAACTATGAAACTATGTAATTCCTCTTGTAAGATAAACTATTTTGTACTTGTAATCTTGATCGCAAAAATATTGATATATTCATCTGATGTTGTAATCTAAAATGTTAATTTTGTTAGTTTCAAGACAGACAATTGAGAGGAGGGGTGAATCAGTTGTCCCAAAGATTTTCTTTTATTAACCACTTAAATCCTTCTTGTAATTCAGTAGCATAATAATAAATCAATCATGGAAACACAATGCAATAATTCAATAACAAAAACACATTAACACATATGACACCAAGATTTTAACGTGAAAAACTTGGTTAAGGGAAAAACCATGGGGTGACTAATCCAAGATTGTATTCTCTATTAAAAAAATAAAAGGAACAAAATGGCACATGCCAATTAGGGCTTACTTCCTGAGCACACTGCTCACAAGAGGCCCACTGCCTACAAGAGACACACTGTCTACAAAATAATAAATATTACATGCTTGAACTGAAGAATAGAATCTTCACCATGTTTGAGTCAGTTCCATTTAAGGTCAATACTTCTACTCTGCTTTTCGCTCTTCTCCTCTCTACCACACTTTCATCTTCACCATTAATTCCTTTGAAATGACTTCACAACACTTATTTATACAAGACATCGACTTTGAAATAATCATCAAAGTTGGCACACTTTATTTTATTACAGAGCAAATACACAAATACAACTTGACTTATTAAAAAAAGACTTTATGCGAATCACCACTCTGTCAGCCACACATATCTGGGACTTCAATCATCTTAGAGGAGCACGCCATCCTTCGCAAAACATCTTCAAGATCATTCGCAAGATGTGTAAATCATTTGGTCAGCCAAGGAGGAAAAACATCATCATCTGGAAGTAATTCTTCAATTACAATCTCAATCTTCAATGCAGACCACCAACACAAACTGGACACAATCTAGAGACCCCCACAAGCTTGCCTGATTCACCAAGAACATCCACACTACTTCTGATAACTAAAATCATTCTCTTCTTCATCCAGAATCTTGAGAACATAGTTTGTCATCATTGTCATATTGAAATAGATGCTTGCGGACCTTCAGACCATGAACCAATTGAGTTGTCAATTCACATTGACTTCCTAAACACTCCACCAAATCCATAGAACAAGATATTACATTTCCAAATCTCACCAAACCTATTTGTGTCACTCTGACACCTCTGAACATCTACCAAAACTAGTGTTACTCATATGGCCATAACTTCTTCAAATCTTCATGTGGACCTCTCAAGTCTTTACTGGATCACCTTTAGACACGTATCTACAAACCCTTTGATTCGCCTCCTTTGATCTTCATCTTAGCTGGGATCTTCACTTCATAGAGCTTCACTGTCTTCACTATCCTTCTCTATTTCTGATAGGACTAATTTTCTCAATATCCTCAGCACACAACTCATCCAATCCTTGACATCAATGTAATAGGAGTATGTTGACATCAATGACAACACCGGTTAGGCCCATACTTGCAACAATCTACCCTTTGTCATTGATGGCAACACATGATGTGAAAAACTGTTTTAACCATCAAGACAAGAATTTCTCTGACATAGCTCCCCCTATCAACAACAACCATTCACATGTCTTCTCTTCCTTTACTGCTCCCCCTTTGATCAATAACCACTTTTTGTTTTTCACATGTCTTCTCTCCCCCTTTGACATTAATGGCAAAGTGCACATACTTACATCACTCAGAATCATACAGACTGCTCCCCCTGAGTAACAGCTTCCTATCATCAATCCAGACCATAAGATATGACTGTGAGATCCACCAAATTGATGCACATTAGTGCACCTTAATTCAGAACTAGAGGGGTAATAACCCCTAACTTCTCCTTGAGATACTCAAAAGAGTCCTTAGGTAGAGGTTTAGTAAAAATATCTGCAATCTAGTCCTTGGATGGCACAAACTCCAATTTCACTTCATTCTTGTTCATCTACTCTCTCAAAAAGTGAAACTTGATGGATATATGTTTTGTCTTTGAATGTAACACCAGATTCTTTGAAATGTTTATTGCACTTGAGTTATCACAAAAGATTGTGATAGGTTGCTCACACTCCACTCTGATGTCTATTAGCATTTGCTTCATCCATAATACTTGAGTACAACTACTTACTGCTGCAATATACTCTTCTTCTGCAATGGACAGAGATATTGCCTCTTATTTCTTGCTTAGCCAAGAAACTAATCTTTTCCCTAAAAAGAATGCACCACCACTGGTACTCTTCTGGTGATCCACATCTCCTGCCCAATCCTCATCTGTATATGCATGAAGAGAGAAATCATGATCCCTAGGATACAATAAACCATACTCAGCTGTTCCCTTTAGATATCTGAAGATTCTCTTGATTGCCATGACATGAGATTCCCTAGGATCAGCTTGGAATCTAGCAACAAGACCAACATCATTCATAATGTCAGGTCTAGTTTGAGTAAGATACAGTAGTCCTCCAATCATTGACCTGTACTTTTTCTTATCAGCCTTAGGAGAGTCATCATCTTTGCTCAGTTTACATCCGGTTGCCATGGGAGTATTCATTGGTTTTGAGTTTTCCATCCCAAATTTCTTCAACAATTATTTCACATATTTGGTCTGAGATATGAAGATTCCTTTCTTTGTTTGAGTGATTTGTAGACCCAAGAAGAAATACATTTCCCCAAACATAGACATCTCAAATTCACTTTTCATTTGATTTGCAAAAGTCTTGCACATACTATCTCTTCCTCCAAAAATAATATCATCAACAAATACTTCAACAATCAAGATATTTTCATGTTCAATCTTGAAGTACAAGTTATTGTCAGCAGTACCTTTGTTGAAACCAATCTTTAAAAGATGCTTATCCAATCTTTCATACCAGACTCTTGGGACTTGTTTGAGTCCATATAGTGCTTTCTTCAACTTGCAGACCATATCACCATGATTAGACAATTGAAATCCATCTGGTTGCTCAATGTATACTTCTTCTTCCAAGTCACCATTCAAGAAGGCAGACTTGACATCCATCTGATATACTTTGAAATCCTTGAAGGCAGCAAAGGCAAGAAATATTCTGACTGCTTCAATTCTTGCCACTGGAGCAAAAGTTTCTTCAAAATCAACTCCTTCTACTTGGGAATAATCCTTGCAGACCAATCTAGCTTTGTTTATGACTACTTCACCATCTTCATTCAGTTTATTCCGGAAGACCCATTTGGTTCCAATCATATTTTTGTTTCTAGGTCTAGGAACAAGATCCCAAGTGTGATTTTTCTCAATCTGCATCAATTCTTCCTTCATTGCTTTAGTCCAACTTTCATCATTGCATGCTTCACTTACTATTTTTGGTTCAATTTTTGAAATTAGACAATACTTTTCTGAGTCTTGAGCAATCTTTCTTCTTGTTTGGACACCTTTGCCTTTATCACCTATGATCTAACATACCTGGGAGTTTTGGGAATTTCTTGCACTTCTATTTCTTGGACAGGTTCATTCAAATTTATCTCCTCTTCCTGATTCTCCAGATTAGTCTGGATCTAAATTTTAGAAGGAACTTGAACATCTTAGATCAAAACATTATTCTGATCATCTTCTTCATATTCATAAAACCTTGGGGGTTTTTCAATACATTCATCAACCTTCACATTTGTACTTTCTATAATCTTTCTCAATCTCTTGTTATAACACCGGTATGCTTTGCTTTGAGTAGAATAACCCAAGAATATTTCTTCATCACTTCTAGCATCAAATTTGCCAAGGTCTTCATCTCTTTTAATGTAACATTTACTACCAAAGACTTTGAAATACTTCACAGTGGGAGTGATGCCAAACCAGAGTTCATAAGGGGTCTTACCAGTATTGTTTTTGATTTGTACTCAATTAAGAGTATAGATAGCAGTGCTTACAACTTCTTTCTAGTAGATCTTAGGAACATTTACTTCCATCATCATGGTTCTAGATGCTTCCTCGATGGTCTGGTTCTTCCCCTCCACTATTCTATTTTGCTGTGGAGTCCTTGGAGCAGATAACTATCTTTTTATCCCATGTTTCTCACAGAATTCTATGAACTCTATGGATGTGAATTCTCCACCTCTATTAGACCTGAGACATTTTATGTTTAATCCGGTTTCATTCTCTACCATAGCTTCAAATATTTTGAATTTCTCAAGAACCTCAAATTTTTCTTTCAGAAAAGTCACCCACATCATCCGAGAGTGGTCATCAATTAATAACATGAAGTATCTATCACCTTGCAAACTCCTGATTCTTGCCGGTCCATGTAGATCAATATGTACTAAATCCAACAATTCGGTAGAAGATTGTTCCTTACTTTTGAATGTGACTCTACTCTACTTACCTAACTGACATTCTTTGCACAAACTATTAGTAGGTTTCACCAGTCTTGGAAGATCTCTTACAGCCTGAGTGTTGCTTATCTTGATGATATTATCAAAATTCACATGACACATTCTCCTATGTCACAACCAACTCTGATCAATTTGAACAAACAAATAATTTTTGCCAGTACCAACCAAGTGGAAGATGTTACCTTTTGTTTGAGTACCGAATGCAATCTTTGTTCCTGGACTTTCAAAGATCTTACATTTTTCATTTTTGAATCGGAGATCATAGCCTTTGTCCACCAACTGTCCAACACTGAGAAGATTATGCTTCAGACCTTCAACATACAGCACATCGCTGGTTTTGTTCTTTCCATCAAAAGAAATAGTTCCTCTACCTCTAATTTTGCCAGCAGAATTATCTACAAATTTTACAACTCCTCCTTCATATCTTTCCAAATCTATGAACTTATTTTTGTCACTTGTCATATGGTGGGAGTATCCACTATCAATGACCCAATCATCATTTTCTTCAACTTGGGAAGATAGAGCTCTTTCTATCATTTTATGATTGACAGATTCAGAGGATATTGGATCTTCTTCCTTGATGACAATAAACACCCAGTCACTTCTAGATTTATTTCCTATCTCTGATTCATCATCTGTTACTCCTTCGTCGTCGTCATCTTCATGAACATAGTAACACTTCTTTTGAAATCTTGATCTATTAGGGTTTGGCCTAGAAAATCTTTCCGGACACCTTGAGGCAAAATGACCAATCTTGTTGTAGTTAAAACATTTGAAAGGTAATTTTTCTTCATAATTACCAGATCCTCTTGGTAGTCTCTTTGCAATGAGGGCCTCAAGTTGTTCAGCTTCTAATTCATCCTCTTCCAAATCTTTTCTTGCTTTCTCATACCAAGATGATTTTCTTGAGGAACTTTCTCCTGGATCATATCTCTATTTGCCTTTTGTAGAGGCACTAGCTTTGAATGCAGATTCAGTCTTGGGAAGTGTTGAGTACTAGTGACTCAAATTACAGGTTCATTGGTTCCTTGGTTATCCTTTGTTATCAGCTTGACAGAGCACTATCGGTGAGAGTGAGAAGCCATTGAGCAATATGCAAGGTTTCATATTCATATCAGTGAGAGAACTATTGTCAGCTCAACATTCTGAAGTCTCCCCGATGCTACCAGTCATCCCGATGGTAGTGACCATCGGAAAGACTTTCACTATCGGCAAGTGTTAGAAGTCTGTGGCCGATATGCATTAGTCTCACCGATGGCATTTGTCTATCGGCGTAAGGTTTTGTCATCGACAGATCTTAAGATTGTCACTCCGACTGATTGAGTCACCCCGATGGGAGTTGGCGTTGGTAAGAGTTTTGGTGTCAGCGTGAGTTTTGCTATCAGCCAAACTTGGAGGAGTCGCTCCGATGTAGATTGTCTCCCCGATGGCGTTTGGCGAAGTTAGCATCGGCGTGAGAAACGCTATCGGCCAATCCTAGGGATGTTGTTCCGATGTCATTGGTCACCCCAATGGAAGTTGGTGTTTGGCATCGGCGTGAGAACTTCTATCGGCTCAGCCTTGAATTGTCACTCCGATGGCAGAAGTCACTCCGATGAAGAGTTGGCGTTGTGTTGGCGTCGGTAAGACAAGGAACTGTCGGAGTGAGTGTTGAAGTGTTCACCGATGATGTTGGTTACTCCGATGAGACTTAGTTTGGAGTCGTCGGTGGCAAAAGCGCCGACAGTTATCTTACGTGTGTTCGGGCATTTAAACCCGGATGTCCAACTAGAACTTGTGCATGTGGGACTAAAGTTTCCTATGAGAATGTGAATGGTTAGATAGTTATGCGAACGGTTTGGACAATTGGATGTCAGCGATACTAGGCAGTTGGAATGAACTGTCGTTTGCATGAGAATCGATTAGATTGCTAAAAAGCAATTGTGTAATCGAGTCAGAGGTGTGAGAGAATCGATGAGACGGTGAGTTCAATCTGATGGAGCTCTGGTTTTTCTTCTTCTGTGAAGTCTTATGCTGTATGCTGTATGCAGCATGTGAACAGCATGTGAAGGGACTGAGAAGAGGATGAAAATAGAGTTCAAATGAAATTGTTCTGGCTGAGAAGATGTAGTTCTGTACTGTGTGCTGTTTGTGGCATGATCACAGTATGAAGAACCAACCAAGTGTTGGAGAACTTTGTGCAGGGTTACTGTCAGTTATTCTTCTAAAGGAACAAGATGTAAATCTTCATGAAAGGCTTATTGCTAGTTTTGTATTGTAACTATCTTTCTGTTGCTGAATAATACAATGGTGATCTGGGCTTTTGGAGTGTGGGGTTTTTTACCTGTAAGGGTTTTCCCTACGTAAATCTGTGTTCTTGTTCTATCTTTCATGTTTAATGTCTCTACTGTTGAAACTAGATATTGTTCGCTTGTGCTTTCCTCTAAGGGTCAATGTAGGAAATGTTCTATGTCTGTTTCCGCTTTAAAGGCATAGTTGTGCGTATTTTTGAAGCATTTGGAAAGAATTTAAATTTGTCGAAGACACCACTTTTCTTAGAAATACATTCTGAGATGCCCTCATTTCCTTACAGGAAGTGCATCACTAAACTCAACTAACTCGAATGTAGATATCTTACCAACCAATTGATCCCTTGTGATAGTTGTTAAGGATATGATTTCCTCAATAGCAGTGACTTTATGTTTATAAGCAGGAGGTAAGGATCTGAGAACCTTAGCAACAATTTCATCTTCATCCAAAACTCCACCAGCACATCTGATGCCACAAACAAGCTCATTTACTTTTGTCATGTAAGAAGTGATATTCTCATCTTCACTCATCTTTAAGTTTTCAAACTTTCCTTTCAGACTTTGTAGCTTGGCACACTTAACATATTTGTCTCCTTCATATAGATTTTCAGGCTTTGTCCAAATTTCATAGGCAGTCTTTAAACCCATAACATTTGTCAGCTCTGAACCAGATAAGGCACTCAGTAGAGCTTCTTTAGCTCGAAGATTATTTTTTGTATCTCTGATTTCATTTAGAGTTGTAGGGTCATTTGTTGGGGGAACATATTTAATTGAGGTTGTGTTCCAATACTGATATCCCATGCATTGTATGTGACATTCCATGCGGCTTTTCTAGGCAATGAAGTTTGAACCATCAAACTTTGGACTGTCCTTCTTGTAGGTTGACATTTTGGATCTCCTCAAGCGGTTAAGTTTCTTCTGGAGTAACTTAGCTCTGATACTAATTGTTAGTTTCAAGACAGACAACTGAGAGGGGGTGAATCAGTTGTCCCAAAGTTTTCTTTTATTAACCACTTAAATCCTTCTTGTAATTCAGTAGCATAATAATAAATCAATCATGGAAACACAATGCAATAATTCAATAATAGAAACACATTGACACATATGACACCAAGATTTTAATGTGGAAAACCCGGTTAAGGGAAAAACCACGGGGTGACTAACCCAAAATTGTATTCTCTGTTAAAAGAATAAAAGGAACAAAATGGCACATGCCAATTAGGGCTCATTGCCTGAGCACACTGCTCACAAAAGGCCCACTGCCTACAGGAGACACACTGTCTACAGAATAATAAATATTACATACTTGAACTAAAGAATAGCATCTTTACCATGCTTGAGTCAATTCCATTTAAGATCAATAATTCTGCTCTGCTTTTCGCTCTTCTCCTCTCTACCACACTCTCATCTTCACCATTGATTCCTTTGAAATGAACTCACAACTCTTATTTATACAAGACATTGACTTTGAGATAATCATCAAAGTTGGCACACTTTATGTTATTACAGAGCAAATACACAAATACAACTTGACTTATTACAAAAGACTTTATGCGAATCACCACTCTGTCGGCCACACATATCTGGGACTTCAATCATCTTAGAGGAGCATGCCATCCTTCACAAAACATCTTCAAGATCATAAACAAGATGTGTAAATCATCTGGTCAGCCAAGGAGGAAGAACATCATCATCTGAAAGTAATTTTTCAATTACGAGCTCAATCTTTAATGTGGACCACCAACACAAACTGGACACAATCTAGAGACCCCCACAAGCTTCCCTGATTCACCAAGAACATCCACACTACTTCAGATAACTGAAATCATTCTCTTCTTCATTTGGAATCTTAAGAACACAGTCTGTCATCACTGTCATATTGAAATAGATGCTTGCGGACCTCCAGACCATGAACCAATTGAGTTGTTAATTCACATTGACTTCCTAAACACTCCACCAAATCCACAGAACAAGATATTGCATTTTTGGATCTCACTAGACCTATTTGTGTCACTCTGTCACCTCTGAACATCTACCAAAACCAGTTTTACTCATATGGCCATAACTTCTTCAAATAATCATGTGGACCTCTCAAATCTTTACTAAATCACCTTTAGACATGTATCTACAAACCCTTTGAAATGCATCCTCTGATCTTCATCTTAGCTAGGATCTTCACTTCATAGAGCTTCATTGTCTTCACTGTTCTTCTCTATTTCTGATAGGACTAATTTTCTCAATATCCTTAGCACACAACTCATCCAATCCTTGACATCAATGCAACAGGAGTATGTTGACATCAATGATAACACTGGTTAGGCCCATACTTGCAACAAGTTTGATTCATTTGATTGATTAAATCTTGTATGTTGTTGATTATTGTTAATTTGCAATAATGCAGCTATGTAATCCCTAGAGATGTTAGTTTAACTTTGTTTTTATTAGTTTATGTTATGTTTTGTTATCATTACCTCTATGTAGAAAAAAAAAATATTTCACCCTTTTTATTGCTTAGTTAAACTTATCTTTAGGGTTGCATGGCAGGGCATTACAAAATCCTAGGAACAATGTAATTATTTAACAATTGTGATGTGTTATAATTTTGGGCCCTCATGGAATGGGGTGCCACAATAGGGATAAATCTTAGGATTCCTTATATGACACAAGTTATGCTACTTGGAAATTGTATTTTGATGGGTATACGAGAACATTGAAGATGGGGTTATATAGTTGATTAGGAAGAACATATTGGATTGGTTAAAAATATTTGTGTAAGAGGGTTGTAAGTATAATTAGTGCTCCCAGTTGGAGCATTTGGGAGTTACATTTGACACTCTTGATCGTAGAGGTCAAAGATCTTCATGGGAGTTACATTCTATTTTAGGAGTTACTCTTGGAGAGGAGTGCATGGATCCAACTTGAGCTGTTTGGACAAAGACTTGGCTCATGATTTTGAACCCATAGTTTTGGTAAACCATTAGTGATTTATTGAATCTCCTTGGTCTATTTATTAGAGGTTTGGGATGGAGATTATATGAGATTTTTATTGTAGGGTTATGTTATCTTATTAACTCCAAAATATAGATTTGTATCTCCATTAGTAGAATGGAGACTTTATTTTTATTGTAACCTTTTCCAATTGATTGATACACTTGAGTATCCTAATGTTGTTGGCTTTTTCCTATAAGGATCTTCCCATGGTAATCTTATGTTGTCTATGAATGTTGTTATACTGCTAATTTTTTTAGAAGTGTAACTTATCACATTGTTTCTCTTAGTGGGTTAGTGATCGTTTCCTTTCAAAAAAATGTAAAAAACTAATGAATTATACTCTCAAAGTATCATCATGCCTACTAAACATGGACTCTACCTTCACAACTTGAACATCCAATACCATGAACTAGAGAAACATTATACATGAGGACTATGTAATTGAAGGAAAGAGTGAAAAACAACTTCAATTGATTCAAGTTAGTTTACATTGTACAACTAGCTTCTTTAAATAGTGTCACTTGACTAGGAACCCATGACGTACAATGCATGTGAGATAAATCCACATTATGCAATTTTAATATGTATTCCAACAAATCTAAACATGTTGCTTTAAAATAACATATGTGAGTTAATAGATCACCTCTACCATCATAGATTGTAAAACTAGATGCCACAAAACTAGTTGGTAAATGATAAGCCCATATGTCATATGCCAATGGATTATGTAGTAACTCACTTGTTAGATCCTTTTTAGGAGATTTGCAAATTATTGATACAAGTGCTAATATTTTGCAACTCACTCATGATGGTGGCCAAAAGGTTTGGTGGTGTAGTAGAAACAATTAGAATGTGAGTAGACAATAGGGGAGAGATAGAGACTAAGGGTATATGAGTACAAACAAAGGAGTAGTAGAAAAGACAAATGGGACATGTGTATTAGAAGAGGGGATAAATAGGTTGAGATATGAGGTGGATACAGATAGAAATAGGTATATAGAAATTGGGGGTGGCTATAGATGTGGTGGGAAAGGGTTGAACAACATGAGGGATGGGAGAAGAATGATCATATACCCTACAAATGGGAGGGATGAAAGTAGAAATAGAGACTAGGTGAGAGATCAAAGGAAAAATATGGGTGGTGAGTGATGTACACCATCTAGGGTTTGAGACAGGATTGAAGAATTCATGGACATACTATGGATAGGATGGCTAGAACCTAGGGATTGGAAAAATATGGAGCACCATATGAGGAGCTTGTGTATCATCAATGATTTTCCCTATAGCCTTAATTGTGTCCATAACATGTTGTTTAGTAAGAAATATCTTGGTAAGATCATTGAAAACAAAAGAGGTGGACATGTCATCATTTATAGTAGCTAATTGATTTTGCAAAGATTTTGACTTATCAACCATGCCTTGTTTCTTTTGATTTTTGACACTTCAAATGAATAAATCATGATAATAATATCCTTCTTTCCAATAAGAATCAAACATGTGATTATCATAGCAAATAAAAGAAATAAAGGTAAGTTGTGGTGGCAAGATTAGGCTTTAACATAACACTTCAATGAAGAGAACATGTGAGTCTTAGGAGCTTCTTAGGCATACAAATTTAAACACAATGACTTGAAAAGTGATAATACACACTATGATAGGCTGAGAATTTTTTTTTTTTAAATCTACCCTAAAGGGTAGGCATGGAATTTATAGGCTCACTAATATTTAGGGCAATAAAGTGACCCTACATAAAGTAAATCTAAGGAGAAAAACTTAATTGGATTAAACCCTATATTCCTTAAGGGATTTAAGATTGGTTGATGTAAACAAATATCTAAGAAACTAAGACACCAATAATTGAAATGGTGAGAAAAGATAGTACTTATATGGTTTATGGCATGATGTTAACTTTAATTACTTTGACTAGATGAAATATTGTGATAGAAAATTGTAAACTACAATTTGGTATTAGAATTGTCACTAGGAACCTAGATAGATGAAATTAGTAATTTATGATGCTTGGGGTTGGCCCATGTTTATGGTATGGTCCTAGGGTGCTTTGCTCTCACATAGTCTTGTCCACTTCTAAACTTCATCTTTGGGGCCTACAGAACCCATTCACCTATGTTTATACCCATGCATGAGAATTAGTGACTTTGAAAAGCACCTTTGGGGTCTTCCATCTATAGATGTCATGCCCACATTTCCCATGTAGTCACAACACGCAACACATGTGTCATGTCCACATTTGTCATCTGGTCATGACATGAAATATTAAAAACTTTTCTACTTGTACCTAAAAACCCCCTCGCACGCATCAGCATGCTCGGTGGCATACGCACAAGAGTGCAAACAAGTCAATCAAATGTTGGGGTAATACGAACACCCTTCGCAACCCTGCGAGATAAAAGCCTACTAAGGGGGTTGTGCGACGCAAGAAGCGTCGCTAAGAGGTAGAGTTCCCAAACAAGAGCTAACCCTAGATTTAACCTAGATGAGGTGGTGCGTTTTCGACAAGTAACGAAATCCAACCTAGGAACTATAGCATAAAGAGATTAATAAAATCCATCTTAGTCATAGATCAAAAGCTTAATAACAATAAAAGTGATAAAATAATGCATAATTAATCCCCTTTATTAAACCTTCCTAACCTAGGGAAAATCCGGCAGCATAACGCCTCTACGTCAAGAATGAGAATTTTAAAAATATCCCCTAGTTAAAACTATTTAAAAGAAATTAATTTAAAACTAATATATTCCTAAACCAAATTTACTTCAACATTCCTTATTAGCCATGGTGATAAAATTTAAAATAAAATAATCCTAAACTCTAAAATCAACAAAAATAATTAAAATTCATCCTTAAGTTAAGTACTAACCAAATAAATTAAATGGGGTTCAAATTATTAATTAAAATAAGTATCCCCTTTACACTATAGATTAGCCAAAAAGAATTTAAACGGATTAAATTAATTAAATTTTCTAACATTAATTTCCACACCTAACCCTCTGTCAAAAATCCCACCTAAATTAATTTAAAAGACCAAGGTTAAATTTAATCTCACAACATAATAAATAAAAAGGTAATGAAATAAAGTAAAAAATAGATTTTAAAAGATAACTTAAATTTAAAACTAAAAATCATAAATTAATCCCACAACATACTAAATAAAAAAACAATGGAATAAAACAAAATTAGATTACAAGGGATAACTTTAAGTTTAGAACTAAAAATCATAAAGCCCACAAAAAAAAGATAATTAAAAGTCTAGGTTAAAATTTAAGCCCACTTACAAAAATAAATTAAAAGCAATGAAATAAAGGTAGTTTTTAGAAAAACTCCAAAAACCCTTTAGCCCACTAAATAATTAAAAGGCTTAAGTAAAAAAAAAATTTAATCCACTAACCTAAATATTCCCAAAAAATCCAAAAGACATTAATAAAAGGCAAGAGTCTAAATTTAGAAAAATGCAAAAGTCATAAAGCCACTAAAATATTCTACCCACATTTAAAGGCAAAAAGGGAGGAGAGTAGGGGGATAAGAAGAGGGAAAAATAAAAACATTCCCGTGCACACAAAAATTCCCAATATAAAATTCCCATTCTTTTATTTATTCTACTCAACCCCAAAATTTGCTTTATCCATTATTATAATTGTTTATATTTTCACAAGAAGCCCTAACCCTAATTATATTTCATATTATTTCCTACTCTCACAAGTAACCCTAAACCTATTCTTTTCTTTTCTCTCTGTTTTCTTTTCTCACATATTTTCCTTCCTCCAACTCTCATGGCTTTCTCTATTTTGTTCTCCTTTCTATTTTGCTTCCAGGAAAACCAAGGCAGTCATGGAGGCCACTGTAATGGAGGTTTAATCTTCTTTATCTAAAGTTTGATTTATAAAATTGTCAATCTCTGATAAAAACTGTATTTGATTAACCCTATTAATGTTCTTCTTCTCTTTTTTTTTTTTCTTGTGTTGCAGAGATGGAGAAAGAAAAACAAATACAGGATATATATAAACTTGCAGGGTTTATAGTTCCGGCGACGGCCAAAGAAGACAAAAAAAATAGGCGATGTTAAGGTTGCAGTCGCGGCCTGACTGTTGGAAGGGCGCTGAGCGCTAGTACCAAGCAAAAGAAGTCAGGGTGGGGGGGGGGGGGGGCACGGGGTCCCGTACCCCCCCTCCCCCAAACCAACAACATATAAACGGTGGCCGCAATGGCCGCCGCCCCTCTTGCTTAACTATCATGCAGTGCCCGTTAGGGCTTTCGACCCTAACAAAATAGTCTTAATAAAAATCTTTCTTTTTTTTTGTAATTTCTGTTGTATAAAAAAATATAGTCAGCAGTACTTAATACTATTTGATTTTTATTTGCAATATATATATACAACATATAAATGGTGGCGGCAATGGCCGCCGCCCCTCTTGCTTAACTATCATGCAGTGCACATTAGGGCTTTTGACCCTAACAAAATAGTCTTAATAAAAATCTTTCTTTTTTTTTGTAATTTCTGTTGTATAAAAAAAATATAGTCAGCAGTACTTAATACTATTTGATTTTTATTTGCAATATATATAACTACGTTAACCTGCATAACATAAATATATATATATATATATATAATCATTTTACGATAAACTCATTTATGTCAAACATAAAATTTGCTGCCATAAAAAAAGATGTAGAGGATATAAAAAGGAATTTTAAGAAGACATTTGTATCTAACTTTTTTTAAATAAATTTATGTCTGTATATTTTCTTTTCCTTTTTTAAAAAAGAACAGAGAGCCACATAACATAGCATAAAGGCATAATAAAATGTGCAGTGATTATATCCACAGCTTTAATGTACATTTTCTTTTTCTAGAACAACTACTCATTAAGGGTATTATTATTATTATTTGAGACTAATATATATATATATATATATATAATAAAGCCAGTAACCATTATTTTTCTACAACAACTTCATAAATGAAACTAACTTGAAGAGTACTTGGATACCCACATACATACGACATTTAAGACAACATGAAAACACAAGATAGAAAGAACATTTAACCTCACATTGACAAATAACTTGCACATATAACAGAAATTTTTAGTTTACAACATTTACAAGAGAGCTCACTCTCATATTGAAATTTTACAACAAGGCCTCTTGGCCATGGCTTCAAATAGCCATACAACACAAAACACATAAATGATAATATCTCCCTCCAAACTCCAATATCTCAACTCACCAAACCTGCAACAAAAACTAAAGGAAACTTTCTCATGCCCACAAAATGCTCTCCACCCTGCCATAGACTCAATGAGAGTCACCCCCGAGCTAGGAGATCACCCTCACACATTTTCACACCACAACATTGAACAAACACTCACAAGCAACAAGAAAACCCTCCCAAAGTTTTACACACATTGAAATCCATCTTCATGGATTCAAGGGGGTAGGAGAGTGGACAACTCTCTACTCAAGAGGTGCACTCCAAAACCTAAAATCTCATAGATCTCAATAACAAGGCCTCAAGCCTTAGAACTTCTCCAAAACAAAAATCACATCTCCAAGGCACTCATGTCTTCTCAAGAAAAAAATCTCCATACATCTCCAAATACTCCCATGGCCATCAATATGTCCAATAGAATAAGAGGATGACCCCGAGCAGGTTCACTCCTCTCCCACCCCATACAAGATGAGCTCTCCAAAAATGGAGAGTCTCATCCAAACACCCACATAAAAAAACCCACATAACAACAAGATTCAAACACACAAAACAACAATCACACAATGCAATGTAAAAACAAGAGAAAGGCTTCATGCCTTGAAGCTTACCTATTAAAGCCCCAAAATGGAAGAAATTTGATGAAGAGTTTCCCTAATCCTTCTCCAAGCTCTTGCTTCCAAAATGTCTCCAAATCTAGCTAACTCTCCCCAAAAGCCATCATCAAAGAAAAACAAGTAAAATAAAAGAACCCCCTCCCTCTCTCAAAGAGGGAGTATTATAGGCTCCACACAAGAGCCTTGAGGAATGAGAAGGTGACACGTGTCACATGTCACCTTCTCCTTCCTCCTCACAATCCACTTGCAATCTCTATGGGATGTGGAGGTGACACATGTCACACTCCCATCCCACCAAGCCTCACTCTCTCCACATGTGTGAGAGCAAGGTGGAGAGAAGGAATCTCACAAGGTGGACACCAAGAGGATAAGGTTATGATAGTTGTTAATTTCCTATCCTTCAAAGAAATCTCATTCACTCCAAGATGCTCTCACACATGTGTGAGAGAATTGGAGGTGGGTTTCTCACACTTGGGAGTCTTGAAGACTCCCCAAGTCTTCAAGGTAAGTGAACCAAAGTCTTGGGAAGAGGAGTGGGTCATGGTTGAATACTTGACCCATCCACCACTCCTTTCAAATTTTAAAATTTTGCCACTTAACTTCAGGGTGAAGTTTAAGTGACCAAATGAAGGTTACCCTAGGGTTTGGCATGCTCAAGTGAGCCCTAGACCTTGGGGGTATAACCTAGGGTCAAAATTAACCCAAAATAAACACCTTAGGTAGCATAAATCCACATGAAAAGGCCATAAAAATAAAAGCACTAAATTGTGCCAAATCAAACATTACATTTTCACAACACCTTCATTAAATCAAATAATAAGGGTGGACCTATTCGAAAGGACATTAGAAGCAGACATCACAAAATCATGTAATAACACATATGACCTTGGTCCCTCTGAGACTAGATTGGTTTAACACGGATTTCACAAAGGGTGTGGGATGATCTTTGATTTTTTGTGGCATGGAAAATCACCTGCACACTTGTGCAAACAGATTAATACATGTTCATTATAGCCGAAGCGAAGGAAATGCATACATACGATGTCGCATAATCATCTAAAACCTTATTAGAATCACATAGCATCATTAACAAGATTCATAGTTTACTGCATTTCTAAACATAAATTCAAGTTCAAAATCACATAATAACTCCATTCATTAACTTCATAACTAATATCTCCAATGGCATCAAAATGAATGTCACATATCATACAATCATCAGTAAAACCTAACAAGCAAGATATAGTCAAATCACAACATACTAAATCTAACCAATCAAAAATAGGGATAGAGTCAAGAAAGTCTACATAACGGAATCATTAGTCCCCATGTCCATATGTCATCAAAATGCAAGTACGATGTAATAAAAAATGGAGGTGAAATAAGTGGACCTCACACAGGGTCAACAACCCCTAAAATGTCAGTATGCCAAAGATACTCTGACCACTAAGTCTCTTACAATAAGACAAGAAGTACCACACATGGCAGCATCGCCCTACAACACTACAAGTTCCAATTCAAGCACAAACAAGTGATATTCCACATCTACCCTACATGGTCTCGAAGATAGAGTCACACTCCCATAAATCGAACCCTTGGCTAGGGCGAAGCAAAACAACATGGTCTAAAAGTGCAACTAATCTAGTCACACAAGGGTGGGCCTCACAATAGAGAAAAGATTATTGACTTCCTTGATAGTAGTCAAGCCTCAGACACATTCAACAAGATAAGAAACACACCAAATAGAGAATGCAAGAATGCCAATACAATTGAGACTAATTTTTCTACATCTAAGTATAAATGCTTTCTTATAATGATCAATGATCTATTGATCTTTAGTGATGATTAAAATGACCTAGGATGATGTCCTTAAATACAAGTCCCAGACACACAACTTGAGACCTTTGTCATGAAAATCGTGTAATATTTATATTTCTAGAAAGTTGGCCTAGGAAAGTGAGAGATTTAAATTTCAAATTAGGACTAAACCACATGTGTGGCTTTTTAAGGGAGGAAAACCCGTAGGAAGAGGATCAATACTATTATAAAGTGAAATATTTAGCATAAAGAGTGGCAGGTTTAGGATTAGGTCAATTAGTGTTCCAAAAGAGTCACATTGGATGCTAAAATAAGCATTTACAATGTCCACACGAAGTGTTATAAAATGAAGGGGTAAAGTTGAAAGGTATTTACTTTTATCCTCTACAATAATACACATTATTTTAAGGGTTCACTTTCAATGGAAAATATATGTAAGATTTCATGAAGAAGACAGGATAAGGTGTATCTTGTTTAATTTTATTCTAACACTTTCAAGATATGTTTTCACCTCAAACTTTACAATTGTAATCATGATTTATAAGGCTAGAGAATTTAGTAGTTTAAATTTATGATGGTGAAAATTACATACCCTACACTTTTCTTGTTCACTTTAGGCCCATTTTGACTAAGTTGTCCTTTATGTAATGAGTAGTGTACAAGTGGTGCATTTTAACATAAAAGTTGGCAAATAACCTAATTTCATCTATACACTTTCCTGGTGACCAACCATGATTATTTGATTCATCCATTCATTATCTTGGGGTAGATCTATATCCATGGAAATAACTCTAGAACTTTCAAAATTTAAAATTTAAGTTTGGTACCTTACCAGATTCCTCTAACTAGGTAATATGAGCCATCTCGAGAGTTAAATTTGCTAACTTGTATGCTAATGTCTTGTATTTAAGAAAAAATCCAATTCATTTCAAATCATGTCCAAAACCTAGAAGAACAAGTCTACATTAAAGCATCAAAATTACAACATTCTATTCATCACTACATGTTTGCTTGACATCTTCCAATCCTTTCCAAAACCACCGACTCAATACACATGGGTTTAACTAATGGAGAACAACCCTAGCCTAAAAAAACTCTTGAATGGTGTCTATTGACAACACCACTCCTAGACACAAGCTATCAACATTGAGGTGAATAGGATCCTAACATCAAAATCAATGAAATTTAAATTTGTGTATAGAGTTCAAATCTACAATCATGAAGGTCAGTTCCATAATCACAATAGTCAATTAGAGTAGAAAACAATTGCAAAAGTCATAGAGTGTAGTCATCTTGATCCAATCATTCTAGATTTAGTTTTTGATATTAGGTAGTAGTCATTTATTATAGTCGAATCCATCTCTTCTTCACTAACATCTAGGTACACACTTATTACTATTATTCATTATGTTTTTAGATTTCATTAGTATACATTTCCAACCCCTAACTCTTTATCCTAAAGTAATTTATTATTCACTACATATTAATTTATTTATCTAAAATATTAATGTAAAGATGTGTTAAATTTTGTATGCAAATATTTTTTAACTATTATATTAGGGTTCTATAAAGGGGCCCAACTCAACTATAAACTAAGACTATACAACTTAGATAGAACATAACCACTATAAATTATATTAGAAAAACACGTAACTAGCTTGATAGAATCACCACCAATGACAGCCAAAAAATAAGTAACAAAAATCCCCATCAGATAATAACAAACCAAAACCAACCCAAACCTAAAAGGAACAACATATAGCATATACTTGGAGACCTCAAGACTCATAGCTATAGACTAGACTAATAGACACTACAATTAAAAGGATCTTTGGCACAACTACTTAGAGGAGCCATTTTTCATCTCTTGGACACATGCCCATACACCCCATTCCCTGATACAAGAACCGCCTCTAATAACATTGCAAAAGCTCTATAAGACAACATTACTCCATGCACTTTGATGCCTTTGATAATCTTCATCCTCCACACAACCCTTGTAAGCAAACCATTCTCTAGTAGATGCACTATGAAGCCACTTAACAATTCTAGAGTGCCATTGTGAAATGTTAACACCATACAACACATTGCCATTCTAAGATCTTGATAGAACTCCTCCACTATTTTATCATCCATTCTTGACTCATGCACTTCTTCCTATAGCTACATTACAAAAGCTTCCGTTTGAATGCTCAAGGGTTGGCAACATTTGCTTCCTAACACATACCTCAGCTCACCTATAAATAAATCACCACCTTTTGCAACTTGCTCTTCTTTAACCTCAACTAGGAGCTCCAACAAAAAAACCCTAATTTCCTCATTCACTATTGCCTTAGACAACTTTTCCTTAAACCCTACTAAAATCATAACATGTGACTATTAAAAGCAACTAGTATTAGCTAGGCCCTCCTCCCCTAAATGTGCCTTCACCAACTACAAATGGACTACATTGTCACAATGGAAAAATCCTCTTTAGGTGATGGTATAAGATTGATCCTTGCCTATGTGAGTCCTAGAATGACTTCTCACCTACCATCTTACAAAAGAAACCAAGACTATGTTGCAACAATAAACCTACACCTATTAGCCACACTACAAATAAAAAACCAACTACTTCACTTAGAATTTTGCCACACAAACCAACAAATACTAGTAAGACACCTTCAAACATTATTAAAAAATGCTTCTTCATATTTATCCCATGATGCAGAGCAAGGGTTCAAACTCAATCTAATGGAGGCATATTTCACAACAATGGGTTTCACTCTTCTCAGTTTTCAAGGCAATCATCTTTTAAGACAACTTTTTCTTTACAAACTCACAGACCCAAACAAGGTTAATCACCACCTTCAAACTCCTCAAAAACTATATCTCACTCAAAACAACTCAGTATCAAGACCTTCATGCATCAATCAATGACTATTTCTTCCCAAACTGCCTTCAACGCTAGTAGCCTTCCAAACAAGGACTGACACACTATTCTCCCAAACTAGAAGCAATAACCCAAAATTAAAAACACTTTCAAGTACCCTTTTGGCTCTTCTAAAATTTATCTCAAAATGGGTATAGGTCATTTTGGGAAGCAGGGCTCAAAACAAGATTGTCAATGTTCTAATTAGGCCTAATTTAGGCTTGGTCTCATGAGGGTTTATAGGTTCACTATGCTCCAGGTCTTATTTCTCCCTTCCAACACTTCAATCACATCTCAAATAATCTGCCCAAGCTTTCCAAACCATCTCCCACACTTTCCCAATGTCTTTTTACTAAACCCTAACCCCTATGGTCTCCAAATGGCCAAAACCATGCAGAAACAACCTAGGGTATCATTATATTTGCCCAAAACCTCATCTTTAGGTCCTGTAGCTTGGAGATCTTTTATAATACATATAAATCCTTCATTCAACCAGTTTGTAGGAGTTTTTAAGGATTAGAAATGGAGAAATACAATTTTGAAGGTCTACTATGACCCTAAAACAGGGTTTTAACCCATTTTTAGAAAACTTACAATATCTTTCTCAAACTTTCATCAATTCACATGAAACCAACTCTATAGGAAAGAAGATTAAAAGATATAACACATACAATCATTTAGAATTGGACTTCTATCCATAGCATTCCGTACAAGAGTCTGAAACAAAGAATGGTGTTGGAAATTTTCAAGAAAATAGTGCCATTATTGATTCATTACACTTCAAAACTAACCAACTCCCTTTACAACGATGCACAAGGCCTTTTTATGCCTTCTACAACATGCTCCAACCATTTCTAACCAACTCATCAACTTCTACATGCCCTTGACCCTTCACATTCCATTTTTTGTATTTTGCAATTTGACAATATAACAACTTTTACAAAATTTGCAAAATGGACTCAAACTGACCTCCTAGGACTTAAAACCAACTTATGCAAGTTTAAAATGGTCTAGATGACCTTATTTCATGATCAAATCACTAAGCTTAAACTACGAAACCAAAATTGCCTCATGGAGGCTTAAAACTGACAAGGTGCTCCTGCACCATCCCACGAGCCACCATGTACTATGATCCACCAAACACTTAATTCCAAGTCATTTTCTCATATCACCTTAATTTATCATAATGACTTTCGAAAGCCTTAAAACTTAGGGAGGTTGATCCTTCTTGATTAAGGTAGCAAGATTAATCCAATCATTTATGCCTTTACTTTCAACCAAGGTGAATTCTTGAAGCAATGCCCCCTTGGTTAGCCATATAATTTGCCACAATATTTTGAGATCTATAGCAGTGTGAACCCCTAAAGGAGAAGAATTACAATTACCACCATTGAACTTCCTCTAATATTGCTGTGATCTATGAGAACAAAATGAAGATGAAATTATAAATCAAATGCAAAAACAAACGATTATACCTTTCTTTTGACTCACAAATCCAAGAGAGGGAAGGAGTTGCACCCAATAGCTCCTCAGATTTTACCCATGATGACTGAAATGTGGATTTCTCAATGCATTCAACACAATGTGAGATGAGGGATTAGATGGAGATGGAAATAGGAATGAGGCATGATTTTGACATTATGGTGTTGTGATGAGGAGATTATGGAGTGATTTTGGCAGAGGTTTGATGCATGAAGAAGTCCCTTCCATGGCTTAGAGAAGGGTCTTATTTATAGATTTTTGGTGAAAGGATTGGAGGGTGAGGATCAAAAGTTGAGATTAAGGGCTAGGAATAAAAGTAAATCTTTTATTCATTTTGGGAAAAGGAGGAATTAAATGAGTATGGGTGAGAGGAAATATTTTGGAATTAAAGATTCATATAGGGGAATATAAATGAATTAAAAATTCATTTGGGGAAGAGAGGAAATAAATGAGGTATGGGGGTGGTAAGGGTTTTGTAAGAGAAGTAAATGTGATGTGATATATTTCTATTTTTTATTTGGAGGATGTGGGGAAGGGTGTTAAACTAGGTTTGACCACCCAAATGAGAGGTTAGGATTAATTAAATATGGGTTTTATTTAATTAATCCTAGGGCTAGGATGAAGTAAGCTAGGGTAGGTAATTAAATAATAGCTATTTAATTACCTAGGGTAGGGATAGGTCAATTAATAGGCTAGATTAATTAATTAACATGGTTTTAACTAATTAATTGGATTTAGTGAAAAGGGGGAAATTGATTTAATAAATATTGCATATTTATTAAATCAATTGGCTAAGGTTGGGACTATTGAATTAATGAAATTAATTCAATTGTTGGGATAAAATGATAAAAAATAGGGTAATGAAGGGATAATTAATTAAATAAAATTTAATTAATTGGTTTAGGAAGGAAATTGACATGATTAGGGATGTTGGGAGTCGGTTTGATGGTAGAAGACATTTTTAGGTGTCTACATTTGCCCCTCTTTGAAATGGTGTTGCTGCTAAGTAACATTATTTCAAAGAAATTAAAACATAAGAGTTGGATTGGCTAGAAAAAAGATTTTGGCTTAGAAGAATAGGGTAAGGTTTGGGGATAATTGGAAAGGGGGATGCCCCCTCGAGAGGACAGGTGGGTTGCAAGAACACGGGTGTGCTCTCGAAATGGATGAAGCGGATTGGTAGAAGTGGTTGGAGGAGGGGGATTGTAAGGTGGATTTATGGGAGGTTGGCTGATGGATGATCATTGTGTTGAAAATGATTTAGAGCAATCCTAGTTTTGATATAGCAAAGTGGATATTTTCACCAAGGTATAGAAGACCAGGGTGATGATGTTTATCCAACATTTGCATGGACTAGACACACAGACAAAGGGATGATCTCATGCATCCCAAGATAGTACAACCTTGTCCAGATGAGGGAAGGGGACTCATAGCATAAGCCCTTAATACACAAAAGGTATGATGAACCTTAGATGCATAAGGAAATCAATATGCTAGAATCGACCCTATGATCCACAAGATATGAATACTAGCTTGGAGTAATGAAAGCAACCCACAAGCACAACATACAAAGCAAGACTACGCCCCCATTCTAGATGTTTTCACCACATACCATGATATAGTGAGATCAAGGTAGCTTTGATGTGATCTTCGAATAGGATAAAAAATAAAAATAAAAAACCTGAAGACCAATGAACCAAACAAGTAGCCATTGTATCTCTTGCCAAGATGGATGATGATAGGATAGATTCTGCCTATCGTAGGAATGATATGTCCTAAGGCAGGAATCGATGGATGATTAGATCATGCTTAGTTGATGTTGTAAGGTTGGCTCAAGATATTATGGTGACAAGTTGTGGTTGATGCTGATTTGATAGTTGGTGATTTTGATTAAGGGACGATGCTTTAATAGGTAATGCGATGCTTAGATCTAGTGTAAGCTCAGCAGGTTGGATGGGTGCATCTTATGCACCTAAGTACTGGAAACTTCGTTCGTATTCCAGACTGCCTACACACCCTATATCCACGGGATCAAGACACATTAAGATGCGGGTGGTGATGATATGTAGTTCTGATTTGTGATGATGATGTGGGATGATTGAGGATAAATGTGATGATGTTGGAAGATGATGAGATGAATGATTTGGGTGATTTTGAGGATGTCGGAAGATGATGAGATGTTGATGGAACAATGTTGATTTTGTGATGGATATTATTATTATTATTTTTTGGATTTTATGGATTTTTTCATTTTTTTGGATTTTTGTGATTTTGGAAAGGGGCTGATTTATTATGATGGTTGCATTGGATTTCGTTTGGATAGCCTAAGTGTTAGATACCAATGACAAGGGAACACCAAGTCTAGAGGTGAAGGTGATGGGGTTGGATTGGGGGATTGGCGATGAAAGGACAATGGATAGGGGATTTTGATAAATGGATAGAGACATGTGGATAAGGGGTAGGATGGGGGATAAAAGATCAGGTAGGGATACATGATAAGTAGGTGGAGGGATTGTTAGTGGAAGGTGATAGAGAGGAGATTCATGATAGATGGATTAGAAGATAGAGATAGGGATGCAAGATAGATGGATGGGAGATGGGGATAAGGATTTTCTCCAAGGGCTAGGTTGCAAGGAATCATATGTGCCAATGCTTAGGATTTTGCATGATGGGCTCATGTTTGAATGGATGGACTTTGCAGTAGATGGATGGAGGATATGTTTGGAAAGGGAGTATGCCAAGAGGTGTCCAAAGCATGTTTTTTGATATTTTGCCCCTTGTCTTTATCAAGATCTAAGGAGGGGGATATAGTGGATAGAATGGATAGGGAATGATAGGATAAATAGGGGATGGTGGATAGGGATATGATGGGATACGGATAAGATGTGCAAAGGATATTATGGATGTGGAGGAAGGGTACGGTTTTTTTGCCCCCAAGTGTAGGGATACAAAATGGATGGAGAAGGGATTATGCATGACGCCCACAAGGGGTTTTCATCAAGGTACTTGTCCAAGGCACCACAAGGAGTGGTTTTCACCATTGGACGGATTTTTCTCTTTACTATTTTTTTGATTTTTTTATTTTTTTGCTTTTTGATGGAATGGGGACTCTAGCGTCTGTTTCCATAGCAAGGAGAAGATGGTCCCATTTTGGATAGGATTATGGATGATGATTGCATGGATGTTGGTAGATAGGAAAAGATGGAATGGATTATGATGTGGATTATGCAAAAGCATGGACCATAGGAATGTGATGGGGAAGATATGTAGAATAGTGGATGAAAGATGGAGAGATGGGGGTATGTGGGAATGTCAAGTGGTGGAGGGGAACCAAGACCAACGGTTGCACACACCGTGATGTATTTGGAAGCTTGTACTTTGGATGTGGAGTTGGGAGTAATGGGGATCGGGATAGAAGATTTTTGGATGGTTGATGTGGGGTTTTAGGGACCCAAATAGACTTAGGATTTTGGGGATTTTTAGATGGGGAGTGAGATGTGTGGGAGTTTGTGATGCAGAGCATCTAGGATAGATAGGGACACTTCAAAACTTTAATGCAATGGGCTCTCTAGGTTCACTGTTTTTGACTGATCAGACTTCTTACAAGGAAGGGTTTCAACACAAATAACTAACTTGTTCTTGACATCAAAGAGAGGGGACTTTAGGACACATCTCACAAGACTCCTAACTCCATCTAACATTCCACCATCTCCACTGTGCAGGACCTGCAGGACAGCAATCTCAACTTTGTCTTCTAAAGACAGTCACAACATCTTTGCTTTACTAGAGAGAGAGACAGTCACAATGGCCTCCTTGGGATGATTTCTATTGATACAAATTCAATCTCATGCAACATACCAACTCAATAACATACCAAACACCTAACGCCTTCATTGACAAAGCAATAGCATACTAAACATACCTAATGTCTTCCTTCTTTGTAGTGACTGTCTCCAGGAGGACTGACAGAGTCACACTAGGTAGGGAGGACAGATTTCATGGAGGAATTTGTTCTATCCTCTATTACAAGATCCTTGCAGGACCTAGAACACCTTGCATTAGTAGAAATGACTAACATTTCATAGGGTTTCTGCCTCCACAGTTGGTGATCACCATCAATTTGTTGTTGTTCTCTTCTCTAAGTCTCAACACACAGCTCTGCAGAGTCATCTACATGACAAACTCAACACAAACCATCCTCCTGCCTCCCAAAACCTTCACAAGCCTCTACATTAGCTATCATACAACCCATTCCACTGATCAGAAACAGAGAAGATCAGTGGAATGAGGATAAATCCATCAGGCTACTCAGAAAAAGCCCTAAATTAGGTTTTCAAACCCACTTGCAAAGAAAAGGGAAATGCAGGAATAAAGTTGAGTGTTAAGAGCCCAAACAAGATTCAAATCCAAGCTATCTCAGTCCTCTAACCTTCCATTACAAACATGGGCTGTGACTATTCCGTACAGGTGCAGGTATGGACTGATAACAACAAATAAACACAGAAAAATAGGAAAATGGATGTTTCTTTGGTTCTATTTCACTTCCTCCGAATGTCTCATGCACAATACACCTTGGCAGGCTTCAAATAAGCCTCCTACATTTGAATCAAGAAGCATGGGAGTGGTTGGGGTCGATGAAACTGCCCCAACCATCGAGCTTCTTTCTTGTTTCTAACTGCAGCACTAATTGCTATTTAGTAACTGTCCTCTTTTAGGATTACATCGATGGTTTTATGTTTAACAATGCTTTTTAACACTTGGTTAACCTTTGAACAAGGTTTTAACAAACCTCCAAACCTCTGACATGCCTCCAACTAAGAGGATTGCCTCCTACACACATTAGGAGGGCTACAAACCTATATGACTTGCCTTTACAATATGATTGTCCTCCTTTTCAATATGAGAGTAGATTTTAGGTATTTGGACATAGTCCCTTACAAGCATGGCTTTCAAGCCTTATTACAACATTGAATGGTTTCAAGGACCTTATTAAACAAAACAACTACTTGAAGATCAAACAAAACCCAGATGTCTTGGTGCTCCTGCACCAGTTTGGAGTGGATTGGGATGTGGATGCCTCATTAGAGTTTGGTGCGTTTTGTTTAAGGACCCACACCATTTTTGTTTTTGCTTTTTCTTGTGATGGTGTGGGCTTTGATAGCCTTTTAGATTTTTGATTTTGCTTGGGAGAGATAACATCTTTAGGCTTTTGTGATTTATGCATTGAGGCATTCAAATTATTACTTTTGAATCCCATGGATTTGGAGGAAGCTTCATGTTTGAAAGATGTGTGCCTTTGTTGGTCTTGATTGGGAAATTTAGGGGGTTTATGGGTGGAGGGGTAAAAAATGTATTTATGGATAAATGGATGAGGGGATTTATGGATAGGGATATTTGGGAGGATGGGAGGATAAGAGGATTTGTGGATAGGGGTGTTAGGTGTTGGTAGGATAGGAGGTAAAGTGGATTTGATAGGGATATTTGGAGTTGGAAGTAGTGGAGGTAAATTTGATGGAGGCAAATGGATGGTCACATGCTTTTGCAAATGATATGATAATAGAGTAGGGATGGCGACATATGATTTGGGAGTGCGATGAGATGCCCCATGTTTGGGATTGGATGAATGGATTTTGGAAGGTGGGTGGATGGTATCAACATGTTTAGATTGTTTGCCTTGGGATGTATAGCCAAGGCCATGCGAGGATGGATGGAATGTGGTGTGGATGGGCTCCAAAATACCTTGTTCGTGAAGGCCTAAGCCTGTGCCTTGATAGTTCATATGTTGGAGCATGCAACATGCAATGGGATGTTTGATGCTTTGGAAACAAGATGCGAGTCTATTATTTGTTGGAGACAGATAGGTGGTGGATGGAAGTTGTTCACCTCCTACAAGGGGTTTACCACGGATGAAGGTGCTTTTTCCAAGTGAATAGGAGGATGGATTTGGGATGGGATTGGTAGATGGAGGTAAAGGATTCATGGGGGCTGGTAAAGGGGTGGTAGAAGAAGGTGTGAGATCAATAAGTTGATCAATAGATGGGAGGGGATTGGGGATGGGATTAGATGGGATGGGTAGATCTTGATTAGGAGAAGGGGTTGATGTTTCAACATACTTTGGATTTGATTGTTGACATAGCTCATGTGCTTGGATAGAAGTGGGAGTGACTTGGATAGATGTGGTGGGTGCTTGGATGGATGTGATAGGTGCTTGACTTATGTGTTCTTGAACATGGCTACATGATGGTTCTTGACTTATGATAGAGGGTTGTTCAAGAGATTTGGTAGATGTTGGATTGTATGAGGGTGTTTGATTCCTTTCTAATAGCCAATGGATGGGATCCTTCATGAGTGTATGGGTTGAAGAACAATATAATGGATGGATAGTAAGGGTGGTTGGTGTGGGATTAGGATTGGGATTGGATAGGTGGGTGATGCGATTAGGATTGGGATTGTATAGGTGGGTGATAGGATTAGGTAATGATGGTTCTTGGATGGGTTCAAGGATAGGTGTGGGACTAGATGGTGGTGTTGGAGGGGTGGAGGATTTGGGGGATTCCAATGCTTTGCTTGGTGATGTTCTTTGGAGGAAATCCCACAAGGATTCTTTGGATGTCATGGGCTTAGGACTTGGAAGATTTGATGGTGGATTAGGTGGTGGATGGGTGATAGGGATTGGTGGATTGGGAGATGCATAGGGTGATGGATTAAGATTGGAGGAATATTGTGTTGGGGGGGTTGGGATTGATGGATTATAAGGTAGGTAGGGTGATGGATTAAGGTTGATAAGGTTGGGGGGATTAGAGGATGGGGGATTTGTATGGGGAAATGGTTGTTGATACACGCTTTGGATTTCGGAGATAAGGTGTGCTAGATTGGTGTTCCCTTGATCAAAGTTAGAATGACAAAGGTTGGGGGATGGATAAGTTGGAGGTGTCAATTGATTGGATAAGTATGATGGTATGGGTGTGTAAGGGGATGGTGATTGATATGATGAATGTTGATATGATGGAAGTTGGTATGAGGTTGATGGTGTGGATATATAGGATGAAGGTAGGTATGATGAAGGTTGAAAGAATGAAGATTGATATGATGTGGATGGGGATGACATGTAGGGTGTTTATTGATATGATGAAGTTTGGGTAGGGGCTTGGGATTCTCCAATGATGAGGTGTGCTAAGGGTATATCCTTAATGTTATTTTTGCATTTTTTCTTAACATTAGGATCCATGTTCTCATAGACGTCTCTAAGTCTTTGTAAGTGTTGCATTGCGTCATAAGGATCCATTTTGTTGGAGAGATATGAGATGAAATGGAGGATAATGGATGATTGTGATGTTGGGGATCAAATTTTAAGACCTTAGGATGATTTGATTTGATTTTGATTTGATGGATGGTTGATGATCCTATTATGCTTAAGGTAGACTAATGACACTTAAGCAATAGAGTTGATTGGTTTGATTGTTGATTTGAATGATTTACTTAAGATAGACTAATGATCTCAAGCAAGTGTGAATAAAGGTTGATAATAATCAACTAAGGTCTTGATTTTTGATTGGGTTGATTTGGATTTAGATTTTGATAATGATGTTGGGGGACTTGGATGTTGATTTCGGATTAGATTTGGAATTAGGTGGTTAGGATGATTATGATAGATGGGTGATTAGATTAAGATGAAGTGGATAAGAATGATTAGGATGATGAAGATAGATTATGACTAGAGAGGAAGTGGATTAGAATTTGATCAAGCTCAAATAAAGGGATTGGATAAGCTCAACTTATGGGGTTTGATAAATGGGGGGATGGTTTAGTGGTGTTGGGAGGAAAACCCAGCTCGACGTGAGGGGGGGCAGGGGGCCAGATGCGACCCCCCGTTGACAGGGGTTCAAGGGCGTAACCCCCGACTGAATTTTTTTTGAAAATGGGCTTATAAAATTGATGTTTTTGATGGGGAAATTTAATTTTTGGACATGGATGAAGAAGGTGCTAAAATAGATGGAAATGACACTGAAACAAAGAGGAATGACGCTAAAAGATGTAAATGGTTGGATTGATGGATGAATTTGATTTTTCTTGGCAAGTAGACAAACAAACAAGCAAGAAAACACAATGGCCAAAGGTCTGATTTATGGGAAAATGTGAAAGATTTATCAAGCATGCACAACCTAAGGTGAAGCAAGGACAATACTTGTTGAACAAGTAGAGGTATTTTGGCTTCTAAAACAATGGTTCGTAGTAAGTGCTTTCGTTTAGGTTGTTATACATGCGGCAGCGCTACTCTCCATTATGGAGTCTCCCAGCGTCCAAGGGTTACGCCTTGGAGGGTTTTGGGGGAGTTTGGCTGTCGGTATAACAAAACACCTGTTGCTTGTGACTTTTGTCACAAACACATTAATTTATATAGTGGCTTGAAAGAACTTGGCTTTAGCTTGTTGCCGCTTGGGTCGTTCCCACCTTTCGAGGCGGGGTGGCAGGCCCTCTAAGGATTAACAAAAGTAACACAATCACAAAAATACTTTTGATCCCTAAGTTCATACAAAGATGCGAGGGGAGTGCATACGTATTCTTTATGATTGCATCACACTAAACATGGTTTATTTTAGTTTTTTGGATTATGTTGGGGGTGACCTATGTAAGTGTTGTGAGAAGCTTTTGATTCCCAAGGTCACCAAATGGTGCAAGGGAAGAACATACACTTTTCACACTACAAACATAAATCACAAAATACTTCACACAAATTAAGATTTGGTTTTCTTGATTATATGAATGAAGAATGCAAATTGTTGTTCTTTTTAACCCAATGATTTCATTGATGCAATTTGTGGTTCATTTTAAAGCCCAAAATTGAAGTGTTTTGATAGTTGTTGTTGGCACACATTTTGTCAATTTTAGAACACCAAATTTTAAATGTTTGGCACACACAAACACACAGATTTGTTTGATTGTTTGTTCAATTTTATAACACCAAATTGAAATGTTTTTGATTTAAGCCAACATTCAAGGGTTCTTTTTAGTTTCCAAATTTGAAATGTTTGCTAATCTAAAAATACCCTGCAAAAACGTGTTAGTATCCTCCAAGTGATGTTGATGACCTACACACAAGCTGTCAGTCCCTGCACAGAGAACAAAGTTAGTCTCAGAAAATAGTGCTAATACAGAGATAAGATAGCACTAATACAAAAGATAACACTAATATAGAAAATAGTGTTAATACAGAGATATGATAGTGAGAATATAGAAGATAGCGCTAATACAGAAAATAGCACTAATACAAAAATAGCGCTAATACAATAGAAAGAAAGCGCTAATATAGATAATAGCGTTAAAACAAGTCATGGAAAGCGCCACTGCCCAACTTGTCAGGCGGTCTGGTCACAGTTTGAAGATAACGTCACTCTGGGCTTTAATAGCGCCAATACGCGTCTGAACTCGTCCGTCCTACGAAATAGAGATCTTCTAACCAAAATAGAGGGTTAAGCCACACGCACAAGGGGTCCCATTAGCATTGTTAGTCATTGATAAATGAAAAGCAAGACAAAATAGGAACTAACATGCATGTTTAGATTTTATGAAAATTTTGGCATAACTTCTCCCTCTTTTTTTAAAAATTTCTGCAGAAATAGAGAGCAAATCCCGACAGGAAAAGCAATAGAAAGACCCCAAAAAGAAATGAATAGACTTTTGTGAGTGAGTTAGAAAGGAGAATGCTTCTGCAAAATGGTGCTAAAACAGTAAATAGCACTATCCGTGCCAGTGATAGCGCTACTATGCGGTGTAGATAGCATTGAACCTACAAAATCACGTCCTTCACACCAAAACTCACAAATAAGGATTAGATTCAGACCTTGTGGGTCCCACTGGGCGTGCCAATGTGATCTATGAGAACAAAATGAAGATGAAATTATAAATCAAATGCAAAAACAAACGATTATACCTTCCTTTTGACTCACAAATCCAAGAGAGGGAAGGAGTTGCACCCGATAGCTCCTCAGATTTTACCCATAATGACTGAAATGTGGATTGCTCAATGTATTCAACATGATGTGAGATGAGGGATTAGATGGAAATAGAGATAGGAATGAGGCATGATTTTGACATTATGGTGTTGTGATGAGGAGATTGTGGAGTGATTTTGGCAGAAGTTTGATGCATGAAGAAATTATTTCCATGGTTTAGAGAAGGGTCTTATTTATAGATTTTTGGTGAAAGGATTGGAGGGTGAGGATCAAAAGTTGAGATCAAGGGCTAGGAATAAAAGTAAATCTTTTATTCATTTTGAAAAAAAGAGGAATTAAATGAGTATGGGTGAGAGGAAATATTTTGGAATTAAAGATTCATATGGGGGAATGTAAATGAATTAAATTAAAAATTTATTTGGGGAAGAGAGGAAATAAATGAGGTATGGGGGTGGTAAGGGTTTTGTAAAAGAAGTAAATGTGATGTGTGATATATTTCTATTTTTTATTTGGAGGATGTGTGGAAGGGTGTTAAATTAGGTTTGACCACCCAAATGAGAGGTTAGGATTAATTAAATATAAGTTTTATTTAATTAATCCTAAGGCTAGGATGAGGTAGGCTAGGATAAGTAATTAAATAATAGCTATTTAATTACCTAGGGTAGGGATAGGTCAATTAATAGGCTGGATTAATTAGTTAACATGGTTTTAACTAATTAATTGGATTTAGTGAAAAATGGTGAAAATATTTATTAAATCAATTGGCTAAGGTTGGGACTATTGAAATTAATTCAATTGTTGGGATAAAATGATAAAAAATAGGGTAATGAAGGGATAATTAATTAAATAAAATATAATTAATTGGTTTAGGAAGGAAATTGACATGATTAAGGATGTTGGGAGTCGGTTTGATGGTAGAAGACATTTTTAGGTGTCTACAATTGCATTCAATTTTTAATTCAGACAATGACCTTTTAACACTATATTTATGACTATCTATGAGTACCCCTCTACTTCTACCTCTCAATATTCCACAACAAAAGTAGCTTTAAGACCAGCTAACAAAGCTACCCATTCAACATAGTTATTCATTTGCTTCCCTAGGTAAATCAAACCTCCCAATACAAAGTCTCCAACACGATCATGTAGCACATAACCAATTGTAGCCTTACCCAAATTTCCTTTAGAAGCTTTGTGAAAATTTAGCTTTACCTCTCCACTCAAAGCCTACCATCTCAACTCCCCCCTACACTCAGTTTTTTCTATTTGACCTTGAATGAAATCTTATACATAATATTTTTTTTTTTTAAAAATGCACCTAATAAACTTTTTAACGTGATCGGCGACGCTGGTGCGACACGCCCTCTGACTCCACACGAATGCTTTTGCCTAGAGCAATGAACCGGTGAGGCCACAACATGGGGGACCTCATCCCCTAGGAAGAACACTTCAAACCCGTGAGCTTGTTGGCCCGGTGAAGGTGTAAAGCCTTGCGAGCTCGTTGGCCCAGCAGGGGTTTGAACTCTAGTGGCCACCACTACAACCGAGCGACTTAACCATCGAACCATGTCGTCATCGGCTCTTATACATAAATTTTAATCTCAATACTAAAATTCAATATTTTGAGATCAAATTTTATTCCACTTAGTGTAATATATCTCTTTCCTAAAATAATATGATGTCTTGGTTAAAACTTGACATTGTTGTTGCTGCCACCAAAGTTCAAATCCCCCTTGGGCCATTGAGCTCATGGGCTTTGAGCCCTCACTAAACCACTACGTAGTCCTCTTGTAACCTCAATTGACTCAAGCCAACTTAAAAATTCTTGAAATTTATTAATATAAATAAATAAATAAAATTACTATAATTTTCTAAACCATACTAAACCTTCTAACCACCAATCTTTTTAAATTCTTTTTTTTATTTAACATGGAATGGAATACATACAATTCATAGATAGTGGTGTGTCTTCTAGGGGTTTGAACCTCAATCTCCATCATGATAACCAAGTGGCCTTAACCACTTAAATTATAGTTTAATTAATAAAAAATTTAACAACACAATATTTATAATTATAACTACCAATCTCAAAATAATTATTAAATAAATTTGTAGAGTAGTTGACTTCATAAAGAAATATAGAATTGGTAGGATAGGTATATGCGCTTTGGTTGTGACAAAAATAGGAGATTCTTTCTGAATTGCTTGTTTATATTGCTATTACTAAATTACTTAGCAGAACCGCTATAGGCATCTAATAAGGCGTGGCGGGTCTCCCAATGTTGAGGGCTTCTCTACCGATATTTTGTCGGTCCTATTCGTCACACGTACAGTGGGAGATGTTCTACACAAATCATGTGTGATTTTGCCATCAATATAGGGCCCAATTTTGCATAATTGCTAAGCATGATTAAAGCTTATGATGTAACCTCGGTGGATGTAAAGTTTGTCTTGCAATACAAGAAAGGAGTTTGGATCGCATATGGAATGTGACACTTCCTTATCAAATTTAATCATAACCTTGCTATCGAAATAATTGTTCGGTTCAAAAGCAAATTTACAGTAATGCAGGTACCAATTATAGTAATGTGCTCCTTCATTAACAGCAATGAGATCTGACCAAACTGATTAAGACCAATTAACCCAATTTGAGAAAAAAAAGACTACAATTTGAGAAAAAAAAGACTCTACAATTTTACTGATAATCATATCTCCATTAAATATTTCTAGGTTTCTTTCAACTCTGTATATTTTTGCTTCAACGTTTCAGATCATACTAATGATCCATCAGATAATTATAAGTTCACTTCTCAATCATCACCTTCCAATCTAGATTAATTTCATATTAAGAGGCCCCCCAATTACGAAGAACTGGTTAGATCTGGATTCAAAAGATTCTTTGCTTTTTTGGAAGGGAACATTAATGTGGGATTCCTGTCTCATTATGCTCAATTGACCACATGTCAATTTACTACCTAGCACAGTACCCACTGTGAGCAAATATAATAATTTATCATCAATAAGCTAATACAAAATTATGTGGGGTTACTCAACACTAAACAGCCTGTTCCACATGGTTCTGTGTCTTTACTATACAGTTTGAAAGAGGACAGGGAGGAAGATATTAGATAAATAAAATGAGGTGGCCAATCAATGGCATCCTGTGAATTGAGAGAAGGGAAGAAGTAATGTACATGTAAAAATGAATGAGGGGTGGGAGGAGGGTGAGCTGTCACTGTTTTCAGAAGGTAGATTGTCAATCATTAAAGCTGATATTCAAGAAGGTGAGCGATTTCTGGAAAGGTAGTCAGTGGAAGTGGTTGGGGAGGAAAGATCGATTGGGTATCTGGATCCACAGAAAAGATTAAATCTTGGCTAGTTTTCATGTGGGTTTCACTTACTTATATAGGCTGCATCATGGGCATAAGTTTTAAGGACAGTGTCAAGTATTGTTTCCCAGATCCAGAGTGTATCTAGTTCTGCCATGATTGTCTGAAGTTTCCCTTGGAGTCAATAAGCCTGCCAGAACACAGAATTTTGCTTGTGGGTTGTGACATTTCGTATCTGTAAAATGGCTATTGATGTAAGGCAAATTGGGGGAGCCTTCCTTACGCTGTCTATGTTTGCAATGCTGGGAAACATGATTAGAAAGGATCACTTCAGTGATAACACTCCTGCCGTTGAGGTAAGGCATTGTTTTGTAGAAGGTTTTCTTGCAAGAAATTGGAGTGTTTATCTAACAGAGGATATATATGTCTATTGTGGTAATTTCTGAAAGGTTAACTATTCGAATGCATCAAATCCTTTAGAGGATGCACGGTATGCTACAAAGAAGCTTCTTACAAAGGGAAAGGAGCCCGAAAATCTATGGGGAATATCTGCACCGGCATTGAACCCTTGCTGGGAAGAGAAAATTACAGGTGAGTGTATATTTTGAGAGGTTTTGAAGAGAGTGGGAGGGAGAACTGATATACTGTTGTTGGTGAAGCAGAAAGCATGGTGAAGAAAAACGGCTTTGTTTCCTTTACATTGTCAAATGGTCCTTCTTATCATCTCTCACAGGTATGCTCTTTTCAGCCGGCTGTCAAAAAATTGAGTTCCCCACCAATTTGCTTGCATATTCATTGGGGTCACTAGACATTTCTTTTGCGCGCTTATGAAATGGTTTATTGCAATTCCAAACACTGTCTACCTTGCTCTCCATGTTGCCTTACGAAGAAACTGCATTGAATCTAACAACATTTTGAACGACTATTCTTAAATAACCTGAATCCACTTCAGCTTTTTGTAATTCATTATTGGTGCATACTGGAATTAAAAACTTTACACAGCGGTATCCAGATACATGATATTATTTTTGACTGTGAAAATAAAAAATCTTTAAAAACCATTTATACATTCATCTGACATGGAATTATAAGTACTAGCCAGCCTTTCGAGTAAGTTCAAGTTTCTAAGACTTATAGAGCGCTAGATTTAATACTGTATGTATCTTTGTTGGACAATGAACTATACCCGAACCAAAGATGGAACAGTCACCAAGAGGGCCAGTAGCTCAGTGGTGGAGCACCCCAACAGCAAATAGGAGGTCCTATGTTTGACTCCTAGCTGGTCCATGAAAAGTTTAACATGGCATCAGAGGCTAGGTCAGAAGAGCCAGGCCAAGCTAGGATCTCCGAGCCCCTGCAGTGTCGCTCATGGGGGGTGTTGGAAAATGAGCCACACTCAAGCCAAGGATGGACTGGTCACCAAGAGGGCTGGTAGCTCAGTGGTAGAGCACCCCAACAGCAAATGGAGGCCCTAGGTTCAAGTCCTAACTGGTCCATGAAAAGTTCAACAATCTTAAACCCTGGAACCCATGAGTTAACTAGCTCCATAAAACTTGAATTATGATCTCTGCTTGCGGATTGACCCAATTACTGCTGAATTATACCCATTTCATCTTTCTCATATAACACAATCAAAATGGGTTGTATAGGAGACTAGGAAATTTAGATGGTCGATCTCCTGTCCAATATAGCTTCCGAACTGTGAGCAGGCTAGCAGCTGGACCCTGCCACCTTGCAAAGACGAGTTTCCTCACCTCAATTAAAGTATTTCTGAAGAAAAGAAATAGCAGGATGAAAATAATGTTGGATGTCCCTTTCAAATCCATCAACAGGTTGGTGTCTGGGTTGAAGATTGTGATCTCCCTCCTGATGCATCATGGGTGACACCACGACTTTTTTATACCCCTGTTCCATCTATAGTCTGGCTTGTATCTTTTTTGATGGTTGGATACTAAGTTCGGGTCTTGGAATAGATTTCAGGGCCACTTAACATGCCACCAAGTTTTGTATATTAAATAACTCTCTACTTATCTCCTTTTTTAATAAATGGAGAACAAAGTACCAAATGGGGAAATCTGAAATGTTGATTAATTTGAAATTTCCTCTTTTTGCAAAACATGCTTGATGATCTATTCTATAGAAACTCTAGCCTCGCTCTTACAAACCCATGCCATAAAAAATGATTACAAGCATATGTCTTCATAGGCCAAATGGGACAGAGTACTGATCACATGATAATGAACCTTCCTATTCATGGGAAAGTAGTATACATATTAACTTCGGTTTTGTGTCATGTTATGGATTGGATGTAAGATGTGAATTCTCAATACCATGGTCCACATCCTTGAATTAAAAAAAAAAAAAATGTTGTCATGTTATATGTGAAAGCATAGGCACGTTTGTGTCTTCTGCAAGTGAATAGACATGATTTTTTTATGTATGTAAAAGAATGATGCAACCACACCATGTGCAGATACAGCAGCAGGAAAATATAAAATGTAGTTTAGCTAATTCAACATTAAATAAATCTTAATCAAGGCCTAAAGTAATGCAATAATCACTTCCTCTGAGGTTGGTCCTAACTGCACCGGCAATGGGTTGAAAGGCATCCACCAAGCATTCTTTGGAAAAATTCTTAGGACATCTGATTCACTAGAGCCCGCAATTGTTAACTTTATTTGATGATCACTTATACTCTAAGGAGTGGCTCACTTTATTCCTCTAAATCCCACTTTCTTCGCTGGGATGACTTTTTGATGAATCTAAAACCTCTTAACTGAGGGTAGAGCTAAGGTTCACCACCTAATGGTTACAAACTTACAACTTCTCCCTTAACTACATTTTATGGCTGTAGCAATACACACAACAAAACCGAGTCAATCTCCAAAGCAAAAAGCAAGCTTGTGGGTGAGTAGCATGGTAAAGTACAACACTGGAGATAATTACAGGGTTACCTCTAAGGTGGCGATGCATATGTAAATATCATAAACACACCTGAAAATAAAAAACATGACACTTCTGTTACTGTCCACAGGTTATAAGGAGTGCTACATATTTGTGCCGAAGCATCAATTATGGGGGCTCATGTGGCCAACATGAATAAATCATAATCTGTTATGGAATCAGAAACATGCACATTTTTATCCTCTATACCCTCAAATTTCCACAGCAATTTCCTTAATATAAGGCTCTATGGCTCATATGTCATGCGTATAAAATTTTATTCATCATATAATCATTATTCCACAAAAGATAGGGTAGGAAGTCATTATAGATCATATATCATCATGCCACAACAAAACAGAGATTTATATCGAGGCAAGGATATCATATTCAATCTGAACAAGGTCATACTTCATCCAAATTGGGTTTACATTCATGGGAAATTCCCTAACAGCTCTCAGATACATATAAATTGCAGCTATATCCCTATATAAATGCATAAATTTTGTAACAGCAATTATATGAAGGCTAAAACATAAATGAAATAACAGAAAATCACCTTTTAGGACCAGCCACCATCCTTTTTAGACATTAGCAAGTGCCTATAACCAAAGATGCATCTTCAAGGAAGTTGACACCTCCAAGATCAATTTGTTCTGTGAAATCACTTAAATTAGACCTTTTGCAATCCTAATACAGCCAGAATGGAGGGGGTTGTGGAGGGGGGTTGCCATGAAGTATTTATACACCTCTGTAATACAAATGGGTACCCCAAGTGGCCTATGTTTGCCCCTTCATGCTTATATGTGCTTACAACCTCATTGGCAATGCTTGTTAGTGTTTTCTTGGTTAATATGTGGCCTCTGATGGCTCCTGCAGCCACCATTTGTTTATTGGCCTTTTTGCAGGGTTTTTTCACTATGACATGTCTTTGTTTTTCCCAATTAATATTGTTGCATGTCATTCGAACACTAATTGAGCAACATGTGTTCCAACTTTATATTCTGTTGTCCATTTTTGAGCCATAACAAATAGAAGATCAAATTCTAGAACAACCATTAATGATTAAACCATTAGGTCTACTTTAGATGTCAAGAAAATGAAATTAGGCTGATCAAATAAATATTATTTCTGGGGCAAGTGGTCAGTGTTCATATTACATCCCTGGAACAGATGACAACTGCTACAGATGTAAACATTGATTTAAATAAATCTTTTGATCTTTGGCAATTTGTTATTGTGGGATGATCTGTAAATTGCACTTAGCTTTGCGGTGCCTCCATTTTGGATGTTGGATGCTTTGGGATATGGCTGCCTTTGGTTTAAGTATCAAGATTTCTTTGTATGACTCGTATCTACTTAGTTGTTTCTGTGAGCTTCTTTCATCACAACTTCCTATCTGACTTCCTTAACCGACCAGGTGGCAGATGCGGTGGTTGTTGCTAAGTATTTAGGAGCAACACTGATACTTCCAGAGATAAAGGAAAGTTCAGAAGATGAATACAGGTTAGCTTATTGATCTTAAACCCTACTTAGTACTCGTCAATGGTGATACTTCTAGGATGCTGCTAAATTGGTTTTCATAATGCAAATGCTATCCACAGATTTAAGTAGAAAGATTTCCCATTGAGTGACTTTTTTGGGTGTAGCAGTGCCCATGTTGTATTTTAAATTGAACCTCACAACCTAAGCCATCTCTGGCAGCTTAATTTTTAACATCAACTGAGGATAACGGCTACCAAACTATGAACCAGATAAAGTTTGAGTTCCCAGGTGATTGAGACCTAACATTTCTGAGGACATCACATATTGTTAGGATCCAGGTGAAGGTCTGTGCATACATGTTGCAAATACACATGATCTTAATGCATGACATACAGTTGATTTACTGAATCCCTGAAACACAATCTTGTTAAGTTCCATGTCAGATTGTTCAATCATCTGATTGATTTTACAAGTTGGTGCATGGCTGTGTCTGGGAATATTTTAATAGATTTATTTACCCCAAAGAATATGTTGTCTATTTAATTCCCAAAAATTCAAAGCTAACCAAAGGAGTCTGTGCATCGGAACTTTGCTCCCAAGTCTAACTTTCCTCTTCCAATATTAGTTTCCTGCAGTGTACCAGAGTGGAATCAACGGATTAGTTGTTTAAGAGTTTAGCTGATTCTCATATTAACAAACTAGAGTTTGGAAAGCAAACATCAACATGCTAAAGTAATGTGATTCAAACACCACAAAAGGCCTTGAAGAATACTAGTCTTAATTCACATATCTTGGTGATAACATCTTCCTCTACCATGAAAAAGAAAATTAGTATAGCCCTCTGATGCAGAACAACGACTGTTGAGCTGTAAATCAAGAATGTAGGTTCAGCTGCTAGTATCAAGGTAAGATATTTGCCCTAGATATTTATGCTTAACAACCAACAGTTGTGCATGGACTTTAATCTTTATGTAACTAGGGATATCATATCATTAATCTATAAATGAGTGTTAATATTCCCTTCCCAGAAGAAAATTTTGGTCTCCCGTTGGTGGTGCTTGTAAAGGGAAGCCTTCACACCCTAACTTAACTTTCTTTGAGGATTTGATGAGTAATATATTATGGAGGCATAGTTTTGTCTATCTCTAAAAGCTTACAACTTCTGGAAAAGCACTGCAAACTGGCATTTGCATAATCCTTTTACTCAGTCGTGGGAACTGCTTTCACTTCCCTTCACTGCCAAGATTATCAAAGTTAAGGGTAGATATCTTCAGTTTCATCCGTCTGGCATTTATTTAGGCTTCATCTTGCCTGTTTAAGACAAAATGATAGAACACATGTTAAGCTTCCAAGCAGGTCCCAATACGATTGGATATAGGTCAAAGTTGCTTGATTTGGCCTAAAACACTGGAAACAACTGTCACCCCCTTTTATTGCCATTTGCAAGGTGACAATTATGCATTGGGTTGCCACAACAAGATTGATATAAACAACTCCAAAAAAACCTGGGGCATTTCATGCACAACCTTAAAGAAAGAATTTTAGAAACATTTTTTAAGATCTAGTACCAAATGCATTTGATCCGGATAAAAGTTGGTTGCTTGTGGACTGTATTCATGAATCTACTTTGGCATGGGTTATGTATGTTGAAATCATTGAAATAATGAACAATCACTTACTGGCTAGTGCCAAATGTCTTTGATCCCAATAATAGTTGGTCTCTTATGGATCCTATGCATGAATCTACTCAGGTGTGGATTATGAATACCGAATTCTTGCAAATAATTACAGTTCTATGACAATTATTGTTTCTTTGAAGAATCCTAGGTTACGGTTGTGTTTGATATGATATTTTTATTTCAGGGTTTTAACTGCGTAGTTTTTGAGTCAAACACATGACCCATAAATAAAAACTACGCAGTTAAAACCCTGAAATAAAAATATCATAATTTGACATGCTGTGAAAAATACCTCCTACTTATCAATGTGTTTGATATGTTTTCATGATTTGTTTGTCATGTAGCCGGTTGTATGACTTCTTCTAGGGTTCGAAGTGTGAATGACCTAATTTTGTATTGCAATTTGGGTTGCAAGGCTATTATGAAGAGGTTGAATAGAAGATTGTCATCCATGTTGTGTTTGGTCCTGTGACCTAAGTTTTTCCAGCATTTGATAAAATTGGGGGCTGCTTCATTGTTTATTTGCTTTGTTTTGATGAGGTTCCCCTAACTGTCTTCAGGTAGACTCTCAATTGTGAATTCCTTGTCAAAAGCATTGATGAGATCTTCAATTTCCGAATTGAATGAGGTTTGGATTGATTATAGTATTGTACCATTCTAGGGCATCTCCAGTGAGTTATGGAATTTTTTTTGTTACAGCATAGTGATTGGTCGAGATCCAATTTATGTAGATGTTGCCAAATTCCTTTAGAAGGGCAATGCGATCTTGACTACTTTCGAAGTGATACTAGTTGTGACACTTCCTATATCCATAGAAGTTACATACGGTGATAGGGGTTCATTTTTTATTGTTTGCATAATTTTGTTTTGGATTGGGGTTTGCTTTAATTCTCACCCACTTCTATCACCAAAAGGTGCAGGTGCATGGGGCATGACAAAGCAAGAGGGGAACCCTAAACATGTTTGTTGAGGTTGTTTATTCATTTGAAGCTTTTCATTTTGTATTTGACTAATCTGGTTATTGCTCCGAGTTCTCATTTGAAGCATTTGGTCATTGGTTGCCTTTTGCATTTGATATGTTCAATCTATCATTTAAAGCTTGAAATTGTGCACATCCAAACAGGATTGTTTTGGTTGGTGAAAATTTTGGATATTCTGATTTTGCAGTGTAGAAGTTCATAAAGATTGGGTAACCTGAGGAATACTGTTTTGGGTAATATTCCCTACTTCTGTAGCCCTTTCTGCCCCTTTGGAAGTGTTTATGGCTGTGTTAAAAATGGCTGTAGTGGTTTTGGCCATGGTCAAAAAGCTATCATGTAGGCAATCACATAAGAAGGAGCAACAGGGAAAGGAGGCATGGACAATGCAGGAATGTTTTCTGTGTGCATGCGAATGGAATTTGACCTTAGAGAGATTTAGAATTCTTGCCAGTATATTTAGGGGGATTCTCTATGTAAGTGATCATTTCAGGAGTGTAACCTTGAGAGGTGCAATGATTATCATCTAATTGAGTACCACGATCATCCAACTCAATTTCTTCAAGTATATTACTGTCATAGCCCACTTCATCCTCAGGTAAAGTTTGGATGTTGACAGGTTTTCCATACAATCAATTCCAAAGAGTTTTTTGGTAGATGACCTAGTTTGAACTTGCCTATTTTGGGCGTCCAGTTTTCCTTTGGTGTTTCTATGAGTTGTGGCTCCTACCATGATGACATCTATGGTTGATGTAGGTTAAGCTTGAGTGAAAGCATTCCAAGTTAAGTTATCAGTGGTACTAACTTCAACATGATAAATTGTGAGAATGGATGAATAGCCTTTGGGACTCTTGAAGTTGTAGGGTTTGAGATAAAAGATTTGAGAAATATGGTTGAAAATAATAAAGTGAACCAATAAAAAGGAGTGTTCACATCCAGTTCACCAAAATGTATAAACCTAAAAAGGAACTGCATAGGTAAGTCTCTAAGCTTAATAAGAGGAGGGGATATTTTGTAAGTCTCTAAGCTTAATAAGAGGAGGGGATATTTTGGCATACACTCAATAGGCAGTATGTAGTCAATACACAGAGATATAGAGTGACCAAAGCATGCAATAAATAAAATGAAATGAACTGACTAAATAACATAAAGAAGGGCAAAGGGGTACTTAACTGGGGGACTTGTTGGCCCAGAGATCTGTGTCTTTGACTGGAGTAACCACATTGTGAAGCTTAATGGCTATAGGAGAAGTATAGAAGGATAAATAAATCCTTACACATCAGTACTTATTGATGCCTAAGATTGTTGTGATTGACAGTGTTCATTTATTCTATCTTCAGAACACAAATGAGATTCCTTTGGTGAAGTCTCTATTGGTCCTCCCAAGATGAGCTTGTGAGCCATTGTGAAGACTTGCTGTAAAAAGACTTGCTGTAAATGTGCTAGAGGATGCAAATTGTTGTTTATTATTTTCAAAAGTCAATTCCTAGATCATAATTCCAAGGAGACCAATGTTTTTGACTGCAATCAAAGTAGTCAGTGTACTTTAGAGAAAAGTCAGTGAAGGGGCATTTTCGCCCAGAGTTGAATTAGTTGACAAATTCAACCCTGGTTGAAAAATGATCCAGAGGCACTAAAATGAATGAAAGGAGGCTAAGAGATGAATGAAAGATAAACATGAGATGGCGAAGTATCTCTAAGTGGCAAAGGAGGTACACAAAGATACATTAAGGGCATCTACTTGTGATTACAGTAACATGTTGCTCCAGTTGAGCCCTCCTCGATCCCATGATAATTTAACGAATGGGAAATGCTGTGTGTCAACAAGTCACTTGACATAAAAGTACTAATAGTCCATTTTGTGTGTATAAAAATTCTCCACAGTTTCATAAAGCATTGGGTACCCTTCATAAGAAAGATGAATACTATAATGATCACTTTTACTACTTATTTGGTCTCTCGGATGCCTCTAAAATTAAGCAACATAATAGATGCCCTAATGCTAAGTGATTCTTATACATGAAAGATGGAGAAAGCATTGATAAGAGATCACTTTTAAATTAGTAATATATTTAGTCTCGGGGATGCCTCTAAAATTAACCAGTGTAGGAGATGCCCTAATGGTAGGTTATTGTTACATTTGTAAGATGGGGAAAGTAACGAGAAAGGGGCATCTACTACCAAATGTATTTTGGAGTTTTCCACTAGATACTGTGAGATTCATTTGAGAGCGAGAATAAGATGCTGAGGGGCAATTCATCTTTTGTTTTTTCCAGTTTTTGACACTAGTAATGATGTTTGAATCTTTTGTATAAGCTTTAGAGGCTGAATGCGAGAGTGGACAAAGCATACAAATTGCCTGTGAACTGCACTAATGATCACCTTGTCCCAGTAAATTCACTTCAGATGAATATAATCACCAATTAGTGTAGCTAAAGTGTGGATGAAATAGAATAGTGTGCATAGCTGTTTAAATCTTAATATGTTGTCAAATCAGATTAGCTGCAAATGAGATAGCCATGGCAGCTTTTCTACTGCCTCTTATAGTTATAATTTCTGCATAGAGGGTTGCATTGCATGTAGTACAAAACAATACAAAAAGGATGGTTGGTGAAATATTTTAAAATTATACAAACAATGAATGTCTTTGCACGTTGGACTCGAGAACTCTCTTCTAATGTAAACTGCTATTCTTTGCTTTTATTATTTATACAATTAACCTGACGAGCATTTATGTGTGTTTACCTTGAACAGTAAATTTGAGCAAATTTATGATGCTGATAAGTTTATCGACAGTTTCAGTGGTGTGGTTAAAGTGGCAAGGCAATTGCCTAATAATAAGATAGCTAGAAAACCTACAGTTGTGAGGATTCCACACAGGGTCACACAAGAATATATTGCAGAAAATGTTGAACCATTATTTAAGAAGAAACGCAGCATCATGCTCAGCAGCTTCTTTCCATCAATAGATATGAAAATCAAGCAAGGGTCAAACTCTGAGATGGAATCTGTACGCTGCCTTGGCATGTATGGTGCTCTAGAGTTTCGCCCAGAGATTCGGAGAGTGGGAGATGAAATGCTAAAGAAATTACATGATGCAGAAGATGGATCATCTAGGCATTTTGTTGCAGTAGATTTAAGAATGGACATTTTGCTTCAGAGGGGCTGTGAAAACACTGATGGGAGTCTTAAATCAGGAACCAAAAAATGTTTTGGGGCACAAGATGTTGGCATTTTTTTGAGAAAAATTGGGTTCCAAGAGGACACCCCTCTCTATTTGACAGAGTCAACATGGCATGAAAACCTCAATTCTTTAAAAGATATATTTCCAAATGTGTATACCAAGGTATGTAATTATTCTTTGGCCGATATTTCTGATCTGTTTTGTATGACGCATGTCAACTCATCATTTGTATGTGTTCATATATGTATGCATGGAAGAATTCCCTTATCTAACTACCTATCATATGAAATTCTTAACTAAGTTGATCTTCTGTTTTGACAGCAAACTATTATGCCTTCTGAAGAAAAGATGAAGCTTTTCCATTCTGGAAAAACAGAATTTGAAAGAGCGCTTGATTTTTACATTTGTTCTCACAGTGATGTATTCGTGCCTGCAATTTCTGGTATGTTTTATGCAAATGTTGCTGGACAGAGGATTGCAGCCGGGCGAACACAAATACTTGTACCCACAACCAGACAGAGTTCTACTGATATGTTGTCAGATTCCATTTCACGTTACATTATTGACAAAAATCATGTAGCCTATTCATGCTTCTGTTAAGATTTGTCATTTAAATAGATATTCAATTTTGAAGGACTAGCTAGAGCCAGAATGCCAAAACAGAAATCCTCCAATTTAGGCTGCTTCTAGTGATAAGAAGATTGAGAGTTTACCTCCTGCATTTCAGAACTTGTCCTAGAAATTAATCCTTATAATGTCAAATATGAATTTCTAGGAAAAGAAAGCCTGGTGGGCGTGACCATGCAGCAGAAATTGTAGGTTACCAATTGTTGATTGTAATATTTCCATGATTTCATTTAATAAATAATGTTCTCAAGTTTCATCTAAATTGTTCCTTGGGGGATTTCATTTGTTCAGATAATTTTGAGATAAGAGCGCTTCTCTTAATTTGATGATATTACAAATTTGATTCATATAACCTGCTGTTTGGTGAAAGTGTTTTCAATGGTTTGAGTTACAACATTATGGTCAATTTTTATTTGATAGCAAACTTTCTGTTGTATGATGAATGAATTTTCCATGGTTGAGTTACCACATTGGAGTATATTTTACTTGAATGGCAAGCTTACTGTTTTGAAATTCACAAGGCCATGACCTTCAAGTACTTGTTTCATTGATCAAATCCCACAAACATTTAAAAAAAAGAAAAGAAAAAAAACTGAAAATGCTCATGGAAACCTTCAATTACATAAACTATTCTCACCATATTCTATCAAAAATTTAGATATTCAATTAACATTCAAAAGACACTGCTCAATATCAACTATTTTTACTATTTTCTCTTAAAAAATTAGAAATTCAATAACATTGACAAGACACTACCTGCAACATTTCCTGCCTCTGGCAATTTGTTGTTGAAGGGAGTCATATCAACAAAAGAAATTTTTGAATAACATGATCGATAACATGATCTATGGAAGAAGTGTGAATTTATTCGTTCCATCCATCAAAAAGTGTTATACTTCCCTGTTCAATAAGATGCTCAGGTGTTTCACAATACCAAGAACACCTTCCAATTCTCCTTGAAATTGAAATTTCAAAATTTTGTAGACATTAAATAGGTATTTAAGCAACTTCACTGATTTTTTTTAATCCCCTTATGAGAACTGTTATCACTTGAAACTGCACTCTTGTTCCAGTAACACAATGGGAATGACCTCAAGGTGTGGGACCTTGTTGTTTGACGTCAAACATCCAGATGAATGGTTGGTTTCCTATCTAAAACATTTCAAGGTAGTTTCTTCCGTAGTTGACTCAAGTGGGTAGGTGAGTTTGTTTTCATCCTTGGGGAAGCATTTCACCAATTTGTTGATTATCCACACTTTCCCCACCTCTTGTTGGCTGCCCACAAGCATGAAAAGTGCGTTAAATTGATTAGAAGGGGCAATTTATTTGAAAAACCAGTCAATGGATTTGTTTAAGTCTGTTCTAGTTGGTTAGTTTAGCTTAGCTAGGTTTGTGTAGGTTTCTTTTCTTCCAAGTGTTTTTGCACATGCTGCATTTTCATTAGGAGACTGAACACTTTGCTTGTTTTAGGGTGTTCTGTTTTGTCCGTTGTTGAAGAGGCAATGGTAGTCAGATGTTTCATTTGCCTAGTTTGGAGGCTCTTCTTGTGAGGTTGATGCGGTTGTTTTGACTCTATGCCCATTGGATGCTTAAGGTTATTGGTGCTCAATGTCTAGCAAGCAAACACCCCCAAAAGGTCACCAAAATGTTAACTATTTTGAGTTTGCCAGACTCAAATAGTCTTGGGAGTATGGAAAGCTTTTATTTGGTTGTAGGAGCCCTTACAAGGGTGTAGAATTAGGTCGGGAGTAGGGTGGCATCTCCAAAGGAATCAAGTTGAAAATCGCTTGGCAACAGCTTTCTTTTGGCCTTGTATCGAGCTTCTTTCGTTTCAAAAGAGCAAAAGGTCAAGCTGGTTTTAAGCCAAGGCACTCTATCGTTGATCACTGCATTACTCTTAGGCACTTAATTGAAAAAGCTTGGGACACCCAAGGTGGGGAAGCCTTTTGTTGTTTTGTGGACTTTAAAAAGGCTTTTCACACGGTTCCTAGGGGCAAACTTTGGAAAAGGATGGAAGAGCTTGGGGTTCTTGATGAGTATAGGGCTGCTGTTCACAAACTTTATGAACTTGTTAGAGCGAAAATCAGAACTAGAAAAGGCATGTCTGAGTGCTTTGGCAGCAACATTGGGGCCAAACAGGGTTGTCCTCTTTCTCCCACTTTGTTTGGCCTTCACATTGACAAACTTGAGGAATGGTTAGAGAAAATAGGAGGTATCCACTTGGTTAGTTTTGTGGTAAAGTTACTTTTATATGCGGATGATCTTATTCTTACTGCTAAAACAACTCATGGTTTGATGGATCATTTGAGAGCATTAGAGCTCTTTTGTCAAGATGTCGGGATGTAGGTGAACATTGGCAAGACTAAAGTCATGATCTTCTCTCTAAAAAGGAAGCAACAACAAATTAGTTTTATTTTCGAAGGCAGCGCACTGGAAATTGTGGAAGAATACAAGTACATTGGCATTATTTTTCACAATAGGCTCAATTGGGAAACTTGCAAAGCGAAAAGGATACAGGGGGATGGAGAGCTTCTTACCTTCTCCAGAATAGGTGTAGGAAAGCAGAACTTTGGGATTGGAAAACCAAGAGACCCCTTTTTGGGTTGTTGGTGAAACCGGTTGTCCTATATGGGTGTGAGGTTTGGGGGAGCAACATGTCGAATCACAGGTGGAGACAATTGGAAAGAATCCAAAAACATCTCATCACTAGTAGTCTTAAAGTCAAAGCTATAGTTCCATATGAGATCCTCTTGGTGGAAGCTGGTGCTTACCCAATGGAGGCAAGAGCGATAACTCGGTTACTAAGTTATCTAAAAAAGGTTGAAAACATGGGGAATCATCAGTGGTCCAATATAATGGTGAACGATGTGTTAGATCAGAGGAAGAAGACTTGGATGAAGCAAAACATCAAGTGGCTGGAAAAGTGGGACATTAAGTTACATGATTGTCCTAACTCCAAAGAGGAAATAAAAAAGTTTGTGTTAGATAAATTCAGGGCTGCCATGTGGTTGAATCAGATTGGATGGAAAAAAGTGCATTATATAAAAGAGTTCAATCCATTTGGGGAGCATGGAGATAAGGCCTACTTATGTGCCGATCTCAAAGGTAAGGCTAGGATCTTAGTTGCTCAATTGAGAACTGGTTCACACCATCTTAGGTGTGAAACTAGTAGATGGATGGTTCCCAAGGAAAGGTGGGAAGATAGGACCTGCATTTTCTGCAATAAAACTACAGTTGAAACTGAGCGACACTTTGTCACGGAGTGCGAGGCCTACAAGGATATCCGTATATAGCAAGATAATGACATGAATGTTGGCAATCTGAGTGAGTTATTTGAGGAAAAGAGACTTCACAACACAGCCCGTCTCTTGGTCAAGATCCATAAGAGAAGAGAAGACATCGAAAAGAACTTGATGAGGTCTTAACGTGGTGGTGCTTGGTCCCTTAGGCTATTTGGTCTCGTGGACATTATTAAAACTCATTCATTCATTCAATGACGAGCTGTCAATTTTTGTGCCCAGTAGGGCCACGTGAAGGTTTCTTGCAACCTCCCAGAGTTGCTAGTTCTGACACATTTGAGGCGTCACGCTTTTGAGACAAGTGTCACGAGTCGCACCTAGGCAGGGTCTAGGTTTCAAAAGATTTAGCGAAGGCGGAGAGCCATAGGGACCATTGATTCAAAGTAATACAATGATGCCACATGTCAACCCCGCGCACCTCCAAGAGATGGCGAGTTTGACACACATCTTCACAATGCACCATTGGTCGAAGGCATTGACTCATCTAAAGGTGGTAGAGCTCGTTTACATCGAATCCTTATGAAGGGGAAAGAAAACAAAGAGCTCGGAGGTAGTTCTAATGAATCCACGTGTCATGACCGTGCACTTTTTCAAGGTTGCAGGTTTGACACATTACTCCTGCTGTGCTATTAGCGGAGAAACATGAGTCACTAGGTCGGTGGGCCTGCGGTTGCTAGAAGCAAATGCAAGGAACGAGACTCTTCTTTGGACACACGTCAATAGTGCGCATCACCCTTGAGCCACAACCCCGACACTTCTCAGGTGTTACGTTATTAGCTAGCGTGGTTGAGTCACATTTGGTGGACCTCCCCTCTTTCAAAGGAAACAAGCTATCATAAGATTCCTCCGTTGCTTCCATTTAGTAGCACCGCACACATCTGAAAGATTGGCAGGATTGGCACGATTTCGTTGATGTGCTTTTGTACCATGTGGCGCTGAGTCACATTTGGCAGGGCCCATTCTGTTTGAAGCCGAGATAAACAAGGGAGCTGTGGTTTTGTTTCAAGGGGTTCCATGTGTCAACGCCTCATTGTTCCTCAATGAGGCAAGCCCGATACTCCAAAGCATTGTGCCATAGTTCCACATGGCAGTCGTGGGACTCATTTTAAAGTAGAGGTTGTGAAGACTCCTAGACCGTCCAATCATGAGCCTAAAGCGATTTCACAATCCGCGCATTATGAAGGACCTTTCAAGTCACAGAGGAGCCTAATGTTGTACTCCTCAAAACGTGACTTGGGCGCAAATGCGAGTGAGTCAGCTTCGACATAGCACATGAAACCTCTCCTTGCCTTGGGCGACCTACAAGTCACTCTCGCTCTCATGGCAGAAGTCAGTTGAGTGGAGGTGTAACATAGGGGTGGTTCTATTCTTGCGGGATCGGAACGTTGCAGAGAGTGGCCGACCAATTCTGGGGCTTGTTGTTTGTTGTTGTTTATTCTACGACTGTGATAGTGGAGATAACCCTATGGCCCAAAGGGTCACTAGCCGTTAATCTCCTGTTAGTATTCCTTGTGTTATGATACTAGATAACTAGAGATTAAGCTATGTGGTATGTGCTAGATACTCCAACCAGCCGACTTACTATAAATAGTAAGTCCTAGAAGAATGTGTCCACAGAGGTTCCCTAACCAAACTCCATTAGCCTACGGGAACCCTAGAATAGGCTAATTGCTCCACTTGTCGAACTGGCTAAGAAGGGGACATTACATAATGTTTTTTTTGTATTTTTTGGGTTTTTGATGGATGCAACTAGTTATGAATGCAATACAAATTTTGGTTCCTTTTCTCAAATGTAAAGTGATCTAATTAATCTAGAAATTGAAATATGTATGCAATCTACTATGATTTTTCCTAATACAAGCTATGCTATGTTTGTGTATTTTTGAGAGCGATTTTTGAGCTAATCTAAGAATTGAAAATGCTTGGAATGAAACTAATCTAGAATTGCAATTTAACTACTCAAAGCAAATATAATCTAATCAACTTTAAAACAAATCTATCAAGGAAATGGAAACAACAAGATTACTATTCCCAAGAACAAAGATGATTTAATTAACTATTGAAAGCATAAAGAACATGTGTCCTCCTTGGCACATGAGCCTAGCGTATCCTCAAAAATCCTTTGTGTAGCAATCTTTTTTTTCCTTTGCAGCAACGAGGTACTCCTCTTGGCGACAAGGATTGAATGACTATTGATTCGAAATGAGCTATGAAAGATTGGATTGGCTAAGCTATGAAAGCTATGATTGAAGCACTTAAGCTTGAAAATTGGTAGGTGGAACAACGCTAAATGAAGCTTTTTGAAAAGTTTGGGCAATACAACTAAAAGCAAAAGGCACCTACGTGCTGCTAAGAGCATAAGAATGCTAAGAGGAGAGAAAAAAACAAAGCTACTAAATGGCTGCAATAATGAATTGGCCCCCCATATTTCTAAAGGGAGGGGGTATTTATAGTATTAGAGAGCATATAATGGGTGGGATTGATTGGGATGTTAACTCAATTAGATTGAAGAGTTAACAGGGTTGATTGCTCAATGAACACTATTGATTAGGTAGTAGATTGGGTTGATTGAACAATGATCTAAGATTGAAAGCTTATCACTCATGGAGAAATGAGAGCTGGCATGAGAGAGGGAAAGGATCAATTGAGCTAATTATGGTTGATTGGGAGTGATGAATGGGCTTAGAATAGACTAGGCTCAATTAGGGTCGAATTTGCATGCAAATTGGAGAAAAACCGAAGCTATTTTGGGCCCAAACTTAAGAGGAACTCACGCATGAAAACACGACAGGGTTGCCCAGTTCACCAGTAGGGTTGCTCAAGGGGTGACCCTAGTCAAATAGGGGCAACCCTAGGAAGGAGGACTCCTCAGTGAAATCAACAAGTATAAGTGCATAGGTCGTGGATCAGATCAATAAGTATAAATTATTGGGAAAAACAACATAGGAATGGGTTGAAAAACTCACAGTAGAGGGTTTATTGTATATTCATGAGGTAATTCTTTTGTATACAAAGATATCCAATAAGTAGACTGAGTTTTTGGTTGATTTTAAGGTAGTCAAGAAAGAGGAAGCAATGCTGAATGTGGCCAAGAATGGGCTCCAAGATATGGTCAAAATTGATTCCAATGTATTGGTCTCAGATAATGTTATTGATAAGCCAAAGGAGAATGAATTAGTGAAATGGCCAAATGCCATTGACTGGACGCTGGTGATGACAAAACAATGTCTGACAGACTTGAAGAATATTGCCAAAAACAATAGGTCATGTTTACTGGATCTTAGAAGTCCCTATGTATCCTTAGGGGTTGATATGTTTGATGAAACGAGACAAATTTATTGGATGCTTCTATGGCTAAACAAGCTTTCAAGGATTTATTGACAGAAGAGTTAAAGAATAAGGAGATTCCAGATGGCAACCCAATTGAAAAGTTGTGCATGTGTCAACATATCTTTTGAATTTCAAGAAAGACATTGTGAAAATACATAGGACATATGAAGATGCTAGTAATGTTTTACAGATGTGGAGAACTAGACTAAATATGACCAATATACCAAATGGCAAGGTCATCATCCCAATCCCAAACAAGTTCAAAGTCCTTAAGGGTAAGTTGGATGCTTCACAAGTATCTTCAAATTAGCTAGCAAAAGAAGATCAAGGCAAACAAGTGAAGAAAGACAAAAAAAGAATATCCAGACAATGAAGAAGAGGATGGGAAAGATGCTTTGGCATAATATTTTATTGTTTTCTTTTCATAAACTTTGGAAAAATTTATGTTATATTATGCCTTATTGGACCTTACTTCTATTATTATTAAAAGAAGTATTATTGTACTTTAATGTTAGTTACAAAAACAGTTATACGGGAAATTTGGTTCCTACCACTCTTATTATATAATTAATGAGTGAAAGTGATACAAGATCTTTTGGTGAAAATTGTTTTTTATGACTAGATCGTTAATATTTTTTGGTTCTAATTTTTGGAGGACAAGGGGGACATTTTATACAAAGACTGTAATATATTTTGAGAAGAGTATTGTGCTCTTTCCTTGCCTCATCAATACAGGAGAGAGTTGATATTGGGTCATCATCTTTTGTGTTGCCTATTTATTCTTCTTATGTTGAATATCTCGATCTTGAGTACTAATATTTATAGTTCTTTTGTATGGGATGTTGATAATCTGCCTCTGATATTTACATTATCATTTGTGTTTCTTCATTCTTAAGTCAGAATATGATGCAAACGTGGTAGTTTGATAAGTTGATAATCATTTTACCAGATTTCTTCCATTCTTATGTTTGGACATGACTTGGTAATTTCATAGTTGTAGTTTGTATTTAGTTTCCTACAGTGCTGTTGTTCTAAAAATCAGCTACGCTCGTTTTTGTAGACAACCCCCACGAAACTTGTCCGTTTCGTGAATCTACACTTTAAGATCGCAAATCGAGAAAAGATTTTCTTGTTCTCGTGCGAGGTCATTTGACATTTTAAAACTCCTCTGCGACATTTCCTTGAATTGATTTCTCAATTTTAGCGAGGATCATTTAAAGTTGTAAGCTAGTAAAGATGTCATTTTGGTCATTTTTAAGTGTTAGTAAATTTTGACTCTTGATATGCAAGAGCGGCAAAAAATGCCGCTCCTAAATATTATTTAAGCTTGTTTTTTGTTTGATGCAAGAGTGGCATTTTTTGCCGCTATTACATCGTTTTAAATTCAATGTGTAGGAGTGGTTAAATTCACCGCCATCGCATATGTTTTCCGTCAAAGTTTCACCGACATGCAATGACGGCTTTTTTCACCGACGTTACACCTTTGTCTATTGTAGTGTCATAGCAGCCGAAATCGCCACTCGAGCGAGATCTTCGGGATTTTTGATGTCGAGTGCCATTAATGGCCACTCGTGCCAGGGATTTAAACTCCAATCTCAACCTTTTAAATGTGTTAAACCTCCCATTGTTGCTTGCCATTCCTTATACTGAAGCCTTTTGATTGATCCACCCACGTTCTCAACGACCGCTTTATCGTATGCTCCCGATTGGTGACGGATCTCGCGTTGTAGATTGAACCTAGGGTTTCAAGTTGTTACGGGTAAGTTTCTTGTGTTTCTCTTCCTCGTTTTTACTTGTTGATTGTTTGTGTTGTTAGTTTATCAAGTTTTGTTAGTTTTTTTCTGTTGTTTATGTTTCGGTTCGGATTGTTTTAGAATACCATTAGGGTTTATCGTTTCATAAACGATGTGTCTTTCATACCAGTCAAACCTTCACCGACTACCATCCCTCCCATTGTATGCAACAACGGCTAGATTCGCCGCTAGACCTTCACCGACTACCAACTCCCATTATGTGCAAAGACGAGTTTTTCCGCCCTTACACTGAGTGGCATGTTCATTCCCATGCAGTGGCGGTCGATACTCCCGACTAAACATCAAAACCTGCAATGGGCAGTGTCGGCAAATTTTGCCGCTCCGACAAACCCTTGCCTTACTCGTTACCTGCATCATCATCCAAATTCGCCGCTTTTACCAACTCAAAGTTTGCATAACATGCAGCGGGCGGCAAAATTTGCCGCCGGTGTATGGAACATCATATTCGTGCATAGACGGCAAATTTTGCCGCCCTAATGTGAAAGACAACTTACTCGTTACCTGCATTGTCAGAAAACTTCGCCGTTCATACCTAGTTTTCTCTCAACATGCACGGGCGGCAAAATTCGCTGCCAATGCAAATAATGCAAAACCCTCATATGCAAGGGCGGCGAATTTTGCCGCCCGTGCAAAAATGTCCCAAATTTGCCCAACTCTGGAAAATTTCCAATTTTGATTTCCCAAGCCCGCTTCTCCTCTGATTCTTGGCCAGCTCGCACTATAGCCCTTTTTCAAGTGCATTCCCATAGTCGTGATCATCAACATGCAATTTTCCCAGATTGCCCATATTTCCCCTAATTGCATGATCATGATTTTTGTTGCAGTTTCTCTTGCGGAGCTTTGTTCAACATCAGACTTCTTCTCGGTGAGAATTCATCCAAATGATTGACTTGTCCCCGAAGAAGGCAAAAGCAATGAAGTATAAATATCAAGGTGTTTTCCCAATCACCTCAGTCCATTCTAATGTTGAGGACATTAGAGATACGGAGATTGGCCATGTTGATATGGCTGAGTTTGTAGAGAGAACCAAGTCAAGCAACCCCAGTGCTATGATGAGGAAGATTGTAGAGAGTAATATTCATCTGGTGTCATCCTTCCCAGTGGCGGTTCACAATACAGAATTTGTTCTTCAGTGTGCCCATTTCTATAACAAAGATATTAGAGCCGTGGTGGACGCCAGTGGTAATGTAATAATCAGGTTGGATCCTGAGTTCATTGACAAAGTGTTCATGTGTCCTCCTGCGACAGAGGTATTGAAGCTTGACTTTGTTGAAGCTTAGAAGGAATATGACAAGAATCCAGAAAAAGCAAAGAAAGTGATCAACAACAAATGGTTGAAGACTGCGAGGTCAAGTTTGTCAAGGTGGCCACATAGTTTTCCTTGAAGTGATTTTGTGGAAGAAGTTGGTGACTTGATTACCCTCCTCAGTAGGATAAGAGGTTTGTCCTCCTCCTCACAATTTCATGAATGGATGTATCCTTTCATTAAGGTCATACTCCAGGGCAGGCAAGTTATTTTCTGGGGAGAACAAATCAGTAATGCTTTGCATGACCAGCTGACGAAGGTATCCACTACCTCCAAGTTCTTCATGACCTCCTATTTGGTATACATTGCAGCCTCCATGAGGATTTTTCCGGGATTATCATCAGAAGGGGATAGGAGAGTAGTCCCAGTATACCAGTATTATTCTCAGCTGACATTGAAAGGTTCAATTCACCATTTCAGGAGGGTGAATGATGCGTTCTTTGCTGTGTTCTTGTGTCTTTTTGATCCCCAACTGGAGCAGAGAAGAATTTTAGATGAGGCATGGACAGTGGTTAATGATTTTGGTTGTATGTTTTTGCAATTTCCATCTTTCTCATACTTGAGGGTTGGCTTTTTCCAAGGCTACCCTTATATGCTTCCAAGGTTTCCTTCAGATAGACTGGTCTTGATGGAGTTGTGTAGACAAATGATTGTTGTGCATAACAAACAAATGGAACTCAAGAAGCCCGGTTTTAGATTTCCAGTGGAAATCGGTAGATATTCAGTGTTGACTACCGCAAAGGCAAGGGCCACGGAGACAGAAATGCAGTTGGTCACCATGAAACAATTCAAGAGGAGACCAAAGTTTGACTACAGGGGCGTAAAGGACAAAATCAGGAGGAAAACTCAGTTTCACGAACCCATGGTGGAAGATGTCTGGTTAGACTTGAGAACAGAGGAAGATATCAGGAAACTGGACTACAGCAGGCTGTCTCTAGAACAAATTGAATATCTGGGACTTGCTGATATTCTAGAAGATCTTGTGGATGATGGGGAATTAGTTGATGCCAAGTATGATGCAGAACAGATGGCTAGTACTCCTCTCCCTCCAATCCAATGGTCCCAAAAGGAGCTGACTTCACTAAGGAAGAGATTTGAGCCTATATTGGCTAACACTAATAACTGGCTGGCGGATGAAGGAATTACGCTGAAAGAATTCCTCACTGGTTCGGAAACTGAATTTCAAGAGCAAACTGGTAAAAAAGTGGAAAACAGAATGAAGAACAAGAGTGATGTTCCATCATCCTCTAAAACACACAAACCTAAAATCAGATTTGTGACGAAGAAAGCAAAAGCTGTTGAGGAAGAACCTGAAACAAAAGATATGGAAGTCGAGGAGCCGGCGACTGAGAATCTGGCAACTGAAGAGCCAGCTACAGAAGAGATGGATGTTGAAGACAGGAATTCAGATCAACAAGATGAAGAGGCTTTGTCTCCACAGGACAATACACCTGTTGCACCCCCTGTGTCTGCTTCCCCTATTAACATTCCTTCCTCTGAATCCCCCTCTCCTCCTAAAATAATTTTTGATAATCCCCACAGCACTTTTGAAAATGTTCTCCGTTCTTCTGATTCAATTCCTAGTTTGCCTTCTTCGTCTTTTGATATTGGGGATACATCCATGTTTGATCATTTTGTGATGAATACTGAGCAAGTTTCAAGTGCAAATGTAACAGGTGCGGTTTTTACTAACACCCTGCTTATTGTTTCTACCACCAGTACAAGCACAGTTCCAGGAACACCAGCGGTAGGAATGGATCCCAATATGAATACTTCTCTGCTTCGACCTTGGTTATCAGCTTATACGCCAAAGAGAAAAAAGCAAGTCATCTCCCCAGATGATTTTGATTTCACTAAGTTGGTACCTGCAAAGCCTAAGGCCCCGAAGAAACCAAAGATCCTTTCCAGGGTACTTGAAGATAAGGGACATAAATTTCTGGAGATAGCAAAACCTCCACAGGATGCAACTGTTGAAAATTTTGATATGAATGACTATTCTATTTCTAGGGTTGAATTGGGCAAAATCACCCATGAAAGCGCTAAAAATGATATGCAGTCAGCCACGGACATCCTAATCCAGAATTTTGACAGGGAAAAAGAAATGAAAGATTATTACAAGGCAAAGGTAGAGCAGCTGACTGCCGTGGTAAGAAAGATCACTTTGAACTCGGAAGCAGTTACTCCAGAGGCCGTTTCTGTAGAAGACCCCGTCATTCTGAAAGCAGAAAAGACTCACCTCAGAGGAAAAGTACTTGAAGAGTACTTAGACAGGATGCGAGTGCAAGGAATCTCTTTGCTCACGGATGTATTTGAGAAGACAGATAAGATGAGGAAAGTAAGGGTGGAACTTAATGATCTCATTGATGCTATCTCTCAAGATATTGAGCGCACAGAGGATACTCATGATAAATGGGTGGAAATGAGGAAGCTAAAAATAAGTACCCTAATATCCATTGGCGCTATTTCCAACAGGGATTCATATACAGAAACAAAGGAAGGTCTGGTGTACAGGAGCAACATGCTAAGGAATTTGATCAAGGATCTTGAGGCTGCAAAAGAAACCAGTGAAGAAAATGATGTTAATATTTTGCATAAGTTGGAGGAGTTGCCTTGTAAGTTGGTATCACAAGATAACCAATTTCTTTCTGCGGAAGAAATGGTTAAGGAATTTGAAGACATGTTCCAAAAAGAATTTGAAGATAAAGCCTTTTCAATAACTTCTGTGGACAATATCTTAGACAACCAGTTAACCTTGGACAATCTGAAAACCAGGTTAACTAATCATGCCAAGTCAATCACTATAGTGAGGGACGCCATAGTGAGGGCCAGGATGATCTTCAAAAACGCATTCAACCCAGATAGCATTGAAATGCAAGCGGCCTTCACTATGTATGATCACCATATGAGAAAAAGTGGTGATACAAATTGAAGCAGCTGGTTTTTTTCCCTTAGTTTATTTTCTGATTTTCATATGTACTTTCAAAACAGTTTTGGACAGTTTTACATGTACATTTTCAATATGTAATTACATGTAAAAATATAGGAAGTCCCAAGTCAATAAGGACTCCTATTTTTGAATAAGTCAAATTAGTTGTAGATTTCGTAGATTTTCTCAAGGCCTTTTCCTATAAATAAAGGGGGCCTCTTTTGTAAATAGCTCTCTTTTGTCTATTGCAAGAAAACTCTGGCGAATTGAGAAGCAAATCAAGACTTTGTGCTTTTTGTGAAAATCAATATTCAAATATTTATCAATACAAGAAAGCAAGTTCAATTCTAATCTTTGTCTTGGAATTATTTGTGTTGTGATAGTTTTGTTCTTACGTCTTGCTATCATAATCTTATTTGATAATAATTGAAGTGTGGAGTTTGTTTCAAGTGATTGAAGAGCGCTTTTAATTTGATTCTGATAAACTTTGTGTTATCAAATCGGTTGTGGGTTATATGTTCATGTTTGTGAGAATACAATAGTTTGGAGACTTTGTGCTGCAAGTTGTTATATTTGATTTACTTTTACCATCTTGAAGAGGAGTGAAGACTTTGTGCTGCATTCTACTTCAAATAGTTCCGTTTACAAGTAGTAAGTGAGGTAACAGAAAAACTTTGTGTTTCTGTGATATTGTGATAATTTACAAGTCTTATATCAAGAGTTTGAAATATAAACATCTATTCTGAAAAAAGAGAATGAGATGAGATGGAACCACCACAAACATAGTTTTTAGTGTACATAAATTTGATAAGTTGTTTGATTTGCAAAAGTTGAGTAATCAGAGGGAACCTCCCCTTGCTGAGAGGAGAGACTTTGTCTCATCATAGCTGTGGCTGATATACCCATTTTGTCGTTAGTGAGTTAACGACAAAATATTCACCCAACAGTTTTTTGGCGACTCTGCTAGGGAAGGAACGCGCAACTTGAAGCCTCTCGCTTCGAGTTGAAGCATTTTCAGTCCTTTTCCATTTTCTTGCAAATTGTGTTGAGCATAATACAGTCTGGCAGATTCCTGGTACACCAGAAGTAAGAGGGCTCAGGGTATTATTGATCCTGCATTTGAATTGATGCAGCAGAATAATTTTGGATTCTTAACTCCACGACCTCGTCTTCAGCGCACCAAGAGTTTTCCCCCCACGAACACCAAGTCTCCAATACCAGGTGAAGTTTCTATTGCCAGTGCTAATAGAGTTTTGGTTGTTCATACACCACCAAGGTTTGTTATACCACCTTTCAATCAGCGCGTCATGGCAGCCCAAGGTCCTTGGGGTAATACCTTTGGTCCTCTAAATTTGACCCCACCATTGCATGAACTACCTCGTAGTTCACGAAAGAATTTCCCCAAATTCTATGGTGATGGAAAAGTTCATCCTGATGAGCACATTGCGGCTTTCTGTATAGCCTGTGGTGTGATAGGTGTCGAGCACGAGGACGTGGCTGTGCAACTCTTTGTAGAAACACTACAAGGTGCTGCCACAGACTGGTTCTACCACCTCCAAGCTCAGACCATAACAAATTGGGCTACTCTCAAAACCAAGTTCGAAGCCAGGTTTAAACCTGTGGAAGATGCCCATGCATTGTTGGCACAGCTGACACAGATGAAAAAGGAACCTCATGAACCAATGCAAGATTTCATCGCTAAGTTCAACAAATTGAGAAACAGGATTCCCACCACCGCTGAGCCCACAGCGGAGAACCTCAAATGTTTCTTTATCAATACACAGCTTCCGGAGGTGAGTTTCCTATTGAGGCGAGCTGCTCCTTCTGATCTTGCTGCGGCTCAGATTCTGGCAACTGAAGTAGAAGATGATCTTATCCTTGCGGGTAAGATAAGAAGGGACACTAATAGAAATAAAAGTTCCTCTTCTACTGAGAACGCTTCCACAAGCACCACAGATCCCATGGTGCAAAAGCTAGCAAATGAATTGCTAGCTCTCAAGAGACAAATGTCCCAAGGTATATCTGCACCTTCTTCTTACCGAGATATACCAAGGAGGACATTTCCAAATAATTCATATCAAGGCAATGCTGCTAGGAATCAAGGATAGCAAAACCGTCTTCCGCCTACACAGGGGAAGCTTGCTATTGAAGCAGTGCTGGTCAACTCTGCTGTTGGCTACTATGAAGCTGAAAATGAACTTTCTTTCCAACCTGAGTTGGAATATGAAAATGGTGCTAATCTCTTCATAGAAGGAGAAGAAGAGATAGCTGGCAACTCTACCATCAGCTTTCTGAACTACCAGGACGAAGCTGAAAAAGGAGAAGTGAGTGAAGGAGCATATGTTGTTTTCACTAGGTCTCAAAATCAGTCAGCTCTTCAAGCTGATAAAGGGAAGGCGAGAGAAGAATCTCAACCAGCGATTTCAATCGCTAAACGGGGGACTCTGCTACCTTTCCAATCAAAAGACCCGGTGGTCAATGAACAAGTAAGTGCCTCTAATGAATTTGTACCCTCCACCTCTACTCCTCACACTAGTGCTGTCTCTACCAAAAATAAAAATGATGGTTTTTCTTCCTCCGTATCTAATTCTTTTCAGCAGTTTGATATAATAGACCATGCTAGGAGAACTAAGATACAAATGTCTGAAGTTGAATATTTACAGGCTAATCCTGAATAATTTGATAGATTAGCCAAATATGTCAAAAATAAAGCCGTCCCTCCAGGACAAGAGTTTCCCAAAGCTACTCACAACTCCTCCAAAAGTAAACCTACCCAAAACAATCTTGTTACTACTCCCCCTGAAGCCTCTGGGAAAATTGAACCTTTCTATGTTTCCCTATTAGTGAATGGTCATAAATTGAGCAATTGCGTAATAGATTCTGGAGCCTCAGACAACGTTATGCCTACTAAGGTAGCAGATGCCCTTGGCCTCACTTTAACCAAAACTTTTGGGAGGTGTTTCTCTATGGAGAATAAGCAAGTTCCACTTTTGGGTCAAATCAAAGACGCCCAATTTGCATTTGCAGCCTTTCTGGATAAGAGAATCAAGATGACAGTTTTGGTAGCTGATGTTCCAGCTTCATACGGCATTCTTCTTGGACGTAATTTCTACAAGGATGTAGGTGGAGAGTTGAACATGGATTTGTCTGAAGCTAGGATACCTGTCAAAGGTGTCATGCAGAAGCTGCTTCCTGAGAAGGAGGCGAAATACATTGTTACTCAAACATCAAACCCCAAAGCTCAAATTTTGTTTGAGTCCTTAGGAATGGGTAACTATTTTCTATCTACTGAAGATTGTTTCGATTCATCAGATGAGGCTACATCGGGTGATAGCTCCGATATGTCAGATGGAGACTCAGAAGATTTTTCAAATGAAACTTCAGGTAAGGGTATAGCAATTCCAGATTCTTCCCTCACCGATGAAGAGGAATCTTCTGACCAGAGAAAGTCCAAGAAATCAAATTCTGATGGAGTCTGGATTTTAGAATTTGATGGCAGTTGTTCTTCTATCGGCTCTGGAGCCGGAGTGGTCCTGATATTGCCACAAGGTGATATTTTACCTTTTTCATACAAGCTACAATTTGATAATACCAATAACACAGCCGAATACGAGTCCTTGTTGCTCGGATTGGAAGCAGCGCGTGCCAGAGGTGTTAAGACCCTTCATGCTCAAGGGGACACCGAATTGGTGGTTTGTCAAGTAAGAAATTTATACCAAACAAAAAATGAAAGATTGAGACACTATCGCAATCGCGTATGGGATTGCATTGAAGATTTTGATGCTTTCAATATTTCAGCAGTGCCTAGAGAGTTCAATGATCATGCAGATTCATTGGCTGTTTCCGCCACTCTCATGGTGCCTCACAAGGATTTCAGAGGAAACAAGTACACTATTGAGCTGGTCTTCCGACCAAGTGTACCTGATAACGCTGACCATTGGCAGGTGTTCAATGGCGATAATCAAATCATTGCTTTCCTAGAAAAGATGGATAGTTTTGATGAGCTTTACTTTGAAGAAAGTGAATCACCACCTCGTGAATATGTTTCTGAGGTAGATTCGCAGACTAGCGAAGAATTTCTACAATTGAAAGGAAATAAAATCCCAAAAGGTATGGTTTCCCTTGAGAAACTCTATGATAAACATGACAGGTATATCAAGCAGCGGCAACAACAACAGGATTTGAGTTCCTCCATGGAATTTGAGCAGGTTAATTTGGGTACGGAAGCAGATCCTAAGATGGTCAACATCGGAAAATGTTGTACTGCTGATGAAAGATTCAAATTCATTACCCTCCTCCGCCATTACATTGATGTTTTGGCTTACTCCTATGATGACCTGAAATCATTCAGGCCTAAGGAGGTTCGACACAAAATTCCCCTCAAGGCTGGATCGTTGCCTTACAAACAGAAGCAGAGGCAATACAATCCAAAGATATTAGGTATGATTCTTTCTGAAATTCAGAAGATGCTGAATGCAAGGATAATTTTTCCATTTCATCATTCCACATGGGTTTCGAACATAGTACCTGTAAGGAAGAAGAATGGAGAAATCCGTATCTGTGTTGATTTCAGAAATCTCAACCAGTCTTCCTTGAAAGATAACTACCCTTTGCCCATCATGGACCAAGTATTGCAAACAGTGATAGGTTCAGAAATGCTATCTATGTTAGATGGTTTTTCGGGGTATAACCAAGTGGAGGTAAATGAAGCTGATCAGTTCAAAACTGCCTTCACCACACCACGAGGCACATTTGCATATCGCAGAATGCCTTTTCGTCTGATCAATGCTGGCGCAACATTTCAGAGAGCGATGGATCTTGCTTTCAGAGATGAAATGGGTAAGTTCATCGTGGTGTATCTCGATGACTTGACTATTTTCTCCAAAAACCGTCATGATCATGCGCATCATTTGCGACAAGTGCTGGAACGCTGTCGGCAAAATGGTATTTCCCTCAATCCCAAGAAGTCAGTTTTTGGGGTGACGGAAGGTAAGCTTCTCGGACACATTGTATCCCGAGAGGGTACTAAGATTGACTCGGAGAGAGTTAAATCCATTCAAAGTCTCACTCTGCCAGCAAGTAAGACTGTTGTTCACTCTTTCTTTAGAAAGGTGAATTTTCTGCGAAGGTTCATTCCTGAGTTTGCAGAAAAAACCCGTCACATTGTTAATATGATGAAGGGTAAGGCTACTTTCCATTGGACTGCGGAAGGTAAGGAAGCGTTCGAGGATATCAAGAGAGTTATTGCTCATGCTCCAGTTCTTGTTTGTCCCGACTACACTAAGGATTTTGTAGTCTATAGCTACGCTTCAGAACACACTTTTAGCTATTCTGGTTCAGCAGAATGAAGAAGGCGTTGAATCCCCCATATCATTTATGAGTTGTCCTCTCAAAGCTCATGAATTGAAGTATTCGAATATGGAGAAGCATGCCTATGCCGTAGTCAAAGCGGTTAAGCATTTCAGGTTCTATATTCTAAACTCACACACTGTTGTCATGGTGCCTGATACAACAGTTAAATCCATCCTAACTCAACAGGAGTTCGGAACAAAGAGAGGTAATTGGATCGCTAAGATCCAAGAATTTGATCTCGATATCAAGCCTACCAAGCTTGTGCGTGGTAAAGGTTTGTGTCAATTGATCGCAGACAACGTTCCGAAAGAGATAGGGGACGAAGAAGAAGAAGTTGTGGACATGCCCACTGTTCTTTTTGTTACTACAACTAATGAATGGTATTCCAATATCGCTCATTTCCTTACCTATGTTGAGTGCCCTTCTCACTTGTCTTATAAGGAAAAGAGAACTGTCAAGTTAAAAGCTGCTAACTACATCCTTTGGGACAATGGTTTGTATAAGAGAAGCCTTGACGGTGTATTTCTCCGTTGTGTGGACAAAGTGCAACAATGTAGACTTTTGGAGTCTTGCCACAATTTGGCTTGTGGAGGGCATTTTTCAGCACCTGTAACGGCTCACAAGATTCTGCAAGCTCGATACTATTGGCCCACACTATTCCAAGATGCATACAATTGGGTACACAGGTGTGAGCTATGCCAACAGTTTGTTGGAAAACCAAAATTGGCAGCCTTACCTCTAAAACCAGTGGTGATTGAGGAGCCTTTTCAGCAGCGGGGTATTGACTTCATTGGCGCAGTGAATCCATCATCAAGTGCCGGACATAACTATGTTCTCACTGCAACAGACTATTTTACCAAATGGGTGGAAGCTATTCCAGTCAAGCATGCTACTTCAGAGGTGGTATGCAGTTTTCTTAAAGAGAACATTATTTCCAGGTTTGGAGTTCTAAACAAGATTGTAGCAGACAATGCTACTTGTTTTTCCTCTCATGAGATTACTGAGTTTTGCTACGAGCATGGGATCACTCTTTCCCATTCTTCAGACTATTATCCGCAAGGGAATGGTCAAGCATAATCAAGCAATAAGAATCTGGTCACTATCATCAGGAAACTGGTAAATGAGAATCAGAGAACTTGGCATAAGGCATTGTTTGATGCTTTATGGGCAGATAGAATTACACCCAAAAGGGCGATAGGCATGTCGCCATTTCAGCTTCTATATGGTCTGAATGCAGAGATACCGATTACCTTGGAATTGCCAGCATTGAAGTTGGTAAAGGCTTTGGAAGATAGAACTTTTGATAGTTCTATTGATAAAAGGATCATGTATTTGACTGAACTTGAGGAGCAGCGCACTATGGTGGTGGACCATATTGTTGAGCACCAAAATCAAGTAAAGAAACTCTTCGACAAGAAGACAAAGGCTCGCAAGTTTCAGGTTGGAGATCAAGTCTTGTTGTGGGACAAGAGGAGAGAACCAAAAGGAATGCACGGAAAATTTGATTCATTGTGGAGAGGTCCATACGCCATCCATCAGTTCTGTGGTGAAAACAGTTTCTTGTTGGAGTATCAGGATGGGACACCATTCTTGTTGCCTCACAGTGGACAACATCTGAAGCACTTCAATCCTTGAAATTTCAGATAAGTTAAATTGTACATTTGTATAGTTTTGTGTTTTATTTGTGTTTTCATTTAGTCTTTTATGTCTTTTTCTTTTTAGCTTGACTCTATGGCCCAATGGCATGGATGAAGGCACTTAGAGACTGGATTCTACTCTCCTCAATCGTTTCAGAGTTCGATTGAAGGAAGTTCCCCAGTTAGAGCCAGCTGTTGTTCTCAAAATCAGTTACGCTCGTTTTTGTAGACAACCCCCACGAAACTTGTCCGTTTCGTGAATCTACACTCTAAGATCGCAAATCGAGAAAAGATTTTCTTATTCTCGTGCGAGGTCATTTGACATTTTAAAACTCGTCTGCGACATTTCCTTGAATTGATTTCTCAATTTTAGCGAGGATCATTTAAAGTTGTAAGCTAGTAAAGATGTCATTTTGGTCATTTTTAAGTGTTAGTAAATTTTGACTCTTGATATGCAAGAGCGGCAAAAAATGCCGCTCCTACATATTATTTAAGCTTTTTTTTGTTTGATGCAAGAGCAGCATTTTTTGCCGCTATTACATCGTTTTAAATTCAATGTGCAGGAGCGGTTAAATTCACTGCCATCACATATGTTTTCTGTCAAAGTTTCACTGACATGCAATGACGGCTTTTTTCGCCGACGTTACACCTTTGTCTATTGTAGTGTCGTAGCGGCCGAAATCGCCGCTCGAGCGAGATCTTCAGGATTTTTGATGTCGAGTGCCATTAATGGCCACTCGTGCCAGGCATTTAAACTCCAATCTCAACCTTTTAAATGTGTTAAACCGCCCATTGTTGCTTGCCATTCCTTATACTGAAGCCTTTTGATTGATCCACCCACGTTCTCAACGACCGCTTTATCGTATGCTCCCGATTGGTGACGGATCTCGCGTTGTAGATAGAACCTAGGGTTTCAAGTTGTTACGGGTAAGTTTCTTGTGTTTCTCTTCCCCGTTTTTACTTGTTGATTGTTTGTGTTGTTAGTTTATCAAGTTTTGTTAGGTTTTTTCTGTTGTTTGTGTTTCGGTTCGGATTGTTTTAGAATACCATTAGGGTTTATCATTTCATAAACGATGTGTCTTTCATACCAGTCAAACCTTCACCGACTACCATCCCTCCCATTGTATGCAACAACGGCTACATTCGCCACTAGACCTTCACTGACTACCAACTCCCATTATGTGCAAAGACGAGTTTTTCCGCCCTTACACTGAGTGGCATGTTCATTCCCATGCAGTGGCGGTCGATACTCCCGACTAAACATCAAAACCTGCAATGGGCAGTGTCGGCAAATTTTGCCGCTCCGACAAACCCTTGCCTTACTCGTTACCTGCATCATCGTCCAAATTTTCCGCTTTTACCAACTCAAAGTTTGCATAACATGCAGCGGCGGCAAAATTTGCCGCCGGTGTATGGAACATCATATTCGTGCATAGACGGTGAATTTTACTGCCCTAACGTGAAAGACAACTTACTCGTTACCTGCATTGTCAGAAAACTTCGCCGTTCATACCTAGTTCTCTCTCAACATGCATGGACGGCAAAATTCGCCGCCAATGCAAATAATGCAAAACCCTCATATGCAAGGGCGGCGAATTTTGCCGCCCGTGCAAAAATGTCCCAAATTTTCCCAACTCTGGAAAATTTCCAATTTTGATTTCCCAAGCCTGCTTCTCCTCTGATTCTTGGCCAGCTCGCACTATAGCCCTTTTTCAAGCGCATTCCCATAGTCGTGATCATCAACATGCAATTTTCCCAGATTGCCCATATTTCCCCTAATTGCATGATCTTGATTTTTGTTGCAGTTTCTCTTGCGGAGCTTCGTTCAACATCAGACTTCTTCTCGGTGAGAATTCATCCAAATGATTGACTTGTCCCCGAAGAAGGCAAAAGCAATGAAGTATAAATATCAAGGTGTTTTCCCAATCACCTCAGTCCATTCTAATGTTGAGGACATTAGAGATACGGAGATTGGCCATGTTGATATGGTTGAGTTTGTAGAGAGAACCAAGTCAAGCAACCCCAGTGCTATGATGAGGAAGACTGTAGAGAGTAATATTCATCTGGTGTCATCCTTCCCAGTGGCGGCTCACAATACAGAATTTGTTCTTCAGTGTGCCCATTTCTATAACAAAGATATTAGAGCCGTGGTGGATGCCAGTGGTAATGTAATAATCAGGTTGGATCCTGAGTTCATTGACAAAGTGTTCATGTGTCCTCCTGCGACAGAGGTATTGAAGCTTGACTTTGTTGAAGCTTAGAAGGAATATGACAAGAATCCAGAAAAAGCAAAGAAAGTGATCAACAACAAATGGTTGAAGACTGCGAGGTCAAGTTTGTCAAGGTGGCCACATAGTTTTCCTCGAAGTGATTTTGTGGAAGAAGTTGGTGACTTGATTACCCTCCTCAGTAGGATAAGAGGTTTGTCCTCCTCCTCCTCACAATTTCATGAATGGATGTATCCTTTCATTAAGGTCATACTCTAGGGCAGGCAAGTTATTTTCTGGGGAGAACAAATCAGTAACGCTTTGCATGACCAGCTGACGAAGGTATCCACTACCTCCAAGTTCTTCATGACCTCCTATTTGGTATACATTGCAGCCTCCATGAGGATTTTTTCGGGATTATCATCAGAAGGGGATAGGAGAGTAGTCCCAGTATACCAGTATTATTCTCAGCTGACATTGAAAGGTTCAATTCACCATTTCAGGAGGGTGAATGATGCGTTCTTTGCTATGTTCTTGTGTCTTTTTGATCCCCAATTGGAGCAGAGAAGAATTTCAGACGAGGCATGGACAGTGGTTAATGATTTTGGTTGTATGTTTTTGCAATTTCCATCTTTCTCATACTTGAGGGTTGGCTTTTTCCAAGGCTACCCTTATATGCTTCCAAGGTTTCCTTCAGATAGACTGGTCTTGATGGAGTTGTGCAAACAAATGATTGTCGTGCATAACAAACAAATGGAACTCAAGAAGCCTGGTTTCAGATTTCCAGTGGAAATCGGCAGATATTCAGTGTTGATTGCCGCAAAGGCAAGGGCCACGGAGACAGAAATGCAGTTGGTCACCATGAAACAATTCAAGAGGAGACCAAAGTTTGACTACAGGGGCGTAAAGGACAAAATCAGGAGGAAAACTCAGTTTCACGAACCCATGGTGGAAGATGTCTGGATAGACTTGAGAACAGAGGAAGATATCAGGAAACTGGACTACAACAGGCTATCTCTAGAACAAATTGAATATCTGGGACTTGCTGATATTCTGGAAGATCTTGTGGATGATGGGGAATTAGTTGATGCCAAGTATGATGCAGAACAGATGGCTAGTACTCCTCTCCCTCCAATCCAATGGTCCCAAAAGGAGCCGACTTCACTGAGGAAGAGATTTGAGCCTATATTGGCTAACACTAATAACTGGCTGGCGGATAAAGGAATTACGTTGAAAGAATTCCTCAATGGTTCGGAAACTGAATTTCAAGAACAAATTGGTAAAAAAGTGGAAAACAGAATGAAGAACAAGAGTGATGTTCCATCATCCTCTAAAACACACAAACCTAAAATCAGATTTGTGATGAAGAAAGCAAAAGCTATTGAGGAAGAACCTGAAACAAAAGATATGGAAGTCGAGGAGCCGGCGACTGAGAATCTGGCAACTGAAGAGCCAGCTACAGAAGAGATGGATGTTGAAGACAGGAATTCAGATCAACAAGATGAAGAGGCTTTGTCTCACAGGACAATACACCTGTTGCACCCCCTGTGTCTGCTTCCCCTATTAACATTCCTTCCTCTGAATCCCCCTCTCCTCCTAAAATAATTTTTGATAATCCCCACAACACTTTTGAAAATGTTCTCCGTTCTTCTGATTCAATTCCTAGTTTGCCTTCTTCGTCTTTTGATATTGGGGATACATCCATGTTTGATCATTTTGTGATGAATACTGAGCAAGTTTCAAGTGCAAATGTAACAGGTGCGATTTTTACTAACACCCTACCTATTGTTTCTACCACCAGTACAAGCACAGTTCCAGGAACACCAGCGGTAGGAATGGATCCCAATATGAATACTTCTCTGCTTCGACCTTGGTTATCAGCTTATACGCCAAAGAGAAAAAAGCAAGTCATCTCCCCAGATGATTTTGATTTCACTAAGTTGGTACCTGCAAAGCCTAAGGCCCCGAAGAAACCAAAGATCCTTTCCAGGGTACTTGAAGATAAGGGACATAAATTTCTGGAGATAGCAAAACCTCCACAGGATGCAACTGTTGAAAATTTTGATATGAATGACTATTCTATTTCTAGGGTTGAATTGGGCAAAATCACCCATGAAAGCGCTAAAAATGATATGCAGTCAGCCACGGACATCCTGATCCAAAATTTTGACAGGGAAAAAGAAATGAAAGATTATTACAAGGCAAAGGTAGAGCAGTTGACTGCCGTGGTAAGAAAGATCACTTTGAACTCGGAAGCAGTTACTCCAGAGGCCGTTTCTGTAGAAGACCCCGTCATTCTGAAAGCAGAAAAGACTCACCTCAGAGGAAAAGTACTTGAAGAGTACTTAGACAGGATGCGAGTGCAAGGAATCTCTTTGCTCACATATGTATTTGAGAAGACAGATAAGATGAGGAAAGTAAGGGTGGAACTTAATGATCTCATTGATGCTATCTCTCAAGATATTGAGCGCACGGAGGATACTCATGATAAATGGGTGGAAATGAGGAAGCTAAAAATAAGTACCCTAATATCCATTGGCGCTATTTCCAACAGGGATTCATATACAGAAACAAAGGAAGGTCTGGTGTACAGGAGCAACATGCTAAGGAATTTGATCAAGGATCTTGAGGCTGCAAAAGAAACCAGTGAAGAAAATGATGTTAATATTTTGCATAAGTTGGAGGAGTTGCCTTGTAAGTTGGTATCACAAGATAACCAATTTCTTTCTGCGGAAGAAATGGTTAAGGAATTTGAAGACATGTTCCAAAAAGAATTTGAAGATAAATCCTTTTCAATAACTTCTGTGGACAATATCTTAGACAACCAGTTAACCTTGGACAATCTGAAAACCAGGTTAACTAATCATGCCAAGTCAATCACTATAGTGAGGGACGCCATAGTGAGGGCCAGGATGATCTTCAAAAATGCATTCAACCCAGATAGCATTGAAATGCAAGCGGCCTTCACTATGTATGATCACCATATGAGAAAAAGTTGTGATACAAATTGAAGCAGTTGGTTTTTTCCCTTAGTTTATTTTCTGATTTTCATATGTACTTTCAAAACAGTTTTGGACAGTTTTACATGTACATTTTCAATATGTAATTACATGTAAAAATATAGGAAGTCCCAAGTCAATAAGGACTCCTATTTTTGAATAAGTCAAATTAGTTGTAGATTTCGTAGATTTTCTCAAGGCCTTTTCCTATAAATAAAGGGGGCCTCTTTTGTAAATAGCTATCTTTTGTCTATTGCAAGAAAACTCTGGCGAATTGAGAAGCAAATCAAGACTTTGTGCTTTTTGTGAAAATCAATATTCAAATATTTATCAATACAAGAAAGCAAGTTCAATTCCAATCTTTGTCTTGGAATTATTTGTGTTGTGATAGTTTTGTTCTTACGTCTTGCTATCATAATCTTATTTGATAATAATTGAAGTGTGGAGTTTGTTTCAAGTGATTGAAGAGCGCTCTTAATTTGATTCTGATAAACTTTGTGTTATCAAATCGATTGTGGGTTATATGTTCATGTTTGTGAGAATACAATAGTTTGGAGACTTTGTGCTGCAAGTTGTTATATTTGATTTACTTTTACCATCTTGAAGAGGAGTGAAGACTTTGTGCTGCATTCTACTTCAAATAGTTCCGTTTACAAGTAGTAAGTGAGGTAACAGAAAAACTTTGTGTTTCTGTGATATTGTGATAATTTACAAGTCTTATTTCAAGAGTTTGAAATATAAACATCTATTCTGAAAAAAGAGAATGAGATGAGATGGAACCACCACAAACATAGTTTTTAGTGTACATAAATTTGATAAGTTGTTTGATTTGCAAAAGTTGAGTAATCAGAGGGAACCTCCCCTTGCTGAGAGGAGAGACTTTGTCTCATCATAGCTGTGGCTGATATACCCATTTTGCCGTTAGTGAGTTAACGACAAAATATTCACCCAACAAGTGCATTGGGCATTGAAGGTTTTGTTGCATTTCTATACCTGTAAAAATTCACCTTTCCTGCTTTCAAGTCAAAAGCATACCCCAAAACAATTAATTTTATCATGCAAAGGGAGCTGCCTCTTTTTCATATGTAGAGAACAGTTACAATCCTCCATTGTATTATGTTCAATTGTTAGTACATTTGTCACCTTGTAGTTGGGAAAATATTTATATAAAGAGTTAGATGACAAAATCTATTTACTAACATAGATGAAGTAGCCATTGAATCTGCTATTTGCTTTTCTTCTCTTGGTATGGATTTCATGGTGAAGAAGTCAAAGAATTGAATTAGCTTTCGAATGGCATCCTTATAAGAGAGAAATCATCTTGACTTAGTTTGATAATTCTCTAAAAATTGATTAATTACCAATTGCAAGTCTCCAAAACTAGGATGTCCTTGACTCCCAACCTCATGGAAAGCATAATTACCAAAGATAGAGCTTCGTATTCAACCACTTTGTTTGTACAAAATAAATCTAACCTAAAGGCAAAGGGGAGAATATTTCCTGTTGGTGAAGTGAGGACTACTCCTGCCCCTAATCCCATTTCGCTACTTGCTCCATCAAAATAGAGGGTCCATAGATTACTGATGTTCGAGGATTTCAATGTTTCATCTAACTCATAATTAAGTTGATTTTTGCTCGAGCATGATTCCCCTTCAATTTCTTTTCCTTTTTCAGTGATTTCAACTGTAATAATGGGGAAACTCTTATGTTTGTCACAAGAGATTGCTACCAAACTAAATGGTGTGCATGACTTCATTGATCATAGATCGAAAGGAAACTCATTTTTTATGTTTGAATCTTCATACAAGATATCAGTGACATTTACAATTTCTTTGGAGGCTCTACTTTCTCCCATAATTTTTATCCATGTTCATCTTCTTATCCCTTTCTTTTTTTCTTGCTCCATTTTGTAAATACTAAAAGGATCAGGGTCTGCTTTGATGACAAACTTTTTCCATGTGAGTAAAATGGACCTCTTAAATTAAATTAGAGGCAACGACTTTCATTTTGTAAGCCCAAGGTCTTTCAAGGATCATGTTATAAATAGTTTCTCCATCGATCACATAAAACTCTGTTAGGAGGGTTTTGGGCACTAAAGTAACAAAGAGATTTACCTTTCCAATAGTTTGAATGTTTTGGCTATTGTAGACTCTTAGGGTTGCAGTGCCTTGTGTGATATTTGTCTTGTTATAGCCCATTCTTTGAAGAAGGGAAATTAGGAGGAAGTTAACTACTGCCCCCTCATCTATGATAACATGCTTGATGGTGACCTCATCAATTTGCACTTGCAAATAGAGGGGAGAATCTTCTTTTTGGGCTATTTCATCATTCGATGGAAGTTTCATAGGATCAAATATAAATGTACCATGCTTTTCTTGAGTTGTGCACCCACTTCCAACACATCAAGGAAAGTATTTCGATGTGTAGGTGAGGTTCTAAGAAGGCTCAACACCTATGTAAAAGTGTTCTTGGTGTGGTCTGATTATTCTACTTCTTGGATGACGTATACTTCTTGATTTTGATTCAGTTCCACATTACTCAGAGTACCTGGTTGGGAATGTTCTTAAAATATAGGGATTCTTTATCCTTCTATTGAGATTGAAGGAAATCCATGAACTTCTATTGCTGATCATTAGAGAGTTTTGCAATGGCCTTGTTGAAGCCATAGCAGGATTTCATGTCATGCCCCTTTGTTCCATGAAATAAATAGGTGTTAGGGTCATAGAGAAAGTGACTTGATCCTTAGTATCCCTATTAAGACTTTTGGTGAGATTTTTGTTGTTTAGTGAATTCCCAATAGCATTAGCATCTTTTTCTGTAAAATCATGGTTACCTTTTAAAATTTTTAGGAGATTACCTTCAGAATTCTTTTAAGTTCTTAATTTTATGTTTGAGTCATAAGCCTTTCTCCCACTATTGATGCCAATTTGGTCAATTTTTAGCCTTCTCTCCAATGCTTCTCCGTAAGACTTGTATGGAAATTTATGTATCTCTTCCCTTGTATCCCTATTGAGGGCATGCAAGAAAAGTTCACACAACTCTCAATGGTCCATGTTTGGGGAACTTGTCGATGAGTAGAGTACTTGTCTCCATCGTGTAACAAAATGCACTACTAATTTGTTTACATCATGTTTCATGGTTAAAAATTCACGTATTCTAGTCTTGATGAGTTTGTTCATGCCAAAGGTTGTGACAAACTCTCTTATAAGTTGGTGAAAAGAGTGGATTGAAGTATCAAGAAAACGTTAATACTAGTCTAGGACAATTCTTTCGAGCATCTTTGGAAACATTCTTGCTACAACTCCATCCCAAGGAAGGAGTTCTCTTGCATAAATGTGGTATAGGCTTTAATATGTGAGTGAGGATCTCTCTTGCCTTTGAACTTTGGTAAGTCAGGGAGAGGTCGTGGATGCAGCACATTTCGTATGGTCTAATCGAGGGGTTCGTTCAGGTACTCGAGATAAGTTCCTAGGAACACGCTTTGAGATTGTGGGGTTGAGAGCATTAGCCCTTGTAAGCTCCAACAAAAATCAAATTAAATAAATAATAAAATATTAAAAATTGATTAAGAAAAAAACATAATGTTTTTCCAAATTTTATAAGAGTCAAACAATTGACTACAATTTTTTTTTAAATACATAAAATGATTCTACAATCATTTACAATTACACGGACAAAGTCCTTTTACAATAGTTTTAGCCATGACTATAAAACTCAAATTATTTTATATTTATAGATACAAGTTCACTCTTCCTGAAACAAAACTCAGAGTTTGCAAAGGATAAGAGAGGGAGCATGATTGAGGTGATATCTACCCTACCGTGAAGCATTAAGCTTCCCCGTGCTACTCCACTAGAGAAGCTTGACCCATCACGAAGGATCTAGAAATATGTAACCATCATGCATGAAGGAATCTGGTACACCATGAGAAACATTGACAATCTAGCATACTTATACCTTATGCTCATGCAAACATACTTAAATCTAATGCACATGTTATGGGAGATAATATAAATCAAACTTAGTATTAAACTTATAATTGATTTCAAGCTATGGCCATAGTGTCTTTTTGTAGGCAAAACAACCTACATTCTCCTAATTTCCCATAAATGGCACCCATCCATGCTCGTCTCTTGGGGCTAACATACAAAATTATATTAATCACATTAGCATACATTGCATATAATTTTAAAATAGATTCTTAAAAATCATATATACAAATCAATGGAAATCAATGCCTACAACATAATAATGTCCTAATAATCTCACCATGATATCTTGACATAGTAGCATATAACTCATATAGTTTAAACAAGTTGACATAATAGACACATGCAAACCAACTGGCGAACAAGTGCTTCAAGAAAATTGGGCATCATATACCATGCAATAAATTAATGTCCTAATCATACTATAATGATTCCCTCACATTCCTAAAAAGTTGGAAGAAACAAGATCCATAAAATCATCAAGGTTCAAATACTTCAAACACTAAGCGAGCAAGTACATTCTAGCATCTTATTAACCAAAATTTAATCACTATCCCAAGTTGATCCCTCCTTCTCATAGGCATTAGAAGAATCTTAACACACATTATACATGATTAAATGGTTACCTAAATTACTAACTCAAGACCTGAAAATTGGTCAATGGTCCATTCTTGAGCTACAAAAACAAAAGATGACATCCCTTTTGTCTTATCAATTCTCTATCATGTCTAAGGTTATTATATAATCAATACTATCAATAAATCTCTGAAACTCATTCGAGTGATGGTTTAATATTAACTTAGTAATTAATAATGCTATCATTTAATTAAATCTTAGTACAATTCTCTCGTAAGGACCTCAAGAAGATATGCACGCGATTATATAAATATATTCTACTTACAAGAAATGGTAGTATCAAGCATATATACATAATATCACATTACATTATAATTATCATGTTCAATATGCTTATAAAGGGAAGATGTTCTTTCCCACCTCCTATATCAAGAAGGATGAAGTATATACCCAATTCTTGGTCTAATAAAACATATAATCAAATTCTACAAAACATTGAAGAATTTCAATAATAACCTAATTTCCCACAATGCAATACTCTATTTAAGGTTCTACTTTGTTTTTACTAAAATTCATAATATCTCAAGAGTATTGCAATATTAAAGTAATGCAATATTATCTTTAAGTCCAAATATCATCGTAATAAGTATGTTATATAAGTTTGCTTTCGAAAGCATTCATAAGTATTATAATACTAATTAAAGTAATCACAATGAATTTATGTATTAGTGGATGACATACAGTAAAGAAACCACTCAAGATAGATTTTGGTATGTTAGAGGAAAATAAAATACATGGAGCAATAAACATAGATTAAATGCCCTTCTAAAAAGGAAACTTATAAAACTAGACGTTGATGAAGGTTGACATCCTATCATAGTATTTGGAAACATTGAACTAACTTTGTCCTATCCAGAAGAATCATTGAATTGGGTGTATCATAGCAATAAGAACTTAAAAGAAAATGGTAACTTGACAGAAGATAAATAAAATACAACAAAATGCATGACGTGATGTCACAACTATAAGTAGCAATACTTTCCCCATAGAACACATTATCTATAATTTGCATACATAGAGAAGGGATATATTTGATTCTCCTATATTTTTTAATTGCTCACAACTTCAAGAGATAGAAAGATTAACCCTCAAGAAACACCAAGATCGACCATGTTAAAGGCAAGGGTGTCTTTAGAGTTAGCTATAGCTATAACTATAAAGAAACAAAAATATGATAAGGTTTAGAAAATTTTATCTTTTTTGGCATAAGCAATACTCAGATGTAAGGCTAGATTTTTCAACCTTATTGATGCTTTGGAATAGAGTAAGGTCATCCCAAAATGCATACATAAGAAATATTCTGCACAATTTGTGCAGCCATTGAATGAGAATATAGCATCCCTGTCTTATTGTTGTGCAATATTCTGCGCGATGGATTCAAATATTTGCTCAATGTTTGTTTGCTTGGTATATCCTTACGAAGCATTATAGCTTATTTTGGCAGCCATAATAATGAAAAATGAGGCATATTGAAGCCTCTTCCAAGCAGGGGCCCATTTGGCAAGTCTCTGTTAACAGCCAATAATGCACAGTTTATTGAGGACATTTACATAAGATGCTTCAAGAGGTGGTAATAGTTCTAACAACTCAGCTTGTCCCGAGCCAATGGTGCAACAACATTCTCTGAAATCTTCAACAATCTTTTCTAATGTGTTGACTGTTAGATTAGAAGCTTAGGTGCCAAATCAGGTGGCTGGTACTTTCTCATCTGACACCATCATTATTATGAAACTCAATTATATTTGCAGATCCATTGATCCGATTTTGTTCCAACAGTGGCTATGTTTCCTGTTTTCTACATTCTTTCTGCCACAAAATTAAACATCTGCATCAAGCACAACTATTTGATATTGTTTTCTGAAAACACACCCTTGTGCATCCAATTTTGATACCTTACGCCAACTTGATATGGCTCACGCACAGCCCCATATACACCATTGAACAATGCATTGCTCTTGCTACCATTGACTCGGATCATGAAGGGTTGAACCATATATTACTTTATTGATGTTTGGGCCATGCTGGGATAACTGTTATTGCCTAAAAGTTTAAAATTGGAGTTAAAAAAAAAGTACTACAGTTTCGGAGACTTGCAAGGGAAGCATGCTGCATGCTCCAAACCATAGAATCTAGCCTTCATACCATTGGGCATCAAATTCAAGGTGAACATAGACCTTGCTGTTATAGATTGATTTGAACTAGAATATACTTGCACACCATCCAATCCATAACCTCTAAGTTCAAACTGAACACAAAACCTTACCCAAATTGAAACCAGACTGACCCAAACTTTGTCATGCACAAACTTGAAAGCCAAAAGCATTGCAATAAACCCACTACCATGAATGCAAATTGCCTACTGCCACTTTCCACTATACACTGTGTTGAACACTCTAACACTATGCTTATTGGAAACATTAACTAAAAATAAGAATTATTCTTGGGACTGCAACTTATTTTGTAAAATTGAAACTAAACTATTATATGCAAACAAAAATCAATAGAACATGCTCGTTCATAGGGATCGAGAAGTCACTATCCCATTATATGATTGTTCTCCAGGGGATCAACTTTGAAATCATGATAGACTACATAAAGAAAAATGGGAGAAACAAGCACCTCTTTGCCTTTCAATGCTTTGGTGCTCATGCCTTTGACCTGCTTTTCCATTTGCATTGATATGAGTGCCCTTATTCATTTAGATGGAGCTGGGAGGGATGTTCAAAGAAATGGATCACATGTCTATGCTTGCAGTCCAACAAGTTGAATGCCCCCACATTGCTAACCACATCTATCTTGTGCTTCTCATGATCCTCATTGCTTAAGAGATCATCAAGATTTGGTTTGACAGTAACTGTGCTCCCAATGATGGTTTAGAACCTCTTCATTTTCATATTTAAGGTGCATTGACCATGGCTCTAATATGAAACTTCAAGATCCTCTAGTATAAATCAAAATAGTCGTCATCATGTTCAAAACTTGAGATGGCATCCTCAAATTCACAACCATTGCTATCTAGGAGCTCCTTGGGTGCTGAAATTGAAGTGTGGTCTTTATTAGAATCCAAGAGTAAGGACTCCAAATTTGATCTGAACACTTCTTCTCCAAGGTTCTCTTCTTTGTCTTACATGCATAAATGCCCTTCCTCATCAGCATATGTACAATCCTCATTGATTTCATTGATGTTTTCTTCCACAAAATTGGGTAGATCTTCAAAAAGATCAACCTCATCATGCTCTAAGGGATCACCAATGATCTCTTTCCATGCTTTCTCCTCAAACTAAGATAGGGGAGCATTCTTTTGTGCCAAATACTCAAGATCATCTTCCAGGGTAGCCAAGAATCCTTCCACATCTTCATCCTTGATGAGCTCTTTAATGTTCATCCTCTCTATCACATAACATTTATTTTTGTCTTATCTTCATGCTTGAAGGTTTGTGTCTTGAGATGGCTATAACTTCTTCTTACTCCTTAAAAAATGCATCAAAAAAGCCTTTGAATGAGCTAAATCTTAAAGGTTTTAATAATGTAATTGATTTTACACCTCTTGCATGAACATGATGCTTATGGTTTTTTAGACAAATTGTATGAACAACATCAATCTTTTGCTTATATTATTGATTTTTGACATCCACTTGCTCATTACAATACTCCATGTTGTCCATTTGATAAAAAATTATTCCTCAACACTTTTTTGCTCAAATTTGGCATTGGAAAACATCAGGATTGAAGAGGGACAAGTAATATATTCCTATTAGATCTAGGAATTTGCATTTCTTGCACAAGAGGAGATGGTATGTTAATAGGAGTATATGAGCAAAGTTGTTGTTCTAAAGTGTGTGGAAGATGGTGTGTTAATAGGTGAATGATTGTAGTTCACTTGGAAACTATCCTTTCAGACCATTGTCCCATCATTTTTTATCTACATTGGGATGGTGGCTCTAAGAAAATCCCCATGGCATAATTTTTCATTAATATGTCCCTTATGCCTTGTGATAGTACAAGCCAACTTGTCATGTGGGTTTGGAACCATGTGCCATTCTTGCCTCTTTTTGCCAACTACATTGGGTGGTGGAATGAGATGTTTTATATGAACTACTAGCTTTTCTAAGGTGCCATGGAAAACAAGTGGTGAGAATTTGCAAATAGGTCGACTGGGTGTTTGCCAAATAATTGTAGCAAATTTCCTCTCAACTTGAAAACAACCCTTTCGATGCTCAACTTTAAACACTAGTTGCTCAAATCAAACATAAACTCAAACGTCATTGATAGCCATAGAGGCAAGGGTGCTTAAAGTCAAGCTTGCTTGAATTGGCTTATATTTGGAGACAAAGATCCAAAGACTTTTTAAATCTCTATGCCTCAAACATTTTAAACAAAAGATCAAATCTATCAATTCTTCTCATGAATGACTCAATAAGTATAATAATAAATTTTAGTTATGTTGTGTCATGTAATTTATCAAAACAACATGCATCTTTTTGAAACAAATTATGTAAATTCCTTTAATAATGTTGAAAAGAAAAAGCACACTCATATTGAAAGATAGATAGTTATTGACTAAAACCAATGTTTAGACTCGTTTATCTTTGAAATAAGGAGAGAAGAAAGGCTAGTGCAAAGTTGTTCCTTTTCATTTACAAGCACTAAAATACAATCTCTAATCTAATGCTTTTTAGATATAATAATAAGTACGATAGTAGTAAATTGAATGAGATTCTTTTAAAAAATAAAAATAAATTATAGCTGAAGATAAAGAGACATATGGACATCAAGACATTAATATGATGAGTCATTAGTTGGAAAAATGATTAATCACTGAATCAGGAAAAAAGTAGGATTGATAATAAATGTATATCTAAAATGAGTCTTAATGGTGATTACTATTAAATTAAGATGTTTCAGTCTTATCCTTATCATGTGTCGCTGCTCTATCCAAATCATCATGTGCTAGGTACGCTTCTTGTTCTTTACATGAGATGGAGTAGGAAACTTAGCTAAACCTTGGGAGATGGTTGGACGTCTCCTAATTAATATTCATCACTTCAATCAAGTCTCTCTCCCTACAAAGTGTAGTTCCATGACCATCTAGTACACGCTTGAATGGCTGCACAATGGGGTGTTGTAGTCCAATTTGACTAGATAGTGCCATGCCTCTACCCCTATTTATCAATTCTTCTATCCCCTTTTTGAAAAAGGCTATTATTCCATCATCATTTGTGCTTTTCAAGAAATCTTCAATCAGCTTTTGTACCCTCATCTTTGAATTTCTTATGCTTTCTCCACCTTCTTGGCTTGGAATCTAAACATTAACCAGTAAAAAAAAAATAGAATATACACAAAAGTAATGGACATAACATAAGTGTTTGAAAGAACATTACATTTGAGTGACATTGGTTCTCTTCCTCAACATCATTCAGTGCATGCAATATAGATGGTAGGTCATCCACTAGATCTTAATCCATTTGCATAGAAACAATTAGTAACGAAATAATGACCACCTAAATTAAAAGAAAAGATACAAAAAGTACACAAAAAAATCACAAGAAGACACTCACAATGTGATCTGATATATCAATGTCAATGTTCTCTTCATAAACTTGTGCATACTAGAAATGTCATCAACACCAAGGGTAATATTGTTTCTACTCATGTCACCAATTTTTTCCTTCATCATATTAACCTTGACTACATGCTTGCATGTATAACCCTGAGTTGAAAAGTTGCATGAACACACATGTGGACATACTTGGATTTGACCCATACACTTGGTAATGAACTTTATGATCTATTTGACTTTTAACCCATGTAGTATGGCTATCAGTGGCATCAAATATCACATGATCATCAGGAATCTACAATGCACACACCCAAGACACATTCTCAACCTTTTCCAAACCAAAGTTCCTATAGAAGCCATTTTCTTTACTGATTTGCCTCCACCAATAATATGTGTACACATCCACGGTCAATTGGTTAACCAACCAATCCACCTTCCTATATGATGCATATTGAATGGTCTTCAAAAAATGGTTCTTCAAATGCGAGTGATATGATTCAATTGCACCATTTTTTTCTTGGCCACCATGCTTAAGGGTATGAGAACATCTAGACCACATCCCCACCCTATGGATCCACCGATCTTGAAAATAGTCAACAATTTTTCAATGCGTGTCTTGAAAATAATGCACAAATAACCAAGAATCTCTAATAGCCGTCTCCTCATCAGGGAAGTGATGCATGATGGATCCCAACATACAAAACACTTCTCTTCGAAAAAATTCATCCTTCACCTTGGCTATCAAGTTCTTCAACCATGCCCTCCTAACATGCCAACTGCAAAGATATATTTCACAATGAAAAACCTCCCTACAAGGCCACAATACAACTATAATCAACATTTCAATGATATATAGGTAAACTTTAACAATACACTAGCTACATAAATTAAAACTACCTGATAGCATTAATTTCTGTTGTAGCATCATCTACCATAAATGCATTAATTTTCCACTCGATTTTCTTCAAGATAACTCTCTGCAAAAGAAGTTGCATCCAATATGCTAAGTCAGATGTACATGATTTAGACATAATTATCCATGCAATTGGTAACCCCATGTGCTGGGTATCAAAAGCAAGCACTATGTACAATTGGAATTGCAAAAATAATTATAGTACAAAGATTAAGATTATAAATTCTGTATACAAAGGAAAATATCACAAGAAAAATAATCTCAAATGTTCTACCTTCATTGTATTGGTTCCAAATGTTGACTCCATTGCTAGCATACTATTATGCCCATACTGTATCATTTAATCCAACTGTTGTGGTAGTTGAATTCCTAAACTAAAAGGCACATCTCCATCTCCAGCTCCATCAACATTAGTTTTATTGAATTGTTGATAAGCAAACCATTTTTTAGGGTTCGCAAACACCTATTGTTGAACAAATTTTGCATCATTAGTATGCAAAATATATTTTGTTTGTTTGATTTTCTGCTCTATGTTTTGTATGTCAATCTTATTCAAGAAATCATTTCTCTGTGTTTGTCCTTTGAACAATATTAACTTCTTCATGACCATTTCCCTATGTTTCATATGCACTACATCAAGAGATATACCTAACAATAACATATTTTGTACCCAATCTTGCAATTCTTTGCTGATGTGAAGTGCAAAAAAAGATCTACTCCCTTTGAATGCTTCAACCTCTTGACCATGACAAAGAAATCCATTCTTGTCAACATGATCAACCTGATAGAAGGATAATAGAGCATCATCTAGTCTATGATGCATAATGCGAACTATAAAGTGGCATTGATATCCACATCTTCTATATTTTCAACCTGGTCTGTACTTCATTTACCACTCATTGGGGCCAATGATTTATCAAATTGAGTAGCATCAAGCTCTCGATAATCATTTGGTCCATAAGAGCACCAATATCTACATAGAATTAAAAAACACAAATAACATTAATCCTTAAGGGATACATTTACTAATACTTGTTAGTATTTCAATATAAATTGGTAAGTGAATATCTTACGTTGTGTACTCCCAAAATGAGTTGATCCTTCTTGATGTGTCATCATGAGAAGGAGTGCATTTCTTTTTCTTCTTGATATAAAACTGGGTGGGATATGATTGCCTCTTGCATTCCCCTTTGACAAAGTCTTTTACTCTATCCTTTGCAACCCAAGCCACTTGGAACTTGGTTGAACCAATTTGATCATGGTATATTTCCCAAACAAGGTCCTCATAGGAAAATGGACCCTCACGTGTTTGTTGGATCTCCTAACGCATAATTTGTTCAATCTAAACTTATACAAAAACCTTGAAATTAGAGTACAATAAACTTTTAGTTGTCCTTAATGTGTGAATGTATCCAACAACATATATGAATTTATTAAATCTTTATTTGGTTTGGTTTACATATACCAGAACTATTAGCATCCAACATCATATGCATTCACATGCTAAGTGGTACTGACAAATGACATTGCCACAAAAAGAAGAATATGGAGAGATGACTACCTATAGTCAACAACATTTCTTCATGATAATTAATTAAGATATACCCATAACCCTAAGTTAATGAATGAATAACTTTACAAATACAGGATGTTTCTTTATTCATATCACTTAATAGTGGGAGTATATGCATGTATGCTTTGCTCTAATATGTATAAAATGTAAATATATATAGGCCTCCATTACGAGGAAGAGATTTAGTGTGAATGGAGAATTTATTAGGAGCCTCCAAGCCAATGTTCCTTATTTATTATATTGTGCCTGAATTTTCATACAGAACTTGAGACTTAACATTAATCTACAAGTTAGAAAAATCTTACAGTGAATGGGGACTTTAGACTCTTAAGAGTCAGTTATCTATTGCTCCACCTGATGTGAAGTAGACCAGCTGTAGTTATCAAAAAACTAGTGAGCCAATAGAAAAAATTAGAAAACTAGCAAGCCACATTCAATGGCTACACAATTTATCCAGGATGCTGTGCAATAGATTTGTACAATGTAAATAAGATACCTAACGAATCTGATTTTGTGCAATATAAATAAGATATTATGCTATATAGATGGTGCAAAATGAAGAGCTTACAACAATCATGGCGTACTAGAAGAAAAGGCAAAAGCAATCAGAAAACAAGTTGTGCCAACTGCCAAGAGAAAAAATAGCCCACCAAAGACAACCCGTGCTATTTTAAATACAATTAATATTCAAAACAGAATAAATGTGAAAGAAACAAAATCAAAAAATCCATGTGAAGCAGTGAATAAATAATATAACAGAAAAAAAACAAATGCGGTTAACAGTGGTGGTTAAGGGTCACGGTTAAGGATTGTGGATGGGAGGGAGGAGATATGGGACCCACCACTTCCATGTCGACATTGATTCAAGGTTGACCATGGAAGTCGATGAAATTTAAGGAGAACCCCTCTCATGTCTTCCGACTATGACAAAAGAGCACGCGATGGCCACACACCTCTCCACGGGCTCTCCTTAAATGTCATCCACTTCCACGATCAACCTTGAATCAATGTTGACGTGGAAGTGGTGGGTCCCATATCTCCTTCCTTTTGTCCATGATCGTTAACTACGACCCTTAACCGCAACTACTAACCACATTTGTTTTTTTGTTATATTATTTATTCACCGCTTCACACGAATTTTCTAATTTTGTTTCCTTCACATTTATTCTATTTTGAATATTAATTGTTGTTTAGGGTAAAATGTGGATTAATCAATAACAATAATAAACCCAAACATCAATAGAATATGAAGGAGAAAAGGAGATTTAAATAACAAAACAAATGATACTCACAACCTTTCACCTTTCGTCTTCCATTGCTCGCCTTTTCTATCTTGATCTTGATGGAGATGAATATAGCCCTCAAGAAGCTTGCTTCCTTGCTTCGATGTCCTCAAGATGACAAGATGAAGTTGGCTATGATACTTTGTGTGATTGAAGATGAGCTTCAACACACTATTGATGGATGATAGATGATATGGAGATGGGGGTGCCAAAGGCGCGCTTGTGTTTCTGCAGCATAAGTTTACTCAAATGATGAATATGAAATGAAGAAGAAGAGGGTTACATTTATAGAAATATGTGAGAGCAGATCAACGGTTGAGAAGAAATACGAAGATCAAAGGTTGAGAATGGTTGAGGAATGTGCGCGAATAGAAAGAGGACAAGTGTCCAAGCTCCATCATGTAACAGGGGAGTTACAAAATTGATTAAATAGTTAATAGAATAAACCAACCGGTTAAGTGAATTGATTGGAGAGTTTGACTGAATTGATTGATCAGTGAACTCAAATGATTAATTAGTTAACAGACTTGATTGATGAGTTAACTAATTTTGACTAGAGGATAAATAGGACATGTGGGTGAGGGAATATTAGCTAATTAAATATTTAAAATATTTAATTACATATGCAACATGGTGAGGTGGAAAAGGTGAGGTGGATTGATGAGGTGGAATTATGAAATTAGGACTTAGGATAGAGGGATTTAGGATTAATTAAATAATGTAGGATTATTTAATTATGTGAGACATTAGAAGAATTTAGGGAATATAACTAAATAAAATGATTTTATTTAATTATGGGATAATGAACCAATCAAATAAACTTAGAATATTTATTTAATTGATAGAAGAAAATAAGAATTAAGATAAATATCAAAATATTTACTTAATTCGGCATGAGCCAATTGTAGGTGTATACATTTTGCCCCTCTTTGAAACAATGTGTTTTATCACGTTGTTTCAAAGAATAAGAATTTTTCTGATAATGATACATGCCCCAGTTTGCCCCTGGTACAAGTTTTACGATAGGATGCCCCCTCGGGAGATTGGATGGGAAGAAGGCAGAAAGGCATGAGACAGACAATCTCACAAAGAAGAAGGTTAGATTTGAAGAAAATGGGTGAAGAAAGAGCTGAATGATATGTGAAGCAAGATAGAATGATAACACACACAAGCAAGTTTAGCAAGTATGCACAAATGATACAAGAACAAACAAGGTATTGCCCCTGTCAAGCTGTAAACCACTTGATTGATTGATAACGATATATGACAGTGTTGTCATGGAGGGGAACGATATTCCCTAGAGCAATACGAAGGATAATGTCTGGTTTCAGGAAATGAAACATGTCGTGTAAGACACGTGTATTGGTTTGATTTCAACAATGTTACGTCCTGTATAAGACAAATGTTTGATTATAATTGATCGAGTTGGTTTACGACCAGACAAGGATCAAGACCACTGAGGGCACTTGGATAATTTGACAAGATTGACTTCGATTTGATTGGTATGGATTAAGGATAGACTTGCATTTGGATCATTATTCAGATTGACTAGACAAGGATGAAAGATATGATGATAGATAGAAATTTGATTGATAGAAGAATGACTCGACAGAAGAAATCACAAGCTTTTCTTTGTAAACATTGATACACTACATAGAATTTTATTGCATGGGCTATGGATATGGATATGGATACAGATATGGATATGAAATGCAATTGGATACATTATGGATATGGATATTTGTCATCATTAGAGCGCAAGTACTTTACTTTCATCATTGGGCACTTTTTGGTATTTTTCTCTTTTTGAAATGTTGTAAGAGAATACAAGCATCTAGGTATAAGTAGACCGAGATGACTTGAGTATTCCTTACATGGATTTTGTTATAGCAAGTTGATACAAGCATCTAGTCAAACTTGAATCTAGATGACCTGAGTACTTCTTGCATTTCAACAGACAAGGATTGCCCTTTTTCTTGTTTCAGACCTCAAAGTCCTTGATTGTCTTTTTGTTGATCATGTCGTTAGACAAAAGTCGTTACATTACTAAAGTTTAATCCACAAGCAATAGACAAAGAAAAGATTATGCCCCCATCATAGCATCTCTATCTTTTGGCATCCTTGAGTAGCATAGGAAGACATAATGGCAAAAATTCCAAACTTTGTAAGTTAACCTGTTCACAAAACATTCTTGCATTAGATGTGTCTTTTGGCCATAATTGATATAGAATTAGTTTGAGTGTTTCGGTATGGTGTTCTGCTTTGGACAGGTTGATGTCTTTGTGTCAAGAATTTTTTGCTTTGGGAAGCTTGTTTTTGCTGCGCTTGTTTGTCTAGTGAAAGTATCACAATCCTTTATTGGTATCCTCTTAGAACATACGACATTCAAGAATCCAAATCCCTAACCAGGTTGAGGAGTTGCCCCCAGTTTAGACAAGGATCGAATTATTATGGGTGATAGGATGAACAAATATGGAGAGATAGGGACTAACCTAGTGCCTCGGGGGTTCATTGCTAAATGGTCTTGCCTACGTAACGACGCAGAGGCAACATAGTTCAGGGTGAACCTGATGGACCTAGGACCTAGGCGATGGCAAAAGGCGCAGAAATAGAATGGACTCAGATTGATAGGACTAGATATGGGACAGATGGGATAGTGGAGTGGAGTGAAGGGGAGCCTCGGGGGTGCATTAAGAATGGCCTTGCCTACGTGATAACTCAGAGGCGACGTAGTTCGACAACGGTTCGAATGACCAATTCAAGATGAATGATATGGAAGATACAAGAGACATGAAGTCACAACAGATGGAGGAAATGGTTTGTCGTAGAATAGTGCCTGTTTACCAGGTTTTCACCACTTGCTTTTATTTGCATGGAAGCTAAAAGTACACATGAAGCTTGTTTGCCAGGTTTTCACCATGGTACCTATCCTAGACGCCTGTTTGCCAAGTTTTCACCATAGGATGATTTTTTTTGCTATTTTTTCATTTTTTTTGCTTTTTTTATTTTTTCTTGAATTTTTGCTTTTGATCATTTTTTGATTTTTTTGAATTTTTTTAGGACTCTCTTGCATTGGGGTTTAGGTGTAGAACTTTTGAAGATGCATGCTGTTGATGGGATCATCAAATAATCCACCATCAGATGTAGCCAGTTGATATGCTCCTGAGCCATAAGATGTAATGACAACATAGGGACCTAACCAGTTGGGTTTGAACTTTCCTTTCTTTTCTCTATCTTGCTGATTTCTGGGGTTCTCTCTGAGGAGGAGATCACCAACTTGGAATACTCGGGGCTTTACCCTATGATTGTAGCTTCTGGACATTTGTTGCTAATATGCTTTTAGATGGTTAAAGGCTTGTTGCCTTCTCTCTTCAAGCAGCTCCAACTCTTGAAGTCTAGTTACTCTATATTCTTAATTAGATATGATGCCTTTTAATGAAACTTGCAAGGATGGGATCTTGACATTAATTGGCAAGATAGCTTCAGATCCATAGACCAGGGAGTATGGTGTTGCACCTGTGGGTGTGCGGATGCTTGTGCGGTAGGCCCACAACGCGGGATTTAATTGGACATGCCAATCTCGACCGGCATCATTAACAATATTCTTTAGGATTTTCAGGATAGTTTTATTTGATGCCTCCACCTGACCATTGCCTTGGGGGTAGTACAAGGTTGAAAAGCGGTGCTAGATATGGAATTTGTCGCATAGTTCCCTAACATCTTGATTTTTCAAGGGTCGTCCATTATCCGTGATAATGGACGAAGGGATACCATAGCGACAAATGATATAGTTCAAGATAAAAGAGGTAATCTGTTTGCTTGTGATGTTGGCTAAGGGCATGGCTTCAATCCACTTCATGAAGTACTTAGTGGTAGTGATTATGAATTTATGTCCACTGGATGAAGGAGGGTGAATCTTGCCCACTAAGTCGAGTCCCCACTGACAAAAAGGCCAAGGAGTCATTAATGGCTGCAGTTCCTGTGCTGGTGCATGTATCAGGTTCCCATGGACTTGGTACTTTTTGCACTTCTTTACAAAATGACAGGCATCTTGTTCCATAGTTGGCCAATAGTATCCCATGTGTATGAGTTTCTTAGCCAGGGTAGGACCACTAGAGTGGGTCTCGCATAGACCGTCGTGCACTTCGCTCAGGGCAGTTTGATATTCCTCACTATTGAGACATCTAAGGAGAGTACCATCGATACCTCTATGATATAGGGTGTTGGCGACAATGGCATACCGAGATGCCTGACGGATAAAGGTTCATTTTTGGTTACTATAGAGGTCAGGTGGGAGGGTATTCTCTTTAAGGTAAGCAAAGATTTTTCTGTATAGGGGGGAATCAACTCTGACAATGTGGCAAATGATATGGGATTCATGGGTGTCGTATGCAGGGCAGATTAATGGCTCTACCAAGAACTCATAGAGTGCTTGATTAGCAGGAATATCAAGGAGAGATGCAATCATTGCCATTGCATCCGCAACTTTGTTCTCTATCTGTGGTATCTGCTCAAAAGAGATCTGGTCAAAGTATTCTTTGAAGTCATCTACCATCTGTTTGTAAGGGATCAATTTCTCATCTTTTGTTTGGTAGTCGTCATTTACTTGATTTATGACCAGCTGTGGATCACCATACACCTGTAGTTCTTTGATATTCCATTCTACTGCTAGCTTGACACCGATGACTAGGGCTTCATACTCTACCATGTTATTAGTGCAGGGAAAGAGTAGTCTGTATGACTTTGGAATAGTGTCACCACTAGGGGTAACCAACAAGATACCTACCCCTGATCCATGCTGAGTGTAAGATCCGTTGAAGTACATTTTCCATATTGTTGTAGTGCTATGAAAGATGGATTCATCTGGAAACTTAAAGCTCAAAGGGTTGTTATCTGTGAGAGGTGCATCTGCCAGTCGATATGCAAGCACTTGACCTTTTATTGCTTTCTTGTCGACATATTCGATATCAAACTCGCTGAGAAGCATGACCCACTTGGACAATCTACCTGTTAATGCTGCCTTGTTGAGTAAGTATTTGAGTGGATCGATCTTTGTCATGAGCTTGACAGAATGTGACAACATGTAATGTCTCCATTTTTGCGAGGCGAAGATCACAGCGAGGCATGCTCTTTCAATGGGCGTGTATTGCAACTCATACCCAACAAGTGTTTGACTGATATAGTATATTGCATGTTCTTTCCCTTCATGGTTTTGTTGTGCAAGAAGAGCTCCTAGAGCTGTTGGCGTAGCTGAGATATACAATAGTAGAGGCTTACCCTGAATTGGTGGCATCAACACAGGTGGTGTCATCAAATATTCTTTTAATTGCTAAAATGATTGCTCACATGACTCATTCCATCTGAAAGGGACATTCTTATGTAGAAGGTGGGAGAATGGGTGGCACTTGTCTACCAACTAAGAAATGAACCTTCTGATATATTGCAATTTTCCCTGTAGGGACCTTAGCTGAGTGAGATTCTTGGGAGGTGGCATTTCCATCATGGCTTTCACTTTAGCTAGGCAACTTCAATTCCATTTGCAGACACTATGTATCCTAGTATCTTACCTGAGGTAACTCCAAATACACACTTCTTTGGATTGAGGCGCACATTGAACTGTTCTAGTCTTGTGAAGATTTTGTCCAGTACTGCCAGGTGTCGTTCTCTTGTAAGTGATTTTGCCAGAATGTCATCAACATAATCTTCCATTATGGTGTGCATCATGTCATGGAAGATTGTGGTCATAGCTCTCTAATATGTTGCACCGGCATTTTTCAAACCAAACGGCATGACACACCAATAGTAGGTACCCCAAGGACATAAAAATGCAGTCTTGTGTTGGTATTCAGGTGCAATTTTTATCTGGTTATATCTAGAAAAACTGTCCATTAGTGATAGCATGGTGTGGCCTATCGTGAGATCTACAATCATGTCAATGTTTGGTAGGGGAAGTCATCTTTTGGACAAGCTTTGTTTAGGTCCTTGAAGTCATTACATAGTTAGACTCTGCCATCCAGTTTAGCCACTGGTACTATGTTTGAAATCCACTTAGGATAGTCTATTGGTCTGATGAATCCAACATCTAACAATTTCTTCAGCTCTTCTTTGACCATGAGGGCCACATGTGGGTGCATCTTTCTAAGTTTCTTCTTTACTGGTTTAGCTCCCAGAGACAAAGATAGATGATGCATTATGAGATTCAGATCTAGCCCTGGCATGTCTGCATATGTCCACGCAAAGTTTATTTGTTTTCTTTTGAAGAAGTCGGTGAATGTGGGTTTCTCTTGTTCAGTTAGAGCCTTTGCCATGTGGATCATTCTAGGATTATCACCTGTGCTGACATTGATTGGCTCTGTTGGTTCTATCAAGATTGACGATCTCTCCTGATGTGTAAGATTGGGTAGAGGGTCAGTCCTTCCATCCTTTGGCACCTTAGAAAGGTTTTCAACATTGGATACATCTTTATTTTTACTTTTTTCATGATCTAACACTGCCGCAGAGCAATTTTCACCATTAGATCATTCTTTCATTTTCACATTTTTGAGACTGAAAGACTTGGCACTCTCTCCAAAATAGGCCTTCTCATCGAGTTTTATAACATAGCCAGTTCTATGGTCCCCTGCAGGTATATGATTTCTAAGCTCAAGGTAATCTATGATGGCTTCATCATTTTCAAAGGTATCAAACTTAGGGGTAGTACCTTCTAGGTCCCAGTCTATAAGTTCAGGGTGCACCAATGGTAAGGGATCATTGGGTTGCTCAGGTTCGATGGTATTGATGGTTAGGATAGAGTTGTTAAAACCACGGACAAGGTCTGCGATAGTACTTTCTATTAGCAGATCCGTCAAGGGTGGTATCATACTTTCCTCACGACTGTCACTGTTGTTATTATGCAGGTCAAACTCTAGCGGTCTAGCCCTTGGACCTCGTTCCTCATTTGCGTGGGTTGGGTCATACTCGTGGACAACGTCTATTTCTTTTTCATCACAAGATAGCTTCGATAGATTGTCCTACTCATATTCATTTGAGTCAGTTTCACTCCCATGAAGAAGTTGCATTTGCTGAATTTGCTGCACCAGATTGCTAGTAGATGTTTCTGGTTGTTTACCTTTATTCTTATTTTCCCTATTGTTTCTTGATGCTCCAATATATCCTATCCCTGTAGTGTCTCGAGCTGTTAAGGTATGAGGTTGGATGGGTTTAGTGATACCATCTTTTCTTGAACCGAGTGGACCGTGTTCGTCATACCCCATTCTTTGTAGAATTTGGAATCCTTGACCATACTTTGCAGTTGGTATAGTGGGATGGTTGTGTCGTGTTGATGAACTTTCTTTATCCTTATATAGCCATTGCAGGATATCTTTTTCATCGCTCTCCTCTTCGAGGCTTCCCCATTTGACAAAAGGTCCTTTGGTAGCTTTCTCTGTTGTGGGCTTGCTCAGGATAGGTCTCCCGTAAGATTTGGGAGATAGGGGGAGTTGTGCCAAACAAAGGGATTGGGAAATTGTGTACTCACCCAAGCCCTTATCCTTGAGTTGGAGTTTAGGTTGAGATGCTCTTGAAGAGAAAGCAAGTGAAGCTTGGTCAACACGAGAAGAAGATGAAGTAGAGGCACGATTATTAGGAATCACCACTTTAGGTTTAAATTGAATGGAGTTGCAGTATTGATATGGATTGGGGTCACCTTGGATGGTGATCTCTTGACCTTCGTGAGGGAATTTGATACACTGATGGTATGTTGATGGAACTACTTTCAGAGCATGTATCCATGGTCTCCCAAGAAGGATGTTATATGCTAGCTCCATATCAAGGACTTGGCAAGCCACATCGTTTACCATAGGTCCCACTCCAATTGGTAAAATAACAATTCCCTTGGAAGTTCTCTCCTCTTCATCATAGGCTTTGATAGTGATCTTCTTTTTCAGATCTATAACTTTCTCCAAAAAAACCCCAATGTAAGGATTAGCTTCAAGGTGCAAATATTCAAACCAGCTCCTCCATCGATTAGGACTCTCTTTATCTTATGTTTGTGAATGAAAGCTTCAATATGAAGGGAGGCGTTATGGGGTTGAGTGATTGACATATCATCCTTTTCAGTGAACGATAGAGAATGAGGTGAGGTAATGTGACCTACCATGGATTGGAACTTTTCTTTGGCAAGGTTTGTAGGGACAGAGGCTTCCGTTAAAGCTTTGTCTAGAATGGCCCTATGAGACGGGGATAGACGCAGAAGTTCTAGGTTGGAGATATGTGCAGATGTCTTATGTAGTTGGTCCAAGATACTGTATTGACTAGCTGACGAGGTGGAGGCTCCTCTAAGAGTGACTTTATTACTATGGGTGGTCACATTACAATTCGGATCCTTGTTTATAGTGATCACATTGATATGTTGCTCACTCTCCGTTATGTGGTTAACAAAATAGTCAAAGGCGACATTTGTGTAATTGGCATTATTATTTCCATTGTTATATCGGTTGGAAGGTCTTCCCTGCTCGTAGTTGGGAAGAGGATCCTTGAATGCCTGATGATCAGTGTTAGAGGTATGTCCGTCAATGGATATCTTGTTTTGCTCTATCAAATCTTGGATAATGTGTTTTAGGGCAATGCAATCATTGGTTTTGCGCCCCCTGTTTTGATGAAACTCACAGAAGTCATTGTCATTCCACTAATGAGGTTTAACCTTTGGTTCATATTCCCGTACAGTTGGAAGTGTTATGATCTTGTTTGTGATTAGCTTCTGTAGGGTAATTTCTAATGATTCTCCCAAAGGTGTGAACTTTCTCCTAGGTTGAAAGTTGGTAAATCATGATTCAGTGTTCCTTGGTTTGTTTTGTGGGGGGTTGTTTTGAGGAGTCAATAAATTGAAGATCGGTTGTTTGGGTGCCACATTTTTGGCATCCACCACCCCATCATTCACAATGTTTTTATTTTTCGTCTAGAATCTTGGTTTATCATTGCTGGTGTTGGCACTAGGAGTGTCTTTATATAGCTTGATTTGACCTTTGGCAATTAGACCTTTTTCAATGATGAGACCCATCTCAATGACCTTGCTAAAGGAAGTAGGACATTAGATTTGAATCTGATAGCTTAAGTCAGTTTCTAAGTTGTAAACAAACATTTCTAGCATTTGCTTTTCAGGCATTTGGTGGGGACATTTACTTGCTAATTGTCTCCATCTTTGTAGAAAGGTGGCAAAAGATTCCCCACCTTTTTGTTTGGTGCTACAAAGATCCAATATTGAGGTGTCGTGCTCAATATTGTAAGAGAACTGGGTGACAAATTTGTCTACAAGTTCATTGAATGTTTTAATGCCAGGTGGTAGTCTAGAAAACCATTCCATGGCTTGTCCTCCCAAGCTTCTTGGAAATAGTTGCATAAGGTAAGTGTCATTGTGTGTGACCTCAAGGCAAGCAACATTGAATTCCCTGATGTGGTCCCTTGGATCACCCTTTCCTTGATATTTATCAAATTTTGGCAACTCAAATCTAGAGGGGAAAGGTATCATGGTCAAGGTCCTATCAAAATGATATGGTGAAATATCCTCTAGGGTGTAATGTTTGGTCGATGCTCCTATTTTCATGTCTGTGAATAGTTGTTCTAAAGATTGAATCTTCTGGTTTACTAGACTTAGGGCATCCATGGAATCAGTGGTTGCTTTGCTTTTGTCTATGGGTACTTCCTCCTGTCTACTTCCCTCAGGGTTTCTTTCTTCCTCAGTTTCTTTTAGAGCCTTTATGTCATAATCTTTGGGTAGCTTGACTCCTAGATTTGCTAGGTGTAAAAAGAATTTGGTAGGGTCTTGGGCAAATACCTTTTCTAGTAGACGTTGAAATTGTGGGTTATGTTGCATTTGAAGGATCTCTTCCATAGAAATTTCTTCATCACTGTCATGACCATTTGGAACACTTTTCTCAGCCATTTCAATCTATTTTTGTTTTTGTAACCGTGTTAAGACCATGCAAAAGGTGATGAGAAATGGTATGGAGTGAGAAAGTCTTTGAGCAAGGTGCTAGAATGGGACAAGATTTATGAGCAAGGTTCTCTTGAGATCTAGTTGGTGTCAAACAAAGTAGGGTGTACAAAACGATAGTCAAAGTAAGGATGATAGAAACCCGTTTACTTGATGGGACTAGTCTTGCACAAGCCACTAGTGGAGTTCCTAGAGAAAGGATAAGTGATCCTTGATGGTGGAGACTCACTAGGTTTGTTTGAGATTTTGATGTGATAAAAAATAGCTTGGTCTTAACCTTGTTGGATTTTGGAAGAATTTTGTGAGACTTTGGATGCAGTGTGGAAAAAGCAGTGAAGGTATGGATTTGCAAGATCTTAATCAGGTTTTGGAAAAACTAAGACAGTTTGAAATGGTTTTTGAAAAGTTAGAAAATTTGCTCTTTGGAAGGTACTGATTTACTCTCTAAAATGGATGCACAACAGTAAATGTGCCGTGATAGAGTTCAAATGTGCTAAAAGTCAGATCAAATGCGCGATTCTGTGGTTTTTCAAAAGTGCCACAACAAAGTTTAAATGTGCTGTAAGTTGGATCAAATGCGCCACAGGTCATGGCAAATGCGCAACTCTAGCTTTCAGTTTGGTTTCTCAGAATTTTTCAAAATTTTGGAATGTTTTTTGAGATTTTCTTGTTTTTGGTTTGAAAACCTAGTGTTGTTGAGAATTGATTTTCAATTATGGCAAAGACACAACAAACACACAGAAGTTTTCATAATTTTTATCTTTTGTTATTTTTTTGTATTTTTGGACTATTTTGACTCAAAAACAAGTACACCCTAAGCTAGATAGGACAATATCTGTTGAATCCTCTAGCTATGCAAATTCAAAGCATGTAGCTCCAGGATCTGGTAGCATCAGCTCCCCTCCACGGCACTCACTTCTCACGTATACCAGATTCGGGTTTCCTTAGGCTCATACCTCCACCGAACCATAGGATTGTCCCTGCTACCTCTACTAAGAATCACATGAATCGAGGCTGCTTCAAGGGCTCCACCCTTTGCATCAACAAATAGAGGTTTTTGGCTTACTAAACAATTGGTTCGTAGTCAAGGCAATTGTTCGAGTGGTTACACGTGCGGTGGCACTACTTTCTGTTATGGAGTCTCCCAGCCTCAAAGGGTTATGCCTTAGAGGGTTTTGGGGGAGGTTGGTCATTGGTGTAACACAACAGCACTCGTTGCAGGAGGTTTCACCTCAAGCACATTTATTTTAAGTGGATTGGTAGGGCTTGGCTTTAGCCTATTTCCACTCAGGGTTGTTCCCACTTGGACAGGCGTGCATCTAAGGGCAGGCCCCTCTAAAGGTTAAACAATTGGAATAACAAGTCTGGCATTCTGGTCACCCAGTAGAGAGCATAAGCCTATTGTCATTCGATAAACACAGAAGACACTGATTAATCCAAACCTAGTTAAAAGTAGAAAAACTAAATGGGCTATTCTACTTGTGCACTCACGCAATTGTTAACTTTGAAGTGGTTAAAAAGATAGCAATGTTCATTCTCATTTTTAAGATAACAATGATCTAAGTAAAGAAGATAGCAATATGCAGATATATGCTCAATGGTTCAATTACTCTCTTCCTAGTTATGGACTATGTGAAATTTGCATGTATGCATTTTTACTTTCCTAATTAGAGTTAGATTAAAATTATATGCAAGTTGCATGAACAATGGGTTACTCCTTCCTAATTAAAAATAGATGAAAATTGTATGCAAGTTGCATGAATAATAGGTTACTCCTTCCTAATTAGAACTAGATGAAAATTGTATGCAAGTTGCATGAACAATGGGTTACCCCTTCCTAATTAGAACTAGATGAGAATTGTATGCAAGTTACATGAACAATGGGTTACTCCTTCCTAATTAGAACTAGATGAGAATTGTATGCAAGTTGCATGAACAATGAGTTACTCCTTCCTAATTAGAACTAGATGAGAATTGTATGCAAGTTGCATGAGAATGCCTAAATCAGTCTTATTCAACACTTAGTGAAAATGATTGTCTTCAATGGACGTTTTGCACCAAACTGGATTAGTAGTCTCTTGATATCCACCTGTAGTCCACAAAAACAAAAATTGAATCAAGAAGATTGTAAATCAAATGGTTGGGTGAAAAATACACAATCTAAAAAATTTCATGAAAATATGATTTTTGATAGCAAAATATATATATTAAAATTAGAATCTACATGAAATTATATGTTTTTAAAAAAAATTTATGAAAATTTGATAAAAAATGCCAAAGTTATGGTTGTTTGAAGTTTTCAAGGTAAAGTCAACTTTGACTGATTATACCTGGTGAAGTTGACCAAAAAGGTTTAAGATACCTGTACCACTAAAAAGTAGAGTGAATCAGATTTCCAACGACTGTAAATTTGTGAAAATCTGATATTCCTGCAAGAAGCTATGCCCAAAAGAAAAAAAAACGCCTATTTTGACAAGTAGGAGCAAATCTAACAATCAACAAGCAGCTAGTGGTTAATTGTCAAACTGGTCACATGAACTGTTGGAAGGCTGTAGTCAAGTTTGATGTTAGGGGTTTTAAGCAAGTACCTGGTCCTCCATGTGACTAGGGGCTGAGTGATGATTTTTTTAACCTAAAAAGCTAACTTAAATTAGGGTTTTTTTTAAATTTATATGATTGTATTTGTTTTTTATTTATATTATATTTTGGTTTGATTGTGGTTGCAGGCAGCGGAGGTGGAGCTATGGCAGAGTGGCGACGGTATAGAGGGATGGTGGGAGGCGGAGGGGGATCTGGGCGGCGTAGGGTGACGGCAAAGGGGAGATCGGGTGGGGGAGAAGGGGGCGCGGGAGGTGCAGGGGTTTGGGGGAGGGGAAAGGGGAGCGGGATATGGGGGGTGGTGGGTAAGGGGAGGGGCAGGGGGGAGGTGCGGAAAAGGGGGGGTCGATGGGGGGCAGAGGGGTTAGGGGGTGGGTCGAGGTTGGGGATGGGTAACAGGGAGGGTTGGGGGGGAGCGCAAGGGTTAGGGCGCGCGGGTGGGGTGTGGGGTAAGCGTGGGGGATGGGAAGAGCTGTAGGGGTGTTAGGGAGGGAAGGGGGGTCGGGGAGGCCAAGGGAGCCTGCATGTAGGGGCTTCGACCCCTGCAAAAAATTAATGTTTTTTTTAAATTTTTTTTTTTTGTTTTTAAAGTTTGTTTAATATTTTTTTTTTGTTGTTTTTGATTTTATTTTTTTTCTGTGTATTTTTTTTTTTTTTAAAATGAAAATGTTAAAATAAAAAATTAAAAAAACCCAATGCAATTTTTTTTTCAAATTTTATTCTTATTTTTTTGCAATCTAATAATTAAAAAAGATCTTTTAAAAAAAAATGTTTGCTGTTTTTAAACAAAAAATTTTTGTGTTTTTTTTTTGCAAAAATAGGCTAAAAAGTAAAAAAAAAATTTAAAAAAATTCAAGTAACAAAAATGAGACAAATTATATGTAATTTCTTACCTCCGAAGCCTTTCGGACTCAACGGTGAGCTCGGTTTGTGGGCACCAGAATGTTTAGGGTAAAATGTGGATTAATCAATAATAATAATAAACCCAAACATCAATAGAATATGAAGGAGAAAAGGAGATTTAAATAACAAAACAAATGATACTCACAACCTTTCACCTTTCGTCTTCCATTGCTTGCCTTTTCTATCTTGATCTTGATGGAGATGAATATGGCCCTCAGGAAGCTAGCTTCCTTGTTTCGAAGTCCTCAAGATGACAAGATGAAGTTGGTTATGATACTTTGTGTGATTGAAGATGAGATTCAACACACTATTGATGGATGATAGATGATATGGAGATGGGGGTACCAAAGGCACGCTTGTGTTTTTGCAGCATAAGTTTACTCAAACAATGGATATGAAATGAAGAAGAAGAGGGTTGCATTTATAGAAATATGTGAGAGTAGATCAACGGTTGAGAAGAAATACGAAGATCAAAAGTTGAGAATGGTTGAAGAATGTGTGCGAATAGAAAGAGGACAAGTGTCCAAGCTCCATCATGTAATAGGGGAGTTAACAAAATTGATTGAATAGTTAACAGAATAAACCAACCAGTTAAGTGAATTGATTGGGGAGTTTGACCAAATTGATTGATCAGTGAACTTGAATGATTATTTAGTTAATAGACTTGATTGATGAGTTAACTAATGTTGACTAGAGGATAAATATGACATGTGGGTGAGGGAATATTAGCTAATTAAATATTTAAAATATTTAATTACATGTGCAACATGGTGAGGTGGAAAAGGTGAGGTGGAAAGATGAGGTGGATTGATGAGGTGGAATTATGAAATTAGGACTTAGGATAGAGGGATTTAGGATTAATTATATAATGTAGGATTATTTAATTATGTGAGACATTAGAAGAATTTAGGGAATTTAATTAAATAAAATAATTTTATTTAATTATGGGATAATGAACCAATCAAATAAACTTAGAATATTTATTTAATTGACAGAAGAAAATAAGAATTAAGATAAATATCAAAATATTTACTTAATTCAGCATGAGCCAATTTTAGGTGTATACAATTGTATTTAAAATAGCATGGGCTATCTTACAGCGGGATTTTTTTTCTCTTGGCAGTTGGCACAACTTATTTTCTAATTTTTTTGTTTTTTTTACCAGTACACCATGATTGTTGTAAGCTCCTCATTTTGTAGCGTCTATCCAACATAATATCATATTTATATTGCACAAAATCAGATTCATCAAATATCTTATTTACATTTTACAAATTTATTGCACGACATCCTGGACAAATTATGCAGCCATTGAATGTGGCTCGCTAGTTTTCTAATAACTGTAGCTGGTCTACTTCACATCAGGCAAAGCAATAGATAACTGACTCTTAAGAGTCTAAAGTCACCATTCACTGTACGATTTTTTTAACTTGTAGATTAATGTTAAGTCTCAAGTTTTGTATGAAAATTTAGGTGCAATATAATAAATAAGGAACTTTGGCTTGGAGGCTCCTAATAGATTCTCTGTTCACTCTAAATCTCTTCCTAGTAATGGAGGCCTGCATATATTTACATTTTACACATACCAAAGCAAAGCATACATGCATATACCCCTACTATTAAGAGATATGACTGAAGAAACGTCCTATATTTGCAAAGTTATTCATTCATTAACTTAGGGTTATGGGTGTATCTTAATTAATTCTCATGATGAAATGTTGTTGACTATAGGTAGTCATCTCTCCATCTTCTTTTTGTGGCATTGTCGTTTGTCGGTACCACTTAACATGTGAATGCATATGATGTTGGATGCTAATAGTTTTGGTATATGTAAACCAATCCAAATAAAGATTTAATAAATTCATATATGTTGTTGGATACATTCACACATTAAGGACAACTAAAAATTTATTGTACTCTAATTTCAAGGTTTTTGTATAATTTTAGATGGAACAAATTATGCGTCAAGAGGTCCAACAAACACGCGAGGGTCCATTTTCCTATGAGGACCTTGTTTGGGAAATATACCCTGATCAAATTGGTTCAACCAAGTTCCAAGTGGCTTGGGTTGCAAAGGATAAAGTAAAAGACTTTGTCAAAGGAGAATGCAAGAGACAATCATATCCCACCCAGTTTTATATCAAGAAGAAAAAGAAATGTACTCCTTCTCTTGATGACACATCAAGAAGGATTGACTCATTTTAGGAGTACACAACATAAGATATTCACTTACCAATTTATATTGAAATACTAACAAGTATTAGTAAATGCATCTCTTAAGGATTAATGTTATTTATGTTTTTTAATTCTATGTAGATACTGGTGCTCTTATGGACCAAATGATTATCTAGAGCTTGATGCTACTTAATTCGATAAATCATTGGTCCCAATGAGTGGTAAAGGAAGTAGACCAGGCTGAAAATGTAGAAGATGTGGATGTCAATGCCACTTTATAGTTCACATTATGCATCATAGACTAGATGATGCTCTATTATCCTTCTACTAGGTTGATCATGTTGACAAGAATGGATTTCCTTGTCATGGTCAAGAAGTTGAACACTTCAAAGGGAGTAGATCTTTTTTTGCACTTCACATCAGCAAAGAATTGCAAGATTGGGTGCAAAATATGTTATTGTTAGGTTTATCTCCTGATGCAATGCATATGAAACATAGGGAAATGGTCATGAAGTTAATATTGTTCAAAGGAAAAATAGAGAGAGATGTTTTCTTGAATAAGATTGACATACAAAACATAGAGTGGAAAATCAAACAAACAAAATATATTTTGCATACTAATGATGCAAAATCTTTTCAACAATGGGTGTTTGCAAACCCTGAAAAATGATTTACCTATCAACAATTCAATGAAACTAATGTTGATGGAGATGGAGATGGAGATGTGCCTTTTATTTTAGGAATTCAACTACCACAACAGTTGGATTGGATGATACAGTATGGGCATAATAGCATGCTAGTAATGGACTCAACATTTGGAACCAATGCAATGAAGGTAAAACATTTGAGATTATTTTTCTTGTGATATTTTCCTTTGTATATAGATTTTATAATCTTAATCTTTGTACTATAATTATTTTTTTAGTTCCAATTGTACACAGTGCTTGCTTTTGATACCTAGCACATGGGATTACCAGTTGCATGGATAATTATGTCTAGATCATGTACATCTGACTTGGCATATTGGATGCAACTTCTTTTGCAAAGAGTTATCTTGAAGAAGATCAAGTGGAAAATTAATGCATTTATGGTAAATGATGCTACAACGGAAATTAATGCTATCAGGTAGTTTTCATTTATGTAGCTAGTGTATTGTTAATGTTTACCTAAATATCATTGAGATGTTGATTATAGTTGTATTGTGGCCTTGTAGGGAGGTTTTTCATTGTGAAATATATCTTTGTAGTTGGCATGTTAGGAAGGCATGGTTGAAGAACTTGATAGCTAAGGTGAAGGATGATTTTTCTAGAAGAGAAATGTTTGGTATGTTGGGATCCATCATGCATCACTCTCCTAATGAGGAGATGACTATTAGAGATTTTTGGTTATTTGTGCATCATTTTCAAGACATGCATAAAAAATTTGTTGACTATTTTCAAGATCGGTGGATCCACAGGGTGGGGATGTGGTCTAGATGTTCTCATACCCTTAAGCATGCTGACCAAGAAACAAATGGTGCAATTGAATCATATCACTCGCATTTGAAGAACCATTTTTTGAAGACCATTCGATATGCATCACATAGAAGGGTGGATTGGTTGGTTAACCAATTGACCGTGGATGTGTACACATATTATTGGTGGATGCAAATCAGTAAAGAAAATTGCTTCTATAGGAACTTTGTTTTGGAAAAGGTTGAGAATGTGTCTTGGGTGCGTACATTGTAGATTCCTAATGATCATGTGATATTTGATGCCACTGATAGCCATATTGCATGGGTTAAAAGTCAAACAGATCATAAAGTTCATTACCAAGTGTATGGGTCAAATCCAGGCATGTCCATGTGTTCATGCACCTTTTCAACTCAGGGTTACACATGCAAAAATGTAGTCAAGGTAAATATGATGAAGGAAAAAATTGGTGACATGAGTAGAAACAATATTACCCTTGGTGTTGATGACATTTTTAGTATGCACAAGTTTATGAAAAGAAAATTGACATTGATATATCAGATCACATTGTGAGTGTCTTCTTGTGATTTTTGTGCAT